>OY982956.1:11198200-12398200 GCA_963890685.1 Plagodis pulveraria
AATGTAAGAACCGGATTCAATAATGCTGTCCACGCACGGTCAGTCGGTTCTATATATTGTAGAGCGCAGTGTAAGGGTCGAGAGTGCGACGTGGACGTCACACGGCGGCAGGAGAGGCTGATTGTCAGTGCCACTTCGCTTTTTGAGCGAATATGTCGGCGCGGAGGTTCTGTGCGAAGCAGATGCCGAGGATCTGTGGGTTAGCGTTACGTTAGAACTGACGACAATACCTTAGAATTACCTTTTCACACAAGGACAGCCAAGCGTGCCAAAGTATTGCGCTGAATATAAGAACAAAAGATGTCGCAAAATACCGCGACTTGCGAGCTCCATCTAGTGGTGAGTTGTAAGATCATTGCATTTTTTGATACTGACAATAACATATATTTTTGACAATAGTGTATAGTTTAGCGGGTTGCCTACGTGAAATAGAGACATGTTTGTTCTATACTTTTTATTGCGAACCTTGTCGATAGATAGCTCAATATTACGACGATTTATTGATTTCTAACCGTTATATGACCGATGTAACCGAGGAAACATTAAATCGCAGACTTATTTGGCCGCTGTAATGGTGGTGCGAATGCATGAATGGTGGTTTTGATCGATCTCCATCCTGGGTGCGGCCTTTGATCATCTACTATTAGATTTCATTTGTGGTATGGGTAGGCTGCGGGGACGGTGGAGGTCATTCCGAGTAGAATCCCCAACAATCATACGAGGTAACTCTTCTACAATTCTTGGCATCTGACCTCTGCGGGATTCTAGAGAGCGATCAGTAAGAGGTCAAGAAAGACGCATCCCGGTATTTGATATCCTATCCACTATCCCAGGCGAAAACTCCCACTAGTTCAACGGTTAAAATAATTGGTTGTACTAGTGAGAGGTACCCAGCATGTTGGCCGTGGGTGTCACGGTTCGATCGCCTTTGTGCTGGTGTTACTTACGTCGTGAATGAAGTTTACTATCTCAACTAAGTTACATGCATGTATAAGCTTTATATTAACTCTTGAGTCATCTTGTTCTACAGGTTACATTACCCCAATAGCATTATAACTCCAAAAAAAATGCACGTGGTTCTCTAGCAATGCGCGAGTTCAAACACATTGAGTATAGCATAATATGTTCTGCTGGTGAGGGTACAAACCCTGCCACGCAGCTGTGCCCTTGTGTGAGACGGGAACAATTCTAGTTCTCGCGTAAGAAATTTTATCACATTTTTAATCTCATCGATATAAATACTTTCTCTCTGAAGGAAATTCACTTTTATATAGCTCCATTACATTTAAAATGATTCTTCATTTTACTCCAAAACTTTCCTGATAATTCGGTGTTAAAACTAGCCCGATACGATAAAATTTGATTACATTATCCGCACCACAGATAGAGAGGAGAGAAAATTGCAACAACTGCATTACAAAGTTAGCGTCCAATTTATCCTACCTCGTTGGACGAGTGGCATAGAGCAACACTTTGGAATCTCGAGGTTCCATTCTTGGGTGGAACATTTTAACTGTTCGAATTCGAGTTTAACTAGTTAATGAGCTTAATAATATTACATACAAATTTAATACAAAAGTTCATGGTTTCACTTATGACATAACAACACTTCAATGCCAAAATTAGATGAGGTTGAAAGATAAGCGTGCCTAATTTACATGCATATTTCATGCTAATACAAGAGTATAAAAGCTAGCGATAATTTTACATATTTAAATTGAAAATTGTATATTTATACTTAGGGACTCCCCGCGTTGATCAAGTGGCGTTTAGCGTCGTCTCTTGGAATATCGAGGTCGTAAGTTCAATCCCCAGGTTAGCGAATTATCGGTTTTACTACCAGAACTCTGTCCGAATTCTGACCGTTGCCGAATCTGGCGGTATAGATGTGGTAGATGGCATTAGCCTCACCCCCTTTTACATGGGACCAAACATATCTGATATTTTTTTTATGCCTGGTAGGTTATCATTTGACTACTATCTGACCTGGTGGTAAGTGATGATGTGGTCGAAGATGTTGTTCAGGCTAACCTCTCTAGGCTCTCCTCCTGGCTCTCGAGGACAGCTGCCGGACCACACCGTTAGGTGCTTGGCTACATATTTTCTACTTGAGGGTGGTAGCTAGCCAGGCGGGATAATCGTCGCATAATGCCCTACCACCATGCTATAACGACTGCCATCCTTAGACAACAACCGGGACCGACGGCTTAACATGCCCTTCGAAGCACGGAAGTGCTCAGTAGTAATGTCATTAGCGGTCAAAAGCGGCCATCCAACTCATGACCGCGGCGGACGTTGCTTAACTTTGCTGATCGGTTAAGAACAGCAACACAAACTTTGCTTCGAGCGCTTCACGAGCGATATTTGACGACACGTGCTTATGTAAAACTTCTCCAAGGATATCCAAGCGCGAAGATATGTTCTTACATTACCATCGCTAGAGGATAGGTAGCGACAATGTAATATTATGCATTTCTATGCATAATATTACATTGTCGCTACCTTACATTACCTTACATTGTCGCTACCTGATGTTTACATACTACATATTTCTAAAAACTAAATAATAGTAACAAAGCGTGCATTCTACAAAAATAAACTTACTTGTGCGAAAGCGGTACAAACGGCAGACGTGGCTACTATCAACAAGTTGCGGTCGAACCAATCCTCGGCCGCCTCGAGGCAACCCTTGTCATATATTATCTTAATTACATCAAAATTCTAGAACAAATAGAAAATAAAACAGTGAATACCAAAACAAGCTTTTCTACTAACAAAAACTACAAAAAACGTGGTTATCTTTGAGCAGTATAAGGGCCCGGACACATTGCGCCGTGCTGTGAAATTTATGTTTCTGTGGGACTTAAATGGAACTTAAACTTTTTTGAATTTCCCGCCATACACGAAGAGTTTCCATCTTAACTCGAACCCGTTGAGTGTTATTTATATGTAACTTCATGCTACACGCACACTTATCAAGTCTATATAGTTATACTATAAGCTCTCAAAAAGTAGTGAAAACGAGGGGAGGCGCGCGATGTAGACACCGTGCTGGGGCAATACTTTTTCTTTGCCCTTTAACGCTCAAGTTTCAATATTAAAAAAACCATTGAAATACGATTAAGCATCGAATCGATTGCTTTTGACATGGCGCTCGTGCTGCAAAATATAAATTCAACTTGTTCGCCGCCATGACAGTTTTAAAACCAGTTGTCAAAAAAGAAAAATCTAACTTGCGTTTCAACCACAGACCTAGGATTTTTTCGCTACGCTCAATAGACCTACGAAGTGTGGGAGTGAAAGGTCCTAAGCTGCTACAAACCGTCGCGAGAGAAAAAGAGATAGTGAAACAAGAAGACAGTATGTCATTTTTTACGCGAGTAAGAGGCCATAGCGTCCCGGCCTCTTCCAAGTCGGCGCGAATTTTGTGTATTTGCTCAAATATCTTACGATTATAATATAAAATATGTATTCTGCAAGCATGGTGTCTTGTTCAGTGAGTGAATGTGAGGTTACAAGACGCAGTAACCCGAATATATACACGTTTCACAGGTAATTTATGTTTATTTGTACTGCTCTTTTGATAATCATTATTTCGTCATTTTGTTTTAAAATGAGTTATAAGAACTATAGATATATTAGATAATAGGTTTCTCTTCATACTTATCATCAAATTACATTGCTAAATGAAGAATTGGTTGGTATTTTACGAAAAACTATAAAAACATTTGTTTACGATAGGGTTTGACAAAGCCCTGACGTCACAAGTATCGATAAAGTCGATAGTTTGTGTCTGACTTGTAGGTTTGACGTGACTACTCGGGTACATATTCGTACCTCAAAAATAACCGGTAGTTAGTTAAATCATAAATTAGTTTAAAAAATAATATAATTACATAATAATTAGCGAGAAGTTGACAGATCAGTTTATAGATTATTGAGTATTTACGAATAAGGGAGAAAAGATATATTATTCATAATTTATTATGATGTTCTCTGTGAAAAGTTCCCCTAACACTCAATAAATAATTGGAATAATCTCTTACTTCTGTCATAAAATATTAGTACCTTTAGACAAATGGCTATTTAACAGAATTTGAAATAACTATATGCACGCTTATAATAATATTTGTGTTCTTACAGATTTCCAACAAATTTTCAGTATGTGATAAAAGGGTTCGGATTATTGATGGAATCTAAATAAAAACTCTACAGTTTGTAGTAAACTTTGAATGAAAATGCTTCATACAAACAAAATATCGATGTATACTAATGAAATACTCAAGAACTACTAACTTTTAATGTCCCTGAATGCATGAAGCTGTGGAAATGGTAGTCAATATCTTTAGGAAATGATGACACAAGTAACAGTTTCATTTGTAAAATAAATGGTCAAATAATATTTTTTTTAATGTAAAGACTGTATGATATGTAGATTTAATCTAATAACCCTTCCCTTAGCGTCCCTGGTGCAATAAAATCTACAATACTCGCTTCATTGCAGCGCTAGATAGCTATGGCTATCCTGACACAAAATTATTTTTTTCCTTTCAGATCAAATTGAAAATAGGCTGCCCTGTCCTTACTTAAATAGAGATATATCACCACCGTTAGCCATTACTTGGTCCTTCAAATCAAGTACTGTCTCCAAGGAAAAAAACTTATTAACTAATGTTTTAAGTTGTGACAAAAAAGGCAGAAAAAAAATAGCTCTTAAGAAGTTTAAAAGCTGATACAAAAATAATGATATAACGGCTTTTAGACTTAAAATCAGACTTTAAAGAATTATATGTTTAGTAGGCCAGTTCGTAAAGATCATCGAAATTATGTACACATCGTCATTTCTACAGCCCAAGGAGCTATGTTTACATAAGGGACAAATTCGACCTTTGCTTACCACAAGTGAATACTTTACGCAAATGGTATTCAGATAAATGTAATTTAATAATTTACAGTATCTGTATATCTGCAGCTTAATGATTTTGTTAATGGTAATCATAATACTTAGTAATGGTAAGTTTTATTTCATCTTGTTACGATGAAGTTATAGTAGTTTGACTTTTAAAAGTGCTGTACCACTTTGGACCAATAAATGCATTTGACTTCAACTTTGAATGAGTCTTATTTTTAACAGATCAAAAAACGGAACAGGTTCTCAATAAAGTTGTATTCATGTTATGATATTTGGTTTGATTTTCATTTGAAAACATCGTATTTTGTTTGAAAGGATATAATTTAAGATTCATCCCATAGAAATTTCACCCTAATCAGTTAAGTAGTTTGGTTTCTAAATCATAATAACTTGAAAAATAAGTTTTTCAAGTTAATTAACTTGCATATTTTGCATTTCTGTGATTTCAGTGTTGTTTACGATCATTACAATAGTATCAATGATCAATATAGGGCATAATTTCAAACGAATGTGTCCTAAGATTCAACCAGTAAAACTATCGATAGTATTTCGCCCGCGTCATGACAACACTATGTCACTCACACATTTACATTTCATTTTTTGTTACACCTTTCATCCATCACTGTTGGTCTTGTACATCCTAAGCCTATGGTTTCAACTAGTAGTTGACAAAGACGATAGCCTATTTTTGTTTCAACAGCTTAGCTACTGAAAATATAATACACCTCTATCCCTCACATAACTAAAAAAAAATTGACACGTTTTTAAAACACTAAATAGCATTAAAGTAGAAGAAAGTGTATATATTGATATTATTTAAAGTGTATATATAGTGTATACGTTAACTTTATAATTTAGATAAAAAATAGTTATAAAGACACTATTGTTCAAAACATTGGGATTTAATAAATACGACAAAATGAGTACATAAATTTACGTTAATATTAATGTTCTTGTTGAAAATTCAAGGGAATAAAATTATCAAACTAATATGTTATTAACCATGTTGTTAACTAAAGCGTTGATAATTGTGAAATCAATTTCATAGCAAATACAATATGTGCCCTTTAAAGATAATCACATTTAATGAAATAAATCAAATAGAAATTTACTATCCACAATTCACCAATGAGTTAATTGTTGTTATTTATTGATACATTTCTAAATTAAAACCGAAGAGACAAGCAGTTTATTCCATATTATAATGGTGGATAATAATTTTCCATATTCTATTAAGAGACAAACTAGACAAACTCATTTATAACAAATCAACATCAACACGTGCCTACAAAATTAAACTTTAATAGATATAAAAAACAAGAGTCAAAGTGTCATATTAGCAGTTCAGAGGCACAGGATCGATGTTAAAAATATATTTTTACTTAGAAAAGGATCTAATATATTTTGAAGTTCATATTTGAAGTTACCATAGGGTACCTTTTAACTTTTAAGTTTACTAAATAGTTTTCAATGGAGCCCTATACCACCTAACTTTACTCGGATGTTGTCGATATAGTTGTAGATATAGTTAATTACAAAACTGTGACCTTTACTTGTGACGGAACAAGTTTGAAGCCCAATGAGACATATATACATGCAGGTGACAAGTCTAATATGCCTGTAATTTTACATTGGCTCTCAAGAACTGCTGTCGGAACACAGTTAGAAGCTTGGCGACAGAAATTAAACTTGAGGGTTGTAGCTACCCAGGTGAGCATTCTCAAAATGATCTTCCACCATGCGGTGAAGCTCAAGCCAGCGATGGGAATCTAACCATGGTGCCGCGGCACGGCAGTCCATAGCTATTACCACTCGGCTACCATAAAATTATTAACTGATATTAACAAAACAACATGTGCCGAAGAAATTGAATCTTTAAATAGAGAGAATAAGAATTAGGGTTAACGCTGGCACGAAATAGACATGCAGCCAATTATTCATTACCTACGTTCGTGTAGTTGCTCAATCCAAACAAAGTGCAAATAGCAACTTTTTGAAATACGCATTGTTTTATAAAATGCATTACGCATTGTTACTATATTCCTGTGCCTGAACTGCTAACGTGACATGCACAAAACTACGCGTGCTGAAGAGATTTTACTTTGGACCTTTATAGAGAGGGGAGCAAGAATGAGGGCCGCCGCTGGCGCGAATTGGCGTTGCAGCCAATCTTCTCCCGCCGCCATGCAGCCACGTTCGTGTATCACTCGCTCGCTCAGTTGCTACGTACGCCCAAACACGGTTCAAATACGTTAAAGTAGTTATTATCTTTCATACATTATCATAATAAAAAACTATAAATCTTCACCATGCCATGCAGCCACGCTCGAAGGTTTCTTTCTTAGTAAGTACTAAGTAGTACCTACTTAAGGTAATTAATAGATACAGGCATTACAGGCGCGACTTTGCAGAAGTCCATAATTATTAAAAACAAATACATATAATAAGTTTTACAAAATCATTTAATTAACATTATAGCACAATATTAGGAAGATATAAATATTTATATAAGAACCTTTACATAAATCTAGTGTCAATACCTAATTTTCTAGCTAAGTGCACGATTCAAGAACTCCTGATGATGCTTCGTGTAGAGGCGAAACGCGCTTTGTGGCAAATTATTTTTGATGCACGTTATTACCCGTAGTACTTATTTACTGATTTTTGCAGGAAAAAAAGTTCGTACTTTGAAATGGGAATAGATGCGTCACTTAGCCAGTGTTGTATGTATATACGAATAATTAATGTAGTCTAATAGAAGCTAATTTTCCTTTAATTTGAGTTGTGTCGAATTGCGTTGAAAATCCGACCTTATTACGAAAGCAATTAAATAGAATTTAAATTGCTTGACTTGAGAGAGTGAACATTCTGTTCAGGAATACTATCATAATAAGTATAGGTACTTCGGGACATTTACAACTGAAAAATTTACAACTGTTTGATAACTTACATAGGTAGGCTTCCTAACATCGTATCCACACTGCTTGTTCCTGATGATGTCTTGCGGCTTACTTCGGCAGCAGCTGAAAGGGACGCCGCAAGCTTCCCTCGACCCAACCGCGCCGCTTGAACAGTTGAAGTATGCATTGCGATCCCAATCTTTCGGTCCTTCTACGCCGCAGCATTGGAGCTGGAAAGAGAGATTATACTAAAAATTATCGATTCGCGTATCGCATACCTTTACAATGTGCCGTTTTTTTATGCTATATTGATTGAACAAGCACTAAACCCACCTAGTGTTAAGCGGTAACCTCGGCTTATAACAGCCGCTTTTCGTCACAAGTTGCGTACTGCACTGCGGCCATCACCCTGAGACATAAAATCGTTAAGTCTCATGTGCTTGTAATTTCACCGGCACCCATATCCTTCAAACCGTAACAGTAGTGCGTACTCGTTCACAAAGAATACTGCTACTAGCATGTTTTCGTGTCAGCGAAATATAGTCTCACTAATCTGGCACTAAGGAGCTAACAAACTATAGGGTGCCGGATTATTGGAATTTTTGAGGCAGTGATATCTCAGTATCATTGGCTGTGGACTGCCGCGCAGCAGGTCCATGGTTCGTATAATTCTATCCATTTTGGAAGATTAGCAGTTTAAACTGTGCGGCCGCTTTTTTGTAACCATTCAAACTTGGTCGGTTTATCACTAATTTCACATCTTGTGGGTTTTCACACAAGATCTTACATCTTTATTTATTAAGTGTATTGAGCTAAAATTTTACAGGTATATGATTGGATAAATGCACTAAATGTTGCGATACCTTTTTATTAGCCAATCCTTATAGAACTCGCCAAATCTTATGGCAAAATATGGGCGTAATTTAGGCATAGTTTTTTTAACAAAACTCAACTACTAATAGTATACAAATTAGACTTACCAAGACATTGTAAGCTATTAAAAGGCACATATTGACGTGAAAAGTTAGTCTCTAGAACCTCTATTTTAAGTACTAGAACCTAAAAACCTTATTTTCTATATTTTTTTTTTTCGATAAAACTGTAATGTTTTTCCGAATTCTGTTTTCACAAACATTACACACAAATTCATAGAGACATGTGTAATAATAATCATAACTGTGCGCTTAACCGTTTAGGATATCCAGCAAACAGCAAAACGTTCCCCCAGCGGCATCTTGCATATCTTCAGAGTCTTACGACACACAAATTTCATTCAAACACATACATTTAAGTCTTGTTATACTCTAATTATTGGTATAATTAATATATACGTGCGACCTTTTTGAAAAAAAAGTTCCGCTGGGAGAACCTTTTCCTAGCGGAAAGTGTTTTACGCAAATATCTCAAGAAGGGCTGGACACACAAATTTAAAACTACCACACACATTTACACCACATCTTACACTAAATATCTGCTAAACTCAAATCATGTAATTCGACATTATACCGCTGGGAGTACGCACACCCCTAACTAAGCATAAGCTTGGGCCTCAGATACGATTATGTAATGCGTTTTCTGGCACAGACTTGTGCATTCGACAGCAAAATATAAGATATAAACATTTGTAACAAATTCAAGGTACGTCATTTCGTTATAGCTTTCTTAGCTCTTAGACCTAATTGCTGCAATATTGGTTCGTTTTATTAAAGTACATGTTTTATTAAGTAAATCTTATACTATTTGTTTTTGGTTAAGTGCAAAAATTACTCATGGAATAAAGCCATCAAGTGCAAAGTGATTACCGTATTCGCTTTGTCCTATGGCATGCCCTCTATTCGATTTGCTTTTAAATGTATTTCTTGTAAATATTTTACGTTTTCCTGTATGTAAATTTGTTTTAATTTAGATAGTATGTTGGTATAAAAGAAACATGAATTGGAGAGGAGCAAAAGGGTAATATTAGCCAAAGCAGAGTGCAAACACTTGTGTTTCTGATTAAATAATTGCAAATAAATATAATCTACTTTTGCCACATTTTAAAACTTCAATTAACTTTTTTTATTATATGAGATAGATTTTAGTATAAAAGAGAGATGTATCAAAACGGCCACGGTATTTTATATCTTTGTTTTTTTTGTAAAGAACTGACACCTTTGGATTTGTTTTTGTCAAAATATATGGTAATTATTGTGAAGAAAACATTTTGTATTATTGGAAGAAACTTGTGAAATATAAATGAAGAAAATGGTAAGTAAGAAAGAGACAAACTGTAGGCTTGTCGACGCCGGAATTGGGCAGTTTTTATTTTACAGTATACGCGAATTTATGTAATTAATATGAGTCGGAGAAACTCTGGTGTAACCTTGTACGAGCGTAAATTTCATATTATAAAATAATGCATACATAATGTAAAAAAGAACGCTCGTTCAAGTTTCCACAGTAGCTGTCATCGAGAAAATAAAGAAATGGAAATAGTATAACGATAGGACTCGTATTTACGCCAAGTAGATTTGATTCAATTCGACATGTGGGTATTAAGATATTTGTGTAAGCTTTAATCTAGGTAAAACCCCCAACTGAGACACACAACCACGACCACGAAGAAAAATTGGATTCCTCTTCTCCAGTAGAAGTACTCTGCTATCTATACCTGCTGCCTGAGTAGATCTTTATCGTGAAGAGACAGTAAGATTCTGGAATTTGAAACTGTGCTCACAAGATGGCAATAAGATGGTACCTGGTCTTCAGTACGAGCGAATAGAAGCACATTTCGATACAAGTGTAGGCGTTACCTACGTAATATAGCCTCTACGAGCAAATGTATTGAAAAATATCTTCCAATAAAGTAGTTCCCTTACCCAATCTTCTTGTATCCAGTCAATTAAGTTCTGCTGATCTGGATCTTCTCTGTAGTGTGTGATGAATGTCTGGAACCCGATCGTCGCTTGTTGTTTAATCTGTAATATCATATAATAAACTATTTGAGGTATTTTTCTTGTTTTCTGGTATTACAATTTTGCTTTAACGCCAGCTAAGCAAATAAGGTTACTAAATAACGATGAAAAATCAATGGAGTAGGTGTCCCCAGTGCAAACTTTTTCTTAATAATTTCATAAGTTATCTTCTAATGAAATAGTCAGCTCCTTGTTCTTGTGATGTACGCTCGGTAAATGTGCTGCGAATCTGATACGTGATGGTTTTATAATATTAGTAGTTATCCCCGAAATGAATTTTATATATTTTTTCATGTTATTGTGACAGAACAAGCACGAGGCCCACCTGATGTTAAGCGGAATAACCTCTGTTTTCTTCGTCATGTGACGGATTGCACTGTGCCCGTCATACTGAGAGATACAGTTGTTAAGTCTCATGGACCTGTAATTTTTCTGGCTCTTAAAGACTGCTGCCGGAACACACTGTTAAGTGCTTGGCGACAGATTTTCTACCTGATGGTGGAAGCTAGCCCGGTGAGCATTCACAAAATGCCCTTCAGCCATGCGGTGAAGTGCAAGCCGGCGGTGGGAATCGAACCAGGGAACTGCGACACGGCAGTTTATAGCTGTTCCCGCTCGCCCATCATTGCTTCAAAAATTTGTTCGTAAACAAAGGTTTTAGTTTAAAAATTAATCTTTTTTTATGAAAAATTTTGGCTTCTGAGTTATTTTATGGGACTGTGACGGAACAAGCACGAGGCCCACCTGATGTCAAGCATTTCGACACAAGTGTCGAAATATTGTGATAAAATGCTGCTCCAATAAATTTGTTTTTTATGGATAATTTACCACGATTCATAAGTTTATTGATAGATGGCGCTGCACCGCATGTAAAATATATGGCAAATAACTCCATCTAGTAATTTGTTTTCGTTCCAACACAGTGCAAGTAGCCTTATTGAGATTTACGACGGCCATTAAAAACGTAATTTCGTTATTTTATGTGATTTGATCATGGAAGTAATAAGTACTACGTACAACAGGAATGAGCTCTATCTGTACATCTTGCAGCTAAAATAAAGAAAATAAAACCTTATGCTAAGGGCGTAAGAGTCTTGTTGCGCGCAAAATAAAAATGAAGCCGAGTGAGATGGTAACCACTGAACCCTGTGTCTCGTTCTAACAGTGACCTAGAGTTGCCAAAGTTAAGTTGATTTCAATCCTTTCGTTGTTTGTAGAAAAATATGTGATTGATGTTATGTAATGAAGTAAAACCATTTACTTCTAAAATGTTTCTAAATATAAATAATAATTTATTACCGACATGTTAAAAACAATATTTTTTGTTGCTACGTGTAAAGCCTTATTAACGCAAAAATTTTGCTATAGCGTATAGGTTTTCTTTTATTTGTATGAAATACGGACACCTGACCTGACAACCCCACTTGAAATCGCAGACTCGGACTTTAATGGCGGATTGTTTTTTGATTGTGTGATATTTTGGAAGAATTTTAGTTAAAATGGGGAATTTTTGTCGTGGAGGCTTGCGGAATCGATTATTATCCTGATTGTGGTTTATCTTTTCACAGGTAATAGTTTTAAACATAATTTGTTAGTGATGAATTACGGTGACCATGCATGACTATCCAGTCCTAGTTCAAGAAATAACTTAAATACCTATGCATTTTTTTATTCCTTTCTCTATTAAAATCACTTCGTTTCAATTTCAGATTTCTTAAAGATCCTAATGTTATGGAAAAAATCCACCACAACCTCCTCAATATATATTCGAAGATCCACATGATATTCAATTGGTGAAGGAGTTAGCGAATTCATATCTCAATTTTCGTTTAACTCATAATGCAAAATAAGAATCAGTGAAACATATAAGGAATAAGCTGGGTTTGGGGCAGAAACTACACAAGACTGTTTTATTTAGCAATGTCTGATTTAGAATTAAACTTAAATGTAAACTAAACTGCTTTTTTCTTAACTAATTAATTGGACAGCCGTCGAAACACACCTTTAGGTGCTTGGCGACAGATTTTCTCCTGGAGGGTGGAAGCTACACAGGTGGGCATTCGCAAATTGCCCTGCCTCCATGCTATAATAACTGCGATCATAAGATAACAATTGGGTCGACGGCTTAACGTACCCTACAAAGCACGGAAGTGCTCAGTAGTAATGTCACTTGCGGTCACCCATCCAACTCATGACCGCGGTGGACGTTACTTAATTGTTAGTAGCTGACAATTGCTTAGCTGATCTTTTAAGAACGGCCATGTAAACTTTGCTTTGCGTACTTTACACTTATTGTCCCCATTAAAGCACAACTGGCACTACCTAGGTGTATGAAAATCTTAAAATAGTAGGTAATAAGTTAACATTAGAAACAATAGGTTATATATACCTACCTAGGAAAGCGTACGTTTCCTTACCTTTCGATGTCTTTTGAAATTGAGAAAAAAGTGATGTTCAGACCTGTGTTATTATTTATGCAGCCAAATGCAATGCTGTATAATCTTGCCCTCATTCCAACCTACCTAATAGTACCTAATAGGTACTAACCTATTATTCTGTGCTACTAGGTACGCAAACAGCCTAACCAACACCAACACGAAATACGGCGCGTTGAAGTGAGAAGACGTGTGTTCCGGGCGGCGCCCGGCAACCCTTGTAGAGTAAACGCGACTTTTTGCAGCCGCCGATGTACTTGTAGCTTTGTACCTAAAGTGCGGAGTGAACCAGGCCTGCCTATATGACGCGAGTGTGAAAAGCAAGCAAAAACAGGAAATGTATAGTGCTCTATAGGCAAATGTTGCTATCTGCCTTAATGGGACGATCGGAGTATTGCTAAGCTTATACAGTTTACTGTTGCTGTTAAATTGTCTACCCTACATGTATAGTGTTTTTTTATTTTTATTACTTCAGTGAGATGGATGATGTGTTTATTAAAAAACATGTTTTATGTGCCTATATTAAATACCCAAGAATGTTGCTGCACTGGAGGAAGACATTGACAACTGTAACACAGGTACGACCTAGCACAGTTGTCAATGTCAATAACTATACTATAAAATTAGATCATATACCATTAAAACAACGTTATTGTAATTAATGTATAGTTAAAAATGTTCTTAGTGATTTTTAAAAAATAAATATTTGTATTGGCATTTATTTGTATTTATAGAGCAAGTTTATCATTAGCATCTTCGGTTAAAATCCATCTGAAGCAATGATATGCTGACGTCATATCACAAATCAGTTTTTGTAATTATTGTCCTTAAATCATATTTCAATATGGTCACCATCGCCAGAAAGGGATAAGAGGTACAGTTACTGAGCTCTCGTTCGGCTTCAATTTTACGTCAACAGCTCATTCCTGTTGTACGTAGTACTTATTACTTCCATGGATTTGATACATTTAGCGACATCTTTCGCCGAAGCTGGTATTTAGTTATCGGTGTACGCTGTCATGTATGGTCTTTGTCACTCTTATTAGTTCTTTCTCTATGCCTATATCAAAAGCCAAATCCCCACAATGGTGTAGACCTTGTTCAACGATGGACGTTTCAGTTGTTTTGATGATAAAGATGATTTAATGTAAATTATTGGCAAACAAGCAGACGGCCCACCTGATGGTAAGCGGTTACCGTCGCCTATGGACATTAGAAACACCAGGGGCGTTACCAATGCGACCCTGTAAAGACTCTTTTAACACCTTTTTTGAAGGAATCCATACTGTAGCCTTGCGGAAAAACGCTAGATGGAAGATTATTCCACATTTTGCAAGTATGCAGTAAGAAGGAGCGCATAAATCGAGTTGTGTGAGACTTCCAGGACTCGATTATGTGTGGATGAGCTTTTAACCGGTGACGCGAGGAACGATGATAGAATCGCGATGCCGGTATAAGATCAAATAGCTCTTGGGAGCATTCCTCGTTATAGAGCCTGTAGAGTATACAGAGCGAACCGATGACTCTCTCACTACGGAGACTCAGTGGCTCAAGGCGGTCAGAGAGGTCGACAATTTTTACCGCTCGACGCTGAATATAAAACGCACATTAAGTAATTAATAAAGGACATCAGGCTATTTCTTCCCCCTGGGGGTGCCGGGATATAATGTCACCTTACCATTTCTTCTCGTGGGTGTCGTAAGAAGCGACTAAGTAAAGGAAATGTGTGCCAAGTGAGCAGCATGCCACTACTCACGTGGATCTGAGTAGGGTGTTAAGAGTATTAGACGCACAAGAAGGATGTATCTTAGGGCCCTCCCAGGGTTTCATACAATATTTTCTTGTGTTACTGTATTATATGTTGTTAGCGTAAACATATTGTTCGTAATATGTTCTCGTGTTTCGTCCAGTGTGTTAAAGAAAACATTTTGTATGACCCTGAAACTGTTCCCGGTGAATGGCAATAGGCTCGCCCCCTATAGCATGGGACTAAAACTCAACTGGCGAAATGTGGGTGTTTACACA
This sequence comes from Plagodis pulveraria, assembly GCA_963890685.1. Taxonomy (NCBI): domain Eukaryota; kingdom Metazoa; phylum Arthropoda; class Insecta; order Lepidoptera; family Geometridae; genus Plagodis; species Plagodis pulveraria. Next base: position 11,213,427 of record OY982956.1, read on the forward strand.
CTGCCTACTGCTTCGGGAAATACAGACGTGATTATATGTATGTATCGGGCTATCTCTCTTCGAGGTGGCACTGCCAATTTCAACAATCAATATTACGATGTTGTCTTAGGTTTTCGCGATTATTACACATAGTAATTAAAACAACTTTAAACGGTTTAAATCGCGTATATTTATCTTTTTTTTTTTTTACAAGACAAACGCGTGAGACTCCTCACATCGCTTAATTTCCTCATGCGGTGTTGGGATAATAATATCATACCAGAGTGCGTGAAAATTTCCCTAAAAAAGAAAATTAATGGAAGAGCCGCCATCCTCCGTCAAACAAGTAAGAAATTATTATGTCGAAGCATACGGTCGGACAAATAATTTCTTAACAACTCATGTGACAAATAAAACCAATTAATCACCCCGTGACCACGATCACTGCAAAGTGTTTGAAACGTCGGGACAAAAATATTGATAAATATACGCGATTTAAACCGTTTAAAGTTGTTTAATTACTAAATCAATATTACGTTGAAATCGAAAGTAATGTAGTGCGTAGTTTTAGTCAGTAATATCTAAAATTTAATAATATTTTATATTTGCTTACCCAATCTTTGAAAACAAAGAAAAGTATTCCCGTAGTCATCTCGGCTAACAGCAGCAAAGCGAGGAATACTGCATACTGAAACAGAACAATAAAAAATATTATTTTATTATTATAAATATTAGGTATAGTAAAGACGGTAATATGTTCAAAAAAAATGTTTTTCCTAAAAATGGAACCGACTTCAACACTCAAATGTGTGAAATAACTTGTCGAAGTCAGTATCATGATAGTTCAAAAGTACCTATTATCACAATATTGTGCGCATGGTACCAACTTCGACAAGTTATTTCACACTTTTTTGAGTTTTGCAGTCGGTTTAATTGTAAGGTAAAGTAAAATTCACCATTTTTAGTGACCCTTGCTACTTACGGGACCGATTGTCATTCACTGTCAATGACTATATCATCGAGACAAGAAAACATTTTTCAGTTATTGGAGTGTAACTCAAAAACGGCTGGACCGATTTTGATGAAATTTAAATGTTTTTCTTAGTGGTGAAGCACCACTAAGAAGTGGGAAGTTGCAAGTTTATAACATGTCTATTGACAGTAATCATTGTCACATTTATTTTCCTATCCTTATCAAACATATCGGTACAACTTTTTTTTCTATATTAAGGACAGCAGAAGAACATCGTTATAAAATTATGTCCTTTCTAATAACACAAAAACATTTCAAGAAGGAAATTTTAAGTAGCATGTGAAAAACATTTTGATTAAGAATCTCTACTACATAGTTTGTGATTACTTTAACAACAAAAATGCTTGGACAAATCCGCCTCTGCCAAGCTATCGCCTGTCAACAACTTAATTTAAACAAATATTGTTATCATTTTATTATATAGTATGTAATTTTTTGCAGAATGGCAGTACAATGTAGAATATTTCAATATTAAATTTTGTAATTGACTTTCGTCGTTTCAATAGGTGCTACCACAGAATAAGGCTACCAAATGTGGTTCTACCAAAATGTATCGATACCAAACAAGGCATTTCAGTTATGAAGCAGTGATAGTCGAGCGGTAAGAGCCATGGACTGCCTTACCGCAGGTGCATGGTACGATCCCCACCGCTGCGCTGGCTTGAGCTTCGCCGCATGGTGGAAGAGCATTTTGCTAATGCTTGTCTGGCTACCACCCTCAAGTAGAAAATCTGTCGCCAAGCACCTAACAGTGAGTTCCGGCAGCTATCCTTGAGTAAAATAATTATGAATTTACAGACACAAAGAGTTTTAACAACTGTAAGGACTTATAACTGTAAATGCATCTGTTAAAAGCAGAGGTTCCCCCCTAAAATCGAGCAGGCCTCGTGAATAATCCCTCAGAATCACATTTAAAAATACTATTTTTATTATACAGCACTCGCCAAACATCTGATATCCCGCATCAAGTATCTACTAATTAGATGTTAATTACTCTAAACAGCGACTGTGTGAAGCATTCATGGTCACAGAACAAAGATCTCTAATCTAATTGTTGAATAGTTGCATGTTATCTCTCATTATATGTATGAATAATGCACACACACTTATTGACATACTTAATTCCAGGTAATTTTTTACCTCTGCAGCACGTAAAGGAGTGTTTTGGTGTTCAGAATTGCTCGGAGTTTCTCGCGTTCTTTTCGCAGTGGCTCTATATTTTTACAGACTTAAAAAAAAAGGTGGAGGTACTCCATTCGTCTGTATTTTTTTGTATGTTTGTTACCTCAGAAATTTTGAATGGGTGAACCTAAAAGGTATGGGAATAAGATGATGGTACTATTGAACCATCATGGTACCGACTTCTACAAGTTATTTCACAATTTGAGTGTTGAAGTGGGTTACTTTTTTTTTTTTTTTTTGTTGAACGTGGTCGTATAATGTTGAATATTTCTATATTAAAAATGGAATAATGATTTTTACTTTGACTTTCAAAAACTCGCAGTAAAATCGAACTTTACTACGACTGTGAGGAAAGTGATTATTTTTCAAACATCAGCTTTTGGAATAGATAATTTTGCCACAGGAAATATAATGAAAAATCTATGATTGTTTCATAACCTAATTTACATCAATAGGCTCAAATTAAACCCCGAAATTATACCTATTTCATCGTTTTATAAAGGTCTACCCTACATCATACAGTTTTACTCACTTATGTATATACTTTAAAATTTACATAATTATTTATTGGCAACAATGTCATGCAAAAAATGTATCGAACGCAAATTCTTAGAAAAAAAACATCAAACGAAATAACGGGAAACTAATTTTCTGTACACTCTTTGCTTATCCTCTTTGTTCCTATGCTGCTATCAATTTTGGACTGCTTTTCTTCGCTAGCTCGGTGTTTAAAGTCGGCACTATAGTGTATATATATTTATTTTTCCAACAGAGCAAAAATAGTTTTGTTATTATGCTAGGCTAGGCAAAGATTTTATTGGCGCGAGTGTATTTAAACCTGAGGAATCGAAAGATACTAGAATTAAACCCTGAATAAAACTGTCACGTTAAATCTGCAAACAGCAATGGTTTGCTGTTAACTTTTAATTATTAACCTATATTGTTTATTTTAAAATATGTATTTTTCCGGTTGCCTGGTGGTACTCAGGTTTGGGGTCCGCCCGTGGGGTGCCGGCCTGGAATGTGTATCTGTGAATTAGCCTCTTAAGGGGATATCGTAAGAGGCGATCAGGGGTAGGTGCCGGATAGATACCGGAAGGTATCTAAGGGAATGGGGGGGGAGGTATCTAAGGATCGGGGTAGCAGCTCCTTCTAGGGAACTTGTATTTTACACTGCAATCCCCAATAGCCTCCCAAATGTGGTATGGCAAACCCTGGGGGAGGGGACCTATTGGGGGAGGCTGTCTTCAGCAGGGGACAATCTGGCTGATACAGTAATCAGACTAAGGACGTGTTTCAGAATGTTGGAGTAAGTTCCGGTTATATTACCCAGAACATAATGAATAAATAAAACACTATCTTTGCGATTCACAGTCATCGATTTAGGCTATCCATCGGTTAAAGCTTGAAACGCGCTGCATGTTAATTGACATTTTTATCATTCAGTTATTTTATGTTCTGGGTAGTATAACCGGAACTTACCCGAACATTCAGAAAAAGGCCCTTAACCTAGAACGATACATGGCTTTCAAGTACACCTACCAGCACACATTTAGGTGCTTGGCGACAGTACATCAAGGCAAAATGACAAAACTATGTCGAAATCTTGTACAACTGTCCAGTAGATGTATACAATATACCTATTTATAATTGCATTCTAAATTAAAATTGTATTTCCATGAAATTAAAATTGTATTCGCTATTTAGTTTCAGTGTGGTATATGCTCAATGTAATTTATATGATACAAAATAATAGAGTGAGTATTTCATTTTTTTTATGCCTTTATGTTAGGCTTTGATCTATATCAGCTGATGGTAAGTGATGATGTGGTCGAAGATGTTGTTCAGGCTAACCTAGAATTACTGGCTCTCAAGGAAAGCTGCAGGAACACACCATTAGATTACAAAATCACAAATATACGATAGAAAATTTTTGACATGTGCGGGTTCGAACCCGCGTCCATCCACCCCTTGAGACGGGCTATGCTCTAACCAATTGAGCTAATCTAGAACTACTGGCTCTCAAGGACCGCTGCCGGAACACACCGTTAGGTGCTTGGCGACAGATTTTCTACTTGAGGGTGAAAGCTAGCCAGGCGGGTATTTATTTTTCAAAATGCCCTACCACCATGCAGTAATGACTGCCATCCTATGACAACACCCGGAACCGACGTCTTAACGTGCCCTAATGACACTAGCGGTCACCCATCCAAGTCATGACCGCACCGGACGTTGCTTAACTGATCGGTTAAGAACGTTTGTGTGCTAGTGTAGGTGAAGCCGCACTTGTGTGCATGCGTTTTTGAACGCTTTAAAGTTTAACCAGATACCTACCTACTCACATTCACTCGGTCGTAAAGATAAGACGCTGTCAAATGCTGAAATTATGTCACTATCGGACTGCGTAGGAGTGAAAGAAAGGCAGTGATGGTGAAATCGCGATCAGTTAACAAAACTAACTAAACTATAACACAAAACTGCCCTTAAAGTTTCATTAACAATGTTTTCATCACTACTTTGCATGTGTTCAATTTTTGTCTAACTTAAGATCTGATTTTTCGACTGGGTTAACCCATAAAGACAGTGACGTTTGTAGTTCGTTAGGTGTTTTGGCTATGAGTACCACGTCGTCAGCATACAGGAGGTTCCATGGCGATTGAGCTTGGATACTGGCGATTGAGTTTTAATACTCATGGTAATGTGGTCTATTACAATTTTGAAAAGGAGAGGCTTTAGCGCAGAGCGTTGATGCACACTAACGCGGACCTCATTTTAATTCATACAAATATTTATTTGCCTTATAACTGAGAATGTTACATTGGGCAAGTGTTGTCCGTCATCACATCAACCGGAATGGTAAGGAGTACTCAAGAAAAGTGGAGTAAAATTGTGACAGACTGGTATCCCAGAGATGGAAAAAGGAAGCGGGGATTACAACTTAAGAGATGGGAAGATGAGTTGAAGCTTACAGCGGGCCCTTACTGGAGAAGGGTTGCCAGAGATAGAACACAATGGAAAATGTGAGAGGAGGCTTTTGCCAAAAGGCACACTGAACTTAGAGATATCCTCTAAAAGAGAGGAAAACAAACATTTCAAAACAGACTGAATTTCAGGATAGAGGGCTTATTGATTGATTGATATGGAATGGAATATATATAACATATGATGATTTCTCAATGTGGCCATAATTGTCTTTACTAATTTATAAAGATTAATATTTTGGGTGGCCCGGAAAAAAAATGCTATTTGTAATATGTATACACAATATTGTTTCTGACTGAACTTTGCCAATATCAAAATGAAACAAACAACTAGACTTGCTTTGATACTGATGACCTTACCTACTCACAATAACTACAGCCAAGCTAAAACACACTTTTAGTTACTTAACATTCATTTAATTTTACAATAAGGAGACTGAAGCGAGCCCTATCACTATCCCACGACTTGAACATTTTGTGGCACACTTTACTGATAAACTATCATGCCTATAGCTTTGTGGTTTAACATAGTAATTTAACTTCATATCTAAATGTGTTATCTGTCAAAAAATAAATATCATTAATAATTTTGTATTCATTAGATAGAATGTTATGTACTACTAAGGCTATCTGTTAGAAAACCAAAGAGTTAATATCACTGCAATAGAACTAAACTCAATACTCAAATACATCGTAGTAAATCTACTTAATACTAGATGACACCACTAGAATCAGGTTGTGAAATAAATGCGAGCCCTCACAAAGCTCAGCTTTTTGCTAGTTATTACACATATACTGTACTGTATCAGCCGGATAGTCCACTCGTGAACACAGCCTCCCCTAATACGGGGGGTTTGCCATAATCCCCACGCTTGGCAGGCGGCTGGATCGCAGTGTGAAATACAGTTCCTCAGAAAGTGCTGCTGACCACCTTCTGGTGTGTTACCCTTAGTCGTCTCATACGACACCCACGGGTTGAAATGGGGAGATGGCATTCTAGCCCCGCAGCCCACGGGCAATATTATAGCTGTATTATACATATAGCTAGATAATATATTTTAAACAGTGCACCGTGAATACGTGTGAGGTGTTTTTACCAAGTCATATGATATTAATGTGAAATAGATGTGTAAAGAGACTGAAAACATCAATTTAATGCACAACCAACTTGTCTATTAATTCTGCAATAACTTTTTTCGTTCTATACTGAAGGACAGGTCAGACACATTAGTTTTAAGTTAATATGATATGCCAAAATAAATTACAACTCTAATATATGCAGTTTCGAAAATAAAGCTTTGGCAGTGTTTAGTTTATCTATGGACATCAGGCATACCATCATCTTATAAAAACCCGCAGGAATAAAGAAAGATAGGTACTTACACATGCCAGCAAGCAGGTGTTTTCACGCAGTGCCCCAACACAGCCAGTGAAGCCAATTATGAATGTTATTGTCCCTGCAATGAACAACAGTGAACTATTAAAACAAAAACCTAACTACTGTTAAAATTAAACACTTACAACTATACCAAGTGTAATCAAGATCTCTACAGAAAGAGCCTTAGTGAGTACCACCACATTGTCATATTTTGCCTCGCAGAATATTAACAATAGCACAGTAAGATTTCCACAGGCAGTGTGCATACTCTGCTAAGTTTCGGCATGAAGGGCCCTGTAGCATGTGAAATTACTGGCTTAATGAGACATAACTACTAACGTCTCGGAGTAGCAAGAGCAGTGCAGTGTCAAGCAGAACGAAGATGGTGACACTGCAGTGGTAATAGACAGGTGTAGAGCTTAATAAACTGTAATGTAAGACAATATATAAGACGTAATAAGACAATCGTAAACAAAAATAACTTGAAAAAGCAAGTTAGAGCAGAAGCAAGTAGATTCAGTCGAAACAACATTTTAACCAACTTTCATTATATATTTGAGTTTTCCTTTATGATATTTTGATATAGCGTATTAACTCCCTGCGCTTCCAATCTTTTTACCCTACACAAATAATGAAGTCAGAAACTGGACAGTGAAACCATTAAAGGGTATTTTTATATCATTCTTTGTATTTATTTCTTTGGGTATGAATTATCTTACAACAACTATGATTATATTATCAGGCCCCTTTTTATGCCTGATTGGTTAGCCTTTGACCACTATCTCACCTGATGGTAAGTGATGATGTGGTCGAAGATGTTATACAGGCTAACCTAGAAGTACTGGCTCTCAAGGACAGCTGCCGGAACACACCGTTAAGTGCTTGGCGACAGATTTCCTACTTGAGGGTGGTAGCTAGCCAGGCGGGCATTCGCCCTACCACCATGCTGAAACGACTGCCATCTTAAGATAACAACCGGGACCGACGGCTTAACGTGCCCTCCGAAGCACAGAAGCGCTCAGTAGTAATGTCACTAGCGGTCACCAATCCAACTCATGACCGCGGGCGACGTTGCTAAACTTTGCTGATCGGTTAAGAACAGCTAAGTAAACTTCGCTTCGAGCGCTTCCAAAGAAAGAAATAGAAAGCTATTCATTAATAATAAACTGTTGAGATAAAAACTTTAATTTTTAGCTACAGCAGGGCCTCGATGATTCGAACACCGAAAATTTATACCCTGTTCGGATGCACGAAGCGTTCGGATTATAGTATGTTAAAATATTCAAAGGGATTTTTCGAAATAAAACAAAAATATTTTACATTATAATGTGTTTATTGAAGTATGTACGTTAGATGTATGTTAGATACAATGCTATTAATCACACTTTTTCAAAGAATTCCAATATAGTGCTCTGACGAGTAGTATTTAGTGACATAGAAAATGCTTTATCCCTTAATTTACGTAACAGCATTTTTTTCGGAATAGTCGTAGGTCGTTCGGATTATAGAGGCGTTCGGACGAGCTGGGGTACGGATTATCAAGGCCGTGCTGTATTTAGGCTTGTGTTCACTAACATAAGTCATTTCCCTTTGTATATTATATCCTCAATCTATATTAGTAATTTATAAAAAAAAACTAAGAATGATATTGTCATATGTTATTGAAGGTAGTTTTACTTTTCTACTTTATTGTAAAATAATGTGGACTAAGGGTAGATTAAAATATACCATGACATACCCCACTCACTTGTAATGGCTACCTAGCTGAATATACGATCTGAAGACAACATGAGTTTTAATTAATATCAAGACATTATATTGGCGACGAATGGTGAAAAGTGTTAAAAATGGACAGTAAAGCAGTGAAATTTGATGAGTTTAACCCACAAACGGATAACTGGGACATATACATCGACAGATTAAAGTTTTGCTTCGAGGCGAATGGCGTCGTGTTAGATGCCGCTAAACGAGCTAATTTCTTCACAGTATGTGGTTCGCGAGTGTTCGAAACTTTGCTAGCGCTTATTACGCCGAAAAGAGCCAGTGACGTTACATTTGATGAAATACAAACAGTACTAACAAAACATTTTAGTCCAAAACCAAATGAAATATCAGTGTCATTTAAATTTTATAAATGTGATCAACAACGTGACCAATCCGCATCAGACTACATAGCACAGCTCCGAAAACTAAGCTCCGGCTGCAATTTTACAGATTTAGAACGAATGTTACGTGACAGATTGGTGTGCGGTATGCGAGATGATAAACTTCAGTACGAATTATTAAAACGTGACAATCTAAGCTATCAGCATGTGGTGGACGCCATGTTATCAGCTGAAAGCGCGGGACGCGATGTTCGCATGATCCATGACAAAGCGGCTGGCAGCTACACGACGCCGCAGCCGGCCGTCTCACAGATGTTCTCATCAACGCCTAACATCGCGTCGCGCACCGATGTCGAACCGATGGACATCAACGCAGTACAGTCGAAGAACTTCACACGATTTTGCTACCGTTGCGGTGATCGTCATGCTGGAGAATGTCGTTTTGCGAAAACAGTGTGTCGCTATTGTAAGAAAAAAGGACATTTAGAAAAGATATGTTTGAGCAAGAAAAAAAATTCAAACCAAAGCGTTAATTTCGCGGCAGAACCAGAAAATAGTTTGAACGGAATTTACTGTGTGCAGAGCACTGGCCGCGTACCGCCGTATGAAGTGGCGGTGTCGCTTGCGGGTGTGACGGTCCACATGCAGGTGGATACGGGTGCTAGTTTTACCATTATCAACGAGCGCACTTGGCGCGCAATAAATAACCGCCTGCCGCATGATGCGCTGCGACAGACACACTTATCATTACGCACCTGGACAGAAACTCCAGTCCGCCTCTTGGGACAGGCTGTTCTACCAGTAGAATATAAAACGATGGCGCGAAAACTCACCGTCATTGTGGCTAAAGGAAACGGGCCTAATCTCCTCGGCCGTGATTGGTTTACACCGCTAAACATAAAAATGAACATAAACTTTGTTACAAATGCCGAGGATCCCGAAATTAATCAAATGATTATGAAACACAGAAACGTTTTTCAAGATGGACTTGGTACCTACCGTGGACAACCTTGTCAATACACCTAAAAGCAGGAGCGACACCAACATTTCTGAAAGCCCGGCCAGTTCCTTATGCTATTAAAGAAGATGTAGAAAAAGAGATTGACAGACTAAGACGAGAAGGTGTGCTACGACCAACTTCCTACTCAGAGTGGGCTACACCTGTTGTGCCTATAGTGAAGAAATCTGGAGAAATAAGACTATGTGGGGATTACCGAAGCACAGTAAATGAAGCAACCGAATCGGATACCTACCCGATGCCAACAGCAAATGAAGTTTTTGCTACTGTTGCTGGAGGTAAAATTTACTCAACTTTAGATCTAGACAGAGCGTACACACAGGTGGTTGTGGATGATGAAACTTCAAAGCTGTTAACCTTGAACACCTGCAAGGGCCTGTATACTGTGCATCGCCTAGCATTTGGGGTAAAGGCATCTCCAGGGATTTTTCAACGCTTAATGACAGCATTGCTTGGTGGTATACCTGGTGTAGCTGTCCTGATAGACGATATTATTGTGAGTGGCCGTACCAGGCAAGAAATGCTAGACAGACTAGATACAGTACTGGCACGCATTGGACAAGCTGGACTTCGTCTTAACAAAAACAAATGTAAATTTGCACAAGAGCGGGTGGAATTTCTGGGTTTTGTCATTGACGCTGAGGGCATACACCCTGCAGCAAGTAAAGTGGAAGCGATTGCCAATACTCCTGAGCCCAAAAACAAAAAGGAGCTACAAGCTTTTCTCGGCCTATACAACTTTTATGAAAGATTTGTACCACATAAGGCAACAATACTAGAACCACTACATAGGTTATTGGAGACATCGCAGACATGGAGGTGGACAGAAGATGAACAGGATGCTTTTGACACAGCGAAGCGTCTGATTACTTTTGACCTGACATTGGTACACTATGATCTGTATAAACCCTTAGTTTTGACATGTGACAGTTCAGAATATGGTGTTGGTGCTGTATTGTGTCATGAAACCGATGACGGACAGGAGCATCCGATAGCCATGGCTTCAAGGACACTTCATTCACATGAACGGCGTTACTCTCAACTGGACAAAGAAGCAACATCTATCATGTTTGGGATAACTAAATTCCATAATTATCTAATGGGAAGACATTTTCGCATAGTAACAGACCACAAACCGTTACTTGGCATTTTTGACCCAAGAAAACCAATGCCTAACATGTTGTCTCCGCGGTTAACTAGAATTGCCATAGCATTGACATCACATAGCTATGATATAATGTATAAGCCAGGTGCACAAATTGGATGTGCAGATAGTCTAAGCCGTTGGCCCAACCCAGTTCCAGAAGAACCTGACCAACAGTTAAATGAAATTTTATTGATGGCTGAAACTCCACAGGAGTTCCCATATGACGTGGAACACATAGCTGCTGAGACAAAACGTGACAAAACATTATCACAGGTCATCTATTACACACAACGTGGATGGCCCGCTAGAGTAACAGATAATGACCTGCGACCATTTTGGTTACACCGCCTAGAGTTGTCATTACAGGAAGATTGTATACTGTTGGGCTGTCGAGTGGTCATACCAAATTCACTTCGTCCAGCAGTGCTAAAAATGCTGCACAGAACACATTCAGGTATTGTCCAAACGAAGGCAATTGCTAAAAGTTATGTGCGGTGGCCGGGCCTCAATGAAGATATTGAATCACTAGTGAGCACCTGTTCAAAATGTTTGGAATATCGTCATATGCCTCCAAAAACTGCCCACGAATGAATTTCACCCACAAGACCCTGGTCAAGAATACATGTAGATTTTGCTGGACCATTTCACAACAAGTATTTTTTGATTATTGTTGATGCATATTCACGTTGGCCTGAATTGTTCATGGTGAATAATACCACTTCAGCTATTGTAGTCAAACATATGAGATCAGTGTTTGCTACACATGGACTATGTGATGTGGTTGTTTCTGACAATGGAACCTGTTTTGTGTCTGAGGAGACAAAGCAGTTTTTCAAGGCTAATAATATCCGACATGTGACCACAGCCCCTTATCATCCAGCTACAAATGGGCTGGCTGAGCGAATGGTACAGACCATAAAGGACAAATTGAGAAAAATGGAAGATTTAGCTTGGGACGTTAGAATTCCTAACCTTTTACTGGGACTCCGAATGACACCATGCACTAGCACAAAGAAAACACCAGCGGAATTGTTAATGAATAGACGCTTACGTACATTGTTGGATACTATACACCCAGCCAACATACAACATAAAAAAACTGAGAAACAAGTACATAGTAACAATGAGAAAAAAACTAGAGAAACAAGCATAGACCAGAAAGTTATGTATCGGAATTATAGTGGAGGTGCGAGGTGGTTACCGGGCAAGGTAGTTGACAAAAGTGGCCCATCTAGCTACAGAGTTATAACAGAGGATGGTACATTGGTTCACCGTCATATAGACCAATTAATAAAAACAACATCTACTGAAACCAGGCCAGAAGAGTGTGAGAGAATAGTTACATGCCCTGAGAAAGAAAAAAGACAAACAGAGAAGAGACATGAAGAAATGAATATTGAAACAGATGTACCGGACAGCCAAGAATCAGATATGATCATCGAGATTCCGGATGCTGATAAATGGGCTGATATGTTAGGGGTGCCACCAGCAGACACACCCTCACCAGCACCAGGAAAAATAAAAAACAAATTAGATATGCATTCTCAAACTCCATATCAAAGACCTAAAGACAACCTTTATTTGTGTTAGAGATTTATAAAAAGCAGGTGTCATGAAAAATGTTAATAGGCATTCACTGCTATTAAATAATTATAATTTAGGTTTAGGAGCACTTAATTAATATTGATTTATATTGTATCATACTTAGGGGGAAGGTATGTCATATGTTATTGAAGGTAGTTTTACTTTTCTACTTTATTGTAAAATAATGTGGACTAAGGGTAGATTAAAATATACCATGACATACCCCACTCACTTGTAATGGCTACCTAGCTGAATATACGATCTGAAGACAACATGAGTTTTAATTAATATCAAGACATTATAGATATCTAATAAGCAAGACTAACAAGTCACATCAATTCAAGATCTAGACTGGACAAATAAGTTCATTTAGTATATTGAAGGTACTCACCCACACATATTAAAATGAATACAGGATCTAGTGCTATATTGGTCAACTGGGACACATTGTTGAATGTGTCCTTTTCCATCCATGCCCATATTCCAACAGCTAACACCAATAAGCCGAGTAACTGAAATGATTGCAATATATGGTAATTAAGACTAGGTTATATTTATATTTTTTTAAGTGTTTTACTAAAATATTAAATAATTTAATGGTTCCTTGAAATATTTGTTATCACCTCTTAATTATTTTAATAGTGAATGGACTAACACATTAGTAATAGAAACAATTGTAACATGTTCCGGAGTGGCAACAGTTCAGACAATGTTTTATATGTCCTTTGAACAACAGTGCTATTACATCTGAATATTTTTCTCACTTTGCATCAAGCTGTCCTTGAGCGCCAGTGAAATTTCAGACACATGAGACTTAACAACTATGTCTCAATATGACAGGCGCAGTGCAATTTGTGGCACTAACATAAAAAAACCGGCCAAGTGAGAGTGGAACTCGCGCATGAAGGGTTCCTGACCATTATATTATTTTTAGCAATTTTATTATTATTATTTTTAACAAATAAACGGCAAAAACCTCTTTTATTGTATGGGAGCCCCTTAATAATTTATTTTATTTTAATTAATTATATTTAAAGAGGACATAAAACTTAACATTCTGTGAAAAGTTAAAGTGTCCACCTGTCACCGTTATTAGTATCAAGCAAGAAACAGTAAAAAAATCAAGTTTGTTGTATGGGAGCCCCCTTGATAATTAATTTTATTTTATTTTTAGTATTTGTTGTTATAGTGGCAATAGAAATACATCATCTGTGAAAATTCCAACTGTCTAGTTATGACCATTCTTGAGGTATCTCAAGGCCTGGTGACAGACGGACGGACAGACAGCGAAGTCTCAGTAATAGGGTCCCATTTTTACCCTTTGGATACGGAACCCTAAAAATAAAATAAAAAAAAAACTGTTACCACATCTAAATGTTTTTGTACCTATCATAAAATTTCTAATGGGTAGTTGATATATATTAAGTTCCTTTGTTGTATTATCAAAAATGGTTAATGGATTAATGATGCATCACCAGTACATTTACAGCTGGGTTTTAGAATTTGACATTTCTAATAACTGCTGAATCTCTGTTACCCGAGCAGTTGTTGTCTGTGGATAGACTATGGCTGTAGCCTGCAATGGCACATTATTATTAGGATTTCATGCTCCCCATGCGGAGCTGGATTAACAAATCCTGACACTTGGGACAATTACTGTGATTCAAAACCTATTTTGTATATTTTTGCATTACTGGTAATTCCAATTATCTGCAGTTTTTGGCCAAACTGACTTAGAAATGCAATTCTATGTAATTTTTTCCCCTCTATAGTCTGGTAAAACAGAATAAATGCTCCGACCTACGGTTGCCGAGATATTAAGTTTAAATAAATCATTAATTCACTAAAACCTAGTAAACAGTATGTCATACTGATTGCCCAACTTTGTTATGGTGGTACAGGTAAATAAGTATCATTATCCTGTTTAAAATGTAGTATGTATAATAGGATTCAATAAAACTTTTACAGTAAAAAAAGTTAGTTGTATTTTAAATTTATTCATAATTTTATAACTGATGAAAAACTATTTACTGAATATACCGGCTAGCACTCATGGTGTTTGGTCGTAATCTCCGACCGGTGTTCGAGCAGTAAAGGTGCTGATTCTCAAGGAATGCGGGCAGCATCGAGTGCGCGTTTAGCAGGCCCAATTATGAATAAATTATGTGAACTCACGTTAGTTTTTATGAAAATATGATGTAAAACTCTTTAGGTAAAACCAGTAAACTAACAAAATAGGGATTTTTGAAAATTATAGGTTCATCAATATGCTTCATTGTCATTTAATAAATATCTAAATGCTAAAATCAGCTTTCTGAAGTCACAGAAATAGAAATTAGAGTTTTAGACAGTTTGTTTGAGTGTTTGAGTGTTAGACATATAAAATGAGTTGGTAAATTATTATTGAACATTGTGGCGTGTGGATAAGGCTCTCTTCTAATGTTGCTGTGCCTGACAGGGTCCATCGGACTATGTACCTATACATTTATAACAATGTTATAGTACTGTACTGTAACTGTACTGTATGGAAGCCATCAAGAATCTTGAATCTTAATAAGGCATTATTATAAACTGATAAATATTGCATGATTTTGCATAAACAATTTCTGGGCTCTGAAGTTTTAATAAAGTCAGATCTTAGCTGCAGCTTTCCAACACAATTTACTCAAAAGACAAAAGATAATTGGTTTTCACAGTAAGCAGACAATGTGTAAAGTAAGTGGTAGATACTTAATACTTATTGGGAACAGTTATCTATTAAATTTAATCACTATTTGCCACAAGGAAGGTAGGTAGAGGTTCCTAGGTAAATGATTGCAAATTCATTTTAAGTTAAAACGTCAAATTCAGTTTTAGGTTGAATGTGCCTACAACACAAGTAATAATTCATATTAGTTCTTAATATAGTGTATAGGCATTAGATAAAGTAAAATTAGGTACCGTTATAATAATATTAATGTGTTGGCCTCAATTGTCAGACATTATACAGGTATGATTGTCTGTAATTGTATATGTACTTATATCTAACTACATAACTTTAAGTAGCTAGGTACAAATGAAATGTAATATGCGGTTTGTCTACTGTAGATATGTTAATAAAATATATTTGGCAAGTAAATATTGAGAGATCATTAGTAATAATTCATTCATTTAAAAAACAATAATTATGATTAGGCCTTGAGTAAACTTTCATACTATCAAAATGTATTAGGATATATGAAGCTTTGATAAAAACAAATGCCTATCAAAAGATATATCGAAGTTGTAGATAATAGCATAAGTACCTACTCACCCAGAATAATACATTTACACCAAAAATAACATATTTCAGACAACAGCTGACTTCACTGGTGTCACGTCGATACTTCCTCATGCTAGGCATTTTCAATAAGATAGCAACTCCTAATCATGCTAGTAGACACATGAATTGCCTACATTTGAGGCATCACAGATTTGTCTTTTAGAATGTACAATTTATTGTAAGCTATACAAACAGAGATGTGAAATCAAAATCGAACAAGGCAAGATGAATGTGGGTGAACGACAAACGAGAAAATCGTCATTCCATAACATCCATTCACAAGGCCCAGAACTTCAAAACAAAAGAATAGGCATGCATTGCATGTCGAATTTAAATCGATTAATCGATAAATCGACTTTCCATCTCGTAAGATCGATTCTCGATATGTAAGTATTTTATATTCTGTTGGTATAAATCCGACTGCGCCGTAGTAGCAGAAACATAAATATATATAGTAATCTGTAGTTTATAGTTTTTAATTGTATTTACACAATCACTTTGCCATGTAATTTTTTTTTCTGCTACAATTAACCATAATACGTATTATGTGTTATGTTATGATGACATACCTGGCATTAGACTTGTTATCAAAATAGCAAGTGATTTTCTGACGGATATACCTAGGGAAAATTGACATTTCATATGTGAAATGTAAATTATCCTGTGTTGCTTTGAAGTAGAATGTGAACCATTTTATGCCAAGTTATATAAACTTACATGAATTAATTTGTTGTGTTTTTTTTTCAAAAAACGTCCTGCATCACCTATTTTATGTGAGCAATAATAGTAAACCGAAATCATTAGATAAATAAATATAATTGTGAAAATACTCATATTACCAGTAAGTGTAGGCAATAAATAATATAATATCATAAATACCATATGTAAGTACAGCGTAGACAGAGTATATAGGAAGTAAAGGTAATAGAAAATCGGGCCACTTAATTGAAAATCGATCATTTGGGGGTCGATTTTGAAAATCGATCTGGGCAGGATCGATTCCTACCGGCCCAAGAATCGACATTCCTAAAATAAAGGAGCGGAGTTGCCAGTTCTAATTTGCAGTCTTACTGTTGGTATAAAATATACATGAAAATGTTAGGGGGATTTTAAACAATCATTGAGGTTAAAGTAAAAAGGGAGTCTCGTCAAACACTCATGTGGCAGCAAGTTCAGTAATACTAAATGGTCGAGTAATACCTTTTTGCGCTCAGTTCGCTACCAAGCAACAGCCGGGTCGTACGTTTCCATAGCATTACTTCGCAGTGTAGCTTTCGAAACCGTATTTCGTTTTTCAGGATTGCAAAAACGGTTCACAAAAACAAAAGAGTCACGATGGAATAACTTTTCACATGTGACTTTTTTGTTTTCCAAGATTATCGTTAAAATATTTTTTGTAAAATAACTTGGAACATAAAACCTAAACAAACTCGGGCAAAATTAGTCAGTATGACAAGTATACATCATATGATTTTATTGAAACTTTGGGGTAATTTGTGTCAGTGTCATTAACAATGAGTGTTATTTTTATTTTTTTTATGCTTGATAGGTTAGCCTTAGACTACTATCTCACGTGATGGTAAGTGATGATGTAGTCTAAGATGTTATTCCAGGCTTACTTAGAATTACTGGCTCTCAAGGACAGCTGCCGGAATACACCGTTAGGTGCTTGGGCACAGATTTCTACTTGAGGGTAGTAGCTAGATAGGCAAGCATTTGCAAAATGCCATACCATCATGCTATAACGACTGCCTGGTTAATAACAGCTAAGAAAACATCGCTACGAGTGTTAAAAAAAGTGTTTTTTTTTATATAGACTTATATTTCGATTAAGTTATTATAATATTACATGAAAATTTACCTAGACCCTATGAGGCTCGTCTTTAGAATCCGTATACCTCGCAAAGCATCTTTATTTTTTTTATACAAATAGGTATATATATCATGAGTAATCACACAAAATTTCATAATGCATAAATCTTTTTTTTTATCGCCTTCTAGAGCATCGACATCTTGTATTGCGATCCTCAAGACGCCAGCCAAGCGTGGGGATTATGGCAAATCCCCCCCAATGGAACCTTGTTCATTGGTAGACGTTTAGGATTTGATTGTATGACTTGTGCTTGAGTAGGTAGGTATACATTTTATTATTTTGGTGAGAAAGTACAAAAGTATTAATTACCTTTACTAAAGTAGGAATTTTGTTCTATTAAAAAAAAGTGATACAATCTTCCGTATATCATAAAAAATTTATTCATCAAACGTTCACTTTCATTACTGCTTTGGTCCTTTTTTTTCTTGGTGAAGTGCTCATCGCTGCCCTTATTTTCACTGACAATCTTTCTGACTGAAACTGCCGATATCCCCAACATGTCAGTGGTTTTTTTAGCACACTCCATTAAATACCAATGACTTGAATGAATTAAAGACCTTCTGCCCCGCAAAATATGTGTGTTTGTACGCCTTCATCACCATCAGCTTTTCAGAAGCACTAAGATTTGCGAGGACGTTTCTGAACAAGAAATACAATTTCTTTCGTTGTTGAAGAGCCCGGTTAAAGCCCTGGTTTGCCTAGTCTCTAGTCTAGCTTCCATATTATGAAAATAATATTTTCGTAACAATAAACAAAAACTGAACGCAACTCTCTAACAATAACTAATTACATATTGCATAACCACGGAAACTGCTGCGTAGTTCCCACGTATATGCAACACGAGGCGCAGAGTAAGCGGAACGTGCGGAAGGCGACACCGGCCGAGTGCATGGCTACAAGCGTCACTTTTGGTTCCCACATCGACCAGAGTAGACTTTATTTTAGTAATAGATTTAATATTAATTTGTACTTTTAAATTCCCAATCAATTAAGTTGCAAGTAATTTCGTTTTTTAAGTCCTTCGGCTGGTGCTTACGTATTTAACTATAAAGATAAAATCAATAACAACGAAATTCAACAATAACAAGAAAAATAATCGGAAAGAAACACATTAAAATAAAAATAAAATATTTGTATTACAAATAAGCAAAAATGGCGTCAGCTGGAAAATGTCGACGATCCCACCAGTGTGGCAATTAAAACCAAAAAAATCTTACACTATTTGTTTCAGGCTTGAATATATGCGTAAATATGTACGCGCATAAAAAAGTGTTTTATTAGTTAATACCACAGACCTAGGATTTTTTCGCTACGCTCAACATAAGCCTATGGTTAATACTAAAGTAATCAAAGATCGAAACAGCGTGGTAATGGAGACCCTGTTAAAATGTGACGTGTGAGAATGACAAAAATTGTTAATTTCTGTATGTAATTTTCATATATATAATTTTATTGTAGTCACAAATTATAAATATGTATAATAATTGTAATCGTTGGCACGGGTATCCAGAGCGGTCATGATCACATAAAGGTGTTGTCTAGTGGCGGTGTTGTGTGTCGGGTCGCCATCTTCCCTCAGAAATGGTTGAGGAAGGCGATGGCTGGCACATGCGTCAACACGTGAACGGGTGCTGCTAGGAGAACACCGGTCTGCAATGAATGCTAGTGCCAATGACTTTACCGGAAAATAAAACTTTTCTTTTAGTACTGTTCCGTCTTAGAATGTTGTATGTTTTCTATTTCTCATTTCTAGTAATAATAAAAAAATGTCACAATTAAAAATAGGCACGGACTATGGAGTCTGTGTCGTGTAGATTAATAAATAAAAAAAAATACCAAAGTAATCAATTAAAGCTTAAAATATTTTTTTATATTAAACACTTCATCCGTTTCCAAGATTAGTTCAATTACTAAATACTTGTAATTTTTTTGCATGGTTTATTTGCTTATTTGTGCATTTCAATTAATTTAAATGTACAATTTGGTAGTGAGCTATATCTAGAACTTTCCCAGGCAGGGTTGGAATCAGGGATGTCATGGACAATAAAACCTAAGCTAAAACTTGTTACATGTGTAGCGTTTTCTTTATATT
This sequence comes from Plagodis pulveraria, assembly GCA_963890685.1. NCBI lineage: Eukaryota > Metazoa > Arthropoda > Insecta > Lepidoptera > Geometridae > Plagodis > Plagodis pulveraria. The sequence continues at coordinate 11,233,100 of OY982956.1, forward strand.
GATAAAGAGAGCATGTTGTACTGAACGTGGGGATAGTTGTGTGTAGATGATGGTGGTAGTTAGCCATCGCGTCATTTAAAAGCTAAACAGAATAAAAGGACGCTTAGCTAAGCTCAGGCCCACGGTGGGTTTTGAACCTCCTGCCACTAAGCCAGTTTCATATAATATTCGCCTATAAATGACGTCGCCCACAGCGTCCCGTCACAGAGTGATCTACTGTATGTAGTGTATGAGCTAAAATAACTCACTTATTAAACGTTAAGCATGTTTAATAAGTGAGTTATTTTAGCTGTTAGTAGCAGTTTAAAAATATCCAATAGCATTTACGAACAATTTCAATAAAATCCAATAAAATGATAAACATGATTGTTACAATCGTTCCATTTATTATAAATTATGTAGCTAATTTCAGTTGCTATCACAAGTTTCTGCATCTTTTGAATGTTTGTGTATCCAATCGATATATTTGCCAACTTTGGTATAAACACCTGTAAGATTAAAATAGCAAAAAGTTAATAGAGTAAACAAATCTTTTGACTTAGTAAATTGCTATCTTTGTAGTATATCCACAGAATAAAAAGGACTTTATTACACTTCCACATTCATCTTATATCCACCATACATCACATTGGACAAAAACGTGGGGCCCGTAAGTAATTATTTAGACCATCATTATCTATCTTCGTAAATAGGTTTTTTATGCTTTATAGGTTACCCTTTGACCGCTATCTCTTCTGACGGTAAGTATGGAAGTGGTCGAAGATATTGTTAAGGCCAACCTAGAATTTCCTTTTATATATTACCCACAGGTGAGCCCATTCTTTCTAATTGGTCAAGTGTTACGACACTTACGATTATGTAGCAGATTTATCTTATCTTATTTGGAGAAGTCATTCCATTGTCGTATTGTAACGGTATGTGGAATGTGTGCGTAACCCTCCAAAGTGCAGTGCCCGTAGCATTTGCTACTATTACTAACACTAATAATTAGGTATACTGGACAGTGCTGATTCTTAGCCAGGTCAGTTCTACTGTACCAAAACTACATAAAACTACATTTAAAAATAATTCACCTGGATATCTTGGATCAGCGCATCCGATCCCCCAAGAGACAACTCCTAGAAAACAAAAAAGGAAATATTAACTAATTAAAACTAACTAAAAAATTTAATATTTTTCATATATTTAGGTAGTATTTGTCTGCTGTAGCGAATTGAATAACATGGTGTAGATGATCGCAAAGTTCCGGAGTATCATACGACGAGAGAGAGGAAGTGGCGATATCCCTTGAGGTGGGCCTAACGCAAGGCGGACATTGGCGTCGACGGGAGCTGCGGAGTAATGCATGAGCGGTCTTGCGCCCCCCGTCAATAGTCAACGATGACGTCACGTCGCGTCGTGGGGTTTTAGTTGGTATTTTCATGTCGATCCTAGCATAGTTCATCTGCTTCCCCCAATGGGCGTACCTATATGCGTAAATGCATTTCAGTTAAAAAATAGGCTTAAAATTCTTCGACGGGGGAGATCAGTTGCAGACAGACCTGACAGATAGTAGTTTGGTACTAAGTAAGAACCTACATTATCGGTTTAGATAAATAAAATAATAACTTGAATTTTACTTACAATTAAAAAAAAATACAAATAATTTACATTATCTACTAGTTCATTAGTAGTAGTGTTAATGTTTTTTTTAAATAATAATAATAAATACGTTTATTTTCCTTGAATACGTTTATTCTCCTTTCTTTTTATTTTCCTTACCTAACATCACGTCTGACTTGGCCTTTTCTAGTATACGACATTACTAAATCCCTTTTAACAAAACTGGATGTAAACGTCACAAGGACATAGAAGTCATGGTTGGGGCTTGCACTTTCGGCAGACCCATCTACATTATTTTGAGATAAAATTAATTTTGGGATGAAATTAAAGAAACCATCGGAGCTCTATAACCACCTCAGAGTTACCAAAACACACGTCTTATTAAAATCTCAAGACGATATAGTCGCATCTCTCCCAAAAGACAAAAGTGCCTCCGACCTTGATTCAAGGCTTCAATTCCGCAAACAATTTATGAAAGGTGCACAGTCCAGCAAAGCGGGTTTAGGGTCGAAAAAGAAAGTTCAGGATGAAGACATTGTAAAATCTTTTCTACAACAAGACGAAAATGATAGCTATAAAATACATGCAATGAGCTTAGAAATGCAGAGCGAATGACTAACCATAGGTGAATTTTGTATCCCTTTGGCGTTAAAGTGGCGCACCTTGATATACGATTGGTCACCTGCCTTATTAAAATTTTATCTAAACGCCTTTCAGATGACCCTCCCAGACCAAAGTAAATTAGTAAGATGGGGGAAAGCTACCGAAAAGTCTTGCGGTATTTGTCGGGAGGGCATAGGTACAGCAAGGCACTTATTGGTAGGATGCAATGTGCTCCTGGATAGGGGTCATTATTCACGCCGTCATGATAGAGTCCTCGAAATCATACGAGAAGCAGCGAGTCTCTCGGTAGCTAGAGCAAAAAAAGGTTTGACCACGAACAAAAGACAGGTTGCTTTTGTAAAAGAAGGGTCATCTACCAAATCGAAATCCAAGCCTTACTCCATCTTAGCCGCAGCTCCCGATTGGACTCTCTTGATGGACACTTATGAAAAACATTACAAAATTCCTGAGGATGTTGGTATTTCGTCATCCAGACCAGACATATTTTAATACTCAAAAAATCTAAAACGCATAGTACTTATAGAACTTACTGTGCCGTGGGAAATAAACATACCTAAAGACCACACAATAAAAACAAACAAATATTATGACCTAACAAATGAATTAACCAAAAACGGTTATGTGGTTAGTTTATATGCTGTAGAAGTTGGAGCAAGGGGTATACCAGCGAAATCCCTATATAACCTACTTAAAGACCTTGGCCTACCAAGAACAACCGTAACTTCCATCCTAGAACGTGTATCTAAGGCGGCATTAGTAGGATCTTATCAAATTTGGTTAGGTAGGGGAGGAGGCTCGAGTGGTGAAGGGGAGCATTGATATATCATAAAGGGGCCCCTTAACCCTACTCCTGGGTTGCAAGTCCCAGGCCCCTCTAGCCTCTTCCTCTGCAACGCGATGGACCCGGCACCCGCACGGTGAATCCATGGAATGCTAAGTAACTCGTCTCTCTCTACAATTCATAATAAATATCATACAAGCAATACTAATATTGTTGTCTACTATTGAAGGTACTAGTAATTATAAAAATGCTATCAGAGTCATTTCACAGTTTAAAGTGTAGTGTATGTGTGTTGTGTTGATGTACGTGTGTTGTGTTGGTGCTCGTGTGCGTGAATATGAACTAGTATGTTTATAGAATGAAAGGTAAATTCTCTGTGTAGAGCTGCAGAGCTAATAGACATGTCATTGAAAGTAACCCCTGTTTACTTAGTGTTGAATACTTACCGGCTTGGACATATTTCCCTGATGTTTGAAATACTAACAACGGCCCTCCACTGTCACCCTGGAAGAAAATGTGGACAATAAAAGTCCATATATATACATGGACTATTCTGCTTATATACCTACTAAGACGAAGTGAACAATTGACTTACGTAGTTGTAAATGATAATTGTTCATACAGTTAAATGTAAAATATGATTGCTTGGGTAAGCAGTATAATATGAATATATATATATATTATATATTCTCAAAATATACGGCAGGGTGTGGAAAGTTATGTACCAATTAGTAACTCATACACACAAATTCTTTCACAGCACGTAAAACTTCATTCCGTTGGTGCACAATCTATTACTAAAAATGTCCCTATCTTATATTTTGTCATAACAAAAAATGAATTTAACATTTTGGTTTCGTATTTTTATTTAATATTTTCATATGTGGAGTAAAAATCTTCTAGACAAGTACACATCGTCTTTAAAATTGATTTAGAAACATTTAGGTATGTTACCTGACAACCATCTCTTCCTTTAGTAAAAGCGCACATCATAGTTTCAGTCTTCAGGTGCTCAGCTAACTGAGACTTTTGGCATTCCTCATCTGATTGAATTCTTAGACTAGCTTTCAGTAGAACCTTAGACGATGACTTCTCGACTCCTACACGACCCCAACCAACAATCGTGCCCACTCGCTCGGCAAACGATTCATCTGTAAAACAAAGATAAGTTATTTATTGCAGTACTTTAATAGATCAGTTTTCTAAGCTATAAATAAAGTACATGAAAAATGGGTACTATTTTTTATTTGCAAGTTAAATTTATAATTAAGTGTCCCTAAATCGAGAGGTGATTCTCCAGTTTATTTTCATACTCCCTTAGCCTTAAATGGTGTATTCCCAACAGTCTATTCCAATTTTAAATTTATTTAGTGATGCAAAATGATGATGGTAACAATGATCATATTTTTTTTATTGATGATAGGTAAGCATTTGACAACAATCTCCTGATGCTAAGTGATGATGTGGTCGAAGGTGGTAACAGGCTCTGAAGGACAGCAGCCGAAAGTCATCGTTACAGATTTTCTACAATGAGTTGGTCGCTAGTCAGGCGGGCATTCTCAAAATTCCCTTCCACCATGCGGTGAAGCTCAAGCCCGCAGCTGGATTCGAAACATGGACCTGCTGCGCGGCGTCTATGGCCAATGCCATTGAGCCATCACTGCTAAACCATGAAGAAAGAAAGAGGATAAATGCAGGATGAATGAAAACACATGTGACCCACAAATGCCTATCCATCTTGTGGCAAAAAAATAAGGTTATGATCAGATCTGAAAGAAGGACAATAAGAGAGGTCGAAGAAGGAACAGTGCATGTGGCGGAGATGCGAATAATGAGCTGGTTGATGTAAAATGTAACTGCAATTGACAAAATGAGGATCAAATACATTTATCAGAGAAAACTTGAAAGTAGCAGGAACGGTAAAGTTTAAGAGCACTCTAGAATAGCATGGTATAGGTACCTATGTTATGAAGAGGAAGGAAGTGAAAATTAAACGTGTGTCACTGACTGCTTGTTTTTTTTTTTTTTTTTTTTTTTTTATGCGTGATAGGTTAGCCTTTGACCACTATCTCACCTGATGGTAAGTGATGATGTGGTCGAAGATGTTGTTCAGGCTAACCTAGAAGAATTATAACTTTTAAATAAATTATAACTAATTATAGCTTGTGAAGAATTATAACTGTATGTAGGATAGTTGTGAACATAAACATTTCAGCCAATATCGGAGGAACTATGTATGTAACAAAATGACAGGTATAACCTTTTTTCATTGCTAATAGTTTACATATTGACGAAGATTTCACAGCATGGTAAGTAATGATGTTCACATGAACTGATGGCGTGTTGATAGAAGGTGTTAACAAGTATTAATTAAAATTACTGGTAAAGGACAGCGAGAACACATGGTTAGGTGCTTAGGGGCTGATTTTCTACTTGAACATATCTAGATAGTGGGGCAGCCACAAATTTCCCTACCATCATTTGGTGAACCTAAGCTTACGACGGCATTCAAACCATGGACCTTCTGCAGCAGTCTATAAGCATAGCCACTGGGCCATCTCTGCTTCACTAGGTACTAGTTTATACACAACAATCACGACAACCTATAATATAATTTTTCAAGTAAGTATGTAAATAGAAGTACTTACCTGGTATCGGCAAACAAATCGGCACAATAGTATCGGAAAATCGGACTGGCGCGTTTAGCGTGGCGATAGCGATGTCGTTCTCATCCCGCACAGCTGTCGATTTGAATCCCTCGTGGATTATCACATTCGAAATGTTGCGCTCTTCCACGTTCTTCATGTCTGTTATGTTGTCCAGCCCGATGAGGACTTTCATTTGTTTTATGTTGTCCCTGAAACAACAGAAAACGGTAGGTAGGTACTTAAAGTAAGGACGATAAACATCTTTAGTTAGGGACCTAAGTACCTATAGGATCTCTGAGACGTATGCTGGCATACAGGCTATAAGAATGAAGCTTGAAAAAATTTTTTTAAATTAATTTCATCGTATCCTAAATTGTTGGTGTAAATAATTTTATGTAAAAGCGCAATATATTTACACACTTCACGAAGAATCAGTATACTTCGATAGAATATATTTTACCTGTCATATAGTTTTACAAGATTAAAACAAGTTACTTCTTTTTACGTAAATGACAAATAAACACGTTGGTATTTGTGCTATTTAGTAGTAAGTGTTAAGGCCTACGACTCTCCAGATGATATGGTGTGATACATATAAATTTTCAATTTTTTTTCGTTTAAAGAAGATAGTTCTTAATAATCTTAAAGTTATGATTTTTTATCCCTTATAAATTATAATCCTTGCATAACTTTTCAGACGTCATACTGTGAAAAGCAATAATCTATACTATTATTAATCGTTATTATTGATAAGATTCGCCTTTTACAAGATTAACGAAATAAAACTTACAAATAAGTAAATTCATGAGATCAATACAAAAAGTTCCAAATTGTTTCACTCGGAAAATGTCAAATGTACAAAATATAAGGAAATTCATTCCTCATGTAGACTTCACCCAAATAAAAACGTAAAACAAGAACTAAATAACTGTAGAGATTTGCACAATACCTGTAGTACCTTGCTGTCAAAATCTATAATCCTCTTATGCATAGACTACGCTTTGACATAATATAATACATAGGGTTTCATGATGTTTACCATTTGATTTGCTGTCAAAATCTATAATCCTCTTACGCATAGACTAAACTTTGACATAATATAATACATAGGATTTCATGAGGTTTACCATTTGATTTGCTGTCAAAATCTATAATCCTCTTATGCATAGACTACACTTTGACATAATATAATACATAGGATTTCATGAGGTTTACCATTTGAAACAATGTCCAGCGCTCAAGACATGACGGGTAGTGATGACAGCGCCGCCGCAGTGCATGCGTTCGTTTTTCAAAATGGCCACAGTCCATGGGAAGGAATGTGGCTCAGCTCTTCTTCCGCCGACAATGCGCATAGAGAGGATGGTGTCTGCAGGCTTGCCGCATTCTGTTGGTACATACGAAGTGTGTTGTTATTAGACCAAGTACCTACGTACACGTACTTATTTTATTTTGGAGATATTTAGAAGTTAAGTTTGATGGTGGACAAAATGGGTCGGAATTACTTTTTTTTATTTTATTTCTGGTAGCCTTTGACCACTATCTCACCTGATGGTAAGTGATGATGTGGTCGAAGATGTTGGTCAGGCTTAGAAGTACTGGCTCTCAAGGACAGCTGCCGGAACCAACACCACTAGGTGCTTGGCTACAGATTATCTACTTGGGGATGGTAGCTAGGCAGGCATTCGCAAAATGCCCTACCCCATGCTGTAACGACTGCCATCCTTAGACAACAACCGGGAACGACGGCTTAACGTGCCCTCCAAAGCACGGAAGCGCTCAGTATTTGCGCTTTGTTCTCCCGTTCACTAACGCTGAACGCCTGGCGTCCCAAATAACAATCCCTCAATTTGTCACACACAGCACCAATGTTTATCGTCATTAAAATATAACTAGCAAACCGTTGCTTTATCACTAGGTCGCCGCGACCTCGTCCTGTCTCATCCACACCCGAAAAACTTGTTCCAAATTCCCAAAAGACTCGGCGGCCGCCTCGGCCAATCTCCAACCACGGAATGCGTCGACGCGACGCGGTGCCCCGCGCTCACCGCACGCACACATACAAATCCATCGTACCCGGCATAACACAAGCAATGCGTCCGCGCGCACTCAGAAACAGAAAGCATTGTTTACCTTTATTTACCGAACACTACTGCATCAATAATCTGCACTTAGGAATTTCTTATTTATGTTTAAACCTGAGCGAGTAATTGCGTGGTTTGTCTGAAAGTTTTTAAAATGTTCTAGGTATTGATTTATGAAATTACAAGTTTCTAAGATAGGTATAGATGGACGCAACAGTTAGGATTTAATATCTTATAATATATGGTTTATTGAATTATATTTTTGTGATGTCTGGAGGTTTGCAAGAAAGCGTTTTTTTTTCTGTGTGACAAAGAGTTCGTCTACATATACACTGTTACCCCAAACTGTGATACCGCAACGGAGCGCGGAGCCACGAGTACGCGTAAGTATAGTAGGGACTGATGCCGATATAGCAGTACTGAGGTCAGTAGCTTGTCGTACTTCCCTACGGGCGTAAGAGAAACTTGATAATTTGGCTTGTATCTTTTTAATATGATTTTTCCAATTTAATTGGGAGTCCAGATCTAGGCCTAATAATGTTGCCGTGTCATTGAAAAGTTATCTATTATAATTAAAGGAAAAAAATATGTCAAAACCGCATTTCTGACGGGCTCGAAATTGTCTATGTTAGTATTTTTTTTTTATTTTAAGTCAAGATTGTGGTCTGCCATCCATTTGATCATATTATAAAACATGTCAGTAAGATTATTAGTCAGTTAATAATTATTTTTGCAATATTGTCAAAAGAGATATGTCGTCCAAGTACCCAAGACTCATTAATGGTTTTGGGGAAGTCACCAATATAAATTAAAAACAGGATATAGCCCAGGACCGATCCTTGGGGTATAGAGTTTTCTTTTTATGGTTAATTTTATGGTCACTTTTTTTTTTTCGTACACGTCACTTCTTAGATAGTGTAAATGAGAATAAGCTGAGGGTAAGACAACTAGCTCTCGTTCATTCCCATAACAGTTGCGAAAATATATTTTTCCATCAGAAAGTGTAATTCCTATGACAAAACTGTTATTCATAACTATAGTTACTACGTTGCACATAGTGTCTATACACGTAGTTATTCTGTGTTTTACATTGACACGCTAGATTTTAAACTCATTTCAATAACGCGACCATATCCAATGCCACAATATCAAAATCAATATCATACTCATATTAATAAGTACCTACCTAGGATGCAAAATTTTGCATGGTGGTGGGGCATGTTGCGAATGCTCGCCTGGCTAGCCACCACTCTCCAGTAGAAAATCGGTCACCAAACACCTAACGGTGTGTTCCGGCAGCTGTCTTTAATAGCCAGTAATTCTAGGTTAGCCTGAACAATAACTGATATCTTAGACTACGACATCACTTACCATCAGGCGAGATAATAGTCGAAGGCTAGCCTATCAGCTATAAATAAATGAAACTACGCAGGCACGACACCACGAATATCGTCTATGATTATTCTACCCACTCACCATTGCTACAGTCTTAACAGTTTAATTAATTAATTAGTTAATTATTCATTCACGGCATTAGCTTTGTAGGTAAATAATTGAATAGTAGAAAGCAATAGGTGATGTAAGCAACGTATGGCTATTTCTATCCTAGCTACTAATATAAAATAAAATTACCGTAATAAGTTACGATTTCGAATTGCGTGTGTGGGGTGCTGGACTAGAATGTCACCTCTCCATCTCTACCCGTGGGTGACGTAAGTGACGACTACGGGTAACACACCAGACAGAAGGTGGATAGCAGCACTTTCTGAGGAACTGATATCTTACACTGCGATCCCCAAGACGCCTGCCAAGCATGGGGATTATGGCAAATCTCCCCATAATGGGTGAGGCTGAGTTCAGCAGTGGACTATCCGACTGATACAGTAAGTAAAGATTTAGGTAAATCAAATACCTAATGAGTTTTTTGATAGCCACCTTAACTGTCACGCTATGTGTGAGTCATATTTGAAGCTTTTTACTAAAACTGGCTACGTGTTAGTTGGGCCTCGCTCAGTCAGGGCTCTCCATGTGGTAAGTACCACACTTTCATTAAGAAATGGGGTGGTTCTAAATAGTCGAGTAAACTCTCTCACGTAATGAAGCCCTCTTAATCAATACATTCTGTTCAATCAGTTGAGTTTCTAATTAAATATTCGTTTTTGGTTGGCCCTTTGGGTAATGAACCCTAATAAGTGAGTTTTTATACAAGCTATGTATGTGTTTGTTATTGTATTTAAAAATAATGTTTTACTTTAAACGTGTTACTTGCTTTACCTAACCACGGAAATTTCATAGCCTCTAGGTAATTTATGAAAGAACTACTAAGTCAGGTTTAAAAAATATAAAAAAATACCTGTAATATTGATTAAAATACGCGTGATATTTTTTTTAAACGTTTTCTGATTTCTTGCATATATCTTATAGGTAAAATTAGAATCAAATAACTTTTGAAGGGATGTACGGAATGAGTTACAAATCTGAAATTTACATATTTTGTTCAAAAGTTCACCTAGTAAGTCTAAAAGTTCAATTACTTTTCAGGAAAGCTCTAATTATAAAAAAGAGCTCAAAGAAAAAACCACGCCCTAGTATTACATGATTTTACTTATATTTCATAATAAAATAAATAAATTGTGACAAAATATTCTTTTTTCATCGACTTTTAGGTAATATTTACTTCGTGGAACATGATAACTTTATTTAGGAGGAATGAAAAGCATAAGAGAGTTGTTGAAAGGAGATAATATATACCTATAATATTAATTGAGTACCGATACCCACACTTTTATGACTAGCCGACACGTGTCCAATACTCAAGACTAACAGAGCATAGAAAAGAGCTAGACTGACTGAATATTATATGTATGGCAGTGAAAGTTGGGTATGGCAGAAGAAGGATCAAAGTCGTATATACGAGTATGCAGTTGAAATGGAAGATTTGAGAGGTATGTGCGGTGTAGCCTAATATACAGATTTAAGAAGGGCGTGGTAAATAAGCAATGAGGAATTAATTATGATTGATATAAATAAGTTGAGATAATTTTGACGTGTTGAAAGGATAATCAAAAGGAAATTGACAAAGTAGGAAGTTAAACAAATTTAATTTAAATATAACAGTTGAAAGGGAAAAATCCTTCCTTATAGCCTTATAGTACCTAAAAACCTAAAAACTAGGTGTGTATAAAGAATGTTACGATAGTGAAGGAAGAACGGAAGAAGATCGTAACAAGTCGAAACTGCTTCGAGAAACGGGCGTGTGGTTATGTAGTTACCTACGTAAGCTACTAGTATGACAAATTAATTACACAATGTCACGTTGTTTCTGTTTCATAAAATTTCTTAGCAATCTGCTGACTCACAATAATTGTATGAGGACTTACGGTACACTTGGAAATTACCATGTGTTTATACACTTACATTTTAATTATTATCTTTTTGTATGCTTTACATTTTATACAATGTAACGGAGGTTCCCAAGATAAGAGAGTATACCAGCAAGTTCACAGGAACTACTCGATGCCACAACACAAGAAGTAAGGAATTGATGTCGCGTTGAAAGTTATGGAATCAACCTCGGATTATGACGCAGGAACACTGAGAAAGTCGAGGATCAGCCACAATGAAGAATTTTAATAATTTTGTAGATTAATAACTTATAAACTTCTTACTTAGTTGCTAGTAAATTGTACTATATAAGTTGTAAGAAAGGTATTTCCTAGACAAAAACTTTCGTTCAGTTCGAGAAATCTGGGTGGAATTCTGGGAACTTGTGTAATCTTAGGTGGAAATGCGTCAAAAAAGTAAGATCACAAGAAGAAATTAAATATGCAGCAATAGGTTTTAATTAATTTAGGTTTGGGTTGTTATCTAAGGATGGCAGTCGTTATAGCATGATGTTAGGGCATTTTGCGAATGCCCGCCAGGCAAGCTACCACCCTCAAGTAGAAAATCTGCCGTCAAGCACCCTGGTGTGTTCCGGCAGCTGTCCTTGAGAGCCAGTATTTTTAGGTTATCCTGAACAACATCTTCGACCACATCCTCACTTACCATCAGGTGAGAGAGTGGTCAAAGGCTAACCTATCAATATAAAAAAATAATAATTACATATGAATGCAGACCGTATGTGGACGATGGCAAAATATGAAATCATATATGTGGATGATTTCGCCACAATGTATAATTATACTGTAGGTACTTACATGTGTATGACAATGAACTTCTCCTACACGGTCAAACCGATTTTTGTGTCCCTGAACTGGACCTGGTAGGCGCTACGATAATTTTCGAGTATGTAATCTGACATGCCTGTTATTAATATATAATTGATAAAAATCGCTTAAACGTTACTTGATGAAGGCCATTTTGTGACTTTACTTCGACATTAAAAATCAAGATAGTAAAGAGACATTTCAATTATTCCAGAGAGTTATTTTCAACTATCGATGTAAAATTTGTGAAATAAATATTACTTACAGTATGGGTGCAATCCGCGCCATTGTTATTGCCAGACTGCTGCCAAATCAGGCACGAATTTCGTTTTAAATTTCGTAATGCTACTACAAGTAAAAAAGTATTTTATGTTTTAAATATAAAATATCATCATAAGAATATATTCGTATTCTTGCAGCTTATTCCTTATTGTGCCAACAACAATATTGAGCAGTTTGATAACTTTTACAAGATGGCTTCTTCAGTAGGAGTCCGGTCGTTTGAGTACCACGTTAGTAATTTTCCGTCGTGAAGCAGTAATGTGTAAAAACTACTGTGAAAGGCACTATATCAAGTGACATTATTAAACAAGATTTAAATATCAAACGCCTGCAACTATAACATACAGGCGTTACGCTTACCATCAGGCGGTTAGCATGTTGCTCTTGTCACTTATATTTTTTTTATGGGATAGGATGGCAAACGAGCATGCGGCTCACCTGGTGTTAAGTGTTCACCGTCGCCCACGAACATCCACAACACCAGAGGTATCGAGGATGCGTTAACGGCCTTTGAGGAGGGAATATGCTCTCTTCTTGAAGGAATTTAAAAAAGGAACTACGGAAAATTTTTGAAAATTGTTAAAATCAGGCTACTGCGCCAGTATAGTTTGTCTGCATAATACCTACAATTATATCTATCATTTAAAGAACCCCAAAGAAATCTCGAGGATCAGTAGAGTAATCAAAATGGCAACACACTGGTTACTGTCATTTTTATGCATCGAATAAAACGTTGTATTACTTGCTCAGTGCATCGAATCGTATGCAGTTTATTATTTTCATGCAATTTATAAAGTCTTAGTAACTTTAAATAGATTACACGTTTTTATTACCGAAAATAAATTGAATTGGTGAACACGTGAAACTAATTGCTTTTGTGTTATAATACGTCATTCTTAGTTTAGTTGCAGTCGGCACCTACTTACCACAGTCTAATCCTAAAGCTGTGTGCACCACCTAGAATATAAATGTATTTTTCAGTTTATAATTGAGAAGGCGATACTATGTATGTTGTAACTAGTTAAGGTCACTTGTCACTCATACCTGGCTGACAGCTAGGCAGAAGAAAAACACTTGCAAGATAACGGACATGTCTAATACTCTTGTTAACCTCCACTACACTTCATAGCCACACACAGTCACAGCTCTCTCTAGTCTAGGTGTACTTTAGGTCTGCAAGTTCACTTATTCACGATATTCACGCTCTACGTGGATGTAGATCGGAGGAATTAAAATTTTCCACGCGATAATATCCTTGTAAATTTTACATGACGCATCGCACTTGATTTATACGATAGAGAACTATAATTTTCAAGTGTCATTTATAAATACCGTAAGCAATATATATTGACTCTTATTTCTTTAATACAAAAATGTATTCTTGTATTTACGTAATAACATATTTTTATGACTATGTGTTGAGTGGGTATGAGAAATGTATAGTTGAATTAAAACACAAAAAGAAACGTTTCAATTTATTTTATCGTTTATTGAAAACCTTATCGAGTACATACTTCAGCATCGTTTTAAGTAAACGTGAAATAGCGTCCATTCCAAATTAATATTTATCACATAATGTTATAGTTGTTTTAAGTATTTATTATAAGAATATGATTTTTGTGAAGTGATTATACAGGATCCTAAATTAAATGTCGGACATCTTCAGTGGACAACACTTTTGGTACATAACAAAATTTTAAATATTTCAACAAATTCAACATTACTTTAAAATACATAGTGTATACAACAGAACTTAAAAAATTTATAAGTACCGAAAATTTTAGTAATCAATATTTGCTAATGAACTATTTCATTGTGGACGTTTTGGTGCCAAAAGTTACAAAACAATTAGTACAGCATTCTAAAATTTTCAACTATTTTGAATTAAACAGATAATCTTACAAAAGTATACCTACTTATATATACTTGTTTATTACACACAATACATCCCGTCTTGTGTCTGCTGTCTGATCCACGGAACATACTTAGCCACAACGGTATAAACGCCTGTAAACATCAACATGTTATAATCATTTAGATCCGTCTTTTTTCAATAATCATTTTTCATGTTAAATTAATCATTGATATACCTGGATAATCTGGCATGGCGCAATCTATTCCCCATGATACAATACCTGAAAAATAATGAGAGATGAACATATCATATTAATGAAACTAATCATGACATAGAAGTTTTAAGGAAGCATTATCTCTGTTGTTGCATTAGGAAAAGAAAAATTTACTTTTGTCTAAATTACTCCATTAGATATTATGACATAAAGTCAAGGACGTAGGTAAAGGTAGGTAGGACATAGAATAAACAGGCAAGGACTATAAAGGTTTACAAATAACTTACCAACTTGATACCACTTTTTGTTATGCGTTTTAGCATGGGTTGCAAATAAAGGGCCTCCGCTATCTCCCTAAAAATGTACAAATTAACTAATATCAATGAATAAAATCTTTCAGCTTTTACTATAATTCTTGAAATATCTTAAAATATCTAACAACGGTGGTGAAACCAACAAAACATCAAGCCTGTTTAGGATTGTCATTTAATTATTCAAACCAGACGGCGACGTAGCTTTAAATTTTCCCTTAGCTTTACATCATAGGCAGGGAACTTTACACATACTAGCCTCGTGAGCAGCGTGAAGTAGAAAATCTCTTCTCAAGCATACTAGCGTATTTATACAGCTGCCGGACTATAAATACAAAGCACTCAAGGACTACTGCCATGTTCAATTCACATTCTAGACTTGCTGTGCTGACATCTTCAACAACACAAACGCATGTCAAAAAGTGGTCTATCAGGAATATGAATATTAATTGGCAATGTATAGAAGGTAAACTTCCATTACAAAACCTATGAAACACAAGAAAAGGACAATTATTGTTACCTGACATGCATCCTTTCCCAAATTGTAAGCGCACATCATGGTATCTAGCACAAGATTGTCTCTATAGATCGATGATTTTCGACATTTGTTTCCTTCCACTATTTGAACCTTGGTCTCCAGAAGATATCTTGAGGATGTCAATGCACCTTGCCTCGTTTTACCCCAACCGGCAACAGTTAAAGGAACATTCGCGAAGTCCATATCTGCAATAACATAAGTCAACGTATTGGATTAACTCACTTCCTGTTATTATGTAGGCACAAGTTAATTAACACAATGTACAGTCTTCAAGGGAATCTCCCCGTTCTGTAGATGGAATATGGCTCCGCAATGACTGTTGCAGCTTATAAGGACATACAACTATGAATTTTAAACAGACAGATGATGATGACTTGTTGTATTCTTGAAAACAAAGTATAAACACTGCTCTGGTTAGGCGTGAAGGTCACTGTGGCAAGTAACGAGACATAAGACCTTACGTCTCGGAGTATCGAGCACAGTGCATTGTCAAGTATAACGAGAATAGTGTAAGAGCAACTCTCTCTGACAGGCGTGGGGCTTAATCATTAGGTTGGCTGACTGCTGCAGATAGAACACTAAAGGAAAATAATTTAATTAATAGATGGTGAAGTATTTGCCATATCCGAAGGTACTCCAATATCTATAGGCAATATATCTTCGACGTTGGTTTCCTTTAACTCCGAAATATGAGCCAATACACGAAAATTATAGCGAGACTTCTTACCTGTTCCCGGCAAGCAAATAGGGCGGACCTTATCTGAGAACTTGAGTTTTCTATCCAAAGTTAGTACGGCAATATCGTTGATGTCTCTCACGGCGTTTGATGTAAACGAAGGATGTTTGACTCCATGAGTCAGGCGATATGTAGAGTAGGAATTGTCCAGGCGGTCATGCATGGCCACGTAGACGGTCAAGTCACGGAAACTGACCCTGAAATCAAAGAATAACTTATGCTAGGTACGTAGAATAATTAATAGGAATGATTATTATTGCGTATTATTTGCTTCTAATAAAAAGATGAGCTAATTCCAACGATTTGTCATCTACCACAGAGTTCTGTTCATAATTCTTCGGAAGTAATTCCGATATATTCTAAATAAGTATTTGATTGCTGAAGCTATTTTCAAGAAGAGGAATTTACCCGAATGTGATACAATGACCAGCTGTCAAAATGTGCATATCACTGATTATAGCCCCTCCACAATGTAGTTTGGGTCCAAGCATCAGGGAGACCAACCAAGGATATTGGTGTGGTTGTACTGTGCTTCCTCCAACAATTCGCCTGTTGTTGCCTTCGATGCCACATTCTGAAAATTATACTTATTTAAATTTGCAGTTTATAATAATAAAGAACGCTGAATTTCATTAATATAAGGAAGAATGTTATACCACATGATTTGTTATGTCTTTGTCCTTGTATCTGTAATAAAAATTAGGAGTAATGTATTTAACCCACAAAAACATGAACTGATATGAAGAACTTCACTGTCCTTTGCCTTCTAAAGTCTATAATCCACAAATATTGTTTGGCTATAAATATTTAGGGGAGTAATACTTTTTATTTCACAGAAAAGCAAGTCCTAATTAATAAACTTCTAATTTTAATAAAACTGATTTACAGTCTTGACAACTATGTAAATTAAGTGTGAACTGGTACTTACCAAAGTGATGATCAAACAAAGTAATAAACATATCTTTTTCATCTCATGGGCGTACTTGGGATCACGTGAAAGGAAGAGAAAATTCCGTCATCTTCAGCATCGGTGCTACGGTTTATTTGGCAATAAATTGGTTGGCAGTAAGGTTTTAATTAAAACATTGCGTGTAAATCGAAATCTATTCGTGCGGAAATTTGTTTTCAGTTGTAATCACAAAACGAATTCTACGAAAGAAAATGTTTCTATTTTAGGAGTACAAGGATGAAGAATGTACGCCACCTGGTATTGAGCGTCGTTATTTTTAATTAGAATCTTTTTCTTTATCAATATAATATTTTATTTTCCTTAAATCACACTATCTTAACAATACACCTATAGCATACCAGATTAGTCATTTACATCAACATCAGTGCCTTTGGGGTATTGCTTTTGTAAGCTGGCTTTCCACCACAATATCACCTGCAATGGTAATTTATTATGGGGTCGAAGATTAAGAGCAGGTTAAACCTGGGCTGGTACCATCCAATCCCATAAAACAGATCTTACTGAACATTTCTTGCAACGGAACCCAGAAATTATCATTTAGCAATTCCCATCGAATCCCAACCAAATTCAAGTACTTACCTAACAAAACCACCAATCAATGCCGTTGAAACCTATGTTTAAGATATCATCGTCGATCAATGTGTAAATGAATCTACTAGAAGTTTCTGATCTCTTTGTATTAATAAATTTGTAGGCAAATGACCAAATACCAGCAAAATCCGGAAATCTAATAACTTATGTTTTCCTAAGAAACTTAAAAGTGAAATTGCGGAATTAGACACTAATATGCAGAAAGTCACTAAGAAATAAGTACTCTGTGATGAAAAAAAGGGCTTGCTGCTTGTACCGTTTCATAATAAGTAAAAAATGAAATATAAAAAACACTAAAATTCTCTATGGTACTACCTTTGTCACGATTATATTCGCATAAAGTACCTTTTATTTAAAATAATGCTTCCATACTACCATAGACAGAGTATAGAGGTCTCTCTCGACGCATATTATCATCATTTATTCGTAGCTTCCACATTTTGCCTTTTAAAGTATTCTGGGGGCCAACCCAAGCCCACCTTTTACGAAACCATCATAGAAAAGGAGCGTTTCGTTTCATGCTTAATATAATCTACATAGACACAAACTATCTGCGACTCATAATCACGTCTCAACTATGTGTCACAGATGTGCAAGCTAGATACAAGATCTGTATTATATAGCGTTATCCCGCACTCACTATTCTTTAAATCTAAATTTGAGATGGTCAGATTTAAGATCAGCAGAAAATAAAACTGAGTAGGTACCTTTTCTACGACTTCACTGGTAATTCCAGTTTTTATAGGTTATTTAAAACACAATAGTGAATGCCCATAGGGCTTAAAATTATGAGACCATTATGATACTGAGCGTAATGTATGGATCTGAATGATGGACAAGATAAATGCCCGTGACAGAAATAAGAATGTTATACATTTGACAGAGTTATACACCAGTGTGGGATAAGATCTAGTAGAAGAATTGTACCATATCCCTTTTTTATATGTTTATTACAATGAGTATGATATTGATTGTTTGGCATTGATTTTAATTGCAATATGTAGGTGATTGTCAGGTCATTGTTTATTGTGACTGTACAATCGTGTGTGATCCAATTACCACGAAATAATACCAGACGTAAGTGCGTCACTCATTTATTGTAATATATGCGTCACTTTAATTGCGCCAAGCAAGGTTTTGGTGGCAAGTTGACGGCCGAGCATATTGCCTGAAGATAGTTTAACCCACTGTTGTTCCGGTATGAAGGATATGGGTACTGAAGAAATTACAAGCAGGTACACGAGACTTAGCAACTATGTCTCAAGGTGATTAGCCGAGTGCAGTTCATAATTTATGACGAAGTGCATCTGTTATATGTATAGGTTACCGTTTAAGCTTACCAAAGGGGGTCTAAATGGCGTGACTATGATCTTCTGAATTACATCAGGATTTTTACAACAAGTTTTTTTTTTATACTGAACTTGACCACTATCTCACCTGATGTTAAGTGATGATGCGATCGATGATGGAGCGCGCTTACCCAGAAGATACCTATTCACTCGCGTTTTGAAGACCCCCATATCGTACTTAACCGGAAACACAGACTCAGGCAGGGTGTTCCATTCCCTGGCGGTTCGTATGATAAACGAAGAAGTAAATCGCTTCGTTCGGATATTACAATATTTACAATAGCAACCCAATTTCAGTATTATCACTTATCAGACAATGCGTGAGACAATGTTTTGATGCAGTGATGGATCAGTGGCATTGGCTATGGACTACCGCGCAGCAGGTCCATGGTTCGAATACCGCCGCAGGCTTCAGCTTCACTGCATGGCGGAAGGGCATTTTGCAAATGCCGGCCTGGCTAGCGACCACCCTCAAATAGAAAATCTGTCGTCAAGCACCTGACGGTGTGATCCGGCAGCTGTCCTTGAGAGCCAGTAAAATTACAGGCACATGAAACTCAACAGCTGTATTTCTCAGGGTGACGGGCGCAGTGCAGTTCGTTACTTGTGATGAAATGCATCTGTTATAGGCAGTGGTTAACGCTTAACATCAAGTGGGCCTCGTCCTTGTACCGTCACAATAAAAAAAATGCGTGAAATGACATAAGCATCATGGAATCCGTATTAAATAAATTAAAGACTTGTTAAAGCTCTCTTCTCTTATATTGTTGCACCACGTCAGGAATTTTATATTAATGTGCATACCACCAAACAAAAAAATATTTAATCATCACGTAATAAATTTCTCAACCTAATAGCAATACCAGGGCTAGTTATAGAAATAAATAGAGTAAGAGTAGCTATAATATGAATACTGAATCAGTGTTGGTGGTGTAAATTTTTCCATTTGCACTCTATAACTTGAAATTTAATACAAAAAGTCAGTCCAAATCATTGACTGAATTAGGAAGTCTGTAACGCTCAATGAAGGAAGGTAATTACACAATTATGTTATTAAAAGGTTGCTGGCTCGTTCAACAAATAGGGTTGTCGTATGTAGTTTTACTGGGGTGTAGGTAGGGTGTTGCTGTTCACCAGCAACCCCTTTACAGAAGATACTTCTCTGATGTTGCTCCAGAATAGTCAGCGGGCAGCAGCGAGGACTTGTGACCTGGCCGTCTGACGGTGGGGTGGCTTACTACCTAATACTTCGCTAAGGGCAACACTGATTGAAAATGCATATTTTTAAATTATAGAAAATCACATTTATTGCTTACAATTTACATGTCTAGAATTAAGGGTCCGCCGTTCACTGTAGCCTATTACTACGCGCGGGGAGGGTACGAATATATTAAGCGCACATGGGGGTTTTAAATTTGAAGCAAAGGTACCTTTGTGTATGAGAAACGAACCTCCTGTTGTTTGAATTGGCCATTCATCATATCCTTAAAAACTGCCTTCCAGCATCCATCGAAATATGTTTGTGAGCTGATCGCCTTGGCCGCCATTTTGACGGGCCGCACCCGTCTACTAAAATTTTATCGGGAGACTGCGTGGCGCCATCCAGGTTTAGGCGCTCCCAGTTCTTCGGGATAACAGCTTGGACTGCTCGGTCTTATTGGGACCCGAGCTTATTAGGGTCCTATTGCCTTTACTTGGCAATTTGTTCCTGGAACGCGAAAATGCTGTGCACGTACTCTCAGTGCGAGTGTCAACGGGTCTCTCCCCAACATCGGTGAATGAGGGGTATATAAATCAGCCGGCGGGAGGCAGGGTATCACCCGATACTCTTGTCTTTCTTCTCGCTCGCTCGTATATGCTTTCTCTTTCTTTTTCATAACCTCACTTTATTATTCAATATTTTTTTCTTTATTTAACTCTAAAGCCTAATTAAAGTATACAATAGCAAAGAGGAAAATTCAAATGCTAATCTCTCAGATTTTCATACATATAGAACTAGTATTTATTACAAAAATAAACCATGTGGCCGACCAAATTTCATTTTGTGATTTATAATTAAATGAGGATTGTTTTAACTGAGTTAGTACAATTACCTGACCTTGACAAGGTACTAAACAGGATTTCAAAATGAGCCTGGCCACTATAAAAGGGATATCTTGAAAACCAGAAGGGCTGATTACAAACTCATTGACAAACTACATATTGCTCTGTAAATGGTAAACAGTTTATTAAACACGAAATAATTTTATATGTGGGACGAGTACAAAATATTCAGTGATCGCCTCATCATCTTTTCCAGCTTCCAGAATGCCGGGATGAGCAGGACTTTATTATTAAACATAATTTTGTATACTACTTGTCTTTACCACTAGCAAACATTTTATCCTCGCGATGATATCGTAATTTTATTAGGCGCTTGTGGGCTTTCAAACTTCTATTCAAAACGTTAGAACATTTTCTTATTGGAAATGTATGTAATAAGACAATAATACTACAGGGTATAGAACTCATGAAAGAATTCACTATAGTATATCAGGCTGGCTTCTCAACATCTTTACTTATCTCGCCAACGTGGAGCAGCATTAGCTTACTTTTCTTCTAAGTACTTAGAAAAGCATATTATATTCTCGTAAATAGTCAATAATGCAACTACGAGCCGTATCAAATTAACAATAATACTTAATCACTTATGATGCGTACATATAAATGTTACTGGATTATTTAGTATTTTGACATTTTGAAGCATTACTACCAATAGAAATAAGTCCGTCTAAGGACATTCTGATTTAAACAATACTTATGGTTCAAAGCCCCGTGGGGTGTCGGGTCAATGTCACGCTCCGATTGCTGCCTGTGGGTAACGCAAGAGGCGTCTATAGGTAAAATTCCCGAAGGCGGGCAGCAGCGCCTTTTGAGGAACTGGTATCTTAAACTGCGATCCCCAAGAAGTTTGCCAAGCGTAGGGAGAACGGAGAAAAAAGGGAGGCTGTGGTCAGCAGTGGAAAATCCGGCTGTTACAATAAAGATGGTTCAAAAATTATCGCAGGATATTTTTGAATCATGTGTGCTGTGATTATTTTGATATATAATACCTATGTTTTTATCTCTTTTTTTTTTTTCTTTTTCTACACCCTAAACCGTAATATTGTTGTAAATCCTCTCCATGCAAGGTTGCCTGTAAGAAATTGCCTAAGCGATAAGGCCGCCCATTGTCCAATCACATCATTTATCATTGTTTGTAAAGTTTTTACGTGTTTTATTTAACTACTAGCTGTACCCGCGACTTCGTTCGCGATTGCCGTACCTGCAAACTAATTATTCACATCTGAGCACTGTTTATCTCATATTAAGTAACGCTGTGGTCTGCTGTGAAGCACTCTTAGTGAAGCATAGCTCAGAAAGGAGCTTTTTACTTTGGGTTTGATAACTCTCAGCTTGTTTTTCCAGAAGACAGTAGTTAAGTAACTCAGAGTTCCTTCGCGGTACGCACAATAAATGTTGAAGCAAAGTAGGTACTTTGTGCATTTCTTTGGAATTTCGATTATAAAACGGTATCTTTTTGCCGAGGTTCTCCTTGTTTGGCGGTAGAATAAAAATGTATTAGATTGTACACTTCCATTGCGAAGTCTCCAAAATGTACCCGCAAAAAAAAGTAACATTTTGACTTTTATCCCCTTTCCCGAGGGAACAGTGCTAAATGTTGGGATAAAAAGTATACAATAACGTTCTTCGTGGTATGAACTCAAATCGTGTTAAGTTTCATTGAATTCCATTCAGTAACCCATGGGGTGCTGGGCTGCCCGTGGGGTGCCGGGCTGACTATGGGGTTCCGGGCTCACTCATCACTATTCTAACAAAAAAGAATAATTGAAATCGGACTACACGTTAATAAATTACAACTAAGTGTACATTTTGACTTTCATCCCCTTTCCCGAGGGAACCGTGCTGAATTTCGGGATAAAAAGTATACAATTATAGAATATATACAATATATATATTTTTCGTGGTATGAACTCAAATCGTGTTAAGTTTCATTGAATTTCATTCAGTAGCCCATGGGGTGCTAGGCTGCCCATGGAGTTCCGGGCTCACTCATTACTATTCTAACAAAAAAAAATAATTGAAATCGGACTACGCGTTCATAAATTACAACTAAGTAACATTTTGACTTTCATCCCCTTTCCCGAGGGAACCGTGCTGAATTTCGGGATAAAAAGTATACAATAACCTTCTTCGTAGTATGAACTCAAATCGTGTTAAGTGTCATTGAATTCCATTCAGTAGCCAATGGGGTGCTTGGCAGCCCGTGAGGTGCCGGGCTGCCCATGGGGTTCCGGGCTCACTCATCACTATTTTAACAAAAAAGAATAATTGAAATCGGACTACGCGTTCATGAATTACAACTAAGTAACATTTTGACTTTCATCCCCTTTCCCGAGGGAACCATGCTGAATTTCGGGATAAAAAGTATACAGTAACGTTCTTCGTGGTATGAACTCAAATCGTGTGAAGTTTCATTGAATTCCATTCAGTAGCCCATGGGGTGCTGGGCTGCCCATGGGGTTCCGGGCTCACTCATCACTATTCTAACAAAAAAGAATAATTGAAATCGGACTACGCGTTAATAAATTACAACTAAGTATACATTTTGACTTTCATCCCCTTTCCCGAGGGAACCGTGCTGAATTTCGGGATAAAAAGTATACAATAACGTTCTTCGTGGTATGAACTCAAATCGTGTTAAGTTTTATTGAATTCCATTCAGTAGCCCATAGGGTGCTGGGCTGCCCGTGGGGTGCCGGGCTGCCCATGGGGTTCCGGGCTCGCTCATCACTATTCTAACAAAAAAGAATAATTGAAATCGGACTACGCGTTCATAAATTACAACTAAGTAACATTTTGACTTTCATCCCCTTTCCCGAGGGAACCGTGCTGAATTTCGGGATAAAAAGTATACAATAACCTTCTTCGTAGTATGAACTCAAATCGTGTTAAGTTTCATTCAATTCCATTCAGTAGTTTTGGAGTGATGCGCGGCCGGGATACAGACAGACAGAGAGACAGAAAGACAGACAGACAGACAAAAATAAAAAAAAATACAGTTTCGGCATCAGTATCACCTACAGAGTGCTCTCAAATTTTTTTTTGCAAAATATCTTCTATGTTCATAATTGGACCTGTTACAGTTTTATTATAAGTATAGATATAGATTATTGGTCAATAAAGAATTTTGTATTGTATATAACAATATAAAAAGGTCCCAGATTTTTTTTTTTTATCATTTTATGTTATTGTGACAGAACACGCTTGAGGCTCACCTGATGTTAAGCGGACTAACCTCTACCTATAACAGATGCATCACGTCACAAGTCACGAATCGCACTGCGCCCGTCACCTTGAGACATAGTTATTTAGTCTCACGTGCCTATCATTTCACTGGCTCTCAAGGAATGCTGTCGGAACACACCGTTAGGTGCTTGGCGGCAGATTTTCTACTTGAGGGTGGTCGCTTGCCAGGTGGGCATTCGCAAAATGCCCTTCCACCATGCGGTGAAGCTCAAGCCCGCGGCGGGATTTGAACCATGGACATGCTGCGCGGCAGTCCATAGACAATGCCACTGAGCCATCACTGCTTCAAAATGTGGTAGAAATAAGTACACAGTTCAATTTTCCTTTTTATATGGAAGCAATATTAACGAAGCCGTCAACGCTATTATATACATCCTTGTTGACCCTGAAATAACTGCTATAAGAATCATCCTATTCTCAGACGATTATAGCTATAAGTAGTGACATTTGAAGTATAGGTATTCTAAAAAAACATGGATGACTTCAATTATACTTGTTAGTAAGTCATATTATTTAACAGAGAAGCAGTTATTGTGGAAGGTAGAAAATTTTAATAATATAGTTGTCTTTAGAACTAACATTCACTCCATGCTCTTAATTTATGTGATCATTTATCAAAGGAATATTGGGATATATTCATCAAAGGACTTGAATGACTTGTCTAGGAAATGCAAAAGATGTCTAAATATTCAATCATACCCGTTGCACTTAAATTATTAATATTGCTGATCGGACAACCATGAAATATAATTACTTTTTAATTTATACATACATCCAAACCGTTCCAGAAGATTGGCAGCCAGTAAATGGTATTAGGCTTCTTAATTGCCTTGGAGAACGTAGTTTTCATCTGATCGAAGTATGTACTAAAAATATCTTATCGAAATACACGTCTTCCGTAGTAATTATATGAAGATCAAAATAAAACAAATGTATCATTAACAATTTCATCAAAAGAAACATGGGATAATATAAAAAAAATATTTATATAGAATGAGCTTAGAATACAAAAATGTTAATTTGAGTACATTAAAATTGCATTACGCGTACCAACTGAAGCAATTTACATACAATCAAGAGATCTGTTCAAGTTCAATGCATTGCCTAACAATGACCTTTAAAACTAACACAATACTTTTAATTGACTAATACTAGAAACGAATTATCTATAAGTAGTAACTAGCACTATTTTGAAAGTTACTCGAAGACATAGTGATTAACAAAATAGTATGAAGTTTATTTAGTTTATAGATTAACAAGGTAGTGAATTAAGAAAATGACTGGCTCAGACTTAAAAAATCCATCACAAATGTATCCTGAGGATTTCTCTACATCATTGAAAAAAGATCATTATAATCATATCATTCAGTGTAATGATGCTATTTTGAACAAAGCCAGTATTGGCACGGATTACTTATTCAAACATGAAATTGTCTGGAAGAATGCTATTGGATTTCTTATTATGCACATTTTAGCTGTGTATGGATTTTTATTAATTTTCACTGGGACTTACAAGTTTTATTCTTTTGTGTGGAGTGAGTATATAATTTTGCCATCGATAATTTTGGTGGTTAAATTGTCTGTACATTTTTATATGTATAATACGTATTTCTTTTCAGCTGCTATCGTAATTGTTGTAACTGCAGAAGGTGTTACTATAGGAGCCCATCGTTACTTTACACATAAGTCATTCAAAGCTACACCGCTTTTGAGATCAATATTCATAATTCTACAAACCTTGTCTGGTCAGGTATGAGATCGTATAAGATTTAAACAGATACTAAGTTCTTTTTTTATTTAACTAAATTAATACAACAAGTGAAATTGGTAAGTAACCTACTCCTGTTACCCACAAAGCAATATGATGGGGTAGGAATACATCTTGAAACATATGAGTTCTTAAACTGTCACGGTCATTAACACTATATAATATAATTATTATTACAAACGGGATATTTACCGTGTTTTTGATTACTTTTGAGCTCTCGATATTTCGGCACGATCACGAGTAAACTGAAGTCTATGCGAGTGGCTGGAAGGCACTAAGAGCAGACGAACCGGTCTACCCTCTTTCTTGTACGTTTTTGGGCAAGGCGATGCTATTATTGTCACTGTCACTCACACCACTATTTAAATTAAACATGCAAAACTAACGATATCAGGTCGTGAACTATTTGTAACACTTCTTCGGGGCTCTTGCATAGGTTAACCACTGGATTCCATGTTCTGGGCAGTTGAGACCCATCTTCCCTATTGAAGTTTCGATACTTCGTTATTTCGATCGCTTCTCTTACCATTCTCGGTATGTAGTGACGTTCTGTCGAGAGTACCTGTGGGCTGTATAACTCAATCCAGTGGTTAAAACCAGACTCCAAAAAGTGTTGAGCTATGGCAGATTTTTCGATATCATTGTTTTTGACTGCCCTTATATGCTCCGACAAGATATTGTTCGCTTTGTCTAACCGATGTAGGACTCACCACCTCTACAATTGACTTTGTAAACACCAGGCTTTTTCCAAAGGAAAGTTATCCTTCGGTGAACGCAACATGTGAGCAACTTTTTTGAAAGCGGTGAAGATAGTTTTTATACAGTACTTGTTTAGAATATTTACGACCTTATCAGTCACTTTCACATATGGCAAATTAGCTGGTTTTCTTTTAACATTGTATTTCTTGGTTTTGTTGACATTATGACGCACTGGTGTGTGTTTCACTTTGTACCCGTTATCCTGCAATACTTTTTGGATATGTCATAACTCTTCATTTAGGTGCTCGTTATCGCAGAGGTCATAAGCGCGGTTTAATAGTGTTGTTACCAGAAGAGTTAGCTGTCTTGGATGGTGATGGGAGTCTGCATGGAGATACTGGTCAGTATTAGTCGGTTTCCTGTACACTGAGTAGCCTATAGAACCGTGATTTACGGATTTGTAGTTTGACATCCAAGAAACCAATTGTTCTCTCCGTTTCCATTTCATAAGTAAACTTTATTATGCCATGAATTCCGTTCAAATGTGACACACACGATTTTATCAATTGTTCATCTCCTTCTATTATCGCAAACAAGTTATTAGGACTCAAAACGAGAGCTCAAAAGTAATTAAAAACACAGTATATATCCAGTTTGTAATAATAATCTTGAAACAGTCTACAATAGAGTGCTTATGCGGAGGAACACGGTCGAAACTTCCGAAGGTTTTGTCTCAGGGTAGAGATTGTTTCAAGACAAAGCTTACGTAGTTCATTTCTGTCTTTATGTCTGTAGTCTATAGATGATGGTAATTCACACTTTTGAAGAACACTGTTTGTCATCATTACTGATAAATAAAACAATATCGGAATTTTGCTAGTTGATAAATACTTTATATTTAGGGCCTGTTTTAGAATGTTCGAGTAAGTTCCGGTTATACTACCTAGAACATATTAAGGGCCTGTTTCAGAATGTTTGAGTAAGTTCCGGTTATACTACCCAGTACATATTTAATAAATAAAACACTATCTTTGCGTTAGACAGTAATCGATTTAGCCTATCCATCGCGCATCGGTTAAAGCTTGAAACGCGCTGCATGTTAACTGTCATTCTTATCGTTCAGTTATTTTATGTTCTGGGTAGTATAACCGGATTTTACTCGAACATTCTGAAACAGGCCCTTAATAAATAAGACACTATCTATGCGTTTCACAGTCATCGATTTAGCCTAGCCTTCGGTTAAATCTTGAAACGCGCTGCATGTTAACTGTCATTTTTGTCATTCAGTTATTTTATGTTCTGGGTAGTACAACCGGAACTAACTCCAACATTCTGAAACAGGCCCTTAATCTTACATCACTTTACTTATTTCCTTATTTGACAAATTGGTGTTTGAATTTGATATCAATTGAATGAATTGTATGTATTTTGAAGTGGTTATTTCCAAATTAAAATAATATCACAGCTTTAAATTGATATTACATACATACGGTATTAAATTGCTATTGCTATTTTTTTATACTTTTCAGAATTCCGTGTTCATTTGGGCTCGTGATCACCGTCTTCACCATCGCTATTCTGACACAGATGGTGATCCACATAACGCTAAACGTGGATTCTTCTTTAGTCATATCGGCTGGCTGATGTGCAAGAAACATCCTTTAGTTATTCAACTCGGTAGACAAATCGATATGAGTGACCTGCAAGCTGACTGGATGGTCATGTTTCAAAAGAAGTAAAAAAATTCTAACTATGTATAAGCACTATCGCGTGCTAAGCTAAAATTACATTTACAATTTTTTACAGCACAAAATGCGGGTTCTATTTCCATCGAAATGAAATTTGTGTACTCATAATATTTAATTTAGTTAATGTGATTTTCATTTAACACGTAACAGTGCTTGTTATTATATTTCAAAATATAAACGCTTCCAACGTTTGGAGATGAAAGCGTTTGAAATAGCACTTTTTATATCAGATGAAGTCGGGTTGATAGGCACACCGCACCCTATGACGGTTAAGGTAATACAAGTAGAGCACAAAATTAGGCAGTCGAGCCATATTGGACAACCCAGTCCCCGGCTTAATGGGGACGTGGGTTTGTATCCCGCTAAAAGGGCAAATTTTTGTACTATAAAATGCTCTAAAACTGTTGTTAAACTAATCATATCTTAAGTACCATTTCAAAAATACGAAGTCATTATCTGTTGATGAAATACACCTTAATCTATACTGTACTATATCAGCCGTAATGTTCACTTCTGAATACATGTTCCCCTATTAACGGAGGTTTTACCATAATCTCCACGCTTGGTAGGCGTCTTGGGGATCACAATGTAAGATAAAAGTTCCTCAGAGGTCACCATGTGTTATTTTACCCTTATTCGCCTCTTACGAGACCCACCGTTAGAGATGGGAGGGTGAAAGAGTGACATTATAGCCCGACAACCCACGGGCACAACTTAAATTGGCTTACCGTACATTGTAACGTGCTTTTTTATTGACACTAATTACGATAAAATCATGAAACTTGGTTCATACTCTCCTCAAAATTTTGTACGATTTATTCGTTCCAGTTCTTCGCCCTTTCAAGCTGTCAATTTATTTTTTCCAGATATTATTACTACTTGTATTTTCTATTCGCCGTTTTCGCACCTGTCGTAGTGCCAGTGTATTGTTTTGGGGAAAGTTGGAGAAATTCAATTTTACTCTGTTATTTCTTGCGATATATGGTAACACTGAATGGAACTTGGCTAGTAAATAGCGCCGCTCATCTCTACGGAACTAGACCATATGATAAGTAAGTATTTGTTTTTGCAATGGTGTACTATGCGTTTCTGTATGCGTTGTACTTAACATTAAAATTGAAGCATTCATATAAACTGCAGCAAATTATATACAGGTACATTTTTGTAACAGTAAAAATTTGTCACTAAATTTGCCGCAAATCACAACGCTGCAAAAAAGTACAATTTTAAAATACCCATTTAAAAATCCGGACATCTCGAATGCAATCCTCACCACGCCTAGGAGAAAATAAACTCGTTAATGATGATAAAATTATGTTATCTTATAATATTGAAAACAACATATAAAATTTTGCTAAATATTTTCGTAAATATGTATGTTTTTAAAACAAACACAATTATTTATATTTATGTTGTCTTAATAGAGTTGTATGCTGATCCCAGCTCTGCATGAATCACCCGATCCCAGCAGGAGAGTGCTGTACCTTTATTATTATTTTTCATGAGGAATTTACGCACAGCCTCAGTTTTCTATTGCAGCTAACATTGGATTAGTTATTTAAACTATTTATTTTTTTACGTTCAGAAGTTATTTTTTACTAAAGTCTTCTAAAAACTTTTTTACTTTTTTTACTCTTTATTAAACTAGGCCACAACTTAGTGCCAACATAAAATTTAAATACAATTCCAATTATAACCTTCTCACATTTAGAAGCAGTGATGGCTCAGTGGCATTGGCTATGGACTGCCGCTCAGCAAGTCCATGGTTCGAATCCCGACGCGGTCTTTCCGGACGCAGTCCTTGAGAGCCAGTGAAATTACAGGCACATGAGACCTAACAACTATGTCTCAAGGTGGCGGGCGCAGGCAAAATTCGTGACTTGTGGCGAAATGCATCTGTTATAGGCAGAGGTTAGTCCGCTTAACATCAGGTGGGCCTCGAGCTTGTCCCGTCACAATAACATAAAAAATGAAAAAATAAATATATTTTTCATATTATAATATATTTCTATATATTTCAGAAATCTGCAACCCGTCGAATCGTGGTTCGTATCATTAATTACCCTCGGAGAAGGCTGGCACAACTACCACCACGCATTCCCCTGGGACTACAAGGCGGCTGAGCTCACGATGCACATAAATTATTCTGCACATGTCATCAGATTTTTAGAGAGAATCGGGCTAGCTTGGGACTTGAAAACGGCTTCCCCGGAAATGGTAATGTTCATAGTTTCTTTGAAGTTTAATTTTAGAAGCTATACTTGATGTTGGTTATTATTGTAGATAGAAATTATTCTATCTTCACTATTGTAATCAAATGTATCCTAGGTGATGATTCTCATTAATTGGGATAGTTTACTCCCTAAAAGTGAGTTAAAATAACAAAATATATTTTTGAAAATTTCCCTGTCATAACTTTTTATATGAAATTATGTATTATTAGGTTATGAAAATCATATTAAATTTGTTTTTTCCAAGTAGGATAATCGCAAGCTGAGCTTAATTAGCTTAAGTTGCGGTATATATGTACGTGATATTTTAGAACGTACAATTATTTGTCTTTGTTGGGGAAATCGAAAACTGGCACGTCCCCCTGTTTTACGCACCATGCACGTTAACCTTTTTTTATATTTGTGCTCTAAACATCTACACCATTTTGTGGGATTATCAATTAGTCTACAAGAATTCATCTTAACTTTCAAACACTAATATAAAATAATAAATAAGATCACCAAATTCAAAGCTCATTTCACATGTCTTGGTGTCCATGGGGTAGGCACCCTGTGCGTAAAACCGTTGAGTTCGATTCTCGCACGAAATTTATGGGAATAATACATTAATGGAAGATGTTATTAATTTACCCTCCTCGTTTAGTAGATGCTAAAGAACAAGATCTTTACAAAGAATAATCTAGAAGTTATAGAACTATATTCTATTTTACATTCTATTTGATACTGTCCAAGATGAAAAAAAGCTCACATTACAGAAAAATATTTTGTTGGAGTTTATTTTTAATGACGCTCCTGTCAATATGTCCAAAATATGTGAATTCCAGAGTATGTAAATTGGACACGTTAACTTGACCATAAGTATGAGTAACTCAGTTTTACTTAGCTCCAATTTGGGGTAAAAGACACTCTATAGAAATATATAATATAGAAGACCGGAAGGATTACCTTTATTTTAGCATATTTTAATGTTTTTAGGTGGATAAAAGGATTATCAGAACAGGAGATGGCACACACTTTAGACTGGGTAACGATGAAGCAAGATCGTCTGTTACTGCTGTTGGTTTCTTACATCCTCTTAATCCAACGTACAACACAATTAAGACAGCTCCTGGCGCCATCTTAAAACCGGAAGGATTGCCATTATTTTATGAAAAAGATGTCATTGATTTTGAAGACTTATCAAGGACAACTAAATCTGGATGATTTAAGGCAGCCTGGTTAAATAAACGTGCGTTTTGTTGACTTGCGCATAAGGCATTCTCAAGTCGCTAAATAACGATAGGTTTGTAATTAATAATACAAATTCAAATAAAATAGCATTTATTAGTGACCTGAATTAGCTTACATTTTACACGCATTGAATAAAAAAAATATATACACATTATATAGTCGAAAACTAAAACTATTGATGGAGTATATATGTGGAACGAAGGCAATCAGAATAAATTTATATTGTTTTTAGAATTTTAAGAACAATAAATGTAATATTCATTTTATGCTTAGGATTTTAAAAGACTAAACATTTGTAGAATAATTTCGATGTTTAATTACAAAATTATTAAGTATAATGTATTCAAATAGTTTTATGTTCAAAATAATTATTTATTTTTTACTTACATCAGATAATTTAAAAGTTAGTTATATATCTATATAACTATGTAAATATTATAAAATATTTACATAGTTATATTTATAAGACTGAAAATAAATCGCTTATAATGCGTTGTTAAAGGTAAATTAAGGTAACAGTAAATAAAATATTCTTATGTACAAAAACTTTCATATCTTTGACCCTTTAGCTTAGCTATATCAGTTGTGGCGTATGAGCGTATTTATTACATGTCGATGTCTGGAAGTCCACAACCTTGTAATTTTTACGGCATTTTCTACCTCGCACTGCCACAATATGGAACCAGCTGCCAGGTGCAGTATTTTCGAACAGACACGACTTAGGGCCCTTCAAGAAGAGAGCATACTCCCTCCTCAAAGGCCGGCAACGCATGTCGATACATCTGGTGTTGCGGATGCTCTTTTGCGATGGTGATCACTTACCACCAGGTGAGCCACTTGCTCGTTTACCCTCCGATAAAATAAAATAAAAATTTGCTACAATGTGTGTACAATGTTATTTTAAATTAAGTAGATATATATATTTTGCTCTGCTTAATGTCATGGTAGACGTGGACTCGTAGTCAGAAACTGAATGAATATAAAGTAGCAATACGCCAAAGAAAGATAAAAAATCAAGATAGAAATGAGATTTAACGACTAAATTAGTTACCGGTACAGAACTATAAGACAAAAACAATCAGGGATATCATTATAACAATAAGGCTATTAAATTGGAATTGGGTTGGACATAAATGCCGAATGGACAGCAACATATAGACTAAAAGTTCAGGCTAGCCTAGAATTACTGGCTCACAAGGACATTTGCTCGAACATATCTTTAGGTGATTGGCGACAGGTTTTATACTTGAGGATGGTAGTTAGCCGCATATGTTCTTTGCTCCGCTGTTTGAAGATCACCGTTCTCTTCTAGTTGATGAAGGGATATGACCAACTTTCTGAAGTCTGATTGATTCTAAATTTTGCATCCAGTCACTCAAATAATATTGCAAGAATATCGCAACTTTGACCTGATGCTACATCATCAGCTGGAACCTGCAGGATAGGTAAATCTCCACCAATTTAGTGCAAAGTTATCGTGTCTGACCTCATTGGAAGAATTGGTTGTTGTCGGGGGTTTTAGATTTGTCTTATTTATTGTTATCTAACGGATTGTGGGCATATAATAATCTCTATTTATCCCCTAGGACATATAGGTATAGGCATAATGGTACCTATATGTTTTTTTACTGCTGATAGCATTTGACCACAATTTCACCTGTTGATAAGTGATAAAATGATCGAAGGTGGTAAGCAAGTACAACTTTGATTTGAAACTGGCTCTCATGACCGCTGTCGGAACACACTGTTAGGTGCTTGGCCACCGATTTTCTACTCGATGGTAGTAGTTATCTAGGCAGGCATTACCACGATGCCATAATGACTGTCATTCTAAGACATTAACCAGGGCCGAGGCGGAAATAACTAGAGTAATGGAAACATTGCTGCAGGTTTAAAATAATACTTCTGATATACGGGGTTATAGGAAAAATGCTAACAACCTCTTAGGGTTGACTTCTGCTAGTCCTAACAAACATTTTAAAATGTTTTTTTTTAATTGAAATTTTCGTGAGTTTCACACATATTTAAATATTATAAATTAAACCGGCAAAAACACTCACGTTGAGGATCGAATACGTCGACCCGGGTTTCCAGCATATCAGATGCTCATCATCAGGGCGAGTGCGCAGCTGCGTCTGCGAGCCAGTGCCCGTCGGGATTATATAATCCGAGCCAAGAGCGCCCACCGGCAACACTGGACCACGCCGCGCTCCCATTGAATATTTACATCGAGCAAAGTAAAAAAAAATATGTATGTATTACAGGCACAAGAGACTTTTATTATCAGGTGGTCCTCGTGCTAATTACGTCAAATCCTCATTAAACAAACACAAAAAAAAACATTTCCAAATTATTGTTAGGACTAGCAGAAGTTAACGCTAAGAGGTTGTTAGCATGTTTCCAATAACCATATATAGTTGCTATCAGATACAAAGCGGGGCCGTAACTGAAATTGGCATTTAATTTTAGACAGAATCAGCCATCTGTAAAGTCTGTAAAAACAGTTCTTGATGTTGCACCAATGCAAATAACAGTTTGTATTGATGCAACGTCAGGCTATGAGGAAAGGACTAAAAAGCATCTTATTAAAATCGTTCTGAAGATCCCCGAAAGTTTCCCATAGACCTAGGTTTTATTTCGCTACGCCTAAGCCTATGGTTTAAGCGCGAACGTTGCCATATCGTGCTTTTAAAAATATAAGTGAAATACTGAATTCTTCATATACTTAACTATACCACTCCCCGTACATCTGGAAATTAATCGTACAATAAGTTGATATCAAAAGTTGCGTCACCGGTAGCGCACCACTAATCTATACTTACAATAAAACTGTAACAGATCCAACCAATTCTGTACATGGCAGATATTTTGAAAAAAAATATTTGAGGGCACTCTGTAGCTGACACTGATGCCAAAACTGTATGTATTTTTTATTTTTGTCTGTTTGTCTGTATCCCGGCCGCGCATAACTCCATGACTACTGAATGGAATTCAGTGAAACTTAACAAGATTTGAGTTCATACTACGAAGAACATTTTAAACTTTTTGTCCAGAAATTCAGCACGGTTCCCTCGGGAAAGGGGATGAAGCTCAAAATGTATACTAAAATACTTAGTTGTAATAACGCGTTGTCCGATTCCAATTTTTTTTTTGTTAGAATAGTGCCGAGTGACCCCACGGACAGCCAGGCACTCCATGGGCAGCATGGCACCCCACGGGCACCCCGACGCCCCACGGGCAGCTCGGCACCCCACGGGCAGCCCGGCACCCTTATTTAGTTTTGCAAACTTGCTAAGATAAAACTCTAAAATCTAGAACATACGCCACAATCAGTTTTTTTAACTATCTATCTTTTGTCGGATACATTTTGGCGACTGCGCAATGCACAATCTAATATATTTGCGTTCTACCACCAAACAAGTAGAACATCGGCAAAATGACGCCGTTTTAAAATCGAAATTCCAAACAAACGCACAAAGTTGTTGCTTCAACATTTATTGTGCGAACCGCGAAGGAACTCTCTGAGTTACTTAACTACTGTCTTCTGGAAAATACACCCCGGGAGTTTTCAAACAGAAAGCCAAAGTAAAAAGCTCCTTTCTGAGCTATGTTTTACTAAGAGTGCTTCACCGCAGACCACAGCGTTTAATATGAGATAAACAGTCATCCAGATTTAGTTGTCCTTGATAAGTCTTCAAAATCAATGACATCTTTTTCATAAAATAATGGCAATCCTTCCGGTTTTAAGATGGCGCCAGGAGCTGTCTTAATTGTGTTGTACGTTGGATTAAGAGGATGTAAGAAACCAACAGCAGTAACAGACGATCTTGCTTCATCGTTACCCAGTCTAAAGTGTGTGCCATCTCCTGTTCTGATAATCCTTTTATCCACCTAAAACATTAAAATATGCTAAAATAAAGGTAATCCTTCCGGTCTTCTATATTATATATTTCTATAGAGTGTCTTTTACCCCAAATTGGAGCTAAGTAAAACTGAGTTGCTCATACTTATGGTCAAGTTAACGTGTCCAATTTACATACTCTGGAATTCACATATTTTGGACATATTGACAGGAGCGTCATTAAAAATAAACTCCAACAAAATATTTTTCTGTAATGTGAGCTTTTTTTCATCTTGGACAGTATCAAATAGAATGTAAAATAGAATATAGTTCTATAACTTCTAGATTATTCTTTGTAAAGATCTTGTTCTTTAGCATCTACTAAACGAGGAGGGTAAATTAATAACATCTTCCATTAATGTATTATTCCCATAAATTTCGTGCGAGAATCGAACTCAACGGTTTTACGCACAGGGTGCCTACCCCATGGACACCAAGACATGTGAAATGAGCTTTGAATTTGGTGATCTTATTTATTATTTTATATTAGTGTTTGAAAGTTAAGATGAATTCTTGTAGACTAATTGATAATCCCACAAAATGGTGTAGATGTTTAGAGCACAAATATAAAAAAAGGTTAACGTGCATGGTGCGTAAAACAGGGGGACGTGCCAGTTTTCGATTTCCCCAACAAAGACAAATAATTGTACGTTCTAAAATATCACGTACATATATACCGCAACTTAAGCTAATTAAGCTCAGCTTGCGATTATCCTTCTTGGAAAAAACAAATTTAATATGATTTTCATAACCTAATAATACATAATTTCATATAAAAAGTTATGACAGGGAAATTTTCAAAAATATATTTTGTTATTTTAACTCACTTTTAGGGAGTAAACTATCCCAATTAATGAGAATCATCACCTAGGATACATTTGATTACAATAGTGAAGATAGAATAATTTCTATCTACAATAATAACCAACATCAAGTATAGCTTCTAAAATTAAACTTCAAAGAAACTATGAACATTACCATTTCCGGGGAAGCCGTTTTCAAGTCCCAAGCTAGCCCGATTCTCTCTAAAAATCTGATGACATGTGCAGAATAATTTATGTGCATCGTGAGCTCAGCCGCCTTGTAGTCCCAGGGGAATGCGTGGTGGTAGTTGTGCCAGCCTTCTCCGAGGGTAATTAATGATACGAACCACGATTCGACGGGTTGCAGATTTCTGAAATATATAGAAATATATTATAATGTGAAAAATATATTTATTTTTTCATTTTTTATGTTATTGTGACGGGACAAGCTCGAGGCCCACCTGATGTTAAGCGGACTAACCTCTGCCTATAACAGATGCATTTCGCCACAAGTCACGAATTTTGCCTGCGCCCGCCACCTTGAGACATAGTTGTTAGGTCTCATGTGCCTGTAATTTCACTGGCTCTCAAGGACTGCTGCCGGAAAGACCGCGTCGGGATTCGAACCATGGACTTGCTGAGCGGCAGTCCATAGCCAATGCCACTGAGCCATCACTGCTTCTAAATGTGAGAAGGTTATAATTGGAATTGTATTTAAATTTTATGTTGGCACTAAGTTGTGGCCTAGTTTAATAAAGAGTAAAAAAAGTAAAAAAGTTTTTAGAAGACTTTAGTAAAAAATAACTTCTGAACGTAAAAAAATAAATAGTTTAAATAACTAATCCAATGTTAGCTGCAATAGAAAACTGAGGCTGTGCGTAAATTCCTCATGAAAAATAATAATAAAGGTACAGCACTCTCCTGCTGGGATCGGGTGATTCATGCAGAGCTGGGATCAGCATACAACTCTATTAAGACAACATAAATATAAATAATTGTGTTTGTTTTAAAAACATACATATTTACGAAAATATTTAGCAAAATTTTATATGTTGTTTTCAATATTATAAGATAACATAATTTTATCATCATTAACGAGTTTATTTTCTCCTAGGCGTGGTGAGGATTGCATTCGAGATGTCCGGATTTTTAAATGGGTATTTTAAAATTGTACTTTTTTGCAGCGTTGTGATTTGCGGCAAATTTAGTGACAAATTTTTACTGTTACAAAAATGTACCTGTATATAATTTGCTGCAGTTTATATGAATGCTTCAATTTTAATGTTAAGTACAACGCATACAGAAACGCATAGTACACCATTGCAAAAACAAATACTTACTTATCATATGGTCTAGTTCCGTAGAGATGAGCGGCGCTATTTACTAGCCAAGTTCCA
Organism: Plagodis pulveraria; assembly: GCA_963890685.1. Classification (NCBI taxonomy): domain Eukaryota; kingdom Metazoa; phylum Arthropoda; class Insecta; order Lepidoptera; family Geometridae; genus Plagodis; species Plagodis pulveraria. The sequence continues at coordinate 11,271,019 of OY982956.1, forward strand.
TTCAGTGTTACCATATATCGCAAGAAATAACAGAGTAAAATTGAATTTCTCCAACTTTCCCCAAAACAATACTGGCACTACGACAGGTGCGAAAACGGCGAATAGAAAATACAAGTAGTAATAATATCTGGAAAAAATAAATTGACAGCTTGAAAGGGCGAAGAACTGGAACGAATAAATCGTACAAAATTTTGAGGAGAGTATGAACCAAGTTTCATGATTTTATCGTAATTAGTGTCAATAAAAAAGCTCACGTGAACAAGTTAGATAGCTCCGACTATAGTTTCAACCACATCCGGTGGTCTTTTTCAAGGAGTGCTCGGGACGCCCGCGTTGACATCTCGCTGAGCACTATAGTCGGAGCTATCTGACTTGTTCACGTAAGTTATCCCGTATTATTTACTAAAATGAGTGAAAACCACGTTAGTTTTTATAACAAAATCTAAAAGTCATGCAAAAAAATCAAAACTCTTGTCACTTGGGATTATATGAAGATTCTATCATCCAAATCTGTTAAGGCATTTAAAAGTTATGATGTATGAAACAAACTCACATACATACAGGCATACATGAACCCTTGCATTACACTGTTTTTGGGCACTTTTATATTAAGGGATTTTCTAACTGGACAGAGAGTGGAGTTGATAGCAAGCATTAGCAAAGTTTTGCACAAAAACATCGTTTAATGACCAATTGCTATCCGTTATCTGAAAATTTCACCCATAAAAGATGTCGTCACTAAATTTATTTAGATATTTTGAAGATCATCACGATATTTGAAGATCCCCACAGCCAATCATTATGTGCCACGATTGCAAGTATCCATGCACATATTCTTTTAGTCTTACAACAAAACCCAAGAATAATATTGTATATAATTATTCGCAAACATAGTTGAAACCAAAAATGAGTTAGACCACAGCAGGATTTGAAACATAATGAACTTGAATTACAATTAACTGTAGAAAAAAAGTTGAGGTACAATTTGGGTCCAAAAATATTCCATCCAAAAATGGTCCTTTACTGGCAAAGAATTTGTAATTTTTCTTTAATATATTGGTTATTTAAAAATATATTATATTATTTAATAGATTTTGTTACAACGTCTTTTAATTTATTTTTTTGTTTATGTTACGGAACAAGCTTGATCTTAAGCAGACTAACCTCTGCCTATAACAGATGCATTTCATCACAAGTTATAAATTGCACTGCGCCCGTCACCTTGCGACATAGTTGTTAAGTCGCATGTGCCTGTAATTTCACTGGCCCTCAAGGACTGCTGCCGGAACACACCGTTAGGTGCTAGGGGACATATTTTCTACTTGAAAATATAAAATTATTAATAAAATTAACATACGTAGGCAAAGCCACGAGTATAAGCTAGTTAATATTAAATAAAATACTTCTCAACTTAGCGTGTACATATTAACCAATCATGTTTTATCGAAAGTCTTTTATAAAACATCTCTTTCATTAATAATAACAGATTTATCGGCAAAACAATAAGTAATTGCTTGCCAGCATTAAAGCGTATGTCTAATGAAACACTTAAACACTGTAATTGACGTCAGTTTTTAAGAACTTTTCATTTTATACCATTATTTTTATACTCTCCTCCAGCGTATGATGAGCTGCTTTCATGGGGCTAAAATATTTTAACCATAATTTTATCTGGTAAGTATTGGTACTTACGAATAGTGCAAATCCGTAAACATTATTTTTTATGTTTTTTTTTTTATGTTATTGTGACGGAACAAGCTCGAGGACCACCTGATGTGAAGCGGACTAACCTCTGCCAATAACAGATGCATTTCATCACAAGTCACGAATTGAACTGCGCCCGTCCCCTTGAGACATAGTTGTTAGGTCTCATGTGCCTGTAATTTCACTGGCTCTCAAGACTGCTGCCGGAACACACCGTTAGGTGCGCGACAGATTTTCTACTTGAGGGTGGTCGCTAGCTAGGCGGGCATTCGCAAATTGCCCTTCCACCATGTGAAAGCTCAAGCCCGCGGCGGGATTCGAACCATGGACCTGCTGCGCGGCATTCCATAGCCAATGCCACTGAGCCATCACTGCTTCAAATTTTCTTGAATATTTTTTTAGTGGAATCGTGATGGAAAGATTTTTAATACAGGCTAGTTTTAGAGTTAAAGTATTTTAGACAAACATTTCAGTTTCAACATAAAATTTTCGCTTCCGCAGATTATTATCTGGGTGAATGGTTTACTTGTAATTTATTTCGACACATCAAGTTCAACAAAACGACATTTAACATACTTTAAAATAATTAAAAGACATGTAAAAGTAGAAATAAACATGTAAAGGTGCAAAGATTGTATGTATTCTTCTAGGTTATCCTGAACAACATCTTCGACCACATCATCACTTACCATCAGGTGAGATAGTGGTCAAAGGCAAAACTATCAGGCATAAAAAAAAAGAAACATTCACAAAGTTAAAAGTTAGAGTTATGATTTTGGATTTTGACAGTCTTGGTATGTTTCTATATAACATTTCACACCCCCACTTATAAGTATACTAAGTGTATTCAGAGCTGATTCACTAGTTCCTAATAAAAATGAGTAAATCATCAATGTACGAAGCCAGTGAAATTTGCATTAAGAGGGATAACTCAAATACAACTAGTCAGATCTCACTCAAATTAAAATGAAATAACAAGCACCAGCTTTAGAATATAACAATAAAAATATCATTAAACTCGGTATACCCTGAATTATGAGGTAACACACACAAAAAATATAGTCGAATTGAAAACCTCCTCCTTTTTTTGGAATCGGTTAAAAATGGCCTTACGCATAATTTTTTTACTGTTTATTTTTTAAATGTCATAGTGACGGATCTAGCTCTAGGCCCACCTAAGGCCACCTAATAAGGTTCAATTGGCAAAAATGTTTAGTACATCTACATTTTACAGAAAGGACAAACCCACAATTGTTCAAGTTTCTAGCTTCCGCAGTCACAAAGAACAAGTTTTTTGTAAAATAAGATAACAATTTTTCATAAAGATCACGTAAGTGAAGGGTCGGCTAGTATAATACTATTAAGGATCAATAGTATTTTTTTTATGTTTGACAGCTGTCGTCTGAAATGAGAATCTTGACGAAGTTACAAAATTACAAAGAGAGGAAAAATTATAGTCATATGCGTGATTCGAAGTCGCGCCATCCACCCCTATAACTGGCTGGCAAAAATTGGGGTTGCTAAAGCAAATTTGTCTTGTTTGTAGTTCAAGGTAATTTGAACTATAGACGACCCTACATCCCCACAGGGTTATAAAGAAAAGAAAAACTAGAAACATGAGTCTTATGTCATGTTGGCTTATCGTTTAGAGCAATCACGCAAATGACTATAACTTTTCCACTCGTTGTAATTTTGTAATGTGAACCACAGAGCATGCGTAATTGCAAAAATTAAGATATTAAAATCTTGACGAAGACCATAAATCTCGTTAAGAAACTCTCGTACAGTCCTAGTTCGATTGTTTCAAAGATATATCCCTTCTTGCCCTAATTTTAACACGTCTCATCAAAATTAAAATAATATCGAAAAGGTCTAATGTAACCTGTACTTTTTTATATATTCTACTAGCTTCCGCAAGCTACTAAGTCAGCAGCGCTTTGAAATAGGTTATATCATAGCACTTCACTCAATATAATAATAATAAATAAATCCAATTCCAAGTTATTAAATGTCTAAGCTTTGTATGTCTATATATAATATTAAGATTTTCATTTAGTAATAAAAATGTTTTGTTAGAGGTGCAAAAATAGAGACGAATACGTTCTTTCGAGAAGATTTCTATGCTGAAAATCAGCTTTGCGTATAGACTCTACGCAGTTCGTTCCTATTGCCTATTAATTTGATTTCATTTTGTCATGCTTAGTTTTGAGGCCTACTGATAATACAAAAAATACTATGTAATAGTTATTAACTAGTAATAAAATTATTTAATAATAACAAATATTTTTAAAATATTTTAAGTATACATTAAATTAATTAAATTTACTTGCCTTGAGTCAAGACCTCCTGAGGATGCTTCGTGTAGAAGCGAAACGCGTCGAAAATTCTTCCAGTTTGGCTGCGTGGCGTTTGTGACGTCACGTGGGCTTAACAGGTAAATTGGGCGGAAATGTCACTAGATATATTTTTATATTTTTAAGTGTTTTTTTATTAAAATAGATTAAAAATGTTTGTTATTATTAAATATGGATTTGTGTAAAGTAACGCCTGAATCTATCCATTATTATAAGATTTAATTTTTATTATCTTCTTCTTATACAAGCTCTTATATATTTTCTTCTTTTATAAACATTTATATGAAAGTTTTTAAATATATTTTTTTTACGACGTGGATACCAGGCATTCCAATATTATATGTAAAATGGAAAAACGTGATATACGTTTTTACTAGAGCATAATAAAACTTCAACTTTAATAAAAACCTTTATGATAATCCGCTGAACACCATCTAGAAAAATTGACCCACATATCGCAATATTTCGTCTACGTTCAATGATTATTTTAATACAATATATTTACATACAATGCAAACGACGAGACAATCACTTACAGCTCTTTGAAATATTTTACAAAGCAATTTTTTAGAACACAATTGCTGTAATTAAATAATAGATTTCGATATAAATGGGTAACTCTGATTATTTTCAGGAGTTCATCCGCAGCTCTTATCGGTAGCACAAGTAACTTTGAGCAAGCAAAATGACTATCACTGTTTCTGCTGATTCCGAAACGTCCAAAATGAATACAGGAAGTTATCCGAAATTAGAGAATAAAGATTCTCATAAGAATGAAGCCATTTTTAATAAAGCCAGCATAGGTACCGACTACTCGTACAAACACGAGGTGGTCTGGAAAAATGCAATTGGATTTCTCATCTTGCACGTTGTCGCTCTTTATGGATTTTTGCTGATGTTTACGGGAACCTACAAATTGAATACATTTTTATGGGGTGAGTAACTTTAAACTACAGACTCATAAAATACATTCATACATATAGTCACGCTTGTATTCCCCATTCTGGGTGAGTAGAGGTGTGTAAACACCCTCGTTTCGCTATTTCCCATTCACCGGGTACAGTTTCAGTAAGTGATAATGTGTTTGAATATGTTTTTTCTTGCCTATACACTGATACTGACAGTTGTAGTAGACCTGTGAATCTTGCCAATTGATAAAAAAAGTACCAAGTGCTTTGATGGTACCTTTGCATAATTTCTGCTTGAAGGATTAATGTTAGATTTTTCTGTAATTTTAATGTTACTTTTCTAGTTCTTTTAATTTGTTTCTATTGTTACACCAAAAATTGTTCATATATTCCCTGTCAACAGTTACGTAATTAAGTGTTTATATACTCATTAATGTGACTAACTACCCGTCAAATCATGTGGTAATATTATAAATGTACCTATTCCTACAAAGTAAAGGTTCTATTTGGCTCACGTGTGGAATATAGTTATAAGAAATAGTTATAAGAAACCAATGTTACAGCTGTGAACTTTTGTTAAATAAATAAATAGATAGCCCAGTCGCAGTGACTGCCGCGCAGAGGACCCGTGAGTCGAATCCTGTTGCCTGCTTGCACTGAAAGTTGTACGGTGTGAAGTTAATACAAAAATATACATTCTCACTTGGCTAGTTGTTTATGACAGCCAGTTTGCAATATAGATTTTCACCTTTTCTACCACACAACATATATTTAACCACGTCCAATGGTTTCACCAGCATAGACAAAGATTAATTGTGGCGAAAAGTATTTTAATTATTAATTTAGGATCTAAACTATCATTGTTTCAAGTTACATGTAAATTGGTTCAGCCGGTTCGGCGTGAAGATACATCAAACGTACATTGTTACATCCTCACTCACAAACTTTTGATTTATAATATTAATGAGACATGCCGGCCAAAAATATTGTTTATGTGGAATATAAAAGTACATTCAGTCAAAAAAGTATCGGGAATGTATAATTTGTTTCTGGTTCCAAATTAATTTATTTTTTTGGTTTTGTTGTTGTTAGATTGGCACAACTGTTTTCTATTTTGGCACAGGGTTTGAGTTTCATCTGTTATTTAGATTAAATACAGTGCTGTTCTTTTACCATCATATCTAGTGTGTATCGCGAATTTCATAATGGACAAAAACATCGAACAAAGGGTTTTTTTAAATTTTGCATCGCCAATGGAATTTTAAGACAATGGCTTATGGTGAATCGACTTTATCAAAAATACGTGCTTATGTGCAAACCGTTTGAAAGCGATCTAGATGGAAGATTTGCCTCGCTCTGGTAGGCCATCAACGTCTGCAAATGAAGTTAACATCACTAAAGTGAACAAAATAGTGACTGAAAATACTCATTCAAGTTTGAGAGACATAGCCGCCGAACTTTCTGTGTCTCACGATTAGATCCAAACCATTTTAATAATCATTTGGGTATAAAACATGGTGCCGCTCGTCTAATCCCAAAACACCAGAATATTCTCCAAAAACTCAACAGCATAGTAGTCGCTGAGGACATGCTAGACCCAAAATTCTTGGAACGCATTGTTACTGGTGACGAGACGTGGGTTTACGATTTTGTTAGGTAAACTAGTCCACAAGATGGTTCCAACTGAACCATCACAACTACGCCAAATTCGATTAAAAGTCAAAGTCATGTTGACTGTTTTCTCTGACTATCGCGGTGTTGTGCACTCAGGATTCTAACTTACTCAGGAACTAAAGTATATTATCTGAGCGTTATGCGGCGTTTAAGAGAGCAAATTTGGAGAAAATGGTCAAATTTGTGGAGGTAGTTCTTGGATTTTGCACCAGTATAATGCGCCTTCACACAAGGTCATTATTGTAGACAGTTTTTTTTACCAAAACCTCAACAAATACCATCGAACAACCACCTTATTCAGGAGACACGGCTTCATACGAATTATTTCTTTATCCTTAACTCAAATTACAACTGTTGGCACTCGGATTCATTCGGTAGAAGTAAACGCGTTTAAAAAATGTTTTGATGATTGGATTATTTGTTAGCCTAAGCGTATGTATTCTGAAGGAGCATACTTTGAAAGTGATCAAATAAATCTGGATGATTTTTTATTTTTGTTATTGATATTTTCCCATTACTTTCATTGACTAAGTAGTATAGTTTTATTTACTAATATTTTTAATGTTTACAGCCCTTCTCGTGATGGCATTTTCCACCGAAGGTGTTACTATTGGAGCTCATCGTTACTTTACACATAAAGCATTCAAAGCTAAGCCGCTTTTGAGGGCGGGTCTCGTAATATTACAAACAATTGCTGGTCAGGTAAGCCACTTTTACATTTAATACATGCGCATCATAGATAATGAGAACAATAGAATTGAATTCATAAATTGACGATATCTTCCACGCAGATGCCAAGGGGTAAGATTACTTATTTAGCTGAGATAAGCTGGCACTTTGTTAAATATCTTGCCTGTTGGTTAAAGATAATGTTGTTGCATTCACGTGGAATGTGAAGCGGCTCTCTATGACGGCTGGCAGATTATATCTTAGGTGAATTTTGACAGATGGGATTTTTATTACATACGACTATAATATACTTACTAATGATAGGGTACCTACTAATTAAGAATCCTCTAGTTCTACTATAACAATTTATTTTGAGAGTTCTCAAAAGTAAAATTGTTACAATTCGCGAATTGTGTATTACTAGAATAAGATTAAATCTACGAGTATATCTCGGGCATATCTGACGCTAACATATGGCCAATTGTATCCTTAACAATAGTCGCAGTTGACTGTGATCTAGTCTTCTGTGTCTTCTGTGATCTATGTTTACCTACTTGCCAAATTTCAACTATTATAGGATAATAAATTTTCGAGATTTCGTGTTTGTCAATGAGTATGCGGCCTTTCGCTTATATATACCTACATATAGATCATTCACAGATTTGAAGAACGATGTATTTGTTTTTTATACATAAAGTTCATCGTTTTATTACAGAACTCTGTGTTTATATGGTGCCGAGACCACCGCCTGCACCACCGCTATTCCGACACAGACGGTGATCCACATAATGCAAAACGTGGCTTCTTCTTTTGCCACATTGGATGGCTAATGTGCAAGAAGCATCCTTTGGTCATTGAACTCGGGAGACAAATCGACATGAGTGACCTGCAGGCTGACTGGATGGTCATGTTCCAAAAAAAGTAATAAATTTTAATTTTTTATAGTAATAACATGTAATTTTCGTATTAACGCCTTGCTAAGCGATACGCTTACACAGTCATAACGTAAAGTACACTTTGAACTACGTGTGGGATTCGATCCACAGTCATCCAAAAGCTCTTCTTAGTATCGTGGTTATGTTATTGTCATTGCAAGCATGCTAAATTTTTACAACTAGGTACCAACCTCACCTGTTGTCAAGTTACCGTGTTATGGACGATATTATCAGGCCAAGCTAGCTTTGGAACAAAAAAGTAAATTCGTACTAAATTCGATTTCATTCCCGATCGTGGTCACGAGCCGACAACTTGTCCGAAACGTCGAAGTTAGTAATGCTATTTGACCTTAATTTCTGCGTGAATAGACTCGACAGTGAAAAAAGGATATATAAAACTCATAAAAAAAGGATAATACACGCTTAGCGACCGATTTTCTACTAATGCGTACTAAGCACAACTAACCAGACTAGTATTTGCAAAAATGCCATTCCACCATTGAAAACCATTAACAAAATACTACGAACTATATACAACACTGCAGCTACTACAATAAAAGCATTTAGATCCCTATAAGCCATTGCAGACTCATAGGCAGTCCAAATGCTCTAGCCCACTACCAGTTGGCAGCGTGCCCAGCATGCTGGCAGTATTGCCCCGTTGAATTGCAAGAAATAATAGATATCGAGTGTTTAAGTAAATCCTGTTGGATTGCTTTATTTACTAACTTTCACTCACGGAAACAATTGTTACTTCGCACTCGAAGGTGGAAACCACTATCTTTATCACTAGTTATAGGGCTATGTTTTAAGCCCGGGCCAAAAAAACCAAACAAAATCAGAATCAATCATCGCATAGTGAAGTGACCACACACTTGCTTACAAAAACTTTAGCATTTATAATATTTAGCATAGGGATGGACAACAAAACGAAGAACAAAGAATTCTATTACCATCAAATTTTGGTAATACAACTGTATCTCTAATAATACTACTTCGTTAAGTATGTGTGATTGTACGCACCTTCAAAATTGGTGGACGGATTGTGATAAAACTTGACATATTTAAATTAGAAAGAACTTGGATTAGGCCATGGGATTCATCTAAAGGTTCAATTTTGAATGACACTGCTAAGTGCCACTAGAAGAAGCTTGCAGTCAGCCGCAGTGGCACTACTGGTTTGTGTGTATTTCTATGAAATGACTTTCTCTCTCCGCGGCAGCTGCAAGTGCAGTTGCGATGCCAAAGCACAGGCGCGCGGCACTTGCAGTCAGCTGCGTCGCTCGGAATCGAACATCTGTTTTTTTTATAACACTTTTTTTTTCACATTATACCTTCAACTTTTACACTGAACCGGACACCAACTTTGTTAGTCCGGATACTAAGATCCCTATAGCTATGTCATTAGTTCGATTTTCCTTTAATATTTTGTTTTTCTCATTTTTATACCAGAAGTAGATCAACAGCATCTTTTTTACGAACTGCCTTCTAACAGGCCAATCCTCATTAATTCGAAAGGCAATTTAAAGGTTTCCCTTGTCACTATAAAAAGGAACTGTCGCTCAGAATCTCACGACTGCAATCAGGTCCTTAATCCGTACTAAGCCCAGAATAACGTGAGTGTTCGTAAGGAACTTACACTTAAACACTTGTAACTATAAAATCCTTAAACCGAGGCTTTAAATTCCGCAACAGCAATTACACATAAGCCAGATTGTCGAGAGAGCACAATATAACCCATTTACATGCGTACAAAATCGCAAGTGCAAGCTAACATTATTATTTTTTGCAGGTATTACTACTACTTATACTTTCTAGTCGCAGTATTAATTCCAGTGGCAATTCCAGTGTATTTGTTTGAAGAAACTTGGATGAATTCTCTTTTACTTTGCTATTTCGTACGGTATATAGGACAACTGAATGGAACCTGGCTAGTGAATAGCGCCGCTCATCTTTATGGAACAAGACCTTATGATGAGTAAGTCCGTGTTATGTTCAATATTTTACTAATTTTATGTTTAAAACATATTTTTATAATCATAGTATAGTAGGAGTGTTTGAGTTTTCGCCTTTGCGTTCCTGGGAGCGGCACGTAGGACATTTCTAGATTTTCTTGTATTCTCTTGACTGCTTTTTGAAGTTATCTGAAATGATATCGAGACAAGTAAAGTTTTACTTTAATTTACGTAATGAACATGTCATCAAGTCTCTTGAATGTCCTTTTTACAAGCTACACATTTTAAGCCCATCTTGCCTCTCACAGTTCAATGAAGTTGTAAATAACTGATTTATATAAATATTTTGAAGCGCTCGTAGCGAAGTTTACTTAGCTGTTCTCAACCGATCAGCAAAGTTAAGCAACGTCGCCCGCGGTCATGAGTTGGATGGGTGACCGCTAGTGACATTACTACTGAGCGTTTCCGTGCTTCGGAGGGCACGTTAAGCCGTCGGTCCCGGTTGTCGTCTTAGGATGGCAGTCGTTATAGCCTGGTGGTAGGGCATTTTGCGAATGCCCGCCTGGCTAGCTACCACCCTCAAGTAGAAAATCTGTCGCAAAGCACCTCACGGTGTGTTCCGGCAGCTGTCCTTGAGAGCCAGTACTTCTAGGTTAGTCTGAACAACATCTTCGACCACGTCATCACCTACCATCAGGTGAGATAGTGGTCAAAGGTTAACCTATCAGACTTAATTTTATAACAATGTCCCTCTTACGCACGTCAGTTGTCTATAAGTGATAGTTTCTCTCTCTTTCTCGTATAATGAATTATTTACTTTCGATGTTTCTGTAGTCAGTATATTAATTCGAGATAAATACGGGAGAAAATTAAATCACAAACAACATATTTATGTAATTTTTACCAAGTAAGTATGTAAAATTATTGTATATTTACTACTAACCTACCTATTTCTGATACAACTAACTTTTGCTGTGCATTTCATTGGTTTTCTTGGACCTAAGTCCAAGAAAATCATTTATTAATTACATTACATATATTTTTTTTGTATTTTGTGACCCATTCGCCCATCAGCGTGCGCAGTGAACCTATGCAAGGCCAAACTCGCTAAGTCTATAGCTCGGAGAGCCACTAGTTTATTGTATGTGGAGGTAGACCAGGAAAAACATATCACGTAGTTTTTGGGATTTCTGAACATATTACTTCGGACAGTTAATAGTTTACGGAGATAACACTCACGATGATTATCAAAATGAAAAACTTCACCAAATTGATGTGCGGCTCGAAGATTTTTAAAAGGGATAATATAATGCGTACATCTACTACATAATAGTATTACCAGTTAAGTGTAACATATGTAGTATAAAAAATATTACGCATGAATACTTCGGAATATACATGCGGGAGGTTTTGATTGACGATTCGTTCAGCTGCGTCCGCGGTGGCGTTTCAAATACCTCTTCTTTTTACTTGTATTTTACAGTTTATTGAGCGTGTATTAATGATACGATGTTTATTTGAGCGTCCAATAAAGATACGCACAATTTTTTTGAATATTTTGGTAAAATGAGCTTATCGCCACCATGAACGCTGCTACGGACGCAGCTGATTGTGTACCGTACCACGAAATTTTTAATCCATAAGAGAAGGAATTAAATTCACGAAATCGACGTCTCGTACCTACTACCCTGTTTTCCCTAAAAAAACTGGTTCAATTCAATTTTAGCATATTATCTAATTAGATATAATAGACACGACTCTAACATTTCCTTTTTTGTCAACATCTAATGATTACCATAGTAAATGTGACCCTGTTAATTGTAAAAATCCCCGGTTTTACCGCCATATTCAGAGGACCGTCAGATAATTTTGAAACGATTTTATTATAAAAGAATATGATAAGAGCCTATTCATTTTTTATTAAACACATTTGAATCGACTCAGGGGAGAAAATGGTAGCATATAGAACGTTGATTAATTAAACTTTTTGTTCTTTGTTCCTTTTCATCGGACATAATCTTCCCGCTAAAATAGCAATTTTAGAGAGGAGATTGTAAAAATAGAACTATTCAATAGTGTATAAATGGTTGAGGAAGGCGATGGCTGACACATACGTCAACTCGTGAACGAGTGCTGCTAGAGAACACCGGTCTGCCCTGAATGCTAGTGCTTATGAAATTAACCAGAAAAAAAACTTTTCTTATAGCACTGTTCCCTCTTAGAATGTTGTATGTTTTCTATTTATAATTTTTAGTAATAATAAAACTAAATAGTCATAATAAAACTCGTTATAAAGTCGTTAAAAAAAGTCACGGACCCTGGGGTCTGTGGGGTGTAGTTTACTTAATAAATAAAAAAAATTGTATAAACAATTTTCTTTATACAATATTCTCATTTATAAGTTAAAGTCAAATTATCATATACCGCGCACAAATCTGGTAGATATCTGGTAGATAAGACATAATGCCTCACCTGGGAATCGATCGTGGAGCCTTACCATTGAGACGAGACTCTTACGCCACTAAACTAACGATATACTGTACACAAAACAAAAACAACAGAAAACAGTCATTTCTCAATAGTTCTACAGCATAAACCACAATCACTACGAAGTGATGTTTAAATATAATTATTAATTACGTTAGAATAATTTAATAATTTCGTAGTCAGGTATTAAAATAATAACTTTATTAAATCGCTGGATTGAAAAGTTGTAGGATTCACCTTCTTTACAATCAACATCATAAGTAAACGAGGAATGGACGAGCTTTAAAACTCGTGATAAAAAGAAACAAAGAATAGTTTTGTGACATGAAGATTGTAGCCATTTGACAGAACTCAATTGCTGTGTTGGTACGTGTTATCTATAATCGTGGTATGAGCATAAAGTAGGTCACACCTGCGGCATCGCATCTACGGGATTTACTTAAATTTAGGTACTTCAGATTTTTTTAAAGGTTTAAGCTGATATTGCAATTAGAGCCTAAATGCTCTTTTCAAGACTTACATTTACCTTTGTACAAAATGTTGTCTAATAACGAGCTGATCTCACTAACTGACACTGGAAAAACTTATTGGCACTTTTCTATAACTAACTTGAAGTACCAGGTCACGTTGCGAGCCTACTTACCCAAACCACATTTTGACCACCAGCCCTCCTAACAAATATCAGGTGACAGTAGAAGCACCGTAGTGCTTTGGTTCCTTAGTTGTCTGATGAAAATTGTTTAGCTCGCAAGTACTGCTGTCAGAACACACTTGTAAATGCTTGACGATAGGTAGTTAATAGTATTGGCTAGCACTACGAGCAAAATGCCCTTTGACCATGGATTATACTAAAAACATAGAATAAACTACAAGGATATTCGAAGGATGAGTGAGCCAGATGGTATTCCGACAGTTGTCTTAAAAGCTAGTGCCTCTGAGTTGCCTTTAATATTTGCTCGTGTAATTACTCTACTGGAAAAAGGCTTGAAATTGAAAGCAGTAAATATCAATTTCCAAAAATGATATCGAGAAAATTCGGTAAAAATTAATTCATATTGCATTTACATGCATGGTTATAAAGTGCATGATAAGGCTAAACTCTTGAGGAATTGGGGGATCACCAGCTAACGATCACTGTCAATACCGGTATTTTCACACAAAAGCAGTCGAAAATAAAGGACGCGACTTTTCGCAGTTAGCGGTTTCTTTCATCATGTCAGAAACAATTTAAAGCGATTGCAGATGGCTCTTTTTCCGAGAATAATTGCAGTAACGCTGGCGCACCAGCTTGTTTGTCGTGCACATCCCATTAATTTTATCAATGATAAATATTTAGCTTAGTGTCACTCAATATAATAAAATAGTTTTAGAGTTTGGGGTGAACTTCAGATTGGTCGGCAGGCACAAAGCCAAGGTCACTTTCTACTTCTTCTTCTGATTATGGTGTTATCCTTGCATTAAATTCAGTTAAGCATAAATATTAAATTAACGGTGCGTTGATGTGTTGCGTTATATTTACGGTATAATCATTTTCAGGAACTTGCAGCCTGTAGAGTCATGGTTTGTATCATTTATCAGCTTCGGAGAAGGCTGGCACAACTACCACCATGCGTTCCCCTGGGACTACAAGGCGGCTGAACTTACTATGCACTTTAATTTCTCTGCAGACATAATCAGATTCTTTGAGAGAGTCGGATTGGCTTGGGACTTAAAAACTGCTTCCCCAGAATTGGTATGACTCTGTTTTCAATAAAATAAAATTACAAAGCAATAGATAGCTATAGCATTTAAAGATATATGAAAATGAAGGATAAAATTATGCTATCGTGTGTTCCGGCAGCAGTCCTTGAGGGCCAGTAATTCTAGGCTAAGCCTGTTAACACCTTCGACCACATCATCACTTACCATAAGGTGAGATTGTGGTCAAAGGCTTACCGATCAGTAAAAAAAACTCCCTTCGTTGATTTTAATGGCTGTTCCATTTGTATAACCTAGTTACCAAGCTTGAACTAATTTAACCGTCCACGCTTTGAATATGATTAAATTGTATTGGTAACTGACTAAAAAGCCTTTCTTATACAACTTATGTAGCTTCATACATACGTGGAGACAAACTCACTTAAATACGTTGTCAATGCAGTATTACATTTTATTTCACTATCTGTTAGTAGATCAGCTTCTTTTGAATGAGAAAACCGTTCAGAATTCAAAATATAATGGGATCAAAATAGGCTACAAGCAAACTAGAAGATGTTACTCAAATTTTATTATCAGCATTAGGCATTAAGAACTGCTGAATGTAATATCTAGGCCGTATATTCTAACAATGTTTTAATGTTTTATTTACTCAGGTTGAAAAACGAATCATGCGAACCGGAGATGGCACACACTTCAGGTTAGGTAATGACGAAGCCAAATCTGCAGTCACTGCTAAGGGCTTCTTACATCCTCTTAATCCAACATATAATACAATTAAAAGAGCTCCTGATGCAATCCTGAAACCTGGAGGCTTACCACTGTACCATGAGAAAGATGTCTTGGATGACAATTGCTTGAAGAGAAAAAGCAAAGCTGGATAGTCATGTTAAGTCCAGTTTAGTAGATATTTTATTTCGATGTAGGTATTCAATTTAGAGAACACGTTGGCGGAATTAAATATATGAATATACTTTTTGTTTTGTAAATAATATAAAAAATAGTATAATGATTGTTATAATTATGTTAAATAATTTACTTAAGTAGATGTTAATTATTTTAAAGAATGTTCATACAGCGCATTATAATTATTATTATGTTATAATAATTATTAGTATTGCTAATGTACTGCTCCGAATTAGGGAGGTAATGTTTTTTTTGTTTCACCTATAGTGTGGATATCCTCTAAGTTCGGTTTATGATATACGCCGATAATTTTATGGTAAATATTACCATCAAAACAAATTAAGACTATTTTATAATCCAAGGATAGTATAATTTTTTAGGTTTTAATTATTGTATAAGTAGTTTTTTAAGATTTTTAATTAATATGTTCACTATAATACTTGCTGATCTTTAATGAAATATTTACTTACGACGAAGAGCTAATGAAATATACTTTTTGTATAACAAGTATCGAAACTAACAGTTAAATAATGTTAACATTTTTAAATAAGTAGGTGTAAATATAATTACTAAGTTAATACAACGTGAAATTTTATTTACAACCCATATCTCATCGGTAAAGTTATACCTTAACTCACAAATCTCACAATTCATATTATCATCAAGACAATGACATATTTATTTTAATTCTTATTGATTTGAGATTTGAGACCAAAGACTCCAGCGGAAATTCATGGGGAGTTTTAGTAAAAATAATCAGAGTTCGAGTGGGACTCGCGCACGAAGGGTTCCGTACCATTATATTATTTTTAGCAATTTAATTATTATTATTTTTAGCAAATAAACGGCGCAAACCTCTTTTATTGTATGGGAGCCCCTTAATTATTTATTTGATTTAATTTTTTATTAATTATATTCAAAGAGAACATAAAAGGAAATATTCTGTGAATAGTTAAAGCGTCTACCTTTCACCGTTATTAGTATCGAGCAAGAAACGGTAAATAAATTAAGCTGGTTGTATGGGAGCCCCCCTTAAATATTTATTTTTTATTATTTTTAGTATTTGGTGTTATGGCGGCAATAGAAATACATAATCTGTGAAAATTTCAACTGTCTAACTATCACCGTTCTTGAGATACAGCCTGGTGACAGACGGACGGACAGCGAAGTGTCAGTAACAGAGCCCCGTTTTCACCCTTTTGGTACGGAACCCTAAAAATGATGGTAATGTTTTATTAGGATAGTTTTAATGATTCAAAATGAATGTTGACTTTGTCACCATCTGATCATCTTCAGTAATTAGATAATAAGATATGCTAAGAAAAGAACTAAGTACATTTTGTAAAATATAATGAGCAAAGAAATCTAAGGAAGTATATAAGTACCTACATAAATTAAAATAAATGAATATGTAAACATGAGGTTATTAATAAAACAACGAATATGAGCATTACTAGCAAATGGGATGATTGTATCTTTTATCTTTCTATGTAGCATTGGGGAACTTTGTACCCGTAGACTTCACATTTTCTGAGCTACAGGCACAATTTACACGGCTAAAGGCTATTGTTACTTATAGAACGCACGTCAGCTGCAGTATCCAGACTACCATTCTATTTCATTGAACTGTACTGCAGGCACACCTTATAATCCGCACCTGATATATGTTGAAACATTTATCAGTCTATTTTTAAATGTTGAAACATTTATCAGGTGCGGACCGTTGCCGAAAGGCGCTATTTGTGCGAAAATGAATCTATGTAATTATTTTTGACATTCAACACTAATCATAGGTGAAGTAACTACAATTTAGTTGGTTGAGGAAATAATTTGAAAACAACTCAAGTACTTTAAATAAATTATTTTTTCTTGATTCATTTAAATGTTCTAGCTGGACATTATCGCAAAGGTCCTGAACTTATAGTAAGCATAAACCACTATGGAGTAACTGCTCTTACCTGTGAGATGATTCAGTTCCTTCGCGGTATGACCATTCAAACGGTAAAAATAGATGTTAGATATTCAAAAACTACTTACAACCTGCACAAAGCTGCTCTTGTGTGATATATGCGGCCAAGAGTGGAAGTCATCGACTAAATCTATGTTTCTTGATACAAATTTTCTTGATAAAGCGTAAATAGGCATCTTCATGGACTGTGGTTCTATAGTCTACCATATAGTCACTTTCAGGTGAGATGTCATGCAAACGCATACTTATTATGTGGCAAAAAACACAATGCCGTGCAACGAGACAATACTTTATAGACCTTTGAATTGCTTAATATCTTTTTAACCCTAGATAACTAAACTATGTTTGAAGTTACATAGTAACTAAACATTCGTCGAGCGGACTACGCAAATAAAAATGTACATACATTCGAAATTTTTCAAATCAATTTTTTTTCTATTTATTAGGCACATGAGTTAATAATGAAATAAAGAAAATAATGCTTCTTAATTAATATATACACAATGTTACACAGCAAATTCGCATATCGACATTATGGGGGCCACAAATTGGTTTCTTACATTTAGTGCAATAGTGTTTGTTCATGCGTCGGGCCTTGGAAGGACACAAATAACATATTTTGCGCGCATTCGGTACTGTTTGAACAGGACCTTCAGTATTAGGTGAGACTCTTAAAATAGCTTCAATCATGGCTTTGATATTGTGTCTAAAGTCACCGTCTGCAATCGCTGCTTCAGCCATGGTTCCATGAGTTGGTCTCCTTACTTCATTACCAAAATTTCACCATGATACTGGTTTTACTTAATTTCTTATGTTGTTTGAGACATGAATTGCATAAGCTTTGACTGTAGTTAAGTTTATCATGTTATAGAAAACACATACGAAACAACAACGGCCATCTTTTGGTTTTCCTATTGGTAAATATATTTGAGCGCATTTACTAGATTTTCACCTGAAGAATCATCTGACTCAGTACCCAATTTGGGTCCTTTGTCTCTTGCGGGGCTGGATATCATCATCGTCCGAGATCATTGGCTTATTCATAATATTCGAATAACTGTCAACATTTTGATGGTTTTCTATTTCTTCATTATCTTTGACTTCCGAGGTTGAGTTTTTACCTCCATCCTCCTCGTTCTCATCATTTTCATGCCACTAGCGTATTAGCTCTTCGTCACGTCTTAAATCCATCTAAACTAATAAAAATATAATGTTAGTAACCCAAAACAACCAAAAGTAAACCAAAAAAAAGTAGTGCTGGTTGAAATTTCTGGAAGTTAACCTCAATTTAAGTAATTTTTCATAAAATTATACTCGAAACAATCACTAACTATTGAAAAATATAAACTAGTTTGACATTATTCGGTTTATAAAATAATTATATCAAAAAATATAAGTGTACATACCTCACCAATAAAGTTACGTAATAACTAAACTTTCGTCGAGCGAACGACGACGCAGTCATATATCACTTCCTAATAAACGTGCGACTGCAAGCGCATTACGCACAACACTGTTTCCGGGAATTAGGAAGGTAGAATAAATGGCGCGGGCGGGGTACACGTGGTTATAGGCAAACTCGTCATACGTGGGGGGGGTGCGTAGTCGAACGGACGAATGATTAGTTATCTAGGGTGGACACAACTGCTGTAATCAAACAATAGATTTCTAAATAGGTAACTCAAATTATTTTCAGGAGTTCATTCGTAGCTCTTATCTGTATCACAACTGATTTTAAACAATGAGTGAACGCTACGAATAAATAAGAGTGAACGTGATTTATATTCTAATACATCCAAAGTTAAAACAAAAAATGATTCGAAGATAGTGAATAATGATTGTGCTGAAAACAATGGATTTTTAATTTTTAATTAAGCTATACTACTACTACAAACATGAGGTGGTTTGGAAAAATGCAATTGGATTTCTCATCTTGCACGTTGTTGCTCTTTATGGACTTTCACTGCTTTTCACAGGAACCTACAAATTTTACACATTTATATGGAGTAAGTATTTTTTTAATGATAGCAAAAATGTCCTATTATTACAATTTCACCTACCATAAGTTGTAAAAACACGCTTCTATTCCCTTTTGACGTTGGTTCAGATATCAGTGTATTTTTCTTCTATTTTTCTTCTTCTAATTTGATTACAGCGTTACTTGTAATGGTTTTTCTTCGGAAGGTGTAACTATTGGAGCTCATCGTTACTTTACATACAAATCGTTCAAAGCTAAGCCACTCCTGAGAGCGGTTCTTGTAACTTTGCAAACAAAAGCTGGACAGGTAAGCGGTAATTACATTTATTATTATTTTTTAAACAAAAGTACATATATGAACAAGGATAAATTTTCTTCGTTTCGTTTTGATAAAGCAGCTAAGTTTTGACTTCAGTAACAGTTAATGCAGCAGCAGATTAAATATAATATAATACTAGGTTTCGAGCAAAATATGTGATGGTAAAAAGAAAACGTGATTTAATTGTAGAGAGTAAAATGTCTAAGTAAATAGTAATCACGATTCTTGGAGTGACTCATAGAGCAGTGCAATCTTAGGGTTATACTCTTAAAACTATTTCATTCAGCTTCATACCAAAAACAATTTGCACCTCTCGTCATATCATATCATTGAAAACATTGACTATAACGATATATCCTCACCAGATGCTTTTCTTTCAAATAGTTAAATGGTTACTTTAGAACATTTATGATTATCTACATTTTTTACGTTAAAGAGCATAAGCGAATCGCAAACATATATAACTTTATATATGAGGTATAATTACAGAACTCTGTGTTTATATGGTGCCGAGACCACCGCCTGCACCACCGCTATTCCGACACAGACGGTGATCCACATAACGCAAAACGTGGCTTCTTCTTTTGTCACATCGGATGGCTGATGTGCAAGAAGCATCCTTTGGTCACTGAACTCGGGAGAAAAATCGCCATGACTGACCTGGCTGACTGGATGGTCATGTTCTAAAAAAAATAATGCATTGAACACTGTTATTCTGACTTTAGAATAATTGTCGTAGACACTGACTTACTAGCATGATGTAGAGTGTTCTATCTTATCTTAACCTTATGAAATATATAATTGAATTTTTATAGTCACCCTTATTTCTTCATTTATTCTAATTTTATTTTTCGTTTCAGTTATTACTACTACTTGTATTTTCTAGTCGCGGTATTCATTCCTGCAGCAGTACCAGTGTATTGGTTTCGAGAATCTTGGATAAATTCTCTTTTACTAAGCTATTTCGTACGGTATTATACAACACAACTAAATGGGCTTGTGAATAGCGCTGCTCATCATTATGGAACCAGACCTTACGACGAATGAGTTTATAATAACTTAATTTGTTATTTCCCATATAAACATTTATTATTTTTCTAATATGTATATATATATATATATATATATATATATATATATATATATATATATATATATATATATATATATATTTGGTAGATTACATTATTTCCAATGGTGACATTCTAGCTCGGCACCCCACGGGACAATTAAAAATATAGCTTTTTTATTTAGTCGTATATACTAGGTTACGAAACCTTACCCTTATCCCACCTAAGCAGGGCCGATACATTCTGTTTAATGCTAACCAAACTTGCACTTTTTTTGTGCTGGGAATACGCATTACGCGTACCACGCAGTTCCGGGGGGAAGCCACGTGGTTATGTGGGACTCCCCGGGCAGAGTGCCCGGTATACTCACAAAAAACTCAGCGGTGTGCCTCTACGTCCATGTGGGGTGAAGCGGGGTCGCTTGCGCATTCTACCGTTATCACCCCAAATCTAGGTTCGCTTAGGCGATCCTCCTGATTTTTCTTTGGCACCCCATTCTAAGGGGCATTCTTCTTCCTTACCATTCATTAGTGGTGGTTCCTCTGACCCACCAGGTGTAAAGTTACTCTAAGAGGCGGAAGTAAGTGTGCATAGTGGCGCCTTCTCCGCCCTGGTCTCCTCCTTCGGATCGGGTTAGCGAGTTTACTTTCC
Organism: Plagodis pulveraria; assembly: GCA_963890685.1. NCBI lineage: Eukaryota > Metazoa > Arthropoda > Insecta > Lepidoptera > Geometridae > Plagodis > Plagodis pulveraria. The sequence continues at coordinate 11,292,293 of OY982956.1, forward strand.
TCCCGGACCCGCCACCGCAGCCTCCTTTTGAGATACTATCTCTTCACCAAAGGAGGGTATTACCTCCCAGCACCGCTTGCAGCCAAGCATGGCATTAACTAGGCTTGACAGCGAAAGGTCTTTTCCAACCTCTGCTATAAGGGCGTGGCTTTGGGATCCCCATGTGGCATAGTGTCAAGTAATCTGAATAAAAAAGGAAGGTTCTCAATTGCACCATTTCGTGACCTGGTGCGTAAGTACATATACACTGAATAGCTATATTGTTAATTATCCCGTGGGGTGCCGGACTAGAATGATACCTACCACTACCAAGACGCCTGCTAAGATTGGGGATTAAAGCAAATCCCCCCCTTTATGGTTATATTCAGCAGTAGACAATCCGGCTAATGCAGTAAATTGGCAGTGGAACAGTCAACATTGTATGATGAATGGAAGAGATTTAAAATTCGTGATATGTCGTAGGTGTGTCTCCCTTAATTTTCGAAATAATTTGCGTACATTGTTATGTTAATATACAGTATTAACTTGATACTTCATCATTGAGGTCACCTACCCGTGATATGGGTACCATGGGCACTTATCATATCGATCTCTCATCAAAATTAGCAACAGAAGAACAAGTAACAAACTGTGGTAATAAACTGACAAGGCACACTGTAGCATAAATAGCAATGTTTTGGCTGTACTGGCTTAATTTATACTAATTGTTTAATTATTTTCAGGAACTTGCAACCCGTAGAGTCGTAGTTTGTGTCGTTCATTACCCTTGGAGAAGGCTGGCACAACTACCACCATGCGTTCCCCTGGGACTATAAGGCGGCTGAACTCACTATGCATTTCAATTTCTCTGCAGACATCATCCGGTTCTTTGAAAGAATTGGACTTAAAAACTGCTTCTTCAGAATTGGAATGATTCATTGACATATTGTATTATGTCCAAATCGAAGTTGTTTAGGCTTCTAAGATCAAAGAAGAAAATTCGAACCAATAGTACTTAACTCGTAAAATAAACTGTGTAAAAAAAAATATAAAGAAATTATTAGAGCGCAAAAATTTATTTACGGGTGGTAATCATACTCCGGAATAGTAAGACGTCATGTTTTATCTGAATGTAGTTTTTTATTTTTTTTATTTTATTGTGTCGGTCCAAGCTCAGGCTACCTGATGTTAAGCCTTATAGCCTGCCTATAACAGATGCATTTCGTCACAAGACTCACAAGTAACGAATTGTTATGCGCCCTCACCTTGAGACATAGTTGTTTAGTCTCATGTTCCTGTAATTTTAATGGCTCTCAAGAAGTGCTGCTGGAACACACCTGTATGAAGCTGAAGCTGACGGTGGGTATCAAACCAGGGACCTGCGGCACGGCAGTCCATAGCTATTACCGCTTGGCCCTCATTGCATCAAAATTCAGTTTATGTATCAAATGGGTAATTATAATTCTAATTGCCTATTATGTTGGTTGTTGGACTGTTAAGTGACATGAAAATACGTGAAGATAAGATACACTGAAAGTTATGATAACATTAAGTTATATAGATTAATGTATAAAATAAGTTGACAAAGACTGAGTACAACTTAGTAGCTAAACAATCTCATTGGCTTGTGACGGCTTGTTTTTATTTGAATTTCATCACTTGACGAAGGAATTCGATGCAGGAGAAAGTTGGGGATCCGATAAGTTACGTTATGCGTCAGTAGATGCTGATTTCATTGAAATCTCATACACTACACGCGCAGCCCGAACAAAGTTTGTGCACCACTCTACATGCGCCGGAACATTAGTACTCGTACCTTTATTATGTCGTGACATTGTATATCTGTATGTGGTGTTGCTACTATGGGAAATTATCCTATTTAGAATAACGGAATCTACAAACGACAGATTATGTAGGAGGTTCGCGGTAAACGAAAAGATGTTTGTTCTGAACAGTCTGAATAATGTCACAGAGATCGAGCAGCACCACAACCTGGTTTCTGTTCTTGAATCTCACCTAAAATATTGTAGTGAAAGATGTAAAACAGGCTTAACCTGGAATAGAAATTAAGAACAGCTGCCGGAACACACCATTAGGTGCCTATTGTAGCATCAATAGGCTTACTTCCTTTGAATACGGTACGACAATATTCTTACACGAATATCATATCGAAGCCCTCGTAGCGAAGTTTGCCTAGCTGTTCTTACACGATCAGCAAAGTTATGCAACGTCCGCCGCGGTCATGAGTTGGATGGGTGACAGCTAGTGACATTACTACTGAACGGTTCCGCGCTTCGGAGGGCACGTTAAGCCGTCGGTCCCGGTTGTCATCTTAGGATGGCAATCGTTATACCATAGTGGCAGGGCATTTTGCGAATGCCTGCCTGGCTAGCGACCACTATCAAGTAGAAAATATGTCGCCAAGCACCAAACGATGTGCTTCGGCAGTTGTTCTTGAAAGCCAGTAATTCTAGGTTAAGCCTGTTATCACCTTCGACCACACTTACGGTCAGGTGAAATTTTGGTCAAAGGCTAACCAACCAAGCATAAAAAAAAACAATAAAACGTTTATTTGTTTGTTTCATTGTTAACAAATTTAAAGCTAATTTAAAATTGAGTCTTGTTTGTTAAGGGTATGTATTTTAATATGTTCTATTTTTTATAACGCTTAAAAACGAATCATGAGAACCGGAGATGGCACACACTTTAAACTAGGTTACGACGAGGCGAGATCAGCGGTCACTGCAACAAGTTTCTTATATCCTTTTAATCCAACATATTAACAATTAAAAAGGCACCTGACGCAATTTTGAACCCAGAAGGCGTGAGAAACTATAAAACTATACCATGAGAAAGATGTCTTGGATTTTTATTACTTGAAGAGAAAAAGTAAAGCCGGGGGTTAGGTGTTCATTCAGAGTTAATGCTAGTTTTATATACCTATGCTCGATTTAGCTATATATGCTTGTTCCATAATTTCATATAAAAGGGTTCATTTGTTTTGTATCATAATTATGAAAATACTGTTGTTTGTAAAAGCGTATTTTATTATGCTTTTTTCCAAGAAGGGAAAAAAAATTATATGTAAATGTTTATTCGCTGTAATTAGTGTGTAATCATACATATATCAAATCAAATAAAGCAGCCAACTGCGAGTATATGTAAAAACTTGATATTTAATTTAACTAAGGTATATTTTCTTGTTGTATTCAATGTAGTTCAATAATAAATTTAGGAAATTCAAATTAAAAGTTTAGTATTACTCGGCTAGAATTACATTCCTCCCTAGAAGAGGCAATGAAGGGGAAAACGCCAGAAGGCGGGCAGCAGCGCCTTCTGAAGTAATGCCATCTTGCACTGCGATCACCAAGATGCCTGCCAAGCGCGGCTATTATGGCTAAATACCCTATATATATATATATATATATAATAGGTGACCTTTGAACAATTGTGGACTTGACGGCTTGTGAATGATTTAACATCGAAGAAAATACTAACCGCCGAAGCAAGATCCTCCTGGTTCTTAATATGTTGGTTTATTACATGTTCTTATATTATGAATACTTTACTTGATTGTGTGTAAAATAAATTAACTATAATTTTATTTTCAACACCCTTGCTCGTAAAGTGAGCTTTATTATATCGTTCTTAGAAAAAACCGAACTATAACTCCCTCGTGTATAATAATAGTATACACTAGTGCGTAATAGAATTATCCCTACAAAGTTAAGTTAGTACCTAACTGGAAATTATATGCGAGTAAACAGAGCATTTTCAATTTAACCGGGTAATACAGATTTATAACATCAACGAGGTTTATATGTAATCAATCATCATACAATAGCCGCGCGCAAATAAAAATCTTGCGTGCTATTTTCCATAATTTTCGTATCTATACTTTTTGTGCAACATATATTTCTTTTCCTCGCAAGGGTGTTGAAAAAGTACGTATGAAACTCGTCAGCAACTTGCTCATTATACACTCGGCTGATTTACACCCTCGCCTATGGCTTGGGCTGCGACACACAGCCTCGCGTATAATGAGCAACTTAGCCCACTTGTATCATAATCTACTATTATAAATTATTAGAGCACAAACATTTTTGGGAATCGAAACCGCGATCTCTGATTTCGCGCCGAATGCATACTCCACTCGCCCTAAGGTTAAGTGTAATAAGGCTCAAATATTTTGTAAAAGTAATTTTCGCTTAGCACGCGATATTGCTTGTAATAAAATTTTTTTAAATAACTAATATAACTAATAATGTTTTCAAATGTAAGATTTCGCGTTGTAGTGGTCTGACTGTGATATATATATTTTTTCTGTTTATTTGTAATTGTAACAAAGACTGGTTGTCCATGCCTATTCCAATATATTTAAAATAATCACACCAGCTTAATTTGTGTATTGTAAATAAAATTATGCTTACATAATACGCAATACTACATACCTCAAGCGATTGTCTGAAATATACTAATTATCATTGAGATAATTTTTCAAGATATATAAATCGTTACTAGGTACATTGATTCTCTACTATTACATCAAAATTAAGAACACTATGTTATGATATATATTAATTATATATTTATTAGTATTATTCTTAGTTTGAAAATATAACAGACTCCAACCGAAAAAGTTCCTGGTTGTAACATGTAGCTCATAAGAAAACCTTGCGTGAATTATAAAGTAGGCAAATTCAAACAAAACTTAAAACCTAGTCCATGCAAAAACAACCTGGGCGCGAATTGTGTCGGATCCAGTACAAGTACTTCGAAACTCTTGTGTACACTCCAGGGTAACCTGGACGTCCACAGCCAATGCCCCAGGATACTACTCCTGAAACAGAAAAATGTAATGATTATTTAAGATAAATATGTTATAGAAATGACGTTTCCAACTTCCAGTGGAAGGCAATAGGCCCGCGCTTATCACTTTGGAAAAGTATAACTGGCCAAAAGTGAGGCACAGGCAACATCTTGTAGAGGCACATATATGCCTACTTCTCCAAGACACAGCTGACGTGCAGTAGGTTAAGATCCGTCCTACGCGTGATGATAAGGAATAGTTATTTTGACCTCAACAGTTCGGAAAGGTGTTGTTTAATCTTCAAAATCTCTGTGCAAAAGTCTAAAAAAGATTTTAAGTTTCGCTAGCGCAGAAAAGTTTATTAAAATTTCTCAATAAACCTTTATAAAAGTTCCGGAAAAATAAATTTATTTTCTATATTACAAATTGTAGTAATCTTACTTTTATTATAAATAAGCTAGTTCTCTTTTGCTATAATAAATAACCTATTTTCATACAACTAGCATTTTCCTTGCTGCGTGAGGTGACAAATTATGTTTTTTAACTCGGCCTCAAAGCTGTTTTCCGTCTCTTACCTTTGAAACTTTTGCTAAGCTCAGGATTCTATATTGTAAGCACTCGCTTCGCTCGGGGTTTAATCCTGGAATCCTTCGCTTCCTCAGGTTTCAATAGAAGTACGCCAAATAACATATTTTTTTTTATGCCTGGTAGGTTAGCCTTTGACCACTATCTCACCTGATGGTAAGTGACGTTGTGGTCGAAGATATTTTTCAGGCTAACCTAGAAGTACTGGCTCTCAAGAACTGCTGCCGGAACACACCGTTAGGTGCTTGGCGACAGATTTTCTATTTGAGGGTGGTAGCTAGCCAGGCGGGCATTCGCAAAGTGCCCTACTACCATGCTATAACGACTGCCATCCTAAGATAACAACCGGGACCGACGGCTTAATTTGCCCTCCGAAGCACGGAAACGCTCAGTAGTAATGTCACTAGCGGTCACCCATCCAACTCAACCGCGCGCGACGTGGCTTAACTTTGCTGATCGGTTGAGAGGAGCTAAGTAAACTTCGCTACGAGCGCTTCAAAAATAAACTTCAAACTTTGCAGCACTGATTAAATACACGGATAAAATACACTTTAGCACGCAGATTTTGAATAACAAGCGAAACCTTTCCAAGCCTGGGGGGCCTCGAGCTTCCTTACTGTGAGGTAAAGAGAGATTTATCTTATAGCATTAGTGTAAATGATTTACGATCATCAACTCTAATAGTGTAAGCTTAGTCAGTCTTCGTATTCTTGCATGAAGGTGCGGTATGACATTTTCTGATACCGTCTATACTCAGTCTTCTTTGCTGAGTATAGACGGTGTCAGAAAATGTCATTCAATATATAACTACATACAGAGCTGAACTTACCTAAAAGTTCATATCGTTTATCGCCTCGTTCAGCTGACAAGGGTCCGCCGCTGTCCCCCTGAAAATAAAATAAATCCAAATTCATACGTTTTACATTTTACAACATTACAACGAAAGAAACGAAATGTTTAACTACGATTGACAATCCTTCCCTATAGTCAGAACATGCTTTTCCAATTTAGCTATCGTGCTGAGCGTGTCATAGCTAAAATTTATCCTATTATTCAAAGATGGAGCACCATCTGCAGCCACACTGAATTGAATTACTAACAAAACAAATTTTTCTATTAGCTTTAAACTCGTTTACGATGGTGAAACCTGATGAAACGAAGGGAAAAAAATAACTTGCTTTGTAATTTTGTTACTGTATAAAGAAGGTTGTGATGAAACCTGATGAAACAAAAAGAAAAAAATAACTTGCTTTGTAATTTTGTTACTGTATAAAGAATAGGTAATAAGGTTTTAATTCTAACATTGAATGTTAGAATTAAAATCTTCTTGAAATAAATATATATAAACAAGTGCTTTTATTAGAACATCTATTATTTTCCTCATATGTAAATGTATGTAGGCAATGAAACTACAGTGAAAATAATAAGTTACAGATTATTCGGCTTAAAATACAATACATATCGGTACGCGTGTGGAACACCTGGAAGGGTTTCTTAACACCCACGCTTCGCCAGGTATATCCCATGTGGGAGGAGTGCGTAGGTGGCAAAAACTGGTATGAATGGCGGTTTAGATAACTGAATACTTCTTTGTCAGAAAAATCCAATGAGCGCTATAACTCGAGCTTCAAACTCTGGACTTTTTGATTCTAAGGTGCTCCATACCTATAGCACAGAACCGATAGAAGGATGACCATCATCATCAGCTGTCTACATCCACCGTTGAATAGAGCCTATAGGAAAATGGAGGGAGGGGACAGGGGGATATTTTCCTTTACGCTTGGCAAGCGTCTTGGGGATCTCAGTGTGGGTGGCCGTTCTTCAGAAGACATTGCTTGCCCACCTTCAAATACTTACATACACCCCACGAGGAATGCATGTAAGTATTTTCAAACAATTCTGTTTTGAAAATGAAAATGAAATTTATTCACTTTAAATAGGGTGTTACATTGGTATTATATTAGTTCTCATATTTTACCGTTACTATGCATGTTAATTTGAAAAATATATAATTAATTATTGTTGTATATAGTTTGTAGTATTTTGTTAATAAAGGCAACCGCCGGTAAAATAAATAATTAAATGGTATTTATACAATGTATGTGTTATATATATATATACTAGTTGCTCTCCGAGCTGTAGACCTCGCGAGTCTGCCCTAGCATAGCTTACAATTGAATAAAGGTTCACTGCGCATGCTAATGGGAGAATGGGTCAAGAAATCCAAAAGTCTAGATATGAAATGTAAATATAAATGATTTTTTGGACTTATGTCCAAGAAAATCAATGACTTGCGGGCCCCAGCGAAGGCTAGTTGTATCGGAAATAAGTAGGTAAGTGTAAATATCTACATACTTGTTAATGTATTTATCTCGAATTAATATATTGGCTACAAAAACATGTAAAATAAATAATTCATTATACGAGAGAGAGAGAGAGAGAGAGAGAGAGCATATATCTTTAAGGCAACTGACGTGCGTATCAGAATATTGCCATTAAATTAAGCGCAGGCGTCCATACTTTCAACACCTTATAATGTATATCTCCGACATTTTGAAAAAAAACCGAGAACTGAATCGACAAAAAAAATTATAGACTTATCAAACATGCTCACAAAATTTCGTGAGAATCGGTTGAGAAATGCTAACTGTAGAGGAGAACAACCGGACATACCAAAGCATTTTTGTCTAAGTTGAAGCAGAGACGCCTCGCTTGGTCAACTATATATTTATTAAAAATAAAGTTTCCAATTCAATATCAAGTGTTAATTATTTTAAGATATAAAAACGAATAATATCAGTGTATTAAACTTAAAAAAATATGGAAGCAATACATGTTATAAATATTTAAATATAAAAAACGAAGTATGAAAGTATATAAAAAAAAATGAAATTATATACTTAATTCAACATCAAATGCGTGGTCAACATTAATAATAGAAACTTCTACCTGGCAAGTATCTTTTTGCCCTTTCTCAGGGTATCCAGCGCACAGCATGTCGTCACCAATCATTGAAGACTCGTACTTAGTTTCCTTACACTTCTGATTACTCAGAACTGGTAACTCTACTTCGAGAAGTTTGCAGGAGTGGTTTTTCTCTTCAGAGATAGAGCCCCAACCAGCAGCGATAGCTTTGACCCCTACATAAGTGTTTTCTGAAAAAGTTAAATTCAAAAAAATTGTTTCCATTTTTTTTATGTTATTGTGACGGAACAAGCTCGAGGCCCACCTGATGTTAAGTGGACTAACCTGACTAATTCATGACAACTCACGAATTGCACTGCGCCCGTCACATTGAGACATAGTTGCTAAGTCTCATTGTGCCTGTAATTTCACTGGCTCTCAAGGACTACTGCCGGGACACACCTTTCGGCGCTTGGCGACAGACTTTCTACTTGAGGGTGGGCGCTAGCCAGGCGGGCATTCGCAAAATGTCCTTCCACCATGCGGTGAAGCTCAAGCTCTGGGCGGGATTCGATCCATGGACCTGCTGCGCGGCAGTCCATAGCCAATGCCACTGAGCCATCACTGCTCCAGAATATATGAAACTATTTTATACCCTTCATCATATTTTACTTTCTGATGTTGTGAGTTCGCTAAACAAAATGCTAACTATATTTGTGAAACTGTAAAGAGTTAATTAAGTATTAGATGAGTAATATATTCAGGCTTTGTTTATCGAAAACCATTATTAGTTGTAGTATTTAAATTTTAAATTAAAATTTAAAAAAATATGTAGATATCATTAGTGTTTTCCTACATAGTAACTATTAGTAATTATCGTTAAAATGCTTATGTAACCCATTATTAATTAAGACAAGGAAGTATTTATTCAGTCCCCAATCTCCCAATTACCGGCCTTACCGTTACTTAGCGAAAATACTGTTTCTACACATGATGTCAGAAACGCCCCCTAGGTAACTATTTTCGACGCGGTCCTCATTTCTACGTCTTATCAAACTAACGCTACGAGCGCTTGAAAAACGAATAAGCAAGCTAAGATGAAATTGGAAGAAGTTTTTTTTTTTTTATACCATCATTATGCGGCAGACAGACAGGTTTCACCGTATCTGTGATAGCCACTCTATCGTTCATCTTCAAGACAGCGACATCATCTCGAAAAGTAGTGTAGGTGAAGTTATGAGCAAGCCTCAACACTACATATCTGGTCAAAGGACGGTGGGTTGTGTTGCACCGGTCGTGCTCTCCCAGAGTCACTTTAACCATGAACCACATGAATCTGCAATTAAAAAAAACAACAAAGAACTAATTGAAAAGATACTTGAAGTAATTGTGCCAGAACATTAAAATTTGTATATGCGCAATATCTGCATCGTCGAAAACTTTCTAACACTTCTTAATTGTGCAATTACTATATTATAATATATAACAATATTATATTGTTAAAGTATTTTTTTTAATAACACAATTACAAATTTACGACAAAAAAACTATAGTCATGTGCGGGATTCGAACCAGCGTCCATCAATCAATCCTTCATCATTATTGCAAACATAACAATGTTATAAAGTTGAAAACTTAGTCCGCCAAAATAGTTTGCTATCACACAAAATTGTTTTCACCTCACAAGCTCGGAAATGGTGCCTGGTGGAAGGGCATTTTGCATGGTGGATGGGCATTTTGCGAATGCCCGATAATAGCGACCGGTTGGTCGCTAGCTCAAGTAGAAAATCTGTCGCCAGGCAGCTAACGGTGTGTTCCGGCAGCAGTCCTTGAGAGCCAGTTAAATTACAGGCACAGGAGACTTAATAAAGATGTCTCAAGGTGACGTGTACAGTGCAATTCGTGACTTATGGTGAAATGTTATAGGCAGAGGTTAGTCCGTTTAACTTCAGGTGGGCCTCGTGCTTGACCCGTCACAATAACATAAAAAAACGTATTTTTATATTAAAGCACTGAGACGTTGGCCTTAAATATGGCCCTTATGTTGAAGCTCAGAGTAGCTCAACGAGCTATAAAGAGAACTACGCCTGCAGTTTCTTTAAGTGTTACAATTCGGAACGAGAACATTTTCCAAAGGACCAAAGTCACCTGACATAGCTTTCAGAATTTGCAGGTTGAAGTTAGAATGGGCAGGCCACATTGCTCGACGAACTGATAACCAATTGGGAAGATAGGTTCTCAAGTGGTTACCACATTACACCGGAAGACGTAGAGTTGGAAAGCCCCCCACTAGTTGGACTGACAACATCGTAAAAGTCGCGGGTAGTCAATGATTATAAGTAGCTAATAGCCGTTCATCGTGACGCTATATGGGGGAGGGCTTAATTCAACAGTGGACGTCCGCCTTCCATAATAATTATTTCCAAAAATACAACCCTTTAAATGTAGGACGTATGAACCAACAACATAGACTAGAAAAACAAACCTGTTTTTAAGTTTATAATCTTAAAACACACACTACTGACTGAAAACGAGTGTATTAAAAAAAATCAAATAAGTACAGAAATAAAATTAAAAATTAAAATATTTAAATGGTATATAAATATATGAATAAAAATTAACATTGGCATGAATGTATTATTTGTTTATTAAGAAATGCTAATAATACTTCTTTAAATTTTTATACCTAAGCCTAGCCGACCTTTTACGATTTCGTCCGCGTCAAGTTTATATGGCGGTTCCGCAACTATAACTTATTAAATGAAACATATTTTGTGTATAATTTAATGGCATATTAACTGCCCTAACGAATCTAATTTATAGTGTATGATGTCGTATGTGATATCGAATAGTAATATAATAATAATAAGTATAAGTAATACCTCTCTCCGTGGGGTGCCGGGTTAGAATTGCACCTCCCCATATCTTCCCGTGGGTGTCGTAAGAGGCGACTAAGGAAAAAATACTGGAATGTGAGCAGCAGCGCTTTTTAAGGAACTGCCATCTTACACTGCGATCCCCAAGACGCCTCCCAAGCGTGGGGATTATGGCAAATACCCCCTAAATAGGGGAGGCTGTGTTCAGCAGTGGACGATCCGGCTGATACAGAATACCTCTCCAGTGGTCAGTTAGGGCTGAAGAAGAAGCAACCAGACGTCATACAGATTTTTACATTTCAATAATGTTAGGTAAGAAGTGGAAAAAGAAGAGATCTTTATGGTTACACAAGTAATGTTTCTAACTGTATTATAACAAAACATACCCTTTAACACAATGTGCAGCAGTGAGCACAAATCTATCGTTAATTAGAGTGGCTCCGCAGTAGAACTTGTTAAAGAGCGAGAGACGAGCGACCCATGGAAACTCGTTCACTGCCGTCTCCACTCCTCCTACAATCCTTGAAGCCTCGTTTCTTTCTCCACATCCTAGAAAATAAAAACAACGATAAGAGATCGTGTCAACTACACAAGAAATAGTTATGTAGGCGGAAGAAGTATTTATTAATAATGTGTTATTAATGGGTTACCTACTTGTAAATTGTTCTTCAGAAACCGCTACATACGAGTTCAGACGTCATGGCATGTTTTGATATAATATAATTTGATATAATTGTTAATGCTTCTAATACTGGAAGTAATTCCTAGTCAAACTTTCCCAAGTATTTCACCACCTCGTATCAATGAGTATAAATTCTTAAAATTTTCGGGTGTATCAAGTATAGTACCACCAACTTAACTGTGCAGTTTTCGAGGGCGCTACTGGTCAAGGAAATCAACTACAAACTGTCGCAATTTGAAGGAATGTTGTAGTTCTTTTTTCTGCCGCCTGAACAGATAAGTTGGTGGGTCTGTACCTTCAAATAGTCTCTAATACAACTGACTACATATTTAATGGACTTTTAAATGAATTTGATCAAATTCAATCGATAAAAGTTTCGAGGTCTGCGTTTTAGCCGCAGGTTAATGTTTATGGTAACAGTGATTATACAAAATCGTTGGACATAAATTTAAAGATAAGAATTGATAACAGAATGAGACAAGATCTTTTCGTGCGCTCTTAATTAAAACCGATTCGAAACACTCTTCTAAAATTATTGTAAGTAAAAAATATTAACTTTAAAATTAGATAAGGACAAACTTAACTTAATATGTGAGCACAGTGCCCTTAAATTTTTTTGTTTTGTTTTTTAACTTTTTATAAATTTAACTTTTTTTAATTGAATGAATTAGACAGCAGAAAAATAAAATGAAATGTATGGTAACTACTTACGACAATTACACTTTTTCCCATCTTCTCGACGTAAATCTTGCTCAGACTCGGTTACATTTTCCGAACCAACCTTCAACAAAATCACAGTACAAATATACAACTATTTCAGCCTTCATAGCTTTGATAAGATATATTTGACAAACTGAAAGAAATAGGTATAAATAGATTCTTTCAAAACTGGGCTTTAACAAAAAACATTTTTTTTTACTAGTATCTTTGTTACTTTAGGATTTTCATTTCACTCACCACAATTTTGATAAGAACACTGATCAATATCGAATAAATTATTTTCTTCTTCATGATGAAGATACGGCTTAAAATTCGAAGGAGAAATAATTTGTTGTCAATAGGCTTGTAGACGACCACCTCCCGTTACGGGAAGCTGTGAACAGGAATGGGGACGTTGATCCTTGAAGCAATGTAGCGAAGCATGTGGCTTATACTGTACGTATAGTGAGTACGTATTGTCCTATTGAACTGGGGTCCAAACCAGTCGAATGCATGGTTTCTAGCGGAACGAAAACTCGTTAAGGTTTTCTTGAATTTACCGTGACTGATATTTTGTCACACCTAGGTACATATTGCTTAAGGTAAAGTAAAAAATATCTATTAACACTTAATAATATTCAAAACTGACACAAAAATAAGCAAATGTTTTTGTATATAAACATTAAATTATTTCAATTCCGAATAAGCATTGCAATTCAAGGAGCAATGCTGCCAGCATGCTGGGCACGCTGCCAACTGGTAGTGGGCTGGAGCATTTGGACTGCCTGAGTCTACAATGACTTAAAGGTTGTCCAAATGTTTTTATTGTAGTAGCTGTAGTGTTGTATATAGTTCGTAGTATTTTGTTAATGAAGGCATACAGCCAGCTTAAACAAAAATCACATCGCGTTCTAGAACGGTTTTAACGTTTACAAAACTTACTATGGCGTCTATGAAAGGAAACTTATTTAGTATTTCGTTGCGAGTGAAGCTCAGGTTTTAAATTATTTTTTATTATTTACTAGAATACAATGCCTTGAGATTGAATGAGTATCCTGTTAACCATTGGTTTATGGGGGTTCCTAAAGGAGCTTTACTTCAATAATATATATTGTAGTACGAGTATATACGTCTAACTCGTTTGTCAGTAAAACAAGCTAGACGTAGAGAAGTATGACATGAAAATAATCCTGTATATGAGTGCCTACATTTAAATTTAAATTAAACGTAGAAAACTCTTTTTAAAAGTTACGTATATTTAAGTTAGAAGTATAAACATAATTAGTATTTGCAGTAACATCCATTCTCCGTGTTGTCTCTTATCCAGTCCAAGTATTTAGTTACTCTGGCATATACTCCAGGGTAACCTTTCCTGGCGCATCCATAGCCCCACGACACAACTCCTGAAATTATAATTCAAGTTTATTCTCCCTTGCTGATATGGGTACAAAAGGACCGGGGTTTCATAAATACACCAAAGGATGTCAACATTTTAAATTAAAAAGTTTTTTATTTTATTTGTTTGCATCGTAACTCAAAACTCTTATCAAAGGATTCTGTAGAAGTCAAAATTCATTAAGCCTGCTTTTTGCTTGATTGATAAGGATAACAAAAGATTTCGTTTTAGTCAAAAGGAAGAAGGTAATTTTAATAAGACATTTCCATGCTAATATTATAACTTACCTATTAACTCATAAGCTCTGTCTGCATTTTCAGTAACTAATGGACCTCCGCTATCACCCTGTAAAGTTTAATATTTTATAATTATTTTCGTCAACATGGCTCCTAATGTATGTTTTTTTTATATTGTCGATAGAAAAGCCTTTGACCACAACCTCACGTGATGGTAAGTGATAATGTGACTCTAAGGGATAACTGCCAAAACACACTATTACTTGAAGCCTTATAGCTAACAAGGTGGGCAGTCGCAAGCTGCCTAACATCATGAAAAATATCGTTGTTTTGTTGCCACCCGAAAGCCTCTGACATAAACTGCTATCCTAACACAAAAGTTGCGACCGACGATGACTTAGTCACCTCCGAAGCAGTGAAAGCGTTCAGTAGTAAGTGCTAACTGCGGCTACCCATCCGCGTAGTGACCGCAGAGAACATTGCTATACCAATGCGGTCTGTTAAGATCGACTAAGCAAGCACCCCTACAAAGCTAATGGGTCAATTGTATAATTTCCAAGGATGTCTATAATAAAACACACGAATAAAGCTACCCTATAATCGAGTCATTATACCTACTCAAGTAGGAATACCCCGATATGTTAGTGATGCTCTATTGGGTAGACTCTTTCACTTATATTAAATACAATTGAAATTTTACAACAAAAAATATGCAGTGTATCTAAAATAAAATACATTAAATATTATGTAAACAGTTGTTTATACCGTGCAGGCGTCCTTATGTGCAGTAGCAGGATATCCAGCGCACATCATCACGTCTTTTATCTTGGACTCGTTGTATTTGGTGTTCTGACATTCTTCATTGCTTAGCACTGGAAGGCTAGCCTCAAGCAGTGTACACGACCAATTGCCAGTTTCTCCGGTGGCGCCCCAACCTGCTACTACTGCTGATTTGCCAGTGTACAGATTATCTAAAAGTTACAAGAGTATAATTGAACCCAATTTTATTTGAAGATGAACCTTTCCTGTACACTTACGTCACGAGTGAGACAGAATACGTAAATATGCATCTCAGTCTAAAAATTGAACTAAATATAATAAATTTCATAGGCATTTTCCTTGGGTCTGACCTGTGATTTTTAAGGAAATAACACATAGTAAATTTTTACATACTTTTCGCTTTACTATACATTTTTTAAGTGAGAGTGATAAATACAAGTTCCACGAGAGCAAAGCACGGTCAGAAGCTTGTTATATGGCTAAATTATAAGGTGCTTAAATTATAAGATAAGATAAGATAAGATTCATTTATTGGCCTTATAACTGCGTTTGTTACACTGGGCAAGTCAATATTGTACAAAATTATAAATTAATTAAGATAGATATTAAATGTAAAAACTAAGCATATAACATAATAATTAAATGTAAAAACTAAGCATATATAAAAAATGTCATTATTAAATTTTATTACAAATCCAAGTCGCATAAAATTCCATATTAATATACAATTTCATCAATTCGAGAATGAAGATTCAGTCAAATTAGTTTGCAAGAATTCCTTTACTGAGTAAAATGGAGTGGCATAGAAGAACTGTTTAATTTTTTTCTTAAAATCATTTGCCTGTAAATTTGCTACAGAATGAGGTAATTTGTTAAACAAATGTATCTTAATCCATATCCCTTGTTTCTTCACTTTACTTAATCGTACTTTTGGTGTCATTAGTATATCGTTCAGTCTACTTCGCTCTCTGAGGTTGTATGCATGTTGCGGTTTTGTCATAAGATTTTCCTTCTCGTCATAGATTTCCAATAGGCAATTATAAATGAACATAGAAACTACTGTCATGATTTTGTGTTTCTGAAAATATTTTCGTGCAGAGGTACGTTTTCTTAATCCAAATATTATTCTTATGGCCTTTTTTTGGGTTCTTAGCACTTTTATCATATCCGCACCATTACCCCATACAGTAATCGCATATCGTATAATAGTGTGTAGATATGCGTAATACACTGACAGCATAGCTCGTTCATCTAATATAGGTTTTAATTTAACTAGCGCGTAGTTAGCACTTGCTAACTTCTTACATAGCTTATTTATGTGATTTGCATGATTAATCGTATGGTCAATAGTGTACCCTAAGAAGACATTTTCTTTTACTGCAGGATTCTTTACAATACCTTTGCGCGATTGATAATGCATAATGATGTTTTTTTCTTCATTTAGTGTAATCCCATTTGCATTGAACCATTGCTTAAGAATGTTTTGTGCTGCCAAAATTTTTATTTGTATTTTCTCAAATTCCTTGTCCTTTATTCCAACATGAGTGTCGTCGGCAAATAGGCTAACATTAGTCCAATCAGGCATGGCATGGACGAGATCATTAATATATATAAGGAATAAAACAGGCCCTAATATTGATCCCTGTGGTACCCCAATGTCTACAGTAGTGACTTTAGAATTAACTCCATTTAGTGAAACAATCTGACTACGATTTTCTAAATATGTACGCAGCATATTTAGTTCAGTTCCATAAAAACCATAGTGCTGTAGTTTTAATAGTAATATATCATGTCTTAAACAATCGAATGCTTTGGATAAATCACAATAAATACTAGCGCATTTTTGTGACTTATCCAAAGCATCTAGAATATAATATATAACCTTTCTAATTGCCATCTCTGTCGATCGACCTTCACGAAAGCCATACTGTGAAGTTGTAAAAAGATAATTTTCTTCAAAATATTTTAATACTCTGGATTTGATGACTGTTTCAATAATTTTAGAAATGATTGGCAGTATGCACACTGGTCTATAGTTACCTACTTCTGTACAATCTCCCTTTTTGAAAAGCGGGATAATCCTACCTTGCTTGAGGCAATCAGGAAATATTCCTTTGTCTAAACAATCATTAAATGATAAATGTAGAAGTTCTGTCAAGCATTCGTTTTGCAAAATGAGTTTCTTTACTGTCTTGGAATTCATGTCGTATATGTCAGGTGTAGATTTTTCTTTCATATTTTTAATTATTGTCATTAGTTCTTGGATCCCGATCGGCTTAAATTTGATCCTTGAAATCGGCTTTTTCATTGCATTTAAATATATTAAACATTTTTCAGTATCTGTAATAGTACTACCCGTTATTTTGTGAGCTATAGTTGAAAAAAAGACATTAAATGCATCAGCTATTTCGATAGGATCAGATACGTCCTTGCCATTCTCAGTTCTGATTTTATTTATTGTTTTCTTAGATTTTTGTTTTTTGTTATACTTCACCTGTTCTTCAACTATTTTCCAGGTCTCTTTTATTTTATTTTTGGAATTTCTTACTCTGTGGCCGTATTGAAGCTTTTTAGATGATACATAGACTTTTCTTAAAACTTTCTTATACTTCCTTATCTTTATCACTCTGTCTTTACTTGGATCTAATTCTTGCATTTTCTCCATTTCCGCTAACTTAGTCTTAGATATTTCTATGCCTGTTGATGTCCATTTTCTTTTATTGATATGTGCCACAAATTTCTTTTTAGGGAAGGCAATGTCGTAATAATATTTAATAGCTTCTAGAATAATATTCATTCTCAAATTAGCGTCATTACAAGTCGTTAATTGGTATTTCAAGTTTACAAAATCTCTTCTAATAAGGAAATGAAAAAAACTTATGTTATTAGCTGACATACGTCTAGTAAACGACACATGTTTTGTGGGTTTATTGCGTGTAACAAGGTCATTAATAATTAATCTAATGGTGTTATGGTCGGCAATTTTATGATCTAATATATCACCCCTACAGTTATCAAAATTTACAATAAAATTATCAATACAGGTGGCACTTGTACCTACAATTCTAGTTGGCTGGTTTAGTACAAATTTACAGTCAGCTTTGTCTAAAATAGTTAATATTCTTTTAATATTTGTATTCTCAGGTTTTAAGACATTTAAATTAAAATCCCCTGCCAACAAAATTCGTTTTCCTTCATAACTAAGCTTAGTAAGCAATTTTTTTAGTAAGTCAAAAAATAGATATATGTCTTTGTCAGGCCTATATGCTGCTATTATAACAATTTTATAACATCTTAATTCTATAGCCGCAATTTCAAAATTCATTTCAAACGATATTTTGTTAATGTCATTTCTTATTTTAAATTCTAAATTATCTCTTACAAAAATAGCTGTACCGCCATGTATAAATAATTTTCGATTAAAATATGCAGCTAGTTCATAATCCTGTAAAACCATAGTATGTACTCTATCATCTTGACCCCAAGTCTCTGATAAACATAGCACGTCACATTTATAATCTTTGAGGAGATCTTCAATTTCTGAATACTTGTTGTGAATACTCTGAACGTTAGCATGTAATACTACGAGGTTCTGTATCTCTGTTCCTTCATGCAAAAATTTTCTGAATTATCTTGATTGCTTATGTTGTTATCGGGCAAGCATTTGATGAATTGAAGTGTTGAAGATCCTTGGAAATCCTTTGACGAGACTGAACATATAATTATTTGTGCTAGTATATTCTGCATGTTCTTGAAGCTACATAGTGCGCCTTTAGTGTTTCTGATGTTGGGATCTATATATTTCACATTTTTTACCAGTGTGGCCAGATACGCTATGTCCTTATTTATATTATAGATATCTATATCATTTATGTTGTTGTATCGTATTCCACAAATAATAACATTAAAATATCTGTCTTGTTTATCTATTAGTCTTTTTATTAGTTGCAAATATCCTCGTTGTCTTGTGATGTTTTTTTCAAATTTATTTATAATTATTACAACTGTATCTTTTTGTGTCAATTCATTTGTTTTTTCTTCAAAATTCTCTAAAATTTTTTCGTACGTAGCTCCTGGTTTGCAAAAGTTCATGACTTTATTATGTGTCAGGTGATTGGTAATAGTAGCCGCTAATCCTCTCCCGGCCACGTCAGAAAAAATAACAGTGTTTCTCATCTCAGTTGCAACATTCTTACTTTCCTTATTTTTGTTTGATAAACATTTAAAGTTTACTGTGTCTCTCTTATTTACTAAATTATTGTCCTCTTTTATGATACTCAGCCTTGTTTGTAACTCTATGATCTTATGTTGAAGTATTTCATTTTCATTCTGCGCTATTGTGCATTGGTTATGAAGTTTTGATACTTTTATGGTCATCTTTTTACATAATTTTATAGTTGATATTCTTGCTTTCTTATATTTTTTTGGAAATGATGGTGGCTTTTTTTTACTATTTCCTGATTTTTTACAATCTTTTTTCATGTCTTCTTTGGTTACAGTTTTACTTTTTTCTTCCTCTAACCAGAGTTTAAGTTGGTTTATTTGTGCATTGAGTTCATCAATAGTTTCCATTTGTTTTTCCTGTACAGATCTCTGAAGTTCCATAGACGTAGACTCCCTTTTTCTTGATAAAAATTGGGTTGAATTAGGATCCATCGAAACGCGCAGCCTTTTCCTTTTCCTACAGTTGCTAGGTGTATTATGAATTTCACCGTAGTCAATTTTTTTGTACATGCTTATAATATTGTTACATTTTTCCAGTTCTCTCTTTACTTGAGCATTTTCAATAGTTAATTTGTCTATTTCATTATTTGCTGACTGAAGGCCTATTTCTAGCTCATTTATTTTTTGTATCAAATTGGGCTGATAATCGCTTAGATCTAAGTTTGTTAATGGATGGCTAAGTCTAGTTGATTCAAATAACGATGAATCAGTCAGATTTCCTAAGGAGCTGGCTCTCTGCCGTTGTCGTCTCATAAAATTTACATTTATATAATCTACATTGATTGACTCCATAATTCCCAAAATATATATAATATTTATTTATATGTATATTCAGTAAGATTTCCTAATAAAAATATGAAATTAAAGTGCAAAATTTAAAATTCCAATGCAAAAAGACTTTTCTCTGCACTGGGATTTGATCCAGCAACTCATAGATTGTAAAGCAAGCTTTTTATAGCTGAGCTACGCTGCACTTGAAATGAACGCTCAAAACAGTGGACCAAATTCTACGACTGGTTGTTTGACGTCGCTTGAATAGCCGTTGTAAATATGAGTCACATGACGGTATTTACGCACTTGTCACTGCTTGTCACAAATTGAATGAGGGTGATTTATTTGTCATATTTACTGTTGAATTATTATAAATATACTTGCACTGTTCTTAGAATTCTTATTTGATAAATCGTTTATGTCCAGGATTTGTGATCGCTGACATGTATCGTTGTAAACAATGGATAGATTTATGGTTTGCTGATTTATTATTTCGCTGATTTTATCACTGCCACTTAATTTTACGCCAGGCAAACACTATCACATCACATTTATAACTGGTTCTGCATATCTCACTGGTCAAATTCACAAAAACTAGTTATTTAATATTTATAAACAATTTTTCTATACGGAGCTCACACACTCGCGCGACAGCTACCAAAATATAGATAAAGAATCACAATCACCTTGTCATAATACAACTGCTCATAGTAAAATAGCATGCCAATGATTGAACATAATGTCATAAGAACGAATCTGAGAAAAACACAAAGCAACAAACAAACACAAGCAACAAACACAAGCACTGTAAATATATGACAAACAAGTTTGTCATATATTTACAGTGCTTAAATTAAGTAATTTTTGCTTCAAAGGGATTGGTTTTAAGAAGGGTCGAACAAAATAAAGATATAAAATCATGTAATAAAAAGAAGAGAGACTGAAGAATAAAAAAACAAAAATAAATGGTTTCAAAGAGCTGCAGGATATACCTGCCAATGTATGCAATAAAACCTTCTTCGTAAAACATATTTCGTGCGTAAGATTTATGTTAGGGTCTTACTAAAGGAGTTTGCATATACAAAGATTTTAGCAGACATCACAGTATCAAGTGAAGAGTTATATCAAATTAAAGGCAAAACGATCCAGGTAAATGTAAATTATGAGATACAAAAGTTTATTGATTTGGTCACATTTTTAAATATTCAAACTGGTTATGCCAATATGATCATTTTATCGACCAAACATTTTCAATCTACATTTATATGATCAAAACGCCTACTCACATATATACATCAATAACGTATGTTAAGACATATTCTTTGTAAAACAGTAATAATATAGAAACAACATATGATTTAAGAGAGCTTAAGCTCCTTATCACATAGTAATTTTAAAAACAATTGTAAGCAATATCTGTTTACCTGATGTTAAAAATCTCTTGTGCCTGTAATTTATTATTTCACACTTTTTATAATTTTGGTCAATGTAAATATTCAAAACTCTATTCAAAGGGAGCGCGGCGCGGCCAGTCAGTGTAGCGGTAGCGGGCGCTCTTTGCACGGTAGTAATAAAAAAATATGAAATAATAAATTACAGGCACAAGAGACTTTTAACATCAGGTGGTCCTCGTGCTTATTCCGTCAAATACACATAAACAAACAAAAAAAATAGAAAAGGAAATACATCTCAAAATGTTTGTTAGTACTGGCAAAAGTCAATCCTGAGAGGTTGTTAGCATTTTACCAATAACCCTGTATAAAGATAGAAAATCTTTAAGAAACAACTACCTAACTGACTGGCTTTTGTGTAAATATTTTTATAGTATTATAGAATATCTTAGTTATAATTATAGAAATAATGTTCAATTATGGATTGTCTCATTATATATTATATACAACAGATGAATAATGTATAATAATATTTGCACGCCTGTAGGTGCCTTGTAGGCTGAATTCTGTACTTGACTTACTACTTAGATACTCATCTATAAGGTCTTAATATGTATGACATTTTATTGTATTCTTGCAAGTAAATAATTGATTACAATTATTATATTAATAATAATATTTATTTGTCTCCAAAACATGAGTTAAAGGTGAACTGGCCGGCCCGTTCTCCATACAAACGCCGTTGGGTGATCACTCCCTTATTTGAGGATTTAGGTCCAAAATAAAGCATTACACCGATTGATCTCGTCATTATCTAGGCTTGTATGATGCCAAAATTTTAAAAAGATAATTAAGTTGTAAGTTATGAGCCTCGAAAACTTTATATGAAAATGTTTCGAGGCTCATAATTCTCAGGTTTCTAATTCTAAAATTTTGGCATCATACAAGCCTAGATAATGACGAGATCAATCGGTATTATGCTTTATTTTGGACCTAAATCCTCAATTAAGGGAGTGATCACCCAACGGCGTTTGTATGGAGAACGGGCCGGCCAGTTCACCCTTAATGGTTACAGTTATCAGTTTGTAGGTATAAGAATATAATAAATTATAGCATAGTTCCGAATATTATATAGAGTCAATCAAATTTAACATGAACTGTTCAAATATTCAACCAAAGAGAGTTTCTCTATATAATTAATGTTCTAATAAATAATTTATACATGTATTGTAGTTGTTATGTTGCATAGATGTAGACATGAAGTTTATATTGAAATAAAGTTAATTCTCCCTTATTCAGGTTTCTATTCCTCTCACTCACTTATAAAAAAATAATAATCAAACAGATGTATGTATACGAAATATAGGATCAACGTGGTCATAAGCAAAGAGACGAACAACACATTGTGTCATCATACAAGGCCATTTTTTTCACTTTAAGGCATTGTTTGCTTTTCAAATGCCAGTGTCTATGTACAATATTCTTAGTCTTAGAGCATTTCGAGAATGCTCATTTGGCGACCCCACTCTCAAGAAGAAAATCTGTCGCTGAGCATCTAATGGTGTTGGCAGTTCCAATAATTTGGTTGAGGATGGTAAACAAGCTAAACTGCCGGAATACGCTTTTAGATGGTAGATGATATAATTTAGAATCTACTTGCGGGTGGTGGTTAGCCAGCAGATCGCAAAATGGCCTGCCACCATGCAGTGAAGCTTAATCCAGTGGTAAGATTCGAACCGTGAACCCGCTGCAGTACAGCGGTGCATAGCCGCATATAATATCAAAGTCTAGGAACTCAGGGGTGAACAACTTCCGGTCGAAACATTCCCCCATAAACATTGATAGCTCGTAAGCAGGCACTACTAAAATACCTTATCTCTTACTGTCTTACCAGCGTTCTTCGGCAGGCAAACCGGCCTGATCGCATGCGAATACTCGAGAGGTTCACTCAGCTGCAGCAAAGCGATGTCATTGCTCAACACAGTCTGGTCAAAGTTGTGAGCCACCACTTTCACCAAATATCTGGTAATGGGAGTCTGCGTCTTGTCACAGCGATCGTGTTCGCCGAATGTTACACGGAACATGAACCACATGAACCTGTAAATATGTTGTAGTCTATTAAGCTGCGTCGTTCTTTTCTTGGTATGCAGTACTTGGTATTTTGTCTCTCATAATCATCAATTTCCTACCTTATCCCACTCTTGTGGTATCGGTACTATATACTCGTAATATCTTCTTTAACAACACGAGAACATTTATAAAATGTAACTTTTGCTAGTGTCCTATGCAAATTATTAGCAAAAGTACACGAAGACATAAATCTGAAATAGTTTTGACTTTGAATTTATAGCCAGCCGGTTCCCTGACGCCACCTCCCTTTGGAATTACTTCTAATATATCCTCTACTCTTTGCGTAATCAAATCAGAATGTTAAGATGGTAGTGAATGGAATATGGCTATATAGGCTTCACAACGTAGGGCCCTAACCACTAGACGATCACGGTCAAGAGTGTGGGTGACGTAAGAGACGACTAAGGGTAAAATAACTGCTATCTTCAACTTCGATCCCAAGACGCCTGCCAAGGGAGGAGATTACTGCAAACACCCACTTAATGGGGAAGGCTGTGTTCAACAGTGGACAATCCGGCAGATACAGTACAGTGTATATCAGCTTCATTATCTTCTTTCATTTTAACCATAACTGTGGATAAACTTACCCTTTCATACAATGCGCAGCGGTCACCACATATTTGTCGTTAATCAATGACGCTCCACAACCAAAAGACTTCTGATAGATGACACGGGCAAGCCACGGGAAAGCGTTCATATCAGACCCCATCCCCCCCACCACACGGGCCTCGTCATTGCGTTCACCGCAACCTTTGAAACAAAAATTACGTATAAATAAGAAAACGAAGAAGACAACTAGCTAAGTGCAAATAGGACTCACAATGCGAGGGCTCTGTACCAACACAGAATGTATCATAAAATCGATATTTTAAGGGTTCCGTACCCAAAGAGTAAAAATGGGACCCTATTACTTATACTCCACTGTCCTCTGGCTGTCTGTCACCAGGCTGTATCATGTTTTATATAGTTCAAAACTTCGTGTTTTTTCGTTATATAAATTTAATTTACAAAATTGTTCAATACACGCGGGCCGCGATCCCCGATCGTTTCCCGTTTGACTGGGCGCGATTGGAGTTATACCTTTCAAAATATAAACATATCTTTGGAATTTTAACTTCTTCAAATTCTACAGTAGATTTTCAACCTATTACTAATACTCCACTGTCCTCTGTTGTCTGTCACCAGGCTATATCTCATGAACAGTGATAGCTAGACAGTTGAAATTTTCACAGATGGCCTTTGCCGCTATAACAAAAAAATACAAAAATCGGCTTAGTTCGAATCGGATCGGAGAAGGGTTCTGTACGCTTCGTGAAAACTAAAAAAGGTTATAATATAGTGTCTAATGTTGTATAGGTAATGGTACGGAACCCTTCGTGCACGAGTCCGACTCGCACTTGGTCGATTTTATTTTAGATACAGTTTGAGATCCACAGCGAGAGTCTGACCCTCACTTGGCCGATTTATATAATTTGTTATTGTACAATGCGCATTTTTTTTATGTTATTATGACGGTACAAGCTCTAGGCCCACCTCATGTTGAGCGGACCAACCTCTGTCTATAACAGATGCATTTCATCACAAGTCACGAATTGCACTGCACCTGTTATTTAGAGACACAGTCTCATGTGCCTGTAATTTCACTCAAGGACTACTGCCGGAACTCACCGTTAGGTGCTTGGCGACAGATTTTCTACTTGAGGGTGGTAGCTAGTCAGACGGGCAATCGCAAAATGCCCTTCCACCATGCGGCCAAGCCACCGATAGGGATCGAACCGCGGTGCCGCAGTCCATAGCTATTACCGCTCGGCCATCATTGCTTCGAATTTTACTTTATTTATGCCTAGTTTGATGTTTAAACAGATTTCCGTTTTTACGATACAGCAAAAACAAAAGACGTTTAGTAGCAGGTTTCTACCGCCAAGGATTATGTTCACATTTATGAGTTCCAGTTTGAAGAGTATGGGTGCCGGAGAAATCACGGGCACATGAAACTTAGCAGCTTTATATCTCAGGTTGCTTGTCCACACTTTGCTAGTATGCCCTTATTCCTAACTTATTGTATTTAAGGTAATCCACCATACTAACTAACACATAACTGAGAAAATGTTAACCAGGTACCTCGAACCCATGGGGTGCTGTGCAAGAATGTCACCTCCCCCTTTGCTACCTGTGGGCATTGTAAGAGGTAAAACAAAGATGGGCAGCAGCGCCTTCTGACGAAGTTCTGTTTTAAACTGCGATTCCCAAGATGCCTGCCAAGCGTGAGAATTACGGCAAACCCTCCCATAATGAGGGAGGCTGTGTTCAGCAGTGAACAATTTGGCTGATTCAGTGTACTGAAGGTCTTTGAAACGGAACCATTTCAAAGACCTTTAAGGCTGTATCTTGGGCCAGTTGGTATTAAGGTCCCGTTTTCTAATAAGGAACCCTAAACATAGATCTCTATGGGAATATTAATGTTTCTGATAATGCTTCTTATTAGGTACCTCTATAATAATCATCATACCAAAGATTTCAACGCACTTCACACGAATATAATAAAAGCGTTCCTTTTTGAAATTACTTAAGCAATAAGGTTTTATATCTTAAAAGTATAAGACCAAGTAAACACTAACTGATAGACAGCCGGGTTGGTATTAGTGTCCCGTTTTCTAATAAGGAACTCTAAGCGTAGATCGCTATGGGAATATTAATGCTTCTTACATAGGTACCTCTATAATTATCATACAAAAGACTTCAGCGCACTTTACATGAATATAATAAAAACGTTCCTTTTTGAAATAACATAAGCAATAAGTTTTTATGTCTCAAAAGTATATGACCAAGTAAACACTAACATTACAACAAGCACTTTTGAAGTCAACATTAAATGCTAAAAAGTTAATATAAATTGATTCTTACTGCAGTCTTGACATGGTGGTAGCCCGCCAGCAAACCGTAGAGATGCGAGGGCTGACACGTACGAGTCTTCAAAAATACTGCCATCCTTCAATGTACAAACAAGACCATTCATGGTATACAATTATAAATTTATAAACACATGTGCACAGAGTGAGCAGCAAATTTAACAATTTAAGTAAAGAGTGCAGAGTAAATCTGATGACGTCATGTCATTAGATTTTTTTTTTTTTATGTTATTGTTACGGAACAAGCCCGAGGCCCACCTGATGTTAAGTGGTCTAACCTCTGCCTATAACAGACGAATTTCGTCAGCGACGAATTGCACTGTACCCGTCACACTGAGACGTCCAGTTGCTAGGTCTCATTAGCCTGTAATTTTTCTGGCTCTCAAGGACTGCTGCTGGAACACACTGTTAGGTGCTTGGCGACAGATTTTCTACTTGATTTATCCTGCACAAGCGTGAACTCGGCGAGGAGACTGCTTAGCTGCGATTTTTTTAAACATTAAGTTAGAATTTTGTAAACTTGTATATATGAATTTATTGCAAATTGACATTCAATAGGTAATTATAAAAACTTAGGTATGATTGGGTGGTAATTTACATTACCCTCGCGTTAAATTTCCTATTTTCTGAATTGTTTTTTAAACGTGAGTCTTTCTTGGGGTTTATCTTTAGACATTATTCAAAACTGTAATTAAAAGTTGTAGATATTCCTATAAATAAATACATAATATATATCTAGGTAATACTTTAATAGGTAATGTACCTAAGGGATAATGCAGCGTCTCACACATTGACATTACACAAGGAAAAGTTAAATCCCTTACAGCACTGAGGAACAAGTTAAAATTTAAACCCCAAGAAAAGATAGAGATGTAAGACTAGAACCCTATGTTGTCAAATTGAAAGCCACAATGATTTATCTTAAGGCGCCTACGAAGCTCTTATGAATCAATTAAGGTCAATTACAAGTATTTTTATTGAAATATTCTAGGTACTACTGCCAAGTCCACCAACAAAAATAAAGCCACTGCGAGAAGAACGGATAAAAAACTCGGGGTCATTCTTTTCATTTATCATTATGTTATCATAATTTATATAGTAAGATTTCTTTATCAAAATGTTTTTCATGTGCAACTTGAAGTTTTCTTCTGTGAGTTTTGTAGTTCCGTGGAAACTCGGGTTTAAGAGTTTTATTTCTCTTAAGAATAACAATATTCACATACTGAGAAAACAAAGTGTATACCGGATTGCACAGTGTACAGGAAACAAAATTGTTATCTAAAACAATTAATTACTTACGTTATCTATATTACACCTTTATTAAAAAACCGTACAAGGAACTTTATTTGTCTTCACTAATCTAAAACCTGGTACCGGTATTATATCTTTATTCCTAGTTATACCAACACGGTACCGATGTTGTCACCGGACCACTTGAGACAGTAGCTCCGGTGTCATAGCCTGTTTCTATTAGTTAAGAAATATCACTTCGATAGCTTTATTATCAATATTCGTCTACAGTAAAATAAACAGTGAGTCACACACGTGAGCTATGTGGGCGTGGAAACCGTTGCAAATGATAATATTGCTATGAATGACCAAAATACAGCTACCAACGCAAATACTAATACAGATGTTTTAAAATTCTTATAAATATTTCTGTTTTCAAACATAATCATTTGCAAATTTTATGCTTTAGCTAGGTTACTTCTAAGTCGTTGACTATATTCCCTTTACCTACTTAACTTATATTAGGAATTGTCACTACATATATATAATTTTAATATGACATTATTAATTTCGGACTATTCTAGTAATAGGTATATGAATTATATTTAAATTGACACTTTTTATACTTTATAGTTCGTCGATTAATTCTACTAATGTAAAAAAGAATAACAACATATTAATTATTAAGACTGATGAAAGACATTCTCAGCTGGCTAACATATTCACAGTAGCGTACCTAGAGTTCTCTTTTTTTATATGCATGATAGGCTAACATTTGGCCCCTATCTCACCTGATAGAAATTGATGATGCGGTTGAAGATGTAGCATGCTTGCCTAGAATATACCTATTCACTCGAGACTTGAAGACTCCCAAATTATAATGTTCGGGAAACAAAGACGCGGGCAATGAGTTCCACTCCTTCGCTGTACGGATGATAAATGTGGAAGCGAAACGCTTCGAGCGAACTGGAGGAATGTCAACCATGAAAGGATGATGACCATCATAGCGTCTTGTTGTCTAATGATAACAGGAGTATGGAGGAATCAGCCCATGTAATTCCTGCGCACACTCTCCGAAATGTATACGATAAAATACCGATAGGCAAGCGACCCTGCGTCGATGACCGAGACTATGTAGTTTAGACTCAACGAGCTCTCTGACTAATTAATTCAATCCACAATTAAGATTCTTGAGGCCTACGTTTGAAGAAAATCGTTTTTTATCTACAGAGAACAAGTAATTTGTTAAGGTCTGGGCCCTATTGCCTTACAAGAATGGTAATAGTGATTGACTTCATTTTGATATATTCCTTTGTTAACAATGCTCATTTTGCTCTCTGCAATAATACTTATAATATTTACTCTAATTTGCTTCACTGTAACCTAATGTTAGCATGTAGATTAAAATAAAGATTTTTTAAACAATGATATCTAATGCTTACTCAATATTTGGAATTATTCGCCAACATTAATAAATTAAACGCCTGTACTCTACACAGAGACAAAGCTAGGTAGCGACTAGAGAGTAACATAATAAAAATACAATGCCTACCAGTAAAACGTGTTATAAATTCATTAAATAAAATATACAGTTAGACACTTACCGTATTCA
This sequence comes from Plagodis pulveraria, assembly GCA_963890685.1. Taxonomy (NCBI): domain Eukaryota; kingdom Metazoa; phylum Arthropoda; class Insecta; order Lepidoptera; family Geometridae; genus Plagodis; species Plagodis pulveraria. The sequence continues at coordinate 11,321,507 of OY982956.1, forward strand.
AGGTGTGTGGTGCGAAGCCGGCAGACGTCACGCATATAAAACAACACAATAGGTACCACCACATTTTAATTCTCACCTTACAATCTACTATTATTAATTAATTTTAAAATTATGACTGTCTCTGCAAAGAAAGTTCATACGTTTTAGGTTCAATGTGTTTGATACACTAACTCATGTCTCCGTTCTCAACGCACTTTATGGGTACAGGACCTCTAAAACGTAGCATCAGTGGAAAACGAATATTTATTATATTACAACACTTAAGCACATTTGCTATATTGTCAGTGAGACGGGATGCTCCTCAACGAGTGTGACTACAACTGCCAACATTTCTGCATCAGGAATTAAAAAGCTCAAGCATTCCGTATTATTTCTCCATAAAAGCAAGCAACAGTTTAGCGGCCCGCGAAGGCTTTACTGTGTATTTGGCACTGACCTCGCAGATCATTCACCTTACCCAAAGCTACTTCTTCCCTCCTCTAATCATAAAGTATTTTTAGCTTCTATTGCTTTGGAATAAAAGTGAAATTACTTATCAAACTGAACAACGTAATTATGTCCCTTTACGATCAATAAATTTTTGGATGCACCTTGTTATACGGGGGCTATATGTTTCGATCATTATGGTATTAAAAACCTTCCGAATTTTTAATTACAACGACGAAATTCGAGGTATAAGGATGAAAAATCGTATAGATGCTAATTAGTAATGATTATACGGCTTGGAATGTGTAATTGTGTGGAGATGGGTATCTATGTTGTTAAAATATGGTGAAGCATAATTTGTAATTTTCTTCAGTGCTTACCCATGGAGGGTTGGCGTCAGGAAAGCAGCCGGACATGAAACAGTATAAATATTTTTTACAATTAAAAAGTGCCCTTCGAAAATAAATTTTAATCTTTGTGCTGTCGCATGTGTTGTTAGCGGAAAATATATCTATAATATAATCTTATGTTGTCCTATATATTGTACGAGAAGACATATTGCATCGACCTCACATGAATAGGATAAGGGTAACGGAAAAGGAAAAGGAGGGCAAGGGAACACAATGAAGTAGTTTACTTCATGGTTATGTTTTCCCATAAGCCAACCAATTTAAAAAAACCGGCCATGTGCGGGTTGCGCCTCGCTCTATCAGGGTACCGCTACGCGAACACTCAATGAATGAAAACAAATATGTTTGTCTTGATCACAACTAAAAAGCAAACTATGAATCAGCGTCGACATATTTTGTGTACGAAGAGCCGGTAATGGACCTTGCCTAGTTATTCTTAGCGATCAACTACGCTATGCGTTTACTGTCCGGATGGGTGACCGCGATTAGCATATATTACTGGGATAAAATATAATGACTAGGTACCATAAAATGCTTATACCAAAAGTTAGTTCTTTTACCAAAAATTGTAATTGAACACCAAATGTAGTAAATGATCACTAAATCTTAGCGAGGGGTTAAATATCATTTAATCTAGGGCAAAGTCATATTTAGGTGTGAGGACGAGCAAAGCGAGGCGGAGCATTAGGTTACTTGTGACCACAACAACAACCCGCGAGACGAGCGAGCGAAGAGAGCATGCCGCGGCAGCGGCCGGCGATGTAATCAATAATTACAAGTAATGAATTATCACAGGAATTGAATTCTGGCGATAATTCATTACTTTTGGTGATAATTTAAGTGCTACTTTTAGGTTAACAATGATTTATTTGGAGTCATTTTGCTTAAATAGGATAGCGAGATGTTAAAACTTCGGTTATAATTTAAACACATTAAAATTCGGGTTTAGCTTTGGTGATCATTTACTACTTTTGTCTGTTATATGTTACTATATCTGATGGTAAGTTAAACATAAGCCTTTATTATTAAGCGTTTTCGTTCTGATTGGTTCCGGTTGCGCCTTTCACACGAGCATGCCCCATACACGTACATACCACAGTTGTGCTAGTGCAAGCCGGCTTGTACACTGAACACTGTGTCTGTAATTGGTAAACAGTAGCATGTGCTTACCACCAAGTGTGGCTAGATGGTTTTTCGATCTGCTTGAAATTCTGGCATGCAAATGCCAGACTTGTACACACTGTCTGCGCGTGTGTGTGGTTCAGTATTCAAGCCGCGCTCTCAGCCAGTCGAGTTAATTAGCAAAATAGCGGGTATAAGTATATACAATAAATATACCTACATGCGTAAATGCAATCAAAATCTATTAGTACATTTATATGTGAAAGTCTTCTTAATGAATAGACTCTTTTTGGTGCATTGTGAAAGTTTATGCTCATGATTCTTTGTTATTTCAAAATCAAACTGAATTATACAATTATTAACAGAAGATATAAATCTTCATCGGATAGTATTGTTTCCACACCGGCAATTTTGGTCCGAATGAAAAACTGTGCAAATATATCTGTGCCATCTTGTAGACCCGTCTGTGTTCAGACTTTTTATACGATACAGCTACGCAAGGTAAACGATGGTCGAGCACATAGCCATTGTGGTTGATGCATATGGATGTCAATGCGATATACTTAGTCGTTAGGCTGAAAAAACGATTTTGGTAAGAGTGTTTTACCATCAAAACCATTATCTTCAGACTGGAAAGGTAAAAAGTTAATAATTGTCATATATCAGGGTTGATATAAAGCCAACATGAATATGGAAATTGTGTAGAAGAAAGAATTGACCTTTTTCAGTTTTCCTTGACTGCACTACTCCTGACCTGTAGAAGAGAACAAATCAAACATTGGACAAAAATCTGAACATTTTGGCAAAATGATTACTGCAGTATATATAAGAGTATATATAATTATATATCCTAATTAACCATCTGTCCCTGCCTACAGCATATTTTGAACACTTATTTACACTGTATGGCGCTGCATTGCATTTGGCATCCAAGATGTTCCTTATGTACAGTGACACTAGCTTACTCTTTCCTTCAATTTATTACACAGGAACTTAAACAAGGCAGTTTTGTGGCTGCACTTTTAGGAAAAAATATACCTCCTATTGCAATAATAACACTTATTTGCATGGATATTTGTATTGTCATTGCTGTATACTATATCCGCAAACGGTAATCATACGTATGTAAGCACCCACGTTTTTTTTTTCAGATCTATCTTGCTTGGAACATATAAAAGCGCGGGAGCCATTTACAATTTACCGAGCACAGTTTCAGTCTGAGGAACTCCTACAGAAAATTCTTTCGTACAGAATCTTGAGGTTGTATGCAGTATCTCGTTTTATGCATTAGACTCTAGTTAATTATCTTACAGTCACATACACAATTAGCGAAAATGGCTTGACCAAAAGTTTTTCAACAAGAACTTTGTTTTTCAATTGGGGCAACACCAACAAAGTGTTACCAGACCCATGAGTTAAAAATTATCCGAGATTTAATGCAAAATTATCGTGTTTTTATCGCAAGTCCAAATTCACTTTATACGTTTCGCAACCTAGTCTAAAAAGACAATAGATTATACGGCTAAAATTTAGGGTGTAGCACTTTAACAGATAATGTTTTTAAGTAGATCCTAAATCTAGGTAGGACCTATTACACAGGTATCAAATATCATATTAGGCAATTTTAACGTTGTGCGCCCACCTACAAGTAATTTTCTGGAAACTATACAAGCATGTTCTTACTGTTCTTCTACAAATTAAAAATAAATAATATATATTTCTTGAATATGTTTCTTATTATAATGTTAATCTAAAAGTAATTTCTTCCTCATAATTAGAACTCAATGAATGAATTTCCACGGATGAGGCATGAAGGCTTTGATGGGCTCTGGTTTTCTCAGGTACGTAAATTCTTGAGCTGTTCATACACTAAATCATGCTCGGTTTGGTATAAAATCAATTCAGCAGGTTTTTGCGCTACTACTGTCATAGCCTTCAACAGCTTGATGAGCCAAAACTATGCCATTACCAGTAGTTGTTTTAAGACGGTGTCGGCTTTTTTATAATTAAATTTGAGTATTTTGGAAAAATATCATATCACATTCCACATTTGACTGGAGTCTGGAATGCCATAGATTATACAATTTTAGACAAAAAGTTGCGTTTCGTTACAGAGATCAAAATTCATTACAAAAACATCGTGTATTTGAAAAAAATATCGTAGACATTTGATAAACTATCGTGCGATACGTATTTTTTATCGCATGATACTCAAATATATCTTGGATCTAGGATAATTATTGCATGTCTAGCAACACTGCACCAACAGCATGACAGTTTTGACGTTTAGTATTTGACGTATTTCTAGTAGATGCTTTGGCAATTGTTTTACAATAAATTCAATTTCGCTCAAAAATCGCATTAAAATAATTAAAATCTACTATGAAAATGGTTCTATTAAAATTACATTTTGTAAAATTCGTGATATTTATCGCGAAATGTTAACAACTCAATTTTGGCTTATTATTCATGACATGGATATCACTCACATTTGGTTTCAACAGGACGGTGCCACATGTCACACAGCCAATGAATCGATCAATTTATTGCAAACAAAGTTTTCCGAGCGCATAATTTCACGAAATTCAGCGGTTAGTAGCCAGCCAGATCGTGTGATTTAACACCAATGGATTATTTTTTGTGGGGCTATGTTAAAGACAGAGTCTATACCTACGGAGACAATCGAATCGATTGCAGCCTTAAAATTCAAAATCCGTCATGTGAAAATAATGAAATAGATTTTTTCCCCCCATTTTTCCAAAAAGTGAAATAAGAGTGATTAAAATAATTGACGAAAGAATCGACATCTATCAGCGTGCTCGTGGTGGACATTTGCCAGATAGCATTTTTCATTCATAATTGCCAAACTTTTCTCTTCGTAATACAATTAAAATTTGAATCATCTTCATCTAAAATCTTTGTTAATTTTTGTTTTAGAAAACAACGTTCTTGTATAATATTTTACGTATTTCTGCCTGTCAAGAATAAACACCAAACTCTAGAGGCGCTTTCTTCATTGGACTCTTCTCTATGCATAAAACAGCACAAGGGGTTTCTTACGCAAACAATGAAAGTTGTATGTTTATGTTATTATATTATATTTTTTTACACATCACGATCTTGTTGTGAAATTCGAAGAAATATAAGTAAGTTTAATGCATGGCTTGGTTAATTTAACAGTTCAACCATACATTGAAGGCATATTATTGAATTTTGAAGTTGGTAGGAACAAAATAAAGCGAGAGGCGGTACTTCATCCTCTTGGAACGGTGTTGGTGGGTTGGTAAGACGAAAGAATAGGTTAAGGAAACAAACTACATGGTAAGGTGTCAAAATATAGCCCAGGCGAGTACAATAGTTTATATTTCCTCTATGGTTTATATTTTGAATTTTACTGAGCATTGTCGGCTGTGAGGAAGGCTGAGTGTAATGACAACGCAGTGGACGTCTTCTTATACACATTATATGCAAATGAACAGTGCATGAGACCCTAGATTCCCACCAAAGTAGCAGCGTCCTATACCTACTATACATCATAGTTATATAAAGAAAGTAATAAATGGTTTGACACTTACACTTTCGGCCTCTCTTATTTTTTATGTAGATTAGAAAGACAGTGAAGTCATTCATGTAAATAATGTGTTATCGGTGATCTGTATGATTCGCCGCTAATAATCTTCTCTTAAACTCAAAAAAAAACAAATGTTTAAAGTTTTCTTTACCAAATATTACTTATGTTGAACACCAAACAAATAAACTCTCTATTATTAGATATGTTAGCCTTTGACCACTATCTCACCTGATGGTAAGTGATGATGTGGTCGAAGATGTTGTTCAGGCTAACCGAGAATTACTGGCTCTCAAGGATGGCTGCCGGAACACACCGTTACCGTTACACCGTAAGATAAGACAGTTAACAGACGTAGCTATTGCTCGCCTAGTTTATTTCGCGTACTTCCACAGTATTATGTGGTATGTTGTACTGCTGTAAGGAGCTGCTGCTGAGATAGAGACAATCTTTATCCTACAAAAGCGTGCAATTCGAGCCATATATGCTATGGTTCCTAGGGAATCTCTGAGGCATCATTTTAAAGCCATTGATATTTAAACCTTACCAAGTCTGTATATAATTGAAAATAGTATGTATGTTCGTAAACATTTGAGTAAACTTAAATGAAACAGTGACAATCACGATTACAACACTAGTAATAAATATAAAATAGCGGTGGCAGGTTTTAGATTAGCTATGACAAATAAAATCATCTTCTTAGGTAATTGTGTTGTTAGGTAAAGTTCCCAAACATATTACAACGCTCACAGAAGGGAAATTCAAGTTGTGATTACTTAAACGACGAAAACGCCTGGACAATTCCGCCTCTGCCAAGCAATTGCCTGTCACCTACGTATTATATAGTATGTATGTAACACATTGTTAAAATATGTTTAAAATGAGTTTCTTGCCCGTTCTTCTCGCAGTGGCTCTATACAATTTATTTGCTGAACGTGGCAGTACAATGTAGTATATTTCAATACCATATAAAATTTGTAATTGACCTTCATAAGAGCGTCGTAGACGCCTAAATTGAATAAATGATTTTGACTTTGACTTTGACTACGTAATTTAAACAAATATTGTAACAACTTTATTATTTAGTAAGTATGTAACACATTGTTAAAAGACGTTTAAAATAATGGCCCCGAGCTTCTTACCCGTTCTTCTGGCAGTGGCTCTATACATTTATTTGCTGAACGTGGCAGTACAGTGAAGAACATATCAATATTAAAATTTGTATTTGACCTTCTGAAGAGCCTCGTTGACGCTTAAATTGAATAAATGATTTTGACTTTGACTTAAGCCGTTGTGCTACCAGCTGATGCCACTTCACAAAGGCGTTTTCCTCTGTTTTGGATGTAGAATCTAATTAGTATCCCCAAACACATTGAACTATCCTTTCAAGTTGTAGAAAAAATATTTACAAGGATTTTCAGTTTTAAGAGGTAAAATTTACAAGCCTTGTAAATTTACAAGACATTTTTTCTGATGTTGATCTGAAAGTGTACTTCTTAAATCAAACTTCAGTCGCGCAAGAAATGTATAAGACCATAAAACCTTCATTTGCAGCATTGGACAGCTTTTCCTCGGGTTAAATATTCTTAACAAGTATTGGTTTCCATACAAACTGAATACAAGTCAGAAACTTGCACTCGTAGAGTATTTTTAAGCTTATTCTTAAGACTGGAGGGAAGTCTCGAATTTTCATACAAAAAGAGAAAACGTTTCTACCCCCCTAAACAATCACAAATTTTGATGATTTTTGGAAATGTTATAGATGTTATCAATATCCAGGTTTATAGGTTTTGATTTTTATAATTATATTAAAGGAATAGTTTGTAAATTATTTATAAAAAAATAATCATAAATAAAGAAAAAGATAAACCTTTAAGCCTATATAAAATAAGACTGAAATATTTAGATCACAGTATCACTTTGTTAAAATACCTATTTTTCTGTAGGAGCTTCTCTTCCCGGCCCTCTTAAGAGGCCTTTTACATTTTGCAGCCCTCTCACTCGCACTTTTAAAGATAATTTCAAATAGCAACAATATGGTTTATATTTTTTAAAATGTAGTTAATCATTATTTCGCTGCATGCAACTATAGATGTTCTCAACATATTTTTACTTTGTTACATGTTGAGTCCAATTAGAATTAGAGGACCAAAATTTAAAATAACTAAATTACGCGTTTTGGATCCCCCATAACAGATATCAAAATGAAAATTATTAGAGAACATCTATAGTTGCATGCAGCAAAATAATGATTGACCACATTTAAAAAAATATAAACCATATTGTTGCTATTTGAAATTATCTTTAAAAGTGCGAGTGAGAAGGCTGCAAAATGTAAAAGGGCTCTTAAGCCAGCTAATAAATTTGTACTGATACGTTAAGTATTAATAAAGATTCAGTACATATTTGTATATTTACACTTGTTATAATGCCCCATTCACTTCATTTGCTGCGTCCACACATGCTCCCCACCACTAGAACCAAAGCTCTAAGACATACAGACTCTTTTCATATGATGAACTCTTCCCAATTAACATGTAAGCTATAAGTATAAGATGTAGGTCAACATGCATTTACTTTAAAACACTGATAAATTACCGAGGTACTTTATTGGTCAGATAATATTTTTCACTTACAATAAACTTAAGATTTAAATGGCATTAAATATTACAAATACATACTATATATTGATATTTTTATATGAGATGACTTACATTATAATACACTAAGAGCTAAGGAAATAATTTAGTTTTTCATTGGTTTTTGGCACAAGTGTTTTTATAATATTTTTGTAAATAAAATAGGTACTTATTCTCTTTTCGGTTAGGTATTTAACGCTAATTCGTTTTTCTTCGTTATCGTCAAAATATTTGTCAATTGTAATTTATATGTAGAATAAATAATTCCATTACATAAACAACTGATCTTGTATGTGACACTATCATGTATACTGACGCACAAACATATTAAAAAAAAAACATATATTTTTACGGACATGTATAATTTACCGTATTCATAGATGTACGTAATTAGTAAATAAAACTTGTTGATAATCACGTTGACGTATAGTAACCAGTTAGATATATTAAACAAAGACTAACTATCATCACAATGGTGAAATGCTTTTAGTTTAACTAAGTATATACTCTCATATTTAAGGTACAAGTTGGTAGCCGACTGCACGCAGCAGCAGCAGACGGCATGTCGTCGCCTCATGTCATCACGACACGTCGTTGCGTCATGTTGCTGCATTCATGATTTCGAACCCGACTGCAGACGGCAACAGCAGATGGCAACCAGTTGGTTTTGAGCGATCCGTCAAACAAGATGTCGTGTTCGAGAATAGTGATCGATTTTTTTTATATCTTTTATTAGAAGAGGAAAAAGGCGAAGATGACTTGTTTTTATTGTACTAAAAAAGACGAAAAGCCAAACTTCCTATGCTTAAATGCAACTCAAAAACCATTCAAAAAGCGATATGAAAGAAATCCAATTTGAAAAGAAACACGCTCGATGTGTCGTTGCTCCGGCGTCAGCGGCACTACTGATCTGCGGTCGGACGACACTGCCGTCTGCCGCTCGACGACGCGTCGCTAGCTTCATGTCGCTAACTACGGAGGGAATTTCATAGAAATACGTAGAAACCAGTAGTGTCGCTGCGACACGTCGTTTGCTGCAGCTTCATGTCGTCCGCTACCAACTTGTACCTTAAGAAAGGTCGAGATTCTTACAAATAATATAATTTACAGATAATATATACAAATTTATATGCGGTAAGATATATTACTCGTATTATATCTTCATTATGTGATACATTAATATCATACAGGTAATAAGATATAAAATGGCATTCCTATATTACTTTTTTCGTGTCTTCTCTGCACAACATTTTCATGCCAAATGTTAAGTTAAGTTTAAACGATGATGTTTTAGTTTTACAACCCTTACGATGTCCATCTGCACTAAACTTTGACAGTTCCTAAGTCCATAATTTATCTCACCTATGGCGTTTTCAACCATAAATTGTAATGCACCATCTAAAAAAGTTTTCTAAATGCGCTTTGTCATGTGTCAGACGAACGTCGGTCGATTTATTTCTTCTGACACATGACACATGAATAAGTCGACTGACTTATTCCTTCTGACACATGACACATGAATAAGTCGACTGACTTATTCCTTCTGACACATGACACATGAATAAGTCGACTGAGTTATTCCTTCTGACACATGACAGAGGCAAATTATTCTTAAGTTCGACTTAGTTTATGAATGTCCTTGTTAAGAATTTATCTAATAAGAACGTTAAGACTTTGCTCTCATTAGTACAGACGGACATTAATGAATTTATTAAATTATACACATACCCAAGAACTAAATTAGCTAGATGGACAGCTTATATTTATTACATATCAATAGTGTTACAAAGATATGTCTTTGTAACACTATTGATATGTAATAAATATAAGCTGTCCATATTATTATATCCATATTATATATTGATTTCTGATGCGTAAAGCAGGTGTAACAATAACTTATGAGTTATTGTTACACCTGCTTTACGCATCAGAAATCAATAGAGCTGAAAAGTGGTCGTAAATATTCTGCATTTTATATGAGCATAAGGAGTTATTTCATTCATTTTTTTTTTTTCATTTTGTCGAATCTTTATGTAGATGTTTTATTGAATACATAGCATATAATGCAAAATCAGTACTAGTCAGTACAATAGCAACCATCCATCGTGTTCTCTTTGATCCAATCCAGATATTTCGTTACTCGTGTGTAAACGCCGGGGTAGCCCACTCTCGCGCATCCATTACCCCATGATACGACACCTGAAAACAACATAATAAGATCATTACCTTCCATAAGTTATTATGTATTAAATCTTAGTAATAAATTGTAATATTTTTATTTTAGCAATAACGCATGCTCTGCGGACATTACAAAATTACCCACGTCCCCTTACGATGGTTAAAGAACGAGAGGAAAAATTAGAGTTCTGAGTCATATGTCATGTTAGCTCAGTCGGTTAGAGCATACCCCTGCTCTAGGGGTGGATGATGTGGGTTCGAATCCCGCACATGAATATATTTTTTCCTCTTGTAAATTTGTAATCTTAATAATAAAATTGAGTTCCAGGAGAGTCATGAAGTTAAAACAATAAAATAGTACAACGTTTATATATCGTCGGCAAAACGAAAGTGAATAGTTTACCTCTAGCTATTTTATAACGATGCCACATCCGATTCAGTCTATAAGATTAAAAACGTCCTCCAAGAAGTTTGTGATCAGTTTCGGAGAAGTAGTCTCTGTCATGTATCTCGCAATAGTTGGATTGGAGCCCAGCTCATAAATGCTATTATGGAATCGATAATGGTAGGTTTTCTAAATAAAATACAATAAACATACAGGCGATTTTACAACCCCAAAAGGATTGCAGTATCGACCAAGTTTCGATTTTTGTCGAAGGCTTTTCACTGTCCAGAAACGCTAGTCACTACGGTAAATTTTATTCCTCAGTCTTTTGCATCAGGTACAAAACTACGGCTCCACGATTCTCCGATTGGCAGATTAAGTCCCGGCTACAGAGACGGATGGAGGTGGTTCGAATCAAGCTCGTGGTTCATATTATTTCCATTTTTATAGATGATTAGCTAGCCTTGGACCACTATCTCGCTTGACGATAAGTGATGATACGGACGAAACTGATGTTCAGGCTAACCTAGAATTACTGACTCTCAAAATACTTTTGTAATTTAGTAGGCCGGTAGTTTTTCAATAAGACCTTGTTGTCACTTTACTTTTAAGAAGTCCACCATCACTGTTGAAATTCTATGATTACGTTATATACTTACGTTACGAATTTGTCTATTACGCTTCCCAAATCCGATATAAATATATCAGCTAATGATTGCAGTGTCATCTCATTGAATTCTTGCGTGTAAGTGATAATGTAGTGAGTGGTCGAATAATAGACTTAAATTAGAATTACTAGCTCACAAGGACCGCTGCCGGAACACATCGTTAGGCTTAGCTTGGTGACTGCGATTTTCTATTTGAGAGTGGTATAGCTAGCTATCTAGACGGGCATTCGCAAAATACCAATGTGGTCAAGCTCAAGACCGCAGCGGGTTTTGAACCATGGACCTGCTGGTCAGTAGTCCATAGGCATTGCCACCGAGCCATCACTGCTTCTAAATGAAAACTTGATGGCTTTTTCTGTGTTTCTGTATCTTATCTCACAGTTTTCTTAAATAATTCATCGCTTGTACAGTTTCCACCCATTCTCACGACTACTGCGAGCTTCAAGTCGAGGTGTACCGATATGTTTTTAATAAGTATACGGAGTATGGATCAGTGTGCGCCAACCGTTATCAGTCAAATATAGTTGAAATATAAAGTTTTGTGTCAGTAACTAAACGGAATATTATTTAGTGATTATTTCACGAAATATCCCAACTTAGGTTCGTTATGTGACGACAGAAAAACCACGTAACCCGGATATATTCGGAACAATTTTTGACACATTTTGACTACATTTCAGACTGTAAAATATAGAAACACTAATAGGCTTACCGATCAATTCATATCGTTTGTCATTCTTTCTCTCGGTTATAAGTGGACCGCCGCTGTCACCCTGGAAATTAAAATCAAAGTATTGAATACGTTATGGAACCAAACACAACTTCGCGACTCAACAAAGTCTGATTATATATTCTAGTGGTAGGATTTCTGGTGTGGTACGTGTAAATTGTTTCGACCAATTTGAACTTATATCTCTACTGGACGAAAACTGCATCTTATGATCGATCTCAACTTTAAGATGCATCTACAGATACTACGTACCTGTTAGCTTGGAGAAAGTACTAGCACAGACAATAAAATATTATTCTAATACTTTATTATTCTCTGTAGTGTAGACAAAGATGTTCAAAATAAGCATAAGTTCATTACAGACCCTGTTGGGTACACAATTAGGAGAGAGGAGGATTATTAACACTATTATTATAATGGTCCAAATAGTTAAATTGTTACTAATGAAAGTCCGATAAATCAACAATATAAACGGTTTTATCAATGCGACAAATAGTTGGATAGCAGAAATTCTCGTCGAGAATATTTTAATCAGAGCAGAAAGACCCTCATATACGTCTTCAACTTTGACATCAACAATTATCAAAATCCCTCCAGTTAGATGGCAACTTTTTTGTATATTTAGGTACCAGCAATATGGGAAACGTGTATGTTCAGATACATCTATCTGCCTATCAATTCTTATATACATAAAATATACAATAATAACTCAGAGGTGTTTTGAACATTCACGTTTACCCCGGGTATTTTTAGGTTTAGTGTATAAGGGATAGGGGGCGAACCTATTTCTATATATACACAGGGCACAGAAAGTTCCAATCTGTGGAACACTTCTTAAAAAATATTTGTCACAAATAAAATATAAAACCGGCACTGTAAAGATCGGGTAAGGAACTCAAATCTATTCTTTTTAAACGTTTTTTTTTTTTAATGAATGGTACCATCCTGATTTAATAAAGCCCCGAAGCTCCCATTTTCATGATCTATTTTTATTTAGGCGCTATGCGACAGACTTTTTTACTTGAGGGCTGTGGCTAGCCTTGCAAGTATTTGCAAAATGCCCTACCATCGAGCGGCGAAACTCCAACCTGCCGCTAGATAAGGGATTTGAAATATGCACCCCTTGCATGGCCATAGCTACCACTGAGTCATCAGTGCTTCAAAATCCAACATAACTGTAACGTTTCCTAAGACTAAAAAGTTTGTATAAGTGTTTATAAGGAATCTAACATTGCGGTTAATCGAAAATAAAATTTTATAACTTAACTGAATTTATGACATATATAACTAATTTATTTTTTATTCGTAGAGTTATTTAATTGTGATACATATTTTTATTTAAGTGAATTTACATTTTAAACAAAAAATCAGACATTGAATTCTGTTACTTAGTTTTTCTTATAACAATGGAATATATTAATTATTTATAAAACTAATTTTGTAAATTTGAAACATAAAATAATAATATACGCCATTGTAATGGTTATGGTAGAATGTTTACACCCATTTATTAATATACCACCAGCAGTGCTTTATACAAAATTCTAGTAAATAAATGATTTGATTTGTTAATTTTTAGGTATGCCTTTATTAACAAAAAACTACGAACAATATGCAAAACTACAGCTACTAAAATAATAGCACTTAGATAACCTATAGGTCAATGCAGACTCACAGGCAGTCCAAATGCCCCAGCTCACTACCCGTTGGCAGCGTGCCCAGCATGCTGGCAGCATTGATAAACTTTATAAAATTTGATAAAATCACTCTCACCTGGCATGAATCCTTCTGTCCTGTTTTTGGATATCCAGCACACAACATATTGTCTGTTATCATAGACGAAGTATACTTGGTATTTCGACACTCTTGATTGCTAATCACAGGTACTTCCACTTCTTGGAGAGTACATGAAACTTTGCCTTCTTCTGTAAGAGTTCCCCACCCTGAAGCTACTGCTTTTACTCCCTCATACAAATTGTCTGTAAGAAATATATGACAAATTTTTATTACACTTATTTTAAAATGAGTTTGCTTTATCAGTGGCAGAAAGAATGTTCTTACAGGCAATGAAATGTAATTGAAAGTAATATTTAAATTATTACACATCATTCTCGTATATTTCACATTGTATGTCATGCAAACTGAATATTAAGTACTATTAGTTATGCTGTGCTTAAAGTTACTTTAATTGGTTCAAACCTTACATATCGGTATCTAATTTAAAACAATATAATTTTTGTTTTCTTGTGAATATATTCACAGCTGATCCTGAACGGTTAACCGGACAGTAACTTTTTACCGCCAGCTGGTGAATTATGTTTTTTTATGCCTTTAACTACTATGCCTGATGGTAAGTGATGATGTGGTCGCAGATGTTGTTCAGGAAAACCTAGAATTACTGGCTCTCAAGGACAGCTGCCGGCACACACTGTTAGGTACTTGTCGACAGATTACTACTTGAGGGCGGTAACAGTGGCACCTGGCGGTAGCTAGGCTGCATTCGCGAAATGCCCTACCACCGGGACCAACGGCTTAACGTGCCCTCCGAAACACGGAAGCGCTCAGTAGTAATATTACTAGCTTAATAAATCAGCTAAGGCTGATCGTTTAAGAACGGCTAAGCAAACTTCGCCACGAGCGCTCAAAAAAATGATAGCCACCACTGGCAAGACCTAGTAGTTTTCAGTCCAGAAATCGGAAAATGTACTTTAATAATTATATTTTAACTTCCTTTTTGTTACAAACAAACTATGAAACCTAATAACTGCATATCCCTTGAAATTACTTTTCATTTTTAACGTTAAAAGCTATTTAACACGGCACCAACCCTCTTGTTAGCTGTAGCATGAACAAGGACAGGCGATATTTAAAGAAAAAATATTGTAGTACTTGGACCCAAAAGGCCCAAAAGTAGCTGCGACGAGCGCTGGTAGTGTATAAAAGTTATGTTTGGAAACGACTATATTTTCAATGGTTTGAGTTTACAGCAGCTTCCGTCGTGGATCTATAGCATTGATCATAAGTAGACCCTCGAATGTGGAAGGAGCTAACGTGTCAATACAAATGGTACATCTTACAAAAGTCTGCTCCCTCTCTAAACTAACGTCATTTCTTTTTGTTGTTTGTTTGTTCATCAGGCATCTGGTCATCATCATATACCTATCTGTTCTAGAATTGATGATGGCAAGAATTATAACGTGCGGCGGTATTGAATCGAAAGAATCCGAAAGAACCTGCTTGCGCTACTTTGGCAGGAAAGGCGTACTTATAGATATCACTAACACATGAACAGCCCCAATTCTACTCGAAAAACCCTATCATCTTGTAGTGTTCAAATTAATGTTGAGGGAATAGGAAGAAGCTACTTCTGATTAATATTCTAAGATAGTTAAAAAGCGAGCTTGATCATGGTCACTGAGACAATTTTAAACCAGAGTTTACGGGTCTTCCGTACTAATGCAAAGCCCCATCATATTTGAAGACTTGGTTCCAGTAGGACGTTGTCCCAAGTTTATTAGGACAGATAGAGTTATAAGCTTTAAACCCGCACACCGTTGAAACTTTGGTACTCCGTCACACCTTTTCGTGGGGTGCCGGGTTAGATCCCCATGGGATGCGGGATTAGAATTGCACTTTGTCATATCATCCCGCGGGTGTCGTAAAAGGCGACTAAGCGAATAATACTGGAAGGTGGGTAGCAGCGCCTTGTAACGAACTGCCATCTTAAACTGCAATCGCCAAGCCGCCTGCCAAGCGTGGGGACTCTGGAAAATACCCCCTTAATAGGCTGTGTTCAGCAGTGGACGAATCGGCTGATACAGTACAGTACAGGACTTTATTATCAAGATTTCATCATTGTCTACATGGGTGAAACCGCAGGGTGCCTCTAGTTTTTAAACGTACGAGTACATATTAAGGAGTTATTTATCTACATACTTACGTGTATTTGTCGGCATGCATATGGGCTTAATGGCTTCAGAAATAGGCACTTTTTCATTCAATCTTAACAGTGCGATATCATTGTCGAAGTTCGCCAGGCTGAACTTGTTAGCGATGGCGCGCAGTACGAACCGGGTCTCAGGTCTCGTGGTCGCATTGCACCGGTTGTGCTCCCCAAATGTCACCTTTATCATGAACCACATAAAACTGGAAATGAAAATGTCAAACTTTAGATACAGATTTGGACAAACAACAACATAAATTATGCTACGTATAATCCGAACTTAAATATAACAAATATTTTCTAGCAGAATTTGAATAGAGAAATTGTTAAGTAGCTATAATCTCTCCAACGTGCCTATTGTGTAACCGATAGGCACTGGTTCCAATAGCTTCGTTCTGTGCGTTAGCATCAATAACGAAGTCAAGTTTGCGTCGTAGAGCGAAAGTGACACTCTGTTTGGGCGGACTTCGGTCATGAATACTATTAATACCTCATTTACGCTTTCACTACTTGCAGTTGCGCACGTGAGCCTTATTTTACTGCAGTGCTGTGCCTTGCTACGAAATGATCTGCATACGCACACAGAACATTTTTCTAAACTACGCATTATTTCTAAATGAAATGCAAAGAAGCTGTTTTTTCTATAGCTGACAGGCTAGCCTTTGACCACTATCTGACCTGATCGTAAATGATGATGTAGGTGAACGTGATGTATAGGCTAACCTAGAATTGGAGGTTCTCAAGGACTGCTGATGGATGGGACACACCATTTATACACAACACGTGCTTGGCGACCGATTGTCTACTTAAGGGTGGTAGCTAGCCAGGCGAGCATTCGCAAAATACCCTAAAATTATGCTATGTCTACAGCAACAGCCGGGACAGACGGCGTGCCCTCCGAAGCACAGAAGCGTTCAGTAGTAATAGCACTGGCGGTCACCCATCCAAGTCATGACCAAAGCGGACATTGAGAACTTAGAGAGAAGTTGAAGAAATTTAGCTCCAAAACTGAGCCTACTCAATTTTATTTTTTGAATAAAATCTAGGCCAGATCTATATTTGGCCGTATAGAAAAATTATGGCATGTATAGCACGCCCCTGTCATTTCTTTTATTGGTCAACTAATTATCCTCAGGGAAAATATGACCGTGAAAATCACACTAATGCTCCATTTTACCGCCATTTCCAGAGGACCACCAGATACATTTGAAATATTTTTAACGTAAATGAATATAGATAAGAGCCTATACTAAATATATATATATTCATACCTAAAATTTTCTTACCAAAAGTGATGTAAAAAAAGCAATTAAATAAAAAAATAAGGAAAGCAATTCAACGGGGCAATGCTGCCAGCATGCTGGGCACGCTGCCAACTGGTAGTGGGCTAGAGCATTTGGACTGCCTATGTGTCTGCAATGACGTATGGGGATCTGAATGCTTTTATTGTAATAGCTGTAGTGTTGTATATAGTTCGTAGTATTTTATTAATAAAGGCATACCGCCGTTAAATAAAAAAAAAGTAATGTAATTGGCTCAGTTTTAAAAGGGAATATGAAACGTCGAAAATTTTGTTTCTTTTGCTGGCACGCACCCTTTACTAGATGATCGGTTAAGAAAGAACAACCAAGCAATCTACGCTACGGGCGCTTACTGTGATGTTACCTGTAGGATTGAGCTGTGGAATCGACGCAAAACAACGACTCACAATGGATCCTAAGGTGGACATAATTTTGTTGAGGATAATGAACTTAAGTTTGGAGCGAGCACTCCAGCCGGTTTGAAGGTGAACGCACTTCATCGATACCTATTGGAATTCACAAATTCAAACTTCGATTTTATTTTGGACTTGTTTGCCAATTCGTAGGTTATCGGACCCGTATTCGTATGATTAACGATCTCATCTGATCTTTTATGTGTCTGCTAAATTTATTTTGTTACAAATTAGTCACGAAACTTATAAACCTTCTTTGAGGCTCGGGTTTCTTAATTATCATAATCAATAACTCAGATACGCTATAAAATTTAAATTACATTCTTCGAAAATTTTATGTTATTATAGCCATAGTTAAATTTTAAAGCGTAGATCAGTGCTCCAGATGCTAAGTGTTTTCTGAATGATGATTTGTTTTTCATTAACCTAGTAACAAATGTGACAATTATCGTTAATTATTCTTTTGTTTGTCAAATTAACCTTAATCACCTTGACCCTCATGCTAATATATTGTATAAAGATTGAGTTGTTTATATATCATATGTCTACAACAATTTGTGATTCATGCAACTATTAAAATAGGCGGAACTAATGTAGACTAGGAGTGTTCAAGTACAGACTGACTTATTTTAGGATATATTAGCTTTTCGGCCGTTCACCTTTCCATACCAAATTTCATCCAAATCTGTCTTGTGCTTTTTAAGTTTATTCATTGCGTACAAAAAATACAAATCTTTCCTCTTTATAATATTAGTATAGAAGTATAGGGCTTCGGAGATAATCTTCCAAGAAAGTTTGTACAGGGTTACACATTGTCACTTTCAACCATTTAAACTGCTGTCAGATGATGCCTTGTTAAGAAAAAACTGAAATAAAACATATCTCACCCCGCAGGACAATGCACACACTGTTGTTTTAACAGGGCAGCTGACTTAAGGAAAAGGTGATGAATCAGATTTCCTCCGTACCAAGAAATCTTACGCGTCGTTTTAGAATAAATTAATGAAGGTACTAACGCAATGATTTAATGTGATAGTTTCACAAGACGTTAAGCGCAGGGTTATTGGTCAAGAATAATACCACCAGCTAAACCTAAAACCGACCCTTTTTCATTTTAGAATGCTGTTAGTTAGGTAGAGAAAATAGTTGCAGCAAAGCATTGGCATTTAAAAATAAATCGGGAATTGCAACTATGCAAATATAATATTTTTTTCCAGAAAAAAACAGCCAATTATGATAAAAACCACACAAAAATATTTAAAACGCGTCATAATTTAAATACAACCAACTTATTAATAGTACCTAGTAATAATATAAATATGAAGTAGATATTGGATAGTATAAAAAAATATTTTAATAAACTTAAAACACAGCTTTACAAACACATTCAGCTACGAATATTAGCTCAATGAGTACAAACATTTAATTGGTATTTACTATCTACTAATCAACCTAAATGCGGATTGCCTATCCTTATACTTTGTCTTTAGATATCAAACTAAAAGACACACGATGTTCGTCTACAAAAACAGCTGCCGGAACATACCGTTATGTGCTTAGGTGACAGATTTTATACTTAAAGCTGGTAGCTTGCCAGTCGGGCATCTGCAAAAAAACACCATGTGCCATTGATAGACGAATTTCTTAGCATTCCATGGATTCACCGCGCGGTTGCCGGGTCCATAGCGTTGCTGAGGAATAGGCCTAAGTAACAGGCCCCTGGGACTTCCAACTCAGGGAGTAGGGTTAAGGAGCACCTTTACGGTGTCATAAATTCTCCCCTCCACCGATCAAACCTCCTCCCCTGCCTATCCAAATTTAGCAAGACGATACTAAAATTAAACATGTTTTGTTGTAATTTTCTTTTTAAGATTTCTGTTTAATTAATGTTAGCCAAAAGGAAGGAAATATAATTTGGGCGAGAGAAGCGAGCCCTAACACTATCCCACAACTTGACCAATTTGTGGCCCGCTTTACGGAAAAATTATCACGCCTATAGATTTGTGCTCTAATATAGTAATTTTAATTCATATATAGATGTGTTAACTGTCAAAAAAATATAGTTTTATAACCATTAAAAAAAATGAACGGTAACAATTTTGTATTCATTGGATATGACTGAGAATATACTACTAACGACATCTGTTAGAAAACCAAAGAGTTAAGTTGAAAAAACATCCCTGCAACAGAACTAAACTCAATACTTAATTACATCGTAGTTAATCTACTTAATACATAGATGACACCACTACCATCAGGATGTAAAATAAACGCAAGCCTTCAAAAATCTCAGCAATTTACTAGTAGGTATATTAGACATCGTAAAAAAATTCAACGACTCTCGCGTATTACTTGATCGATAACAACAATGAGACATCAAAACAAAATACTTATATTTTGATATCTCCGCGAATTTACTTAGGCAAACAAATAGTATAGTTTATTTATACATAAGTAGAAAATCTGTCGCCAAGCACCTAACAGTGTGTTCTGGCAGCTGTCCATCAGAGCCGGTGAAATTACAGGCACATGAGACTTAGCAACTATGTCTCAAAGTGACGGGCCCAGTGCAATTCGTGACTTGTGATGAATTGCATCTGTTATAGGCAGAGGTTAGTGCGCTTAACATCAGGTGGGCCTCGATCTTGTTCCGCCACAATAAAATTAAAAAAAAAAAGTGATGCTTCGCAAGTAGCAAGATTCACAACAATTTTCTCAACGCTCTAGCCTAGTGTCTTCAAATAATAAATTGAACTTGACTATAAAACAGCCCTCTATCACAATCTTATTAAAAAATATTAAGTTAAATAACAATAAAATTAACAGTTAATGTGCTACATTTTTAAACAAGTTCCAGCATCAAAACTTCTTGAGTAAAAATTTGATTGTGTAACGATGTTTTGTGAAAATAAGGAACGAAATTCGTAGTTCCTAAACTATATTTGATCCGCTGCAAATCCACATCAATCGATGGATCAACTTAATACATTTAATCAGAACATTAAATATTTTTTTAATCGTATTTTCCAAAACTTATCAGAGCGCTTGGTTGATGCGACGCGTGATCAAAGAATAAGCATTGCAATTCAACGGGGCAATGCTGCCAGCATGCTGGGCACGCTGCCAACTGGTAGTGGGCTAGACCATTTGGACTGCCTATGAGTCCAAATGCTTTTATTGTAGTAGCTGTAGTGTTTGTTAATAGTTCGTAGTATTTTGTAATAAAGGCATAACGCCGGTAAAAAAAAATTAAATAATTAACATGCGATATTGAAATAAAACTATATACGGCGTTCAAAAGAAAATTTTCAAATTTTCGCGCGTTTCGGACGGAGCCAGCGCGGCGACCGCAGTTGTATTGTGCGTAGATAAAAAAATAAGTTAAACGGTGAGATTTGTTTCATTTTCGTTTCAACCGACATACCCATCTAACAATTAAGGGATTTCCTATGCCTATAATTTTTATAATGATTTTATAGTCATTATAAACATAGGCATAGGAAGAAAATGAGTAGCATTAAAGTTTGAGCAGACAGTTTATGTTGCGCTTTCCATACACAAGTTTCGTCATGTTTAAATTACCAAGACTAACTGTTGGTACGAGTATTATTACTTAGCTATATTGAAATTCATATGCTCGGTTACTTGTGACTTTAACCGGCAGTCAGTCTACTCGTGACTTTACTTGAAGATAAAAAGATAGTTAAAGAACCCCTATAGAAATAAGTTTAAAGGTATTACCTTCTGATACGCTTATATTTCTGAATTAATATCTGATAATAAATAATCTCCTAATATCTCTCTCAGGCTCTTGGTTTGCCAGAGACATAAAATGAAGTTTTAGAAAATTATTCGATTTTATTTCCCATGAAAATACTAAAACAGATAAAGATAAAATATAATATTTTGTATTAATATTTTGAAGAAGTGACAAAAAATAGAGACGAATTTTAATTATTCTTCATTGTATAACCTATACACAAATGTTTGCAGAATTTTGTTGCTTTATTGTTGGCAATACTTCATTACTGTTAACTAAAACTACCAACCTACCAACGGTGTACGATCGGGTACACTGATAGGTTCTGTCTCTAAATGAGAAAGGACTGAGAGAGAAGAGTACCTACCTGCAACTTGTATCGAGTAAAAATCACCTGGTGTATATACAGTTTGCTAATCACATTATTCTTGTCAGAAAAATGCATCCAAGCTCCAAAACAAAATGGAAATATAATGGCGGCCAATATATAAAAGCGCCGGACTAAAAAGCATATGATTGAAAAGTACATACATGTGCCAGAGATGAAAGATAATTCGCAAAAACAATAAAACATACATACACACGGATTTTGCACACACACCAACATACGTAAGATGTCAAAATGTTTAAGAAAAACGTAACCCATTTCCAACACTAATAAATATGAAATTACTTGTTGAAGTCAGTACCCATGCTGATTTAATAAAACTTACTTCACATTATCGTGGTTCGAATTCATTATTTTCAATCTTTTTAGTGTTGGAAGTCATTTTATTTTTTTGCTTTCTTTTTATTGATGCGTACTGCTCACAACATCATTCGCAATATTAAGTCATCCAGATATACAAATATATTTTTCAGTTAATTGACTATAACTTAAAAACTAGTGTTCAACGATTATCAATTTGCCGATCACGATTATCTAAAACAATAATCGGCAATTCCGATTCCGATTATCACTGTGTGGAAAATTAAAATATATAAATAAGATTATAAAGAAAAAATACGAAATATTTATTTCGGTAAACTTGGTGTTATACAATAGTATCATTTTCAATGGTATTTTCTTTCTTTTTCCAAGCTAGTAAAATGTAATGACAACACGAACAACGATGTACGCTGCGCCACATCTGAATTTACAGGTAGGTACTTGTACAAGAATACAGCAGTAAATTTTTCGATACAAAAGCTACGTTTCCGAGTTTGTTGTCACTAAAGTGTGTTACTAACGAATTTTAGGTAATTGTGCTATAGGTAGATATAATAATCGGTAATCGGAAAACAATCGTATCACTAATCCGGTTTTCCGATTAATCGTACTAATAATTGTGGATTAATCGTGTCGTAATCGTTAACGGTTGCATCCCTATTAAACCTCCTTAACCGATTTTGATGAAAAATGGGACTAAATTGGAGGTTAACTCTACCCAACAAAAAAATAATCAGATTTTGATGAAATTTAAATGGAACCAAATTGGAGGTTTACTCCACCCAACAAAAAAAAGAATCACCATAATCAGTTCATAATTGGCAAAAACATACAAAGAACAGCTAAATTGAGAAACTTCTCCTTTTTCGTTGGAAGTCTTATAAAAAGAGGATTATGCCTCGCGGTCCATGACGTGCCTACTCATATCAGTCATTGCTTAAACGTTTGCCTAGATTGAAATCTGAGCTAAGAAAATCGTGTAGATACATCTAGCCAAGGTGTCATACAATATTTAATCAATAAGTACGTGTTGGACACGTATACCTCACTAGTTAGTTTGTTTGCTAAGTCAACATCCTTTTAAGAGTTTTGTTCAAACACTTCACTTACTCTAGTAGCATATTCACGCCTTCGTACTAGTCGTTTACTTCGGAGCTGTAGAAGAAAGTAAACAACCATGCAGCACTTGTTAATTTCCTTACATGCTTGTTCTGCAAATAGACTTTCGCCATTTAAACTTCTTACATTGTAGAATATTATAATAGCGCGCCACTAGCAAGTATGTGTCACATTGATTGGGTCTGATACATTTGTGTGTCTCATAAACCATAACAAAGCCATAAACCCTTAGACTTTGATTAATATGTAAACACGCATTAAAAATATATTTTTATGGTATATGCTAGGTCATTTATTTTGAGTTCCCAGCAACATTAAAGTCTAGGGCCTTAATTTACCTGAAGATGTGTTGGCTCTTAAAGCGCTCGTAGCGTAGCTGGCTTAGCCGATCTACTTAGTTAAATTGCAGTCATGCTTGGATGGTTAGTGGCATTTCTACTGAGCGCTTCGGAGGGCATGCGTCGATCCTAGTTGTTGTCTTAGGATGACAGTCAATGTATCATGGTGGTAGTGAGTTACATGTGAATCTGTCTGGCTAGCTTCCACTCTCAAGACCCTTGAGAGACAGTCTCTCTAGGATAGCTCGAATAACATCTACGATGAGATAGTCGTCAAAGGCTTCAGCTAACAGCAATAAATAAAAAAAAATATGGTTCACCCATCCCACTCGGTATTAAGCTTAACGGCATGGTACCAGAATTGAAAATCTGTCGCCGAGCACAAAGCTGTTTAATAATTACAAATAGGTATTTTAAAAATGTTAGGTACTAGATAGACTAGATCGTGCGCTCGAAGGGTCAAGACTTCCTGAGGCTGTTTCGAAATGCTAACTTTTCCCTACCTGATATTAGAGTGATTAGAAACATAAAAGCATTGGTGCAGTGTTGACAAGATCAAACTAGGATGATTCCTATTGTAAAACGGTCAAAAGCTCATTGCGCCATAATGGTTGCTCTCACGTTTTAAATAACACTGTTCCAAAGTTTGTCGACCACTTAGGTGAGCCTGTTCAAATACTTTTTCGGGATACTAGGGCATTCAAATCAGAAATGATCATGACATTGGTTATTTTTTATGAAAAGCAGTAACAAGACGACGCCTACTCATTATAGGAACAGCGTCACCTTTTTAAGAGACACTGTACTGCGCAAGTCAATCTAATTCGTTAGTTCATATGTCTCGTTCGCCCATTTGCGTGTGTTTTTGTGAGCCCTTATCGCCATAGCACAGTTGTACTTCGAGGAACAATATCTGGCCGTAGTGCTAAAAGTACTCTTGCTGAAGAGGCCTATTTACCACGTGTTTATTGAGGTAGAGCAGCTTAAAATTTCATTAGACTTGAGGTAAGAGTTGAATCATTGAAAAAATACAGTTTTATAGCCTTGCTAGCTCTTACATATTTTACTATAAGAACTAATAAATTTCATGACGTACCCTTTGACGCAATGAGCAGCAGACAGCACGTATCGATCATTGATCAACATTCCGCCGCAGTAGAACTTCTTGAAGTACGAAAGTCGAGCCATCCAAGGGAACTCATTAATGTTGGCCTCTACCCCGCCAGTGATTCTGGGTAACTCATTGCGTTCGCCGCATTCTGGAAACACAGGGATTAAAATCATCAATCTGTGCTGGTTATATGGGATTTTATGCAACATAATAAACATTTGGGATTAGAGAGATGCTCTATGCAGTATGCACTCAAGTTGTGCTACTGACAGAGCCTAGGCATCCCATAGATAAAAACTTATATCACATTAGGAAGGTGCTTAATACATGATCAAACTCATGTATTGGCATACATTCAGTGCCTGTTCTGATATATATCTACTACCTCACCACAGTTGCGATTGACGTCAAAGAAACAGTGCAGAATTCAAGACTATCGATCATCACGTAAACCTCTAGAAGTAGAATTAAATTTGATTCTGTTCTGCGGAAAAAAGACACACGTGAGTCTGCAGCATTAAACATCACCGCAATCGGAGAATGTTTTCAGGAACAAGTTGCGAACAAGTTTATTTTTCATTGATATGCGCATTAGACGTTTAGTTTTCTAGCATTGTGCTGCCACCTGCACTGTAACAGGTTTCAACACATTGCTTATTAATGTGCAGCAGAAAAAAACGTATCAGAGCGTTTGATATAGACTCTGAGGTTTGATATAGTGTCTGAAGTGTCCAGACATCAACGAGTCAGTTGATATTAATTGGGCAAGCCGTATGAAGAAAATTTTTATGCAGTCATGCCCTGTCAAAAGCTAAAGTTTGGGATATAATAATAGATCTCTCCTCATGTCTAAATAGATCTAGAAAGACAATAGAGTAGATGGTGGGCAAGTTCCACCCGCTTGGAATCTAGTTATCAAATGAATTAAATCTAGTCATCAAACAATTCTGCAAGACCTCTGGGCACTATGAACACGAATACTGCGTGCATAGGACAAGTTATGACTTAATAAAACCCTAGGCGGTAGATACAATGTGCATGGAGGCTCGGCATTTTATAAATGACCACCTGGATAGCTATCACGCTCAAGTCGAATATCTATCATCAAGCACCTAACGGTGTATTCCAATACCTATACTTGAGAGCCTGTATTCTAGGTCAGCCAGAACAACATCTCATTATAAAAAAAAATACAATTAATTTCCTCAATAAACTCAAAGACAACTGTTACCTTATTCTACCGGTTACCACCATCACTGCAAAGGGCTTCAAATGTCAGGACAATATCGAAAACCTTAGAAACTACATTGTGGAAAGTTCATTAACTTTCCCATTCATTAGCTTTCCTCATGCGATTTTACATAGCACCTGTTCGTGGAATTAAGTGGCAGTAATATGAATGGAGACTAAGGCAACCTACCTATACGTATGTAGGTAAGTACCTATATATCTTACTTGTGAACAGTTGTCAATCATGCATTTTGGCATTCTATAGAATGTATTTTGTCTGTAATAATGAACAAAAGACCAATACTAACTGCAAGAACATGTGGTCCGTGGCTGGTTCACTTCCAGTAGTGGAGGCCGGTTTCCCCACACTCCACCGAAGAAATTCTTCGTGAACACACCGCGAGTGTCGCGCACCGCATCACCCTGTATCACAAGAAAAGTTAGGGGAAGCCAGTGAATATGTCACTGAATACTTTGTAACCGTAGCTGTTTATAGCTAGAATTATGCCTTGGTTTATCTCGGTTGGTGGATTGTAACGGTTAGTGAAGACTTTCAGGCAAGTTTTTTTTTCTAAATTATAAGTTGTAGATGCAGTTAGCAGCTAAGTATGAACTGGACTGCAAAATATATATAATTTATATCGTTTCTTCCTCAAAATATTTGATTTTTATTTCTTATTTTTGTAAATAAGCAAAAACAAATACAATATCGTATGTTGGGAAAGGATAGGCTGTTCGCGGCCCTTTTATAATTTACACTTTTCTGTATCCTCACAAAACGAACAGGTAAATAAACAAATGAGTGCCTACGAATTATTATGCTGTGCTTATTTCATAAATATAATAAATATTCATAAAATAGAAAAATCAACCAACCTCTGAACAGCTGAACGTCAAAGTCCCAATCACCAAAAAAAATGCGCACTTCCACATGCTGGCAATCTGGTTTCAGAAAAGAAAATAAACAAAACGATGAAGTTATTATTCTTGATTTGAATATCGAAATCAGATTTTCGCGGGCATCGTATTCTGACGGTCCGACGGAAGGTTGTGGCGCGCGCTCGCAGGCGGTCACACTGAGATGCGTTTCGTGTAAGCGCCAACAACCGACGTGTTTTGGATATGTCGATGAGCTACCCCACTAGCCGATAGCACCTAAGCCTTCCTCACACGACGTACAAATCAACCGAAGCTGGCGTGTCATAGCGGTCACACCTGTAACTTGGCGCCATCGTCGTCAATTAAGCGGTCTTTTTGGTGTCACGTGGTTACGACTTAAGTACGATGCTAAAATTTTATTAGTTTTTTTGTGCTTTTTTAACTGTGACAAATCTTCAAGTAGATTTATGACAGCTAATATCTAACTGTCATAGTTTACAAATGCATGCAATTGGTCTGAAAAATACAATTCAAACTTATTTGGACTATTATTATTATCTTTTTCATGGAGTAGTATTTCCTCTACCCAAATTTTTATTTTAGCCAAAACTTGGACAGCAATTTGTTCAGTTCGTTTTTTTGTTTGTTTTTGTGACGTACCAAGCCCGAGGCTTACCTGATGTTAAGTGGAATAACGTCTGCCTATAACAGATGCATTTCGTCAACACGACGGGCACAGTGCAATCACTGTGCCCGTCACACTGAGACGTACAGTTGTTAGGTCTCATGTGCCTGCCATTTTACTGGCTCTCAAGGACTGCTGTTAGACACACCGTTAGGTGCTTGGCGACAGATTTTCTACTGGAGGGCATTCGCAAAATT
Organism: Plagodis pulveraria; assembly: GCA_963890685.1. Classification (NCBI taxonomy): domain Eukaryota; kingdom Metazoa; phylum Arthropoda; class Insecta; order Lepidoptera; family Geometridae; genus Plagodis; species Plagodis pulveraria. The sequence continues at coordinate 11,349,318 of OY982956.1, forward strand.
GAGTTTCACCGCATGGTGGAAGGTCCGCGGTGGTATGCGAACCATGGACCTGTTCCACGACAGTCCATAGCCAATGCCACTGAGCCATCACTGCTTTCAAAATTACCCACTGCAGTGAAGGTTTACTTAGAAAGTAGATTTTTTCCTACTCTTGTGTAAGTAAATAAAATATTAGTGCTTACCTAAGTAAGTATATGTTTAACATTCTCCTCTTGAAACCGTAGCGACATTGACAAATCGACAACTACTTAACGGTCTCCTTCAATTGGTTTGTAATAACGATTCACTTTTAAGCAGCACACACCATTTCTAATTCTGAGACGTGTGTTGAATATTTACGATAATGTGTACTTTGTGTGTTCTGACAAAAGGTGGTTTTCGTCAGGCTGAGATTCAGTTATATCATAGTATGTGAATATATTTGTTCCTTCGGGTATTACAAAAGTAAACCAGTCAAAAAAATACTGTCCATACATCATATCAGTAGATAAATTAGCATATTACTAGCCAAGAAGACCCACTCTCGCATTGACAGTTGGTTTTAATATTGTAGTGACGTGCCTATATCACACCCCTTCGGTTATAACTCTTTACTCGTACATATTAAATAAAAGTATGCACATATTAAATAAATATTTTGACCCCCTCCCACAATCTCGTACTGTGGGTATCGTAAGAGGCGACGAAGGGTAAAATATCGAAAGGTATTTTAGCCTAGCAGCGTCTTTGAACTGCCATCTCACACTGCAATCACCAAGAGGTAAGATTCACTGAATGAGCAGCATTCTACTACCTATGTCGACGTAAATGAGCACAATTTTAAGCCAACCAACGTAAAATCCGCATTGTCAGAGAATAAAGTGCAGGAGTATTCGTGGCCCGTGGAGTGCCGGGCTAGAATGTCACCCTCCCATCTCTAGCCATGGGTGTCGTATGAGGCGACTAAGGTTAAAACACCAGAAGGTGGGCAGCAGCACTTTCTGAGAAACTGATATCTCACACTGCGATCTCCAAGCCGCCTGTCAAGCGTGGGGATTATTGCAGAACCCCCCTTAATGGGGGAGGCTGTGTTCAGCAGTGGACTATCCGGCTGATACAGTATTCATGGATGCACCTTGGTGTGCCGGGCTAATATGGCACCATGATACTTTTAATTTTATCAACGATTAGTAAAATATGTTTCCTTGTACATTACTGGTAATGTACTTAACACGAAGTAAGAAGAAAAAATTATTCAAACACATCACCTGGTTCCGTACGAAGAATATTTTTTTGTTGTATCAAACTTAGTAATGTCTCGTACGTTACTCGACTGGGCTAAAATGTAAATAAAATTTTCAGAAAGCAGTAAAAGCTGTACCGTAAATGTGAAAAGTTTTATGATACCTTGCCTTTCTAGATATGACTCAAGCAAGAAAGCATACTTTATTGCCATCAGTGCCTCGAAGCTGAACCTGAGGTTTTAATTAATAACTTTATAAGTTCACGAATCATGACTTTTCCTCAATATTTATCTTCTCTTTGAAAGTACCTGTTGAAAGTATAAAGTATAAGCAACAGAATAAATACAATCTCCTTTCTACCGACTTCAAAAAAAGGAGGAGGTACTCAATTCGTCCGCTTTTTTTTTTTTTTTTTTTTTTCTTTAAACTATTTTGAATTGGCGGTTAATTTGAATACAAATCTCTTTGGTCAAAATCATTGGGTATACCTATGTAGTATTTTTTAATACATTATAAGATTATCTGTCACTCTTCTATTGTTTGTAACAATGAACGTGTCGGGGTAGGCTTTTCGTGCTATGATTTTTTATGAGTGTTAAGTTTGAAATAATCTCACGAAAAATTACAAGCTGCATTTGGTGCTACTTTTTTTAGTTCTTCCTGCGTTAGCAAAGTTACTTATTGGAGAGAACCTAAACGATGACCCAGATCCGGCCGACCTAGAGTTACTCATGAAAATGTCATCAGGGTTGATTGAGTATTGCTAGAATAGACACATTAAACATCGATATCTTCTATCGAGATCTATACCATTTTGCTGAACGCGGTATTTAAATATTTTAATAGTAAATTATGTAACAGACACCATCCTGCATTTAGAAGTTCATTCAGTTAGGACTCTTGCTTCGTGATGGATACCTCATTCTCTCACCCCTCTTGAACAGCACAAATTATTGCAGCTTAATTAAGATTAGAGGATTAGTAAAAGAAAATGCGGTTTATTTTTTGTGAGCCCCATTCTTTGTACAGACCTGATTTAGCTCCATGCGATTTATTTTTTTATCCCACTGTAAATAAAAGCTTCGTAAGCTAAATTCAACACTGCTGGAGGCCGTCATAGAGTATTGGCGGATATTTTTCGAACTCCCATAAAGATAAATTTTTTGAATATTCTAAAGCTGGTTCACACGATTGAATTGGAGACTTTGGAATTGGAGGCTTTGGGGTTGTAAGGTAATATTTTGAAAAGTTATTTTTTTTTTTGTATTCCTACACATTTAAACTTTTTTTGAATAGCCCAAGCCTTCGTAGCATTGATGGCTCAGTGGCATTGGCTATGAACTGCAGCGCAGCAGGTCCATGATTCAAATCTCGGCGTGAGATTAACTTTCACCGCATGGTGGAAGGGCATTTTGCGAATGCCCGCCTGGCTACCGACCACCAGTAGAAACCTCCAGTAGAAAAGCTGTCGCCAACACCTAACGGTGTGTTCCGGCAGCTGTCCTTGAGAGGCAGTAATTCTAAATTAAGCCTGTTAACACCTACAATCACATCATCATTTACCATCACGTAAGATTGTGGTCAAAGGCTTACCTATCAGCAATAAAAAAATGTAAAAATACCTGTAATCTGAATATAGCCTAGTAGATCCGTCCACTATTCATCTCGTTATTAGCTTATGCTTAGGCGCATGGAAATTGTTGTGTTGCCCATCACTAGTATGGTAATGCCGTTTATCAACTCGGTCTTCAAGGCTGCTCTTACTCTCGAAGTACTAGTTGCATTTCTCGGCATGCCAGCCTTAAAAATATCACCCACAAGGCTTTTACCAGCAGCTATGTTGCAGCTATTCTCGAACCGAATAGTCATTAGGCTATTCGGTTCTAGAAAAGCGTGACGATGGTAAAAGATCTGACGGAATGACTCTGACTGTTGGTGAAACAGGAACCATCTCCTAATAGCCTCCTAACTATACTTAGTGGTTCCCCCAAACTTAGGGGATGTTGGTGCAAAAAGGCATGATTCCGTTGATGTTGGACGGCCATTAGTGTAGGATGCTACATGCGTTGACACTAGTCTTTAGCGCCGTCAAATCTTGTCGAATAAAGGCTGGCGCCAGGACTACTTCAGCGGTGCAATGTGCTAGTCTCGGTAGTGGTTACATATTCTGAGCCATTTAGGGTAGAGCCATTAATACATAAGGACGATGAGCTCATTTGCACCCATGGGACCGTGGCACATCGTATTTTAAAAAACTTCTTTTCAACTGAAAATGCCTACTTACTATATGTGATTATTGAGACGACAAAGATGCTTAAAACATTCCACCTCTGCCAAGCTTCCGCATGTTATCGGTATAATTAAATAAATATTTTTAGATTAGACAGTTACACATTTTAGAGATAGTAGAGACATTTAAAATCAGTTTTCCTAAATGTTATACCCGCTTCTTCTGGCAGTGACTCTATACGAATAGGGTTATTGGTAATATGCTAACAACCTCTTAGGGTTGACTTCTGCTAGTCCTATGAAACATTTTAAGATGTTTTTTTTTTTATTTTGAATTATTTTTTTTATATTTTTATATATTGAGCGCGCGCCGCGACTACACTAGACCGCGCCGTGGTCCCTTTGAATAGAGTTTTGAATATTTACATCGAGCAAAGTAAAAAAAAATGTAAAATAATACATTACAGGCACAAGAGACTTTTGACATCAGGTGGTACTCGTGCTTATTCAATCAAAAACATATAAAAAACAAAAGAAAATTTAAAACAAAATCAACCAAAAAAACATCTCTAAATGTTTCATAGGACTAGCAGAAGTCAACCCTAAGAGGTTGTTAGCATTTTACCAATAACCCTGTATATAACCTTTTCGCTGAAGGCGGAATCTTTTGTAAGTTTTTTTATTGACCTTTTTAGGAGCATGCATAAATTATTTTGACCTTAGCTGATGTGTTCGATATTTCACTAGCTTCTTTTCCTAGCCTAACAATCCAAAACCAGCAATGCACTGAATGTATCCAAGTGTGAGGTGGTCCTCACCCAAAGGTCATCCTCACGCAGTCCTACTTAATGAAGTCCTGCGAAAGGTAAATTACCATCTATGTCGCAGAAATTCCATCTCTTATGGAACTTTTAGTAATTATACTAATAAAAGCACATACGAGTAATATAACGAGTGATATATTTCATGTGGAACTAGGTTACTTTGCGCTGAATGATTGCAAGAAGTGATCCGAAAATATTTTATCTACACCAACGAGTACATATATACTTACCAAGGAGACGATATGCATACGTAGTGACTCCAACGACCGGTTTAGTGGCGAAAGTGTCACTTTCCAATCGTCACAATGGTTGTCTTTTTGCATGTTCTTGTCGTTTTTTACGTTTATTTGCACTGTTGATAAATCTCGTACTTTTTACTCATTTAAAAGATAATATAGTTGAATTAGTTCTGTTGCTTAATTTCCGCTAACCGAGACAGAAGAAAGTCAACTTTTTATGGTCAAGCATTTATTTTTCTTTTGATATGGTGCGGTGATGGGTCGAGCCTTTTTAATGCTTAGGTTCACTTTTCCACCATTCACTTTCTTTGATCACAATACTATCTGGAGACACTTATCTTGAGGCAGATAGCTGGCATACTCAGTTTTCATCAAGCAGTCTTTATATAAATATTATATAGATCTATTATATGGATGATAGGTACTTTTAAATCAATCATATTACCATCGAAACTAAACAAACTTGGATGCACTAATATAATACCTATTAGGTGAAATTTCAGCCACATGAGACAACAACTATGTCTCAAGGTGACGGCCACAGTGCAATTCGTGACTTGTGACGAAATGCATCTGTTATAGGCAGAGGTTAGTCCTCTTAATAAAAGGAGGGCCTCGATCTTGAAAAAAAAAATTGCTGATATGAAAATACCCTATTATAGTACCTATATACCTACACATGAACTCAAACTGGATTGCAATTTCATCATTCATGTACTTTTTTTGTATTATACGTTTTGTACGCATTTCGTATTATGGACAGGGGCAAAAAAGGTCAGATCAACAAAATGCAGGCAGGCATTTAGTCTCATTTGTTTGATTATTAATACAAAACGTTGATAACTACGCGTATATTATAATGCGCTTAACAAAATAACGTAGGTAAGCCGCATGCGATAGGTACAGGATAAGTGGCGAAAGGTACAGTTCTATATTATGACGGTATATCAATTGAAGCATCTCTTCGTGACTTCTACATCATATTTGCTTCACATTTAATTGATCTGTCAATCAAGAAACTCGTGATGTTTCTAACTTCCATTTGAAGACTGTCGATTGTAACTATCCACTTTCACTAATAATTGAGCAAAAAGTCTAACATTTTTACTTCCTTACTAAACTCTGGTAGGTACAGTCGCCTGCAATAATAAGTATACACTTCGTAATTTTCATAATAATGTGATGTCACTTAATTCTTAGTGATTGAAGTTATAATGTACACACGAGTGAAACAATTCAAATTATTCATTGATTACAAGATACTTCTGTGTACATAGAGAGATACAAGTCTTTGCCACAATTTTGAAATTTGCAATGTGTATACTTATTATTGCAGGCGACTGTACCTATTTCCAAGAAGCAGTTTTCCTCAAAGGTAAACCGCTAATACTCTGAGTAGACATGTATAGTTATACAAACTTATCCGTCCCTCGTAAATATTAAAACGTGGTAATAAAACCTCAAGTCCTAATTTTGGGAACAGGAAAAAACAGAAACACTTAATATCATACCAAAACGTAGGTATATATATTAGCACCACTAAAATATTAACATTAATAAAGTCAAACAATAACAAAGCAACTGTACGTAAAAAATCTACATTTAAAACTAAACAAACACAATAAAAACAATTTATGTAAGCTCTAATATAGACAAATTATTCGAAAAAATCTAAGATCTTATTTTAGGTATACGTACCTAGATGTTGCAAATATTACATTCGAATAAAACTAACCTACTAAAAACAAAAGTGTTAGTTATAATAATTATATATATAATTTACAATACCAACTTTTACATTAACAATGTACATTGTTAATGTAAAAGTTACTACTACTAATAATACTACTAATAATATTAACAAAATAGTCGATATTATCAGTTAGAATATGTATATTTTATACATTTTAAATTACGTATACTAGGCATATTTGCTGTAATAAAATTTGATATTGTCGTCAATTCATTCGTAAATAATAAATAACTATTAACTTAACTAGGGTTACAATTATAAAACAATTTATTTATTCGTGAAAGTGATCACAGATATAGCCTACAGAGCATATTTTATTCTTAAAAGCTAAACATATTTGAAATAAACTTGTGGCTATTCTAAAAGAGCAGATAAGGACGTGTTACATACAAAACAAAAAATTTAATTATATCGACGTTCCTATATTACCCTAACGCAAAGTCCTAAGTGCCATGTTGCCAAGTAATAAAATTAATGAGAACGCTTTTTTATTATAATTTAAAAGTTTGCATTGATTATTACATTACATTACTATACTTTCTGCGTTTTGAAAAAAAAAATCGTATTATCAAGTATTGAAAAGCTATAATAACAATTTACGAGCAAGTGTGCTAAAAATAATGAATGAATAGTTAATTAAAATGTATAAACAAAATTGACTGGCAAATCTTAAGTAGGTTTATGTAGTAATTATTATACACAGTAAAAATATTTACATATTTTTTCAATACATCATTTACAAGTTATTGAACACTTAGGTAGATTCTCTCATGTTTCCTTATTTTCTAATGGTAATCTGCACCACCGGCCTCTTAACAAATAATAAAATGTTAAAACTTAATTAGCTTAGTAAATAAATCTATTCAAAAATAAATAACATTCAATCAAATTGAGTATTATACCAGTTAGTTTTGTAAACCAAATTTGGCACTAAAATTATTGTTATATTCTACAATTATTTTTTATTTAGAAATGGAATCTATCAAAATATGTTTATAAAAATAATGTTTAATTAACAACAACATATATAACAAGAGTGACAAAAAGCGCGCGCGTTGAAGTCTTTTGTTAGCAGAGTTTTAATAGATAGTATCGAAACATAGGAATGGTGAATATAATATGATACTTCTTACAGATGATAAATTAGCCTGATTGTTGGGAAGTGATGATGTGGTCGACGATGTTGATTAGATGATTGGCATTTTTGTAGAGAAATGTTGCTGTATACATTTGTCAAAAAAAATGCCTAACTTACTTTCGTCATATTTGAAATACCAAGTGTTAAAACTCGCTGAAATTTAGCACGCATGTCTTTGAGCCTAATATGTGTACCTACTGGTATGCATATTTTTCGTAAAACTATGTGTTATCAAAATTAATCAGAAAAATCGTTTTGTATGGAAGTTATTTTCACAACCTACATCTGCACTAATATTATAATGAGGAAAGATTTTTTTTTATTATGTAAAGAATAAACATTAAAACTACTAGATCGAATTGAAAAATTCTTTCACCTTTAGAATCCTACATTATCCCTGATGATCAAAGGCTATAGAATATTTAGAAAATAGTTTTTTTTTTAAATTTTGTTAAATATCGTTTGAAGAGCTAGTGAAACAAAATTAATAATAATAATAATAAGAAAAACTGGCAAACCATCAGCATACAGATGTGAGGCTTAAGGACATGCATAAAAATTGTACCCGAGTTGGAACTATTGGTATTTAAGCTATGTTTGTATGGAAAGCTATGAATACACTTCCCTTAAAGATTGGAAGTCGCTCTCAACGTCAGCTACCGGAACACACAGTGAGATGGTTAGCGACAGAATTTCTACTCATGGGTGGTAGCTATCCAGATAAGCATGTAAACATTAACAAAATGCTGCATTATCGTGCAGTAAAGCTCAAGCCGCTGCTGGCAGTATTCAAACTATGGACCAACTGTTCCTATGGCGGCAGTCTATATATAGTGACTTCCACTGGGCACAAGTGTTCTCTTTCCTATGGAGCTTCAATTATGAAAGTTCTTCATTTAATATTATAATAAGTTAATTAATGCTAGTGCATTTTTATAAGCTACTCTTAAAAAAATATAAGTACATATTTACGTACAGACAGTGTGTTAATAAAATGCGTTACAATAGAGGAGAGTGGAGAGGAGTTTACCATAACTACACTTATCCCATATGATGGGATTGCTAGAAAGAGGATGATTACTATTTATCTGCAGACGACGATACAGAACATACAATTAACCACCCCAAACAAATGTAGTAGTAATCATAAATATATTTAAACGTGGTTAAATGTATGAAGAGTACGTACCTACATATAACATAAATATGGACGTTGATAGAAATTCATAATAATATGAGATTTTATGTCTTTTTGTTTCATAAATATTACTATGAATTAATCCAGCAAACTAACTAAAAAGTAATGTAATTCGCCAAGCAGGCGTTAATGTAAACATAACAATATTAAAAAGACATTACTAAAAAGTAATTAGAAATAGTGGGAGGTAAAAAACAAGATATTCTAAGTACTAGAGTTTTAAAAATTCTAGTACTTAGTAAATATTGTTTTTGTAAAGATAGTTGTAGTCTGCAGTGCCCTGTTTACTTTTGTAGGCTACATTGCCTACAGTACAATTCATAGTCTAAATTGAACATGCATTAACTGATGCAAAATTGCCTACAATTGAATAGAATAGTCCTATTTTTAGAATGGACATTTTAAGTGCTACACGATTGTGGATTTTAATGTGAACAGAAAAAGAATTACCACAGTTGAACTTTAAATTTGTATAGAATTGACACCATTAAGTGTTGAATTGTGAAAGACAGGAAAACGTGCTGTATTAATTATATTTTGGGGTTCCAATGATTAGTTATCGCAGAGGCATGTGTCTCGTAGGTTCGCTCGCAGCCACGGCAGGTACCTGGTGATCCTGGTGTACACTCCAGGGTAGCCAGGCTTGCCGCATCCCACACCCCATGATACTATGCCTAAAACCAAGTTGTACATTACGAACATATTTCTTGTTTAGGAAAAACTATTAAGATTAACCCATTGGCATCGGCGATAATGATAGCAATAGTTTTTTTTTTTTTTTATGCATGATAGATTAGCTTTTGACCACTATCTCACCTGATGGTAAGTGATGATGTGGTCGAAGATGTTGTTCAGGCTAACCTAGAAGTTCATAACATTCATAACTAGGACCTCAAGTACAGCTGCCGGAACATGAGGGCGGTAGCTAGCCAGGCGGACATTCGCAAAATGCCGTACCACCATGCGAAAAATATTGAAAGTAATTATTTTTTCACTCTGTTGTGTATCAATCTGCATTATCAATCTGCGTGGAAAAGTATTTTGTTATCCGCTAGTGTGGAAAATTTTTGTCTATATATGTAGTATTTTACTTTTCATTTTTAATGTAAATTAACATTTACTAATTTAATTTGTTTAAGCTGTAACTAGTATTTTGAGTAAAAATGTGTGTATATACTCGGCAGCAAAGTTATTTGCGTCTCGTACCTTGAAGCCCTTGTTACGTTTGGAATTGTACCTATAGAGAAGTTTCTACCATCTCTTCGCACATGGTTCAAATTACCTTCGCTTCCTCAGGTTCAAATACAAGATACTCGCGCTTGTCAAATTTGCAATTCGTTACGTTAAAAATGTTTTATGTATCAAAGAGCTGTATCAAGATTATTGACATAAAGGCAGGTAATCAAGAACGCATCTTCTTACCAACAATCTGAAACTTATCCCCTTGTTGAACCAGCAACGGCCCGCCACTGTCGCCCTGACATGAGTCTTTAGAAGCACGCCCAGCACATAACTAAAACAAATTAAATAAAAAATTAAACCAGCAATTTTTACTAGTATTTTAGCAACACAGAATCAGGTATGTTGTCGTGTATATCTACCGTACATTCCCGTTGAATTATCAACCGTTTTCACCCACCAAAGTTGTATATATCTCGCTTGATCTAAATGCACTAAAATTTTAATCAATTTTCCAAACCCGTAATTTTTTTATCGTGGATTATTCGACAGGGTAAAAACTACCATATACTGAGTACTATCTGAGCTCGGGCACTTCCTCATCTGGCTACCGGATGGTCATATTGATCAAAGCCGGCTCTGTCTCCAAGTCCGGACAGCTCAGCGGGACTACTGCTACCTTTCTACTAATAATGCAGTTGTAACTTGGTTGCCAGGTGTCCAGATTTTAACAGATATAATTATCCATTTAATAACCGTCGTGTACGGCTAAATACACAACTCTAACCGGTCCATCATTTATAGAGCTTTTAGCAAGTGAGTGATCGAAATGAGACAATAATGTAATTAGAAGTGGGGATGCTTGATGATCATCAATTTCCGACTTTAAAAACGCCTTAAAGCCGATTCATCGTACTGATAAGAATAGTATTCCGTACTCAAATGTGGATCATGTGGTTGAAGTACTGCCTGCGACCTTTGTAGCAATGCCAAGCTTCTTGGCCGACAACTGACCCTTAGTCTTAATTGAAAGATGAAAGATGACGTATATATACGTCCATTATATATTATATAAAAAATTAACTTCATATCGCAGAAAAAGGCACGCCTGGGTGAAAATGACCAAGATCAGAGACTGCTCTCAGAGACAAATTCATTCAATTAACCATGTCCCCAAGTACCTGTCTCCAAGCACCTAATGGTGTATTGTACCTTTTTTTTATGTTATTGTGACCGAACAAGCTCGAGGCCCACCTGATGTTAAGCGGACTAACTTCTGCCTATAACAGATGCATTTCGTCACAAGTCACGAATTGCATTGCGTCCGTTACCTTGAGACATAGTTGTTAAGTCTCATGTCCTGTAATTTCACTGGCTTTCAAGGACTGTTGCCGGAACAAACCGTTAGGTGCTTGGCGGCAGATTTTCTACTTGAGGGTGGTCGCTAGCCAGGCGGGCATTCGCAAAATGCCCTTCCACCATGCGGTGAAGCTCAAGCCCGTGGCGGGATTCGAACCATGGACCTGCTGCGCGGCAGTCCATAGCCAAGAGCTATCACTGCTTCAGCTGTCTCTGAAACCCAGTTCGCATTCTAGAGTAACCTGTTTTAACATCATTATACAACACAGCATATCATCACTTATAGGTATAAAAGGTGTCAATTTCTATCCCATCAGCATTAAGTAAAATTAAAGCAGATTGCTATTCACTTTATTGGTCCAAGAAGCAAACCCAGGTCTTCGTGATTGAACCTTGACGCTCATGCCAATAGACCAAACGAAGCTTGTATTAGAAGGTAATTAGAATAATATTTGTTTACCATGTTATTGGTGATTCTAGATGCTCGGTACTTCATGCCCCTACACTGCGTCAGCGACAATATCGGCACTCGGACTTCCTGCACAATAGCTGGTAGTTGACCTCCTTCCGATGTTCGTCCCCAGCCCACCACAATTCCCTCTTTACCAGATGGCTCAATGTCTGGAAAATTAACATACTTAACGTTAGCCCTAGATTGCAAAGAGCATTTGAAGCTAAACCCAACGATAGCTACCAACAACTTACACACTTGTTTTTAAATTTGGATGCCAATTTCATCCTGACTCGTTACAATTAATTATTCAAAAAACAGTAAGATAAAAAAATATATTTTCTTGTTTTTTCTTGGATCTTTCATGGTCAATTATTGACAAGATTCAAGACCTGCTGCCATGCGTCCCTTTTGCTAAAATTACTATTTAAGATTGTTCTTCTTCTCGCAGTCTTCTTCAGTCGCTACAGACAGAGTGGTCGTGGTCGTCACATCAGGAGTGGTTACACGCCTCACAATCCGTCGCCATTCCTCTCGCACCGCTGTCTTTCTGGTACACTCGTGGAGTGGACGATCTAGAGCAGCCTTCACTTGGTCCGGCCAACGCATGGGTGATCAGCCGCGAGCTCTTTTTATCCTACCTAAGATTGTTACAATGTGCTAAATATTTTGAACCACGAGCGGTTGTTCAAAATATTACCTTTCGTGATAATTTGAAATGCTTATTCGCTGAGTATTCCTTAATCCAAAGGTTGCCTGGAAGAGATTGCTTTTAGTGGCTGCCCATTGTAACACTATTATTGTAAATTGTAAATGTTCATGTGTTATGTGGTGTAACAATAAAGTATTATTTATCTATGTAATGCAAAATTTGTAATGTTAGAATTTTATGCACTAACTTTTGCTTAAATGTCGTAATTACTAACCACTTAGACACACATGGCCAGATCTTCTCACAGATAATAGAATTTGTTCTGAATAGAATGTACGATCTTGGAGGTCTTGTCAATAATTGACCATGTCACCCCCGTAAGTCTCACATCATATTTATAGCTAATTATTTTAGCTAGGACTTGTTCCTCCGTAGAGAAACAAGTATAATCTTAGTAGTTCTCTGGCTTCGTCTGAAGAGGGCGAAGCCAGAAGACTATCGCAAGCACCAACATTGGCATTCGTTAGTAAATCTCTTTCGTATCTCATCGTTTCGGACACATTCTATTAGTACATGCTATACATCTTCTTCAGTACCACATTCTAAGCAATTTGGTGAGTCTGATATGCCCATTAAAACTGTAAACATGTTTGACGGAATATGTCTGGAACGAAGTCTCAACAGAAAAAATGTTGTGGTTAAAAACTTTAAAAGTGAAACGGTTAAAAAATAGTTTTTTAAGTTGAACATTTTAATCTTTCTTCTTCGAAAATCTCAAAATTTGATCTCTCTTTCACATACAATTTTATACACACATAACACGCACACCCACACTCGCATGTCATACGAAAACTTGAACTAATGCTGAACAAAGGTCTTCCCCTTTAGTGGGGTTTTCATGTTTTGCCGTCGGGATCGCAGTGTTGAACTTCGAGAAGTTGAATGATGTACGCAGTTGAAGTCGTATTTGGAAAGTGCCGATGTTGAAGTTATACTTACTGGAAGGCGGCAGACAGACTGGTTTGATAATCTTCGAAAAGTTGACGGGTTTGCGAAGCTTGAGCAATGCTATGTCATTATTGTAGGAGTCAGCGTCGAAGCTGCGATGACGGATGATGGAAGTTACAGCGCGCATGATAGCAGCACTCTCTGTTGTGATCGTTTGGTCGTGGTCGCCGAGGATCACGCGGATCTTCGAGCGTTTCAACCTGGAACGGTAATAGAAGATTGTAAGAATACGAGTATATCAAAAAATACCCATATATAAGGAAAATTTGTGTTTTGTTAAACTGACCAATTTGCTCTCAAATATCTTGCGTTTGGTTAAAAATTCCAAATTCAAATTTATTTTAAATTTAGGCTGCATTTGTGATTCTAATTTAGAGATTCATTTGTTATCGCATCATTTGATTTATCTCTAACGTCGTTCTGTTCACAATATGGAAAACTATAAATATCGGGTTATATACCTACGAATACGACTTCCACCATGGCATAGAACATATAATATATAATTTTTGGGGGCTGAGTCATCCGCGTCCGTAGGAGAGTACCCTAGAGCGAATCCCTACACGTGGTCCCCGGGTGGTGCTAAACAGATGATATACTGGTGGTAGGCTTCGGCCGAGGCTAGTGACCACCCACTGGACAAAGTCACGCCGCCAAACGACCTAGTCGTGTTCCGGCGTGTTGTCCAGTGACGCCGTATGAAAGTCGGGTCAGAACAGTAGCATCCTAAGTAGCCTGAATAAGAAGCACAACGTTCGGCCGCATTGGGCGACTAGTCGCGGAGGGTAGCGGGATCCGAGGCACGGTGCACCGCTGGCCGACCGCAGTCAGTAGGGGACCCAATTGTGACTTAGCCACTCATGAAAGGCTGTCCCGCCAACTGTGAAAAATCCCAGAGATGCGCCATCACGCCGGTCGGCAACCGGGAGAGAGGACGCGATGGACATTTCTGGGGGGGCTCGGGCGTCCCCGCAGTCTCCAGACTAGTCCCCCGTCGATGTGTGCAGTTTCGTTTTGTTTTGCAGGATCTACTGGGCGTGATGCCTCGTTCTACTGCCGACTTTCAACCTTTTTACTCCCAAACTCACCATGCACAGAAACAAAAATATGAGAAAGTTTAGACAGCGGCTGCACTCCCTCTCACTGAAAGTGCACCTCTGCAATATAAGAGGCTTGCACTCTAATCTCGTTCCTGTCCATTACCACCTGGAGACAGATAAACCTCACCTTTTGTTTCTCACGGAGACGCAGATTGGTTGTCCATCCGACGTGTCGTACCTTACTTACCCAGGGTACACCCTGGAGCACAACTTTAAATCACACGCGGGCGTATGTGTATATGCCCGGGATGACATCTGCATTCGGCGTCTCCGAAAATTTGAAGACCCCATGTTCTCTGTGCTTTGGGCGCTGGTGGACACAGGTGTTGAGAAGATTCTCTACGCTTGTGTTTACCGCTCTCATAGTGGAGATCAGGGGACGACCAGGCTCACCGAATACCTCAGTGAGGTGGCGGACGCAGCTCAACAGAGGTACCCTACTGCCCAATTGGTGTTTCTGGGGGATTTTAATGGCCATCACCAGGATTGGCTATACCCATACCAGGACACCAACCATGCAGGTAGAGAGACGCGAAAGCTTGCTTTAGCGTTAAATCTCACCCAGCTGGTCCAAGGAGCCACGAGGGTACCTGATGTTGAGTCTCACACAGCCTATTGCCTGGACCTTCTGCTGACAACTGATCCAGACCGTTACTCGGTGTCGATTTGTCCACCGTTAGGTAAGTCCGACCATTGTCTGGTGAAATCTGTATCCGTCTACTCTCCGCCCGATTCCAGCCCTCGAGGCACCCGGCGGATGTGGCGATACAAATCAGCAGATTGGGATGAGATGCGGTCTTTCTTCGCATCTTATCCGTGGCAGCCTGTATGCTTCTCTTCTGGTGATACTACAGCCTGTGCAAACGCCGTGACAGATGTGTTGCGTTTAGCAATGGAATACTTCATTCCATTCTCTGACGTACCACTGTCCGGCAAAGCTCGCCCATGGTTCAGTCCTGAATGTGGACGCGCTGAGGCGCTAAAACATCAAGCATACTTAGCCTGGGTTGATGCTCGTAAGCACAAGGCAAAGGATATTCACTTAAAGAAGAGAGCTTTTAACAAGGCTGCCAAAGCCAGCAAAAAGGTCTTACAGAAGGCTCGTTTTGACCACATTGGCCGAATAGGGAACAAGCTTGCTTCATACCCTACGGGTAGTAAAGCGTTTTGGTCCCTAGCTAAATCGGTTGAATCGAACTTCTGCCGCCCCTCACTGCCTCCACTGCAGAAACCTGATGGAACGCTGGCTCACACCGCTGAAGAGAAAGCAAACCTGTTTGCTTCTCTGTTTGCGGAGTCTTCACGTCTTGATTCTGGTACTGCGACTCCTCCAATTCTACCTCGAAGCGAAATTGTCATGAATGACATACATATTCGCCAAAAGGATGTTCGTAAGACACTATGCAATCTGGACGTGAATAAAGCCAGTGGTCCTGATGGTATACCTGCAATGGTATTAAAAACTTGTGCGCCAGAGTTGTCTCCTGTACTAACACGCCTTTTTCGGCTGTCTCTTGAGACTGGTAAAGTGCCCAAATCATGGAAGCTTGCTAACGTGCAACCCGTGCCTAAAAAAGGTAGTCATGCCGACCCTGCTAACTATAGACCCATCTCTATCACGTCTATACTCTGTAAGAGTATGGAGCGTGTTCTCAACTGCCGGCTCCTGGCATACCTAGAAGTGAATGATCTCCTGAGTGACCATCAATACGGGTTCCGCCGAAATCGGTCCACTGGGGATCTTCTAGCGTATGCCACGTATATCTGGAGTGAAGCCATTGAGAAACAAGGGGAAGCGCTTGCCGTCTCCCTTGACATCTCTAAGGCCTTTGACAGGGTCTGGCATGACGCCCTTATTAGCAAGCTTCCTGCATACGGCCTGCCTACTGGTTTTTGTGCGTGGATATCGGACTTCCTGAGGGATCGATCATTACGAGTAGTCGTTGACGGCTGCTCGTCAGATCAAATGGGTATCAATGCCGGTGTTCCCCAGGGGTCAGTGCTCTCTGCGACGCTCTTCCTGCTGCATATCAACGATCTGTTAAAGCCCGGTACCTTTGGGTATGCAGACGACAGCACGGTTGTAGAGAGCTATACATCTACCGCACGAACCAGTGAGCCAGAAATCCAGAGACTCAGAGAAGCTATGGTCGAACGCTTGAACTTATCCCTTAAGGCAGTCTCTGACTGGGGCGATGCCAACCTGGTTAAGTTCAATGCCAATAAGACCCAGGCGTGTTTGTTCTCCGCTAAAAGGAGACCATTTCAACTGTCTCCAACTTTCCGAGATGTATCTGTGCCCGTCACAGACCACCTAGACCTCCTCGGTGTCACTCTATCATCGACTCTAAACTTTGGCTCGTATATCGAGTCAAAGGCTCAGTTAGCCGCCAAGAAACTTGGTATCCTCTCAAAGGTGAGACGGTACTTCACACCGGAACAGATGCTAACTTTGTACAAAGCGCAAGTAAGGTCCTGTGTTGAGTACTGCTCTCACCTCTGGGACGGCTCTGCCAAATACCAACTTGAGGCACTGGAGTCGATTGAGAGACGCGCCAGGAGGTTAATAGGCAGCGACTTTCTGAAGGAGTCTCGGCTGCAAAGCCTTGAGCACCGCCGTAAAGTCGCTTGTCTATCGGTCTTTTACCGGATACATTTCGGTGAATGTGCACAAGAACTGCACGACTTGGTTCCGCCCTCACCCTTTTTCCATCGGACGTCCAGACAAACGGGGAGGCGCCATCCGTACATGGTTGATATTCCGAAGACTCGTACGAAGCGCTTCGCTTCCACTTTTCTCGTGCGTACTGCGAAAGAGTGGAACTCCTTACCGTGGTCAGTCTTTCCCGATGAATACAATATGGGTGTCTTCAAATCGAGAGTAAATAGGTTTCTTCTAGGTAAGCGTGCTCCATCCTAGACCACATCAATGCTTAACATCAGGCAGGGTGTGGTCAAACGCGAACCTATAACGAATAAAAAAAAAAAAAAAAAAAAAAAATATATAATAATACTACGTATAGAATGGACACTCCTCACCCCCTCACCAAAACGAGCCTTCCTCACCCCGCAACCGATTCTGAGCTGTCGCTGAGCTGACTTGAGTACGGGACGCGCAACTCGCGTACGATGACGTGATGACGAAGCGTGACGATTGTAAGAGTAAGTATTTTAAAAGTTGAGAATGGGGTACTCTTGCGCTGTTTACGGTTGCTTATCAAATAAACGACAAGGATAGGAGTTTTTATAGATTCCCTAAGGATAAAACGAGGTAAGCCATTCTTGGTAACCTACACTAAGTGCCTGCATATTTGTCGTTCTTCAGTTATACAGTAACTTAAAAAACCGGTAATTTACAGTAGGTATTGAAAAAAATACAGACATAATACTTTATCATTGTATTTTATTCAAATTGCTATTTAAATACTGATTATTTTAGAAGATTTTCGTTTGCAAAAAATATCCGTAGATATCGACTTCGTATGCAGCGAAACAAGTGTAACCTATACCTACCATACATAAAAGCAATACAAATACCGACCATTGCTACGGTTGACACGCGGTACACTTCATGATTGTTTATTATACGAGAAGAACAAAAATTATTACCGTGATTGTAATTATAATAATTTGATTGTATAAAATGTGAACTTAGAATGATACTTTTTATAGTGGGGTATGTATCTATTATTGTATAAGTAACGGCGTGAAATGTGAAGAAATGTTACCTACTTGGTTGTGTGTTGAATATTCCTACGTCGTACATGGAGTGGGATTGTTGTGCTTGTAAATGTTTCTGAAGGTAGGTCTAATAAGTCATAATAACAGCACCAAAATATTGTTAGGTAGGTAAGTACAAAAATTATTCATACGATGACAACCTTAGACTTCACGCACACATTTACGCGTGTACAAAAACAACATTTGTATAGTGTCTGTGTAATAGATAGTTAGAACGCGGCTTTTGTATAGAGAATGAGTCGAGTGTCCAGGATGTGACCATGGCACCAGCACCGCAGACACATCTCGAAAGATTAATGATATATATGGGGAACCAACGTTTTCGTTCTGGAAATGTTGGCCTATAAAACAAAACCCTGGACGGCCGGAGATCATAGTTAGACAGTGAAGACTTAAAAGTGATCGATGAAGTTAATCCATCGCAAACTACGTTAGAGTTAGCGGCAGACATCGGTGTGAGTGATTTAAATTTTAATTCAATTGGGACTAATTGGAAAACTCAAAAAGCTCGAAAAATGGTTACCGCGTGAATTGAGTGAAGCAAACCAACAAAGACGACTCGAGTGCTGCGTTATATTACTCAACCGTAAGATAAACAAGGGGATTTTGAATCGTATTATTACTTATTATGAGAAATGGATCCTGTATGCTAATCGAAAATGTGAGACCAAGAATGGTTGAACCCAGGAGAACCGGCAAATCTAGTCCCAGACGAAAGTTGACTCAAAAAAAGTACTAAGTAGACTCAGAAAAAGTACTAAGTAGTAAGTGTTTGATTGACCAGTGCCGGTGTCACCCACTACAGCTTCCTAAAATCTGGCCAGGTGATTACGGAAAACCATGATGGAAAAGCTAGCCGTTAAACAACCGAGACTTATCAATTGCTCTAGCCCTCTGCTGCTTCAGATTAACGCAGACCTCCGCAAAATTAGAGGAACTGCGATTGGAATGTCTCCGACACCCACGGTACTCCCCGGACCTAACTCCAACAGATTACCACTTTTTCCGGAATTTGGACAACTTCTTTCAAGGAAAAAAATCTATCAAAAAAAAGCAAAAACCTATGAATACAAGTGTATCTACTGTCTGTAAAATGACGTGGTGCATACTTAATACGTGTAATGACAGAAGTAAACTAACACCAAAAGTACCTAAACAAAACTTTTCTCCTCTAAAATTTTATGAGGATCATTACAAACGGCGTAATAAAACCGCCTATTCCCACTAGATCAGTCGACTGAACTAATGACATTTAATTTATTTTTTGTTCAGTTGATTGAACTAATGAGATTTTCTTACTCGTTTGCTCAGTTCAGAAATCAGATATTATCCCACCACACAAAAATACAATTTTACTAAACTTCTAATACTTCTCGAGTTAATGAATAGACTCAGGCGTTACTTTGCAGGAATCCATATTTAATAATAACATATATATTAGGTCCTTACATATGAAATTGGCGTTTTTCGTACTGGCCACTTTAATCACGAATTTCTCCTCTTTGGTAAGGAATTCCAAATTCAAATTTGTACAGCTATAGACTCATGTATTTGTGCTTCGATGATCGTCATTCATTTGTTTTTTTTCTTCTGTTTTTTTCTGTTTGCGTCACTCATTTTACAAAATGGAAAACCTTAAATATCGCATTATTTACGAGTACGAGTTCCGCCGTGGCACTAGTGCTGCGGAAACAACTCGAAGGGTGAATGATGTGTATGGCGGTCGTGTTGCAAAAGAAAACACAGTTCGTTTTTGGTTCCAACGTTTTCGTTCTGGAAATTTCGACCTGCAGAACAAGCCCCGTGGACGGCCTGAGACTCAAGTTGATAATGAAGAGTTGAAGGCTATTGTGGAAGCGGATCCATCGCAAACCACGTCCGAGTTAGCTGCAGGCTGCAATGTTAGTGATAAAACTGTTTTAATTCACTTGAAGCAAATTGGGAAGATTAAAAAGCTTGAAAGGTGGGTACCTCACGAATTGACTGAAACAAACCGGCAAACGCGCGTCGACTGCTGCGTTACATTACTACACCGGCACAATAATGAAGGTATTTTAAACCGAATCATTACCTGTGATGAAAAATGGGTTCTTTACGATAATCGGAAGCGCTCAGCGCAATGGTTAGATCCTGGCCAGCCAGCCAAATCCTGCCCCAAGCGAAAATTAACCCCAAAAAAGTTACTTGTAAGCGTTTGGTGGACTAGTGCCGGTATTGTTCATTACAGTTTTTTCAAATCTGGCCAGACTATCACGGCTGATGTCTATTGTCAGGAATTGCAAACCATGATGGAAAAGCTAGCGGCTAAACAACCTAGGCTGGTCAATCGCTCCACGCCACTGCTGCTTCACGACAACGCTAGACCACACACTGCGCTACAGACGGCTACTAAATTAGAAGAGCTTCAATTGGAAAGTCTAAGACATCCTCCGTACTCCCCGGACCTTGCTCCAACAGATTACCATTTTTTTCGAAATTTGGATAACTTCTTGCAAGGGAAAAAATTCAACTCCGATGGGGCAGTCCAAATCGCCTTCAAAGATTTTATTGTTTCCCGTCCGACTGGTTTTTTTAGTAAAGGGATCAATGAACTACCTATGAGATGGCAAAAGTGCATAGAAAATAATGGTTCATACTTTGATTAATTAAATATATTATATTAAAAAATATTCGACTTTTTGTTCCTCCCATACAAAACGCCAATTTCATATGTAAGGACCTAATATTAAGAAAACATTAAATTAATATTTTAATTAAACACTTCAAAAAAATATATATATCTAGTGACAATTCCGCCTTATTTTCCTGTTAAGCCGATGTGACGTCACAAACGCCACGCAGCCAAACAGGAAGAATTTTCGACGCGTTCGCTTCTACACGAAGCATCCTCAGGAGGTCTTGACTCTACAAGCGCACGATCGAGAGCTAAGTTCCTAATTCGTTAGAACTTGTCACTTGATACATTTTTTATATTTATATTAATTTAATGTTTTCTTTAAACGTTTAAAAAATATTTGTTATTTCTTCTCAAGTTATGGATGTAGGTACTAAGTACATACATACATTAAAGCTACCTCTATGCTATTTATGGACTCCTAGTATTTTGGCACCTGCTTTTAATACCATCCAAGTTACGTGTACAAGCGTACGTGAAGCTACCTCTAAGCTATTTATAGACTCCTAGTACCTACTTTCGAAATAGTTTTAAATACTACCCAAGTTATGTATGTACTAAGTACTTACGTACGCTTAAGCTTCCTCTGTGCTAATTATGGACTCCTAGGACTTTTGACAGTTTGACATCTAACTGCAATTTTTTTAGAACTACTCCTTCTTTATAAATTGATAAAAAAAAATATGTGAAACTAGGCGCAAGTGAGAACTTTTCTTCTCTTTAGTTCAGTTTGCAAATTTGATTGAGTAAATATCAAGAGGTATAAGCTAGATGTAAATCTAGGTTCATTTACAACTGGACTAGTGCGAAAAAGTAAACGTCTCAGGGTGATGAACGCAGTACAGTTCATAACATGTATTGTGATGAATTGAATCACTTGTGATGAACTGTATCTGTTATAGGTTAATGCTTAACACCAGGTGGGCCTCGAGATTGTTCCATCACGATAGCATTAAAACACTCTAGGTTTATATTAGCGTGGCTACTACGAACAGGCGGCACGGTCTATAATTTAATGTAAGAACATGACACAAACCTGATGCTTAAGACAGCAACTTAACATAGCGTCAGGAAACGCGTATCTTACTTTCGTTTTTCTTAACTAACGATAACTTCCTATAGAAAAACCAATACCCGGAAGGAAACTGTACAGTAAGTAAAAAACAAATCAGTTGGTCAAATCATTCGAATAGCGAATCTAAGTAACATACTCAAAATACGTAACGACTACACTACACGTATGTATATAACGCAACATAGCGTTTAAGACCCTACAAAGTTACAGAAGGAAAGACACGCACGTTATTGATGCGTAACATGGCTACTAACATAGTCTATACTAGGCAGTCATTCATTACATACAAAGTATGTAAGTACATTATGTACCCGCTTACCTAATAAAATATTCTGTTAAGTATTGCTGATAGGCAGTAGTCTTTGACCACTATTTCACCTGATGGTAAGTGATGATGTGGTGGAAGATGATGTTCAGGCTAACCTAGAATTACTGGCTCTCAAGGACAACTGCCGGAACACACCGTTAGGTGCTTGGCGACAGATTTTCTACTTCAGGGAGGTAGCTAGCCAGGCGGGCATTCGCAAAATGATCTACCCCCATGCTCTAACGATAGCCATCCTCAGAAAACTACCGGGACCGACAGCTTAACATGCTCTCCGAAGCATGGAAGCGCTTAGTTTAGTCATGCCACGCTAGTTGCATTATATATATATCTATAACTAAGCAAGCTAAATTCCGAATTGCTAATTTTCGGAAACATGATGTATACTTACTCGATTCTGTTACGTGTAAGTACTTACAAATAATGTTTTCATAATCATCAACTTTTCGCCAGTTTTATTAGGTATATAGGCCCTCATCAAATGTAAGTGCGATTTGAATCGTAATTTGCGTGCGATGATTTAATAAGGTTGAAAGAGTAACAGTTTCGTTACTGATCATGCGTGAAATACAGTAAAAGTTATGGACGAGTACTGTGGTAATATTACCTTCTGTATTGATTTTAATAGGGCTAGGCGTCGGCCGCCAATAACTAAACGAGGTTGGTGGGGATTTGTGCGAACCTGACTTGCCTGTGTTGTGTTATTTTTAGTACCTAACATTAAAAATAAATGCACATTCTGCCTTAATGTTATTTAGCTAAAAAACTTAAGTAATTTATGTTTTTGTGTATATAAAAAACTAGTTTGCGAGATTTTCTTTAAGAATAACTGAAAATAAACTGTCCAGCAACTTCAATTAAGCATTGCCGTATTGGAAATTGCAGGCTGTTATTTTATTTCATTGAATTGGTTGGGACCGAAAAGATTCTATTTACTTATATGTCTTCTATTTAATAATGTAGCAGCACTATCCGAGAATGCCTGAGAAAAACAACATTTCGGTCCAACTCATCTCTGAAATAAGTCTTACAATCCAACCACGACACTTACTCAATCTCTATTTTCAGTCCCATCATAAACGTCCTACAGGGCTTTTCAGAAAGAACAGCTACTGATTAGTAGCACAGGTATTATGGTTATGAAATTTGTATTAGACAGATATCTTAACCATTAACATTAGCTATATTCAAGCAAGATTATAATAACAACAGCAGGCAGTCAGAGTCGACTAGGAAACGACTTTCAGTGATAAGTATGGGAACGTAATTTTGCAGGAATACTTACTTTCTGACACAATGCGCGGCTGTGAGCACATACTCCTTGGTAAGCAGCGAAGCACCGCAGTGGAATTGGCCATCATAGACCAGCCTTGCCATCCACGGGTACCGGTTGACACCCGCGGGCAAACCGCCCACGATGCGGTTCTCCTGGTTCGACCCGCCACACTCTACGGATATGAAAGCGAACAGTTGAACGAACTACCAGTGTACTTCAGTACCCACTGGAAAGTATAAGTGGTTAGACTTCCGCAAGTACCGGGTGCAAAGGAACTGCGGTCAACGTACAGTGGATTAGCAACAATATTTTTAAGGACAGGACTAGAATGCTAAAATGGTTAATATTAAGTATGGGAAAAATTATATTGATACCTATGTTACAAATTACTAGCATAAAGTAAAAGCTGGAAGGGTAGAACAGTAGATAATATTGACAAATATACAATAACATATTTAGGTATCTACTTATTTATAAGTTATTTATTAAACGAGTGAGCGAAGTTATTTTTGATTCGAGTGCCGATATTATATAAGTTGTCTACAATTAAATCACAAGTCTAGCTACTCACTATAATACAATACTACTGAGCAGAGAGAGAAATTTAAAGGCTTAAACTAACAAATATGCGCATATATAAAAAAATTGGGATCTAACACATATGTTCACCACTACCAGTAAGAAAAATATCAGGTATGAAATACTTCCTCTAAACAATAATTTTAAATGTATATTATAAAATATATATAATAATACATTGTCATTTTCATTTAGCACGCGATAACGCACCTTCATATTTAAAAATAAAAGAGGGTAGCGACATCATTCTGAGAGTTAAGTGCTTAACGAAGCACTTATTTCGATCATAGTAATATGAAGTCTATAAATCTGATTAATGACTGAATAATAAAATTCAGAAGCACAAGATTCTGTTTCTTTCGAGTATGTTCCGATAGCTTAGAGGTCAGGGCACTTGACACGAATTCGGGGATGGTTTTGATGAGTTGATTCCCGCTGAGGCCGAGAATTGTTTGTGCTCTAATAATTTGTAAATAAAAAAGTGCACTCTAAGTCACAAAATTTACATATTTAAAATTTATAAAAAAATAGGTAGATACTTCAAAATCGCAATGTAACATTGCTGCAGTTCTGCAAGTTAAAATAACAGTTTTCCTCAAATAATTAAAAACTATTTTTCTGTGAGGTTGTTATACCACAAAACAAAAATACATTTTCCTATTCTTAAGCAGTTTCTTTAAAATACCATCTTTTGTTATATTGTTTAAAGACACTATATAGGTAATAACAACTGAAATTTACATTGTTAATAAGACCTACAAAAGAGATACGATAAGTTGTGAGACCTTATTTTCTATAAGTATGTATGACTAAATATATGGGGCTAAACATACGTTTAGCCCTTTACTACTTATATTTATATACGCTTGTATAAGCGTATATAAATATAAGGAGTACCTGGGTACTTAGTAGTATAAAAGAATACAAGTTCATTTTATACATTCTTCGTGGAAAAAGCTGGCAGTGTATGACCCGTCTATGAACTTAGCAAAAACAAGCCAAGTTCATTTTTACCGCTACAAAGTGTAAAGCAAGTTACACTGCAACCGGCAGCTGTGAGATCGAAACACTTTCACTGAGTATCTGCGGAGTTCATTGCACATTGATTCACATGATACACAAATGCTCGACTTAGAGGCCGCTGTCGCATCTTACGCACAATTACTAGGAAATTGAATGCGTTTCTACGTTACGTTTTTTGCTATTTGCTTTTGTGTCTCTCAACCCCAAGCAGAAGTCAAACTACTAAGTTAGTTAAGAGCTTGAGAATGCGTGCATGTGTTAGTAGCACTAACACATGCACGCATTCTCAAGCTCTTAGGATATCATAAAATTTCTAACTACTTAGGCACTAGTTTTCTTATCAGCGTTCACATTAACAGAATAAGTACAGGCGATAATATCTGTGCAAAAGATAAATTAACTACGGCATAACAATACAATAGTGATAGCATTATGTACACAAAATACAGTTACAAAAGCAAGGTACGATACTACACAGTGGTATAGTGCATATAACTACATACAACAAGTGCATTATAGTTACTTGTAGGGTTTGCAGGTGCCTTTAACTTACCCAACTTTCTAGGCCGAGGGTTTGCTCTGCCGCATTCTAAAAGGTGAACGTGAATGAAGATCATTACGATTGAAAGGGAATCTCAACATTTACTTTCTACTAAAGAGGTAACGAAGAAAATAACTAGGTGTAGTAGAACAAACAGTAAAGAAATAAGAATTGATGAATCTCTGCTACAAAAACTTTGGTAAATTGCATTGAGCAAAGTAGATAATATAAAGATACCAGTGCATTGAAAAGTATAGGTAATTGTGTCACAAAATTATAGTTATATGTTAACGTTTGACGAAATACCCCAAAATCCAAAATGGCGGATACAAGATGGCCACCAATACCACGATACAAAGTGCGTCGAATCCACTGAAGCTATACGCGGTCAGGCCGAGCTTCGGTAGGGTGGGAATTCTTTACACACATTGCTGAATTACCTACTGTTACAATCTACTGTGCATTTCTTGATAAAGGAGATTGTATGAACAGAAACAGAAGACCTAGTAATGTACGTACAGGCCATGAACAGTAAACCCTACCACGAAATGTCAGTAAGTTTTACTAATGAGCAGATATGCAAGACATAAATACTCATCTATGTAAGCTAGGCCTAGAAATCAGTTGATTCTTAAATATATTATGAATCACAGATTTTAATGTTATTGAAAAGTGAAACGACAAGTTTGCCCTGGCCTGATGATAAGCTAAACTGATGCCCATAACACGTATTAGGTCTGCATGATCCTCGTACTACATTATCTCGTAGTTCTCCATCCAAGATTTAGGATTTCTCACCGGCTTGTAGTTTTATTGTTTAAGATCAATAATTGGTCTCAAACAAAAAAATCATACAAAATCAATGTTAAATTAAAACAAATTATTTCTTCTAACATTAGTATGATATAATTTTTTTCATAGCTAATGTATTATCACCTACAACAGAAACCAATATATCCCATATTGGTTTAATATATAGTAAATAATGTTGATCAGACTAAACGAAGATAAAGAATGGCGCACAATCACAGATTCCGGGCTAACACTAGTAGGTGGTTATTGTAAGATAATATACTTGCCGCATGAACATTTTTGAACGTTGGTCTCATCTTCATCATCCTCTACGCTTTGTTCTTCAAGTATTGGCACTTCTAAGCCGAAGATCGCGTCGAACAGAAACCGCGACGATCTGTTGCCTGATGAAACCTGGAATATATATTTAACAAAATCATTATCAGTGAGTCAGGATACTAATTTCTATGCGAAGCTGCATCAATAATGAAATGTTTGCATTACCGACTCGCAGTCATAACATTTAAATATCCGTATACTTCAAAAGAATATAATTATGAGCGTAGCTTAATAATTTTATATCTTCATGTTGCAATAAAAATCTCCTATCCTAGAAGTTTACGTCTTTCATCATAAAACTCTGTATCAATGAAATGCAATCTCAACTTCATTCGTGCTGTGAAACTTAGTTTTACTTTGTTGATTGAGAAAAATATATTACCAAGTGATGAACAAGATTCTTCACAAACTGTTGTATCCTATGCATGTACATGCTGTATATAAATACATAACAAAAACATTGGTAAGTACGTACGTACCTACTTACATAGTGATTTAAAGTGTGTATCATCATCATTCAACGACTCAATTTTGTGTAATTTACTAGTTTATTATTTAGTAAAATACTATTCATGTCGGCAAAACATTAGTCTAAAAATAAGACCTTTTCTCCTCTCACTTGAGAAGTTATTGTTACCTACATACATAATCGTGATGAAGGTACCTACGTCGCGACGAATGAAGTTTGAAACACTAATGTTCCTCTTTTTGAGCAGTATTGGTTACTCTTGGTTTGGACATATTTGATTGAGAAACTAACATCCATTTGTGACTAAGTTAATGACTTTATTACTATTTTTGCTCTGGCATGAATAACGAAAATTACTATTACGTGTCTACATAATGTTTGGCTCGGAAGTAGGCAAGCGTGCTAGATTCATGATGGTGATGCATTATTACCTCACGGTTGTTACATCACGCGTGTGAAACAGGTATTTTGGTAATTCCTTCCGAAATGCACTTACATAAGTTTTGTTTATCGTTTAGGCCGGGGTTTGCTTTCGCGAGACGGAGACGCCATAGTTGCGCAACTCACCGGCTAATTGGCGCGTAATGTCAATGTTGCTTTCACAATCTCGGCGACCGTGTTCCGGCCCGGCTATTATCTTTTTTGCTTCAATTTTAGTAACGCTTGCACTTTCTCGCCTCATCATTGTTGTCAGAGAAACAAGTTATCTAAATATATAACACTGCCGTGTCGCTGAATGACTGACAACCATCGCACAACCTAAAGCAGAAGTTTGTGAAACGTGAAATTTTCAGGATTTTATTCCTTTGGTAATGTGATTTGGTGTTTCTAAATTGGGACCAAGAAAACAAATATGTTTATGGAATAAGATGATAAAAGAACAGGCAGCTGTCTGTTCTTTTTCACTTGGTAAACTTGGTTAGTAAATGATCACAGTCGACCATGGACTTCCAGAGTTGCCTATCAAGGATGCGTTGCCAGCCTTTGAGGGAGTATTGATCGTTTCTAAAAGGATCTTAAGTCGTTCGTATCAGTTCGAAAATACTTAAGATGGAAGCTGGTGCTACATAATGGCAGTGCAAAGCAGAAAATGTCGTGAGAATTGCACGGTTGTGGAGTCCCACACGTCGACATGCAATTGCAATTACAAATGAAACCTCATGCTCTGTCCTGATCTGCAATACAGAAGTCCAGCTGCAGGTATTAAACCGAATATTTCCTCGGAACACTCCCTATGTTAGATATAGATATATATATATGCAGTAAAAGGTGCAAGACGATTGGTGGCAGCTTGATCGTCGTCGATTCGAGACGCTCTGTAGGAAGCTGGTACTGGGGAGCTCCGCCCAGAGGTGAGAGCAGTGGAGTACCGTCTTGCCTTTCCGAGCACACCATGCTTCAAAGAGGCTAATTTAGCCTTCCCTTCTATGGCAATTGGAAGGGAAGGCTAAATTAACCTTTAAGTAGCTGAACGATCATTGATATGTATTCCGGTTCATGTACAGGGGAGTGTCCTCAAAACAGACGAATACTACAAATGGGGGTTTAAAACAAATGTTTAAGGGTAAACGCACAAATTTGTTTCTTCTTGGGACTAAATTGGACTAAGTTCCACTTCGAGACATTTAACAACAGGGTCTCGACGATAACTTAAGAACTTTGTTCCAACTTTCGTTAGCGTATTCCTGATAAATTTTCATACGGCTGGTATATGAGGCATCTCCAGTACTGTTATTCACATAGCAAATAAAATTGATGAAGTACAAGTACAAGTGAACAACAAGTACAAAGTACAAGTACTTAATCAGAATCCAAGCTATTCGTCAGTGTGTCACAGCTCCGGATAATTATTTTCTCCGAATCCACCACGCCGAGAAGATTATATTTTTAACAAATATTTCCCAACGGATATGGTAATCAAAAGATTACCAACATCCATAAAATGTTGGCATAGATAGGCACTTAAACCAAATTGTAAGGCTTCGCCATGTAAGCCATCTTGAATACCAAATGATCTCGGAATCCATCGCTTTCCCTGAGTGACCGACTCACGTAACTGTATGACGAAATTATACCATTCCGGGCTTGTTGTTCGAATGTATTAGTTAACAATGTCACTTGATCAATATGTCATAATCATAACCAGGCTAAGGTGCTAAGGTTGCATGCACATGTTTTAAATTAGGTTACATGATTATGCACATAATATGGTGTAGGCTACTAATAAATGAAGGTGTTAAAACGCAACTCACATACATGTTTTATGGTGAAATGGTCTCAAAGTAAGTGGTGTGGTACGATGGTAAAAGTATTTTATGCGAATGAATGATTTTGTAAGCAGAATCACTAAAAATTATGAAAAAAATATTAAAGAAATTTTGATACCTTATGAAAGTCGAACCATGATATGGTGAGGTCACTGCTTTGAATCTTATCGAACCATAATTTTCACCCTTGGACTTTATTTGTTCCGTTTTTAAATGATTGAATCATACAGACTTTTTGTATGTATGTCAGAATAATATTTAAGTTTGATTACCCAATTCCTAACAATATACTTTATTAAAACTAATCTGGGCTGTAGGAATAAACTGTGCAAAAACGTATTAAAAAAAATCTTTGTTTTCTTCAATGTCGAGGGACATAAAAGATCTAGAATTGTTATAACAAGTCATGCTAAATATCCGTGACCGAGTTAATGAATAGATATGTTTCGCAACAGGTCATGGCTGCAATTGCTTGAATTGAGAGTCAGTGCCGGCCCACGACACGTCGACGTTGGTCACTTTGTCTTGACCGCCATTGCATTTGTTAGTCTCAAGTTCAAAGTCCCATGGTTGGTCTAGCAGCTTTTTTTCCATGGAAATCATGGTCATCATATCTCAACTCAATATAGTTGAAAGATGATTTGATATGACGTTAATTATTGTAAAAATATATGTTCTACAGTATTTCATCAGATCAGCTTTGATTATCAATAGGTACATCAGATAATATATCGTATATACATCGGATACCATATTATAGAACATCAGAGCCGCCGGAACTTTGTCAGCTTGGGATTTGGTAAACTGCCTCCTTACAAGAATTTATCTATGAAAAGAATATAGTATGTTCTTCGAGTACACGGTCTCTATATGTGCCAAATTGTGACTTCATCGGGTCGTATTGTCTAATTAGGTAAAAGCAAGGATCTTCTAAGTAACACATCAAACGTCTTTGGATAAAAGATATAACTTCATTTTGACAATAGAACTCCAGAATTGACATTGCCTTCGAAAGAAAATTACAAAATTAAGTTCATTCCAGTTATATAATAAGGCTGGAAGTAGCTTACAAAAACAGACTCAATAAAATTTGCATTTAAGTTTACGTGGTGATAGTGTCCTATGGTAGTGTTTTGCAAATTTCCGTCTTGTTAGCTACGACCCTCGAGTATAGGAAATTTGGCGCCATGCACTGGCTGCGTGTGTTTCAGCAGCAGTCCTTGAGAGACAGTTCTCATTCCAAGTCTGTTCACCATCCGCGACCACATATTTCCTTACCATCAGGTGAGGTTATGGTTAATAGCGAGGCACAAATTGTGACTTATATAAAACACTTTCTGTAATATATATGTTACAGAAAGTGAAGTACGGTACGAGTATCTTTGAGGTGGAGAGTACCTATCCATTATGTTTCTTCATTGACGACATAATATACATCTAATTTTTATTTAATATTAATATGCTTATTACGTGTAAATTGGTACCTATAATCGTACAATATATACATATACGTATTAAATAAATAGTAGGTACGTATTACGCCATTTAATTCATTGCAAAGTAATGTGACTAATAAGGTTTGTATGGGCGTAAATTCCCAAGCTTAATAAAAATATAACAGTTTAATTGTAAGGTCTTTGGACTTTCCAAATGAGTTTGGTCACGTCACGAATGCCTTTCTCGCAGTACCTAATTGTTGTGTTGCTCTCGTTTTGTTATCCACCCTCGTTCATCTGAACTGAAGAAAGTGACAGGCAAAGTTATACGCGGCGTCACCTTAGAGCCTTAGTATTTCACGAGGCATTGTTCAGTTTTAAGTATTTAATAAATTAATTCAAGTCTCCATCATATGGGCTGACCTTAAAATGCTGGTACAACTGGATATGTAAATAAAATATATAGTGTTACATTAAATAAAACACTCATTGTACAAAAAATAAATCACACTAATCAGTCTACAAACCTCAGAGTACTTACCTACCCACCATATTGAGCTCATATATTTTTCTGAACATATGATAAATCTATGTAAGGGATTTTACTATTGCTTTTTTAATTATGTTTTACCATTACCTATACTTTCAACCACATGAATTAAGAACCGCAATCTATTCATGTGCTTTCAACCAAAAAAAAACACCTAAATCTGTTGACATTTTATGTCTAAATACGATTAATTAATTAACAATTAACAAGCATAATCGCGTGCTAAGCGAAAGTCACATAGCACAAAATGTCTTACTTCGAATGGGAATAGAACCCACGTCCCCCGGTTTTAAATAATTAAATGTCATATATATATTATTGTTTCTAACTAAAAAAAAACTACACTTGTTCCTAGCAATGCCCATGCAAACGGTTGGCCCAAAAAGCGGTTATAGCTATTGCCTGTGCCGCAGGTTCACGGCTCAAGCATCGGTGCATGGTGGAAGGGCATTTTGCGAATGCCCGCCTGTCAAGCTTAAGTAGAAAAATCTTTCACCAAGCACGTAACAGTGTGTTCCAGCAGCAGTCCTTGAGAGCCAGTAAAATAACAGGCACACACAATGAGACTTAACAACTGTATGTTTCAGGGTGACAGGCACAGAGCAATTCGTTACTTGTGACGAAATGCATTTGTTATAGGCACAGGATACCGCTTAACATCAGGTGGACTCCGTGCCTGTTCCGATACAAGGACAGAAAAAAAAACTAGGCGTCGTATTTCTAAAAATATGGTTCATTGTGCCACACTGGCCATATATATACGGGTATACGCCCGTTTAAAAAATAACTCAGTTAAAAACTAATGAAAGTAACTTACAAAGATAAATGCGGCGCCACCTCAGTGCTTTGATGTTTTACGAGGCGCGGTGTCAACGCTTGACTTGTTTATTACCGATCTCCATTGTAAGGCACGACTTGAAAATGCTTATTATATTTGATAGTAACTAATCATAAACAGAAGTTATTGCAGATGGCTGAAATATAACCATAGGGATTCCTTTAGGTTGTGCCAGTTACGACTTTAATTTGTTACAGTTCTGGCTAGGTTATAGGTTAGGTGACAAGCATCTTATGGTCTATTTGTTCATTTGCGACAGTAGATGTCCTTTAGAGCTAGATTGTAATCTAGACTTGCTTGCTCTAGATTCTAGCATATTCGAAGAACTTATCATTATTAACTCACAAGTGAGATAGTGCTTACTGTCAAAAGCTAAACTATTAGCAACAAAAATGTTCTATAACGTCCAAATTTAAGTGTCTGAGTTATGATAAGACTTTCTTCTATTTTTTCCCAATAGGATCTTGAACAACGCAATCATTATGCCACAACTTATACTCAATAGTTATAAACTATGTCTACTTATAAGAGGATTGCTTCACAAATTAATAATCAAAGGAGGAATGTTGGTGCGCACACAAATCTATCACTTAATTTTGAATTGTGCTCAATTAGCAATGGGATTTATGTCAATATCTGTTCCCAACTTCCCAACGAGGGTTTGAGATATCTTGTCAGGATAGCGGCCGGCCATAAAACCAAAGCCAAATAATTCTATATACTTACAAGTATGTTCTTATGTCGAAGATTGTGTTTTTGAATAAATATTTACCTTTAGGTACCTACTAATGTTATTGTGTCATCCTTGTTGAAAATATATAGCATCGTTTCCCTCTTGAGTGGTGTATTCCCGATGTTCCCATTGCCCATATTCCCATCAATGGGGACAATGGGAAATTAATAAAAAAAACGTTCCCGCTGGGGACATCGCCCGTATCCCCATCAATGGGGACAGCGCAGCGCCGGGAATAGACCAAAAGTGAGAGTGTACGATAATGGTACGAGGATGATGATTATTACGAGTAGGTATGTAGATATAGTTAGAGGATGACATATTTTAATCGTACTCAAAACATTTGAGTCTACATGTTTTCAATACGAGTGAGTTTCTGTATGATGGTGCTTTTACGTTCTATGGTGATACACGATCTGATAAACTTTGCTTGTTCACGTAGGTATCTACATAATATAGAAACTTCTTCGTCCCGGATATAGGTAATATCGCAATGGGATTTTCTATGAATATTTTCCTCGAAATTATGTATGGCCTCAATAATCTGAACAGGTATGCATATAAGTCTTAAATAATCGATGGCAATTATTATAACCTAGTTTCATTAATTAAGTAACAATAACGTATATCTTACATAACATTTATTTATTTTTAAGTGTGCGTGACCGAACAGGTGCATATCCGCTTCATCGAGTTACATAAACGTAATAACAAATTTACCTTAACCCTGCAATTTAGGTAGATAGTTGCACCACAGAATATAAAAGGTTGCATATTATTTATAAATTATCATATACTTAAGTAGGTACTAAATTACAGTTTATTTTAGCTGCTTTTGGCTAGCCTATGTTTGAGGCACAATTCACGTTGAGAATCAATGAAACTTGCTTGCCCTCTGGGGGATTAGCAAGAAATATTTCCATAAAGATACATTTTTATGACGCTCCGCGGTTCTTAGACAAATCGCAGAAGGTCTCTCTAAATCCTTTAGCCACACACACCAACTCTGTCCCTGAAATGCCGGCGACCATAACAGGGGGAATCATTTAGTACATAAAATTTAAGCAGAGCGTATAATTATAATACCCCGATATGCATACCATACCCAGTTTTTGTGCAGTTATACACATATAGCATAATCTTTTCTCCCTATTTTAACCAAATACCAAAAATTTTGTTACCTATGTATATGTATATATTTAGGTAATATCAACAAAGGCACGCATCTCGTCAGAGGGTTGCTCTTGAGCAGCATTGAACCACCAACAACCTGCACCATTGCTGGCTTGCAGAAAATATGAAAACAAGATGCAGGTAAATAGTTATTTTTTGTAGGTAAATGGTACTTCTAGGAAGTTCAGTTCAGTAAGGATGAGTAAAGTATGTCAAGTTCATATATGATCTATAGTCAAATGTTATATAAAATTTTCGACAAATTACATAACCCTTTAATCTAATTCACTTAGAAAACAATTTTCCATAATTTTTCTATTTCCTTCCTAAAGAACTCTTCATACTAAGCCCGTAAAAATCATACAGGGTTATTGGAAAAATGCTAACCACCTCGTAGGGTTGACTTCTGCTGGTTCCACCAAACATTTTAAGACAATTGTTTGTTTTCTTCTTTTTTGTTTTTTTATGCTTTTGGCTGAATAAGCACAGGTTCACCTGCTGTTAAAAGTCTCTTGTGCCTTTAATTTATTATTTCATACTTTTTATTACTCGTGCTTATACCGGAATCTTTCCGGTACATATAACGCGGGTCCTAGCCGGTTCCTAATAAGTTAATATGGATGAAACTCGCGATAGTTTCAAAGTGAACGTGCTTATTCCGTCAAAAAGGCATATATGTATTTTTTTTAATTCAGCAAAAAAAAACATTCATCTCAAAATGTTTGTTAGGATTAGCAGAAGTCAACCCTAAGGAGTTGTTAGAATTTTTCTAATAACCCTGTGTAGGTACTGACATCTACGTTATTAACATTTTGAAATCGCTGTCCTCTTCTAAACTTCTTCAACCTCGAAAATAGATAGAAATCAATAGGAGCAAGGTCTGGTGAATATGGACGATGCTCTAAATATTTTTAATTTCTCATACTTGGAATGTACTAACGCTTGAAGTTACCTGACCAGAGGGATGAAAAATGTACTATTTGTCCCTGGAAAACGATTTTCCCTGCTGCTAAAAAAACAACATTCAAGCGCTGTTTACGCGTAAAATTTTCTACAGATGTAACATGATTTTACACTTACTATTGACTGTATGTTTTCAAAAAACATTCCTTAACTAATCAGGTTTTTATTTACTTTCCTCATATTCGTAATGAAAAGCAGAGTGTTTAGCTCGAATGACACCTCTTTAGGCACGAGATGGTTTGCCAATAGTTTGAATCCGTTTTATCATTTGTTTACCAATCTACTAAAATTAAAACCAGAATATTCATCCATTATCCATAAATATATAATATTCATCCATTGTTATAACTCGTGTTTTTTTTCATTAGTGTGGGTTCGATTTCCGGATGTAGCCAGCGTACTCTCAAAAATCTTTGAAAATAGTTTTGTTTCTATTAAGAACTTAAGAAATGGTTCTTTTGAGTAACATTTATTAGCATAAAAATAAAGAAGTTTTCCTCCACTTTTCAAATTCCACCCTGTATAGCGGTGAAATAAAATGACTTCAATGGAATCTAACTTCACCTACTCGTCGTTTACGGTTTTAGGGCTGGGCTTTCTTTGTAATTTACCTACAGGAAAATTATAATAAAACAGATCGAAAACAAAATAAGCTTATGCGAAAATTTATATAGTGACTCTCCGAGCGAGTCCGACTCGCACTTCTCCAGTTATTATTTTAATAATATGTAAAAAACTAGCAAAGATCTTGTCTTGGTAAGTCGAAGCTTGGACATAGGTAGGTAATTCGTGTCAAAAGCCCTATATCCAATTTGCATGCGGGGAAGCAAATATACCTATTGATACATATAATGCAAAACCGAAATACTTCTCACAATATTTAAGGTACTTTACATAGGAAAAAAGGCGTGAAAGTATATTTTCGTCCAAGTACCTACTACCTAATACCTGGGTAGATGTTAAGTATACTTAATAGATTATTTATTTCTAATTTAATTGTAGATATACTTAACTTCAAATTTATAGCATTTTAAACAGTTTTGTTTAAAACAATACTGATACTATAGATACACTGATACACAAATTAAAGTGCACTAAACAATAAGCAGTAATTGCATATTAATATACGTGTGCGATGAAAGTAAAAGTGGACGTTCAAGTCATTGCACTTACTAGTTATGTACGCACTATAGTTCTATGACCGATACGGTATCATCAACAAAACAAACCATGTGTGAGGACTTACATGATTGTGGAGATTGGCTGCGTCTGTCAACGTCAACTCCCTGGCTGCAGAAGATTGTATCGTAAAGACCAAGTGAATGATAGTCACAAATCTCCATTGGCACATTGTGGGGATCCGCGGTGTGGAGCGCGTTGTTATTTTCAGTGCGCGCCACTATTTATTTGAGCGACATCTCCGCGCTCGGCGCGTCCACTGGCGAATTGGTCGTCAGCGATTCAATGGCATTATTTCGCAAAGGGGTGCCCATGAATCGCAGGCCGAGTTCGGCCGCGGCCGCGCGGTTGCACCAAGTGCCGCGCTGCGCCGACGGGGTCTTCGGCCACCACCAACTGCGGCTACTTTCTCCCCGCGCAAAATACTCAACTGTGGAGTGTGGTGCACATTGGAGCCGTCTCCGGCATGGTGCGGACCTCGCTTTGCCACAGTTGTGAATAAAAATATTACCTACCTTACCGAATAAAGGTACCTGGTAAAAATATCAATTAAATGCTAGCTCTCATTAGGTATTTCAAGGACCATAGCATCTTAACTTATTATAATTCTTTTCACCATATTCCTATAACTCCTATGTATTCAACTTATTCTAAATACAAATAAAATGTATAAAAATCATCCATCAATACATCAATCAATATCAATCATCAAGGTATTGACTAAATTTATTTTCAAGGGGCAAATAAATTAATAACATTTTGCACACTTTAATGAGGGGCCGTCAGTCGTAAAATTTTGTTACTGGATAGACCCAGCACATAGGGATAACCCTAAAAGTATAGGGTAATCTAAAATTTAAGGATGTTTTGTCGTATCCGCTATCTAACAAATACTGAAATCTCAGATTTATAGTAAAGTTTTAAAGCTGTAATCAAAACCAACAACAGTAATTTGTTATTGCAAGGCTGCAAAGTTGTTATTTGGTGCGCCCGCGCCGCGGTAGGTTGGTAGGTACTTTTATTGAATCCTGAGGAAGCGACGGATTGACCCTCTAATTTGGGTCAATCCTACTGGGATCTTAGAGAACGAGCGAAGCAAAAGAAAAGCACATACGGGAAATTTTATAAATTTAAGAGGGCGGGCGATTCAGATCTCTTAGGTGATCGTTACGGAAATTAAAACAAAACTTGACGTGCTTGTATTCCTACATACACAGATGTACTGCCCAAAAAACGTGAAAAAATGTATTGTAGGTATTTTGGGTTAGTTTCAACTGTAAATAAGTCACTAACGAATCTGTCGTAAAAATAGTTCGTCCTATCCTAACCAGATTCTCCCAT
This sequence comes from Plagodis pulveraria, assembly GCA_963890685.1. NCBI lineage: Eukaryota > Metazoa > Arthropoda > Insecta > Lepidoptera > Geometridae > Plagodis > Plagodis pulveraria. The sequence goes on from OY982956.1 coordinate 11,386,985, forward strand.
AAAACTAATGATCGAAAATATTTCATTGAAGGGTTTCCGGCCTAAGTATATGGAAGAACAGGTAGAAGGCAGTGCCTCCTAAATCCTGCTGATCTAACCTACCGATATGCATCCTATAATAGAGCAATAAGAGATGTATTACATTATTCTTCGGGCGTAACGCCCCGTCTGTTACCGCGGCACTCTCGCTTTGTTTGGTCGTTTGTGGTCTTCCCTGTGTATGTACAGTATTACAATAGTAATAAACGCCAGACTTTTTTTTTTTTTTTATTCATGATAGTTTAGCCTTTGACCATTATCTCACCTGATGGTAAGTGATGATGTGGTCGAAGATGTTGTTCAGGCTAACCTAGAAGTCCTAGACTATAATGCTCTTCCTCGCTTCGCGTCGCTTATACTCTTACATATGAATTTGCCCTACCACGACGAAATTACGTTCACGTTTACGCCGGATAAAACCTAATGACCACAAAAAAAAAATTACAAGTATCGCTTTTTATCTTTTTTGTTTAAGAAATTACATTTTATTATCGAATTAACGGAAAAAGTCCTCACGACAACACTTTTTCCCAAATATAACAACTTTATAAGCTTCTGATTTGACCATACAGTCCGCGATGAGACTGTATTCCCACCTCGCGGACTTTGTGGCGAGACATTATTTTTTATAGCCAACAGCCAGTTGATATTTGTTTGCCAGCAGCCAGAACACACCGTTATACGTATATTATACTTGGCAAACCATTTGTGGGTGGTAGCTATCCAGGCGAGCATTCACTTGCACACCCTGGAGGCAGATTATAAGTAGGTACATGATTTAAATATTGTTGTTTGCAATAACGCCTGCTCGACGAATAACATATAAAAATTTAAAAATTTCGAGAGAAAAAAATATAGATATGTGCGGGATTCGAACCCGCGTCCATCCACCCCTTTAGCCGGGGTATGCTCTAACCAATTGAGCTAACATGACACAATGACTCATAACTCTAATTACTGCTCACGTTCTACAACCATCGTCTCGGGATGGAGCAACACCTATAGTTCAACTTGCGTTGCACTACAAACAAGACCAATTTTGCAATTGGTTTTAAACTTGTAAATGATGCCCGCAACCTTATAATTTTAATATTGTTGTACCTGATATGTGAATCATATGATTGGTACGCCATACCTAATTTAATGCTACTATAAGTTGAATAATGAAGATGGTTAAGTAATTCCGGTACATTGAGGATTTTCCACTTGATAAACGAAAGTGAAATCAGCAATTGTTTCCGCAGTGGGCCCGCATCCGGAGTACCTACCTTCCACTGACACGTAATAGTTATGTTGATCACTGGGCCGCGTTTGGTACCTCAAGTGTATAATCTACTTATGTAGCTGTTTTTTGTTGTTAAGGGTTCCGTGCAAGAAAACGGTAGTCCACCTTTGTTTTATTTCTGACCTGAATGAGTGCATTAATTTACTTAATTAATTGCCGAAAATTTACTTTTTTTTTCTAGATTTCTGAATACCCTTCGCCAGGTAATAGATAACTTTCTACTAATACTTATTTGCCCTCAAAATTAGGTAGATTTCGTTGTTACATGTGATCAAACAATAATTTTCCAGTTACTTGTCTTACCGCCTCTCTTAATTTTCATGTAATTTTTGAAACTTAAAAGGACTCTTTTCAAAAATAGCTCTCATTGAGATCTTTATTTCAGATGACAGCTGTCAATTTAAAACGGTTTTCATCTTGGAAACTACTAATAGTAGACAAATTGTTTCTTCACAAATATGTTAGATCTCATCGATAACTTCATTTCTGATAACAGTTTGAAGTTAAAATATGACTTATTTCGGAAACTGCTGATCCTAAATAACGTGTTTTTTTTTTTCAAAAAGTGATATATCAATTCAAGCTAACCCTAAGCTCATTAGTTCAGTTCTCCTCTACAGTTTTGGGAAATATATCTTCCTATGAAAGGGAGCCCAAATTTGATAACTCAAGCTCCGTCCTTATAAAAATTTTCATTGCTGCCTTAATTGTACCTGGATTTTATAACTGTCAAGGAAATAAAGATATCTATCAAATTTGAATATTGTTATGTTTGCAATAACGCCTGCTATGCGGATTACATTACCAAATTACAAATATACGAGAGGATTCAGACAAGTCATGTGTGGTATCCTTCCATTCCAATGCGATGGTTAAAGAACGATACGAAAAATTTGAGGTATGACTCATTGTCATGTTAGCTCGATTGTTTATAGCATACCCCCGGCTAAAGGGATGTAAGGATAGCAGCGCACATGATTTTTTTTCCCCTCGTATATTTGTAATTTTGTAATATCTATCAAAGTTTATTCAGATAGGGAGGTGTGGGGACACCTGTGAGTATTATACGATAGGAAAATAGTTGTGTTATACCTGCTTGTATTATATACGCTATGTGAAATCGCTTAAGTTTTCATAAGTCAATAATTGCTGCCTATTTGATGCCTTAAATTCAATTATACCTGAATCTTGTAGCTGTCAAGGAACCTCGCACTGCCACAATATGGAACCAGCTGCCAGGTGCAGTATTTCCGAACGGATACGACTTAGGGGCCTTCAAGAAGAGAGCATATTCCCTCCTCAAAGGCCGGCAACGCATCCTCGATACCTCTGGTGTTGCGGATGTTCGTGGGCGACGGTGATCACTTACCACCAGGTGCGCCGCCTGCTCGTTTGCCCTCCTATCACATAAAAAAAAAAAAAAAAAAAAAGATATCGAATAAAATATATTCAGAAGCTCCACACCTGTGAGAATTATCAGAGCAGTATCTTCGTAAAAAAATGGTAAATTGAAAGTTATTAAGTATATTTTTTTTTATATAGGTACTTTACGTTTTTTATTTCCTTAACTTACCGAAAGTGGAAATTTACTATTGGATGCTATGTGGAATTACTAAAATTTTCATTATCTTATTATTGCTGCCTTAATGGAATTATACCGAGTTCTTGTATAGCTGTCAAGAAAATAAGGATAATATATCTATCGATGTTTATTTAGTAGTCTGACACCTGTGAGAATTATCAGGGCAAAGTGCTTAGCGTACAAAAATGGGTTAACTACATGAAAGGCATTATTTTTTTTTTTATATGTATACTGAGGATACCTATTTTTTCTTCCTTTGCTTGTTTTTTAGTTGTTACTTGCTGAAGAGAATATGTGGTTTACGTAAATTGAAGTATTTGTTTATTTAAAAAATATTTCCACCACAATGAGAAGAGGAAGGAAATTTCTGTGGAGGATAAAAAAAGCCTTTGCAACATACTTACAAAAAGACTCGTTACGATATTACTTAATATTCCTCTAGCAAGTGACCCACCCGCTTACAGAAGTAAAAGTGCATTATCCATACGCGCGAAAAAATCCTACGTCTATGGCATTATCCATAAGCGAAAACGGACTTCGTTTTTCAGTTCAAATGTATTTCAATTATTTCTCCGATGTGATGGAAATCATTGTCAGTTAAATCTTAATGTGTACTTTTCTCTTCTTCGTGTTTGATTTGCCTTATGCAGCCAGTCGTCAGCATACGAGTTGGTCCAGGGTCACCAATGTCAATGAGTTATTTTGGTCATATATTGCGATGTGAAAATTCAACTTCGCAACGCACACGTACAGTGAGCTATTATATCAACAGGCCAGGAAATCACAATCGTTATCGATGCTTTACAATGTTTGCACACACCTCGGCAAGTTATTCTATTTTTGGTCTTGACGCATCGTGTCAAATACGTTTTACTTCCAATACTCATGTTGTAAAAATTTGTAGCCACTAAGCTGGAGACATTCACACTACTCATTTTGTCTAATAAGCGTCAAATACTTGTCAAGCAAGACGTTTAAGCCAAATAAGTGGTAAGTCCTATACTAATTACTTACGCGTTTTGTCCAAAACTAGATAGGTACTTAAGAGGCATTTTACATTTTAATGCGGTATACGAAGATTTTAAGCGCTTAATTTACTATCATAGGAAATATCTACAAGTTGTTTAATAATTGATAAAAATAGAATAATTTGTTCTCTTTTCAGTTAATGTACCAGATTTACAAACATAACATTAATTATTTTGTAGTGACCAATCTCCCGCACCTTGTTTTACGAATTAAAGTACACATAGCCAACTTCAGAGTTCTATCTCTTGTATAAAGATTCATCAAATTAACTAAAAAAAAAACTGTGCATCAGGCATATAATCCTGTTGACACATAGTGTACTAGAATATCGATAATTAATCGTCATTGTAGAAAAAAAATAAAGATCTTGCGCCAATTTCCACGAATTATATCAGCAGTTTACCACGATATATTGCGTGTAATAAAGTGTAATTCCAAACAGATATTATATGAAAAGAAAGTTCATTCTTTAATTAATCTGATCTTAAATAAATAGTGATATTAACTCTGTTTTGTTAGACAAGAAAAAATATTTAACATAACTCGAAATGCTCATAAATTGAAATGTACAAGCGCGAGGCGATCAGTACCGCGCGAGCGCCCGTCGAGGTAGGACCTGTGTTCGTTTTGCCTTGATCTGACATTTCTTACGCGGAACGGTTAGACGCAAGTTTATAGTGCGACCACAGAGTTTTGATCATGTCTTTATTTGGTTAAGTAATAAACTATACTTTATATTTGTTGTCCATAATATAAGCATATTATAGTAATAATCCATATTGTTGTCTTGTTAAGTAACTACATCTTTAGTTTCTGTTCATCCATTGTGTTAAAAAAAGGAAACGTCACAATTATGCAGCCTTATACAGCGTTACTGGAAAAATGCTAACAACCTCAGAGGGTTGACTTCTTCTTTTTTGGTCTGCTAGTTTTTATATTATTCTAGTTTAAATTAGTAGCTCACTATAACTTTTGTTTTAGGAGGATAAGATGACAGGCGAATAATTGATTTCCAATATTTTTGGATTCAGTAAATGTCTATAAGTGAACACAGCGATAACTCCAGCTGGAAATTAAACTACCTTCATAATTTGTACAAACCGGCCTCCCGGCTTTTCCATCATTTGTACAAACCGGGATACCAGCTAGCGGTCGATAGTCGTATTTACAAATTTACCATAAAATCTGCGTAAGTCCGACTTTCATAATCCAAATGGTTTTTCTAAAGGATGCATCCTTGCCCATACAAGAAAAATCCAAATCCATTTTTCTGAGATAACGGAAGTATTTTGAATATTTTGATGAAATCTGAAACCAGCAGAAATTACATTTTGGCCCCAAAACATTACGTCATTTCATATTAATCTCGTAACTACGTCAACTGTTATAAACCTAGAAAACCGAAATTTTGCATATGTATAAGTAATTTTTCACTCGATACATTTTGCAACGCAAACTCTTAGCGATGCAAATTTGCGTATTAAATAATCTCGTAACTAATTTTAAACTTCTAAACCAAAAAATTGGAAATAATACAGGAGTATAAATTACATGTAAATAATAATATCAAAGAAGGACCAAAGCCGTAGGTGGTATAGTTTTTCAGAAAAAAATATTGCTCTCCAATACAGTTTTTCCGCCAAAGTTCTTAAAACAATTGGGTTGTTTTAATCTTGTTACTTTTAAATATTTGGCGTAAATATCTGTAACAATTCACGGCTAAAGAACAATAGTAAATTATCATATTAAAAGAAGAATCGAAGTTCTAGGTGAGTTAGTTACGAAAAAATAAAAATAGCAATTAAATTACTATTTCCCATCATTTTTGTCTTGTGTTCAAACCCCATTTCCAGTATTTTTTTCTATAAAAAGGTGTATTATCATTTATTTTCCATAGAGGAAATAGTGAGCATATGAGTATATAGTGAGGATTGCATTGGTAACAAGAAGTATATATGTTGATTATAGATTGCATCAAAGATATTCGATTTTAAAACAAAAAACCTCAAAATCTGTAAATATATATTTACATTTCGCTGTTTGGTCTACTCAAATGTTATGTTGAAAAGACTCTATAATTTTGTTACTAACAAAGAAATACTCAAAGAGGAACAATTTGGATTTCGTAAAAATAGCACTACTTCGCTAGCATGTTTTAATTTAGTGAAAATGATTACTGAAGCAATCAACGAAAGCACACCTGTTACTGCGCTCTTCCTCGATATGAGCAAAGCTTTTGATTTTGTGGATCATAAATTACTAATTTATAAACTAGAAAGGTACGGCATAAGAGGAAAAGCAAATGATTGGATAAAAAGCTATCTGTCAGAAAGAAATCAATGTGTTGAGGTTTCAAAAGTAACAAAAGGTTTAAAAAATGCAAGTAGATCTATATATGAAACAAATTTTTTTGGAGTCCCACAGGGAAGTGTCCTGGGGCCGTTTTTATTTCTTATTTATATCAATGATCTCCCAAACGTCACTAAACACAAAACTATTCTGTTCGCAGATGATACAACAATAATAATAAAATGTAAAGATAAAACTGATATAAACCTCGCGTTACATAAAGTTGTTAAATGGTTACACAATAACAATTTGAAAATCAATCTTTCGAAGACTAAAATGATCCAATTTCGTAATTATAGAAAAGCTAACATTGATTTAAAAGTATTTTACGATGGAAACCAAATAGAAGAAATAATAACTACCAAGTTTTTAGGAATTATGATCGACAAACATTGCGACTGGAAGACGCATGTAGGATATGTCTGTAACAAACTTGACCGGTTTGTATATGCCATCAAACGGTTACGCGTAACGGTTTCCACCGAAACTGCACTTAGTGCGTACCACGGCTATGTGGCATCGGTACTTTCGTACGGTCTTCTTTTGTGGGGTAACTCCGTCGAGATTGAAAAGGCTTTTTAATACAAAAGAAATGTGTCAGAGCAATTTGTGGAGCCTGGTGTATGGACACCTGCAAACCTCTCTTCAAGAGGTTCCGTATATTACCACTTGTGTGTATGTACATAAGAGAACTTTGTGTTTTTGTTAAGCAGCATCATGCATTCTTTACACTCAACTCAGAGGTGGTCAAGAGACCAACTAGATATAAATATAAACTGTTCTGCCCTTACAGTAATCTGACATTACATAAAAGAAATTCTTATATAAATGCCATTAATGTTTATAATAAGATACCTGATAATTTAAAAGAATTAACTTTACCTGTGTTTAAAAGGAAACTAACATTGTGGTTACTCGAAAATTGTTTTTATAACCTAAAGGAATTTATGACATATAAAACTAAATAACGAAATAATTTATGAATTTATTTACTCAATAACAAAATTTATATAATAATTTAATTTTGACATTTAAATTTATAATTTTCTTTAATTGACATTTTAACAAAAGATATTGACATTCGATTTCTGTTAATTAGTTTTATTCATCTTAATATTGGAAAACATTAATCATTTATAAAGTAAATTTTGTATATTTCAAATAATGTTTACACACCATTGTTATGGTAGAATGTTTGAACCTATTAACTAATTTACCACCAGCTGTGCTTTATACAACATTCTCGTAAATAAATGATTTGATTTGATTTGATCAAACTAAATGGATGAAAATGTTATTTTTTTCATGGTATAGGTGATATATTGTGGTATGGGAATATGAGGGTGACATGTTTAAGTAATGGAAAACCAAAAACGTCATGGGACGTTTGTAGTTGGTACTAAGTTGTTTTCCGGATGCACAGAAAAATAAACCTCAATCCTATGCATGGTCATTATGGCAGACAGTGTTAACGACTGGATATAGATACTGAAGAGTGTGAACGAGGAAAATAGCAATTTTTGGAAAATTTAAAAGAAAGAGCTTTTAGTCCGCAGCTTTTAATCAATGCCGTTACGTCAAATATTTATATAATTTTAACCCGTATAATTTTTTAATTATTTAAGTTTATTGTTACAATAAATGATTCAAACATATCTATTTTTATTCATCAAGGATGAAATGTAAATATACGATTCACGATGTAGGTTGACTATTTAATGTACATGCCTACTTCTTTTCTATAACATTAGCAAGTAATTGATTATTTACTCATGCCAATTACACAATTTTTAAATTCGCAACTTACATTTCTTTATTAATGAGTGCTAGTATCAAAATATGTTACTCACAGTCACGCTATTCCGTCGTCACTTCTTTCGCTTGTGTAAGCGATGCGCTGGCATTTACCTAAACTTCAGTAGCGTGATTTTGTGAAATGGCTCTTAACGAGTTTTACTTTTTAAACTGTCACGGTCATTAACACATTACAAGCGGTATTTTACCGTATTTTTGATATCTTGAGTTATTTTTTATTCTCGTGATCATGGCGCTCGCAATAGTGCCAAAATATCGAGAGCTCAAAAGTTATCAAAAACACGGTATAAATAATCCCGAAAAATAAGAATAATTACTTATAGTTTTAACTTTGCTGACATACTTTTGAATATAACACCTTAAAAATTCTGTTTAAGGATAGTTATTAGTTTATTATATAAGTACTTACCTACTTATTTATTTATTAGTTCTATACGGACATTTGTAAGTAGGTACCTACCTATTTTAGTTATTTGTAATAAAATCTCCTCGATTGTTATGCTTTTTGGTGCCGATCGGTTCAATATGAGCAATATTTCAGTGGAAACGAGTAGTGACCCACTTGAGTTCGTTGCGATTGTTTAATAAATGTAAGGTTTAATTAAGGCTTTCTCTCATGATCGAAGCATTTGGGCAACAATTGTTGGGCACAATTTCAACATTAAACACGACTAGTGACCGACCATTCTTACGGACACAAAATATTTAGCTTTAGGTACTATTAAATGAGGGTGTGTTTCGGGTTTCCAATCTGGAGTGGCTCCTCAATCAATACGGACATATTATCCATTCCAGACCCAAGGCACCCCTGGAGGATACCCCTGGGGGAGCCACGGGAACTTGAGCAGCAGATAGCATTATTAGCCACCACTTCAACGCTAAACATGACTAGCGACCGGCCATTAGAGCATATTTTGTGCAATTATGAATACCAACTCAAGATTTAGATGTATTTGCGGATGTATTATAAGATTTATATGTATTTGCGGATGTATTAGAAGATTAGATGTATTTGCGGGGTTAAGTTGAACCAGATTAAGTGTGCCCCAATTTGAAACTTGCTCAAGAGAAGTAGAAACATCGGCTCCGCACATTAAATTCGTAAAAAAATCCAAATTACCATATTACAGCTTTTAAGGAGTAGAAATGTGTTGACGACGTGCCAACACATATATGTGAGTGATATAGTGCCTTAAAATAACAAATTGACTAAGATAATACAGTATTAATATTTTGATTGTGTGAACCTATTCGAGTGCATAATTCAATACAAAAACATCATTATTTCATCACCCAATTAGTAAATGTGACTAGAAGTGTTAAACAGTGTCGTTTTTCCAATAAAAAATCATTATTTCAAGTCTTAATCACAAAAACAAGAAAAAAGTGACCGTTAAATCTCAATTCGTTTGTTTACAAGCAAATTGACCTTTGGACCCAGGTAGTTAACACTGCAACATTTCAAACTCCTTATCGATAGCTCATTGCATCGTCTTAAGAAAAAGAGTTATAGTAAATTTCGACCGAACCTCACACAGTACATGTGGCGCGTCCAGAACAGACGCGGTCATACAGAACATACTCTAAGAGTAAGCGGGTTCGAACCCCAGTGACTATAGTATATTTTTGCACCTTATTTTTATTTGTTTGCATTTGAAATTGATTTTTGGTTGCTTTTAAATAAAAAAAGAAATTGTTTTCACAAATACGATGGAAAATATGGACACGGAAAATATAACATTTAGATTTCATCAACGTCAAAGAGCAAACTCACTAGGAAATATTTCAGACTCCTCTCTATTTGAGTCAACGAGGATTAGCATGCCACTCACTCAGTTCGATCAGAGTAGCTTTGACCACAGACAAAACAAAAGAATAAGTGACTTAGAAAACCAGCTTGCGGCTGCAAATGGCGAAATAGATAACTTACTTTTAGAAAATGAAAAGTTAAAAAAAGACTTAGATAAGGCTCATTTACTAATTGATGTCTATAAAACGATTGAAGTAAGTGACAGCCATGGTACACCGATTTTAGGCAAAAAGAGAAAACGTCAAAGGATTTTAATGGATGCTGACGACACAAGGAAGACACCGAAACATGAAATACACCAAAGGTTTGAGTTTGACAGGCAACAGGAAAAAATTGAAGAACTAAACAAACAAATAGAACAATTGCAAAATTGGCTGACAGAAGAAAAACATAAAAATAAAAAGACACCGATGGATAGAGAGTCAAAATTAACGTCAAAGAATAGCAGAAAGCTTGTGACATTAGTAAAAAAACAACAATCGGTTAAAATTTCTAAAAGTAAATATATTAAAAAAATATCAAATAATACCAAGAAACTAATAAACAAATGCACAAAAATTAAACAGGAAAACCAAAAGTTGCAACATAAAATACTAGAACTGCAAACTAAACAAGGACTGACACAGGATTTAAACTATGAGTACAAGAGTAAAGTTTCCAGGCAAAAAACTATTCCGAAACAAATAGTTTGTCATGTTACTGGAAGAACAGGCCATACTACAGAATTTCATTCGAAAGAGATACTTATATTCTCTGATAGTATTGGCAAAGGGTTAGCATCAAAAATGCTGAATAAGTTAGATAAAGCAACAAATATAACAAACTACTGCAAACCGGAAGCAAATTGTCAAAATATTTTAGAAAATATTAATGAAAAAACCAAATCCCTTACCAAAGGGGATACAGTGGCCTTATTAATAACAAAATATGAAGAAACTATTGACGACAAGACAAATAAGCAAATTTATATGAAATTACTGAACGAGATCATTCGTAATCAAAATAGAGAATACAATATTATAGTTAGTGGAATTCGCTACAATCGTAAAAATGACAAAGAAATATACCACATCAACAATAAGATAGCACATTTAGCGAGCATGACCGAAAACGTTAAATACCTAGAACCTAACTTATATGAAAGTGGTAAAACCAGCACCTATAACAGGTTGAAGTATCACGTGGCCCAAACTATAGTTTCAGCAACCACACAAACATTCAAAGGTTCATCTAACCTTCAGTTTATAAATATGTCTGATTCAAATAGTACAAATTTTTCAATAAAAATAACCTCAGACGAAAAAAGATAATTATACAAGCAAACGTTCAGAGTATACACAATAAATACTTAGAAATAGAAAGTTTTCTTGAAAAAAACGAGTGTGATGTTCTTTGCCTTTCTGAAACGTGGGGAAAAGATCATCAAGTTGAAGGCATGTGTATCGCAAATTTTGAACTTGCAACATATTTCAACAGGAAACTGTTTGCACACGGTGGTACGGCAATATTTGTTAAAAATAATTTAGATTTTAAGATTCGAAATGACATTAATAAATTATCATTAGAAATGAATTTTGAGATATCAGCAATTGAGTTAAAATCTCCTAAGGTAGTAGTCCTAGCAATTTATAGACCCGATCAAGACCTTCCATTATTTTTAGATTTAATAACAAGATTACTACACAAGCTATGCCGCGAAGGAAAGCAAACTATACTGGCAGGAGATTTTAATCTAAATGTTTTGAATTGTAATAGCACCAATAGAAAAATGTTAGGTATTTTGAATACTTTCAATTTTAAATGGGTGTTACACGAACCTACGCGAATCTATGGTGCTAGTGCTACTTGTATTGACAACTTCATAGTTAATTTTGATGACTATGAAGGGCTAGTATTAAAGAATAAGCTTTCAGATCACCGAGTCATAAAACTCACAATTTTTGATAATGAAGTAGTAAACAGTAATAGAAATTATACATACAGAATGACAAGATTCATGTCACCTAACAATTGCGATTACTTCCATTATTTAATAAATAGAGATTATATTATTTTAAAAACACAAATTGTTCAATGTGAACACTCAAATACAAGAATGAATATTTTGCAAGATGCTATTATATATTACTATGATATTGCTTTTCCCAGTAAAAAATCTCGTATAGTTAATAAGATTAGGAAAATAACTACAAAAGGTATACAAATGTCTAAAAACCATTTGGCTGAAATGGAAATGCTTCAGGAGTTTCAACCCTCTGAGCAAATAAAGATGAAAATCAGGCGATATAAAAAGGTTTTACGTAAAGTGTTAGTAGTAGCAAAAAAAAATTCATTACGGAGACAGAATAAAATTTTCAAAAAACAAAATAAAAGAGACGTGGAAAATAATAAATGAACAAGTTAGGCACAGTAATAGAGGTAATAAAAAGAAAGAAATAATGTCCATTAAAAATGAAAACGGCGACGAAGTGACAGATCACAAAAAGATAGCTGATTTATTTAATATTTTTTTTACTAATATTGCTCATAAACTTACATCTAAAACTCAATTTAATTACGAGAAATGCATGCAATACTTAAGTAAGAAAGAAAAACCACCATTCTATATAAAATTTGACGCAGTAGACCACAAAGAAATACGATCAATTATCAGTAATATGAAACAAAAGATGACACCCGACATTTACGATATGAACACAAAAATATTAAAACATGTTATGCTGAAGAATGAAAACCAAATCGATCTACTGTGCATTGTAATAAATGATTGTATAGATAAAGGGATATTTCCCGACAGTCTTAAGCCTGGTAGAGTAATACCTCTACACAAAAAAGGAGAAACTTCCGATCTAGGTAACTACAGACCAGTGTGTATTTTGCCTACAATTTCTAAAATACTGGAGACAGCAATTAAAAAACGAATCGTAAATTATTTTGAAGACAATAACTTATTTACTAATGCGCAATATGGATTTCGCAAAGGACGATCAACAGAGATGGCTATTAGAACAGTGGTTTATTATATTCTTGAAGCCTTAGACAAATCACAGAAATGTGCTAGCATATTCTGTGATTTATCGAAAGCATTTGACTGTTTGAGGCATGATGTATTAATATCTAAACTAAAATATTACGGGTTCGAAGGTCCTGAGCTAAACATGATGTGCACTTATTTGGCAAACCGTAGTCAAGTGGTATCTATAAATGGACTAAACTCACATTCTAGGACAGTAGAGATAGGAATACCACAAGGATCTATTCTGGGACCAATTCTATTTTTAATATATGTCAACGACCTTGTTTATTGTATGCCTGATTGGACTTTTATCAATTTATTTGCGGACGATACTCACGTAGGTTTAAGTGATAAATCTAAGGTTGAATTAGATATAAAAATTAATAAAGCAATGAGCATTCTTGATGACTGGTTTAATGCAAATGGCATCATGTTAAACACTAACAAAAGTGTTGTAATGAAATATCATAGTCGAAAAAATAAAAATAACGATATTTGCTTAACAGAAAACACGTTTTTGGGTTACACAATTGACTACACACTGAGTCATACATCGCACATAGAAAAACTATGCAAGAGAATGGCAAGTGCTAACTATGCGCTACTTAAACTCAAGCCTCTTTTAGACAAAAAGTCCCTTCTGTCCGTTTACTACGCTTATATTCAATCCATCGTTAGGTACGCTATTACTGTTTGGGGAAACGCTACAGATGTACAAAAAGTCCTTAAATCTCAGAAGAGGGCCATACGTATAATGTTTGGACTACCAAAACGCACTTCGGTTAGAAATTATTTTAAGAATAACCAAATAATGACAGTTATATCACTGTATATCTTCAACAGCCTGTTAGAGATACATGACAACAAAATAAATATGAATAAAAATAAAGATGTTCATAGTTATAATTTACGGAATAGAGAAAAACTTTTCAAGTATAAAACGAAATTAGAAAAAGTTAAGAAACAAGGCATATATAATAAGATATCAATGTATAATCAGCTTCCAAATAATGTTACTAATTTAAACAATAACGACTTCAAAAAGGTATTAAAAGAGTTTTTTGAAATAAATCCCTTTTATTCAGTTAATGAATTTATTGTTTTGCGTCTAACACAATCTTCATTCTCGTACAAGACTAATAATAAATAATAAAGGGTAAAAAATTGTCGGCCTTTCATGTATAATTCTTATTTGTTGTGTAAGTTCAATGACATTTTAATCTTTTTATGTGCTTGATAATTTTGTAATGTGATTTTATTTAAAACATAAACTGTATTGTATAGATTTTAAGGCATCAATTAGTTTTTGACATTGATTAATTATTTTAATTTTGACTCAGATGAAGGTATATTATTTTGACTCTAATTGTAATAGGTATTTTCGATTATTTTCATAAATTAGATTGTATTTATATTATTTGTAATTTAATGATTTAATTTAAAATTAATTGATTAATGTAAACATGACTTGCCCAATGTAACAATCTCAGTTATAAGGCCAATAAAATATTTGAATTTGAATTTGAATTTAGGTGCCAAATAACTTCAACGCTACTTGTGACGTACATGAAGATTATTCACAATTCAACATGCGGGGAAGTAGATATACAACTTTGTGGTGTCGACCTAGAATTGCGCCCCCTCCAATGTCTTTCTCTGGGAGTCGTAAGAGGCGACAAAAGGAATAGTGGTATGCAAAACGCCCGTCGTCGCGGTGTAACTACGTTTTACATCCAATACCTACCTACTGAGCGTTTTTGGCAAGATAAGCTTTGGTTAGATTATTATTTGTAATATCGATTAAGCAAATGTTTTTGTAACAAATATTTTTAGAATATCTGTTGTTATTAAATAGGTATGGATTTCCGCGCTTGAATCTATTCAAATGTTTTTGTTCCCACTCTTGTGCAGTGGGTGGAGGGGGAAACTTAAAATTCTCCGTCCAACCACCTGTGGGAAAGGCCGGGTGTCTCCAGCTTAATTGAAATTTCTAAAAAAATATTTTGAGAAATGTTTCGAAAAGTACCAATATTTAGAGCATATTTAGGGCAATTCTGAATAAGTCATCAGCCGGAAGACGTCCTCAGCTGAACAAAGGCCTCCCCCATTAGAACGCCACAAAGAACGGCTATTGGCCACTTGTAACCACTGGCTACCCGCGGCTTTCACAATGTCGTCAGTCCACCTGGTGGGGGTCCTACCAACTCTACGTCTTCCGGTGTAGTGTTAACCACTCGAGAACCTTTCTTTTTTCTTTTTTTATTATTATTTATTAATCTACACTCCACAGACTCCAGGGTCCGTGCCTTTTTTTTTAATAGTGACATATATTTTTTTTAATTATTACTAGAATTAGAATATATACATACAACATTCTAAGAGGGAACAGTGCTAAAAGAAATTTCTTTTTTTTTTTTCGGTTAAGTCATTGGCACTAGCATTCAGAACAGACCGGTGTTCTCTAGCAGCACCCGCTCACGAGTTGACGCATGTGCCAGCCATCGCCTTCCTCAACCATTTCTGAGGGAAGATGGCGACCCGACACACAACACCGCCGCTAGACAACACCTTTATGTGAGCATGACCGCTCTGGATACCCGTGCCAACGATATTACACATGTTTATAATTTGGGACTACAATAATATTAGGTCCTTACATATGAAATTGGCGTTTTGTATGGGAGGAACAAAAAGTCGAATATTTTTTAATATAATATATTTAATTAATCAAAGTATGAACCATTATTTTCTATGCACTTTTGCCATCTCATAGGTAGTTCATTGATCCCTTTACTAAAAAAACCAGTCGGACGGGAATCAATAAAATCTTTGAAGGCGATTTGGACTGCCCCATCGGAGTTGAATTTTTTCCCTTGCAAGAAGTTATCCAAATTTCGAAAAAAATGGATGGATCTGTTGGAGCAAGGTCCGGGGAGTACGGAGGATGTCTTAGACTTTCCAATTGAAGCTCTTCTAATTTAGTAGCCGTCTGTAGCGCAGTGTGTGGTCTAGCGTTGTCGTGAAGCAGCAGTGGCGTGGAGCGATTGACCAGCCTAGGTTGTTTAGCCGCTAGCTTTTCCATCATGGTTTGCAATTCCTGACAATAGACATCAGTCGTAATAGTCTGGCCAGATTTGAAAAAACTGTAATGAACAATACCGGCACTAGTCCACCAAACGCTTACAAGTAACTTTTTTGGGGTTAATTTTCGCTTGGGGCAGGATTTGGCTGGTTGGCCAGGATCTAACCATTGCGCTGAGCGCTTCCGATTATCGTAAAGAACCCATTTTTCATCACAGGTAATGATTCGGTTTAAAATACCTTCATTATTGTGCCGGTTTAGTAATGTAACGCAGCAGTCGACGCGCCGGTTTGTTTTAGTCAATTCGTGAGGTACCCACCTTTCAAGCTTTTTAATCTTCCCAATTTGCTTCAAGTGAATTAAAACAGTTTTATCACTAACATCGCAGCCTGCAGCTAACTCGGACGTGGTTTGCGATGGATCCGCTTCCACAATAGCCTTCAACTCTTCATTATCAACTTGAGTCTCAGGCCGTCCACGGGGCTTGTTCTGCAGGTCGAAATTTCCAGAACGAAAACGTTGGAACCAAAAACGAACTGTGTTTTCTTTTGCAACACGACCGCCATACACATCATTCACCCTTCGAGTTGTTTCCGCAGCACTAGTGCCACGGCGGAACTCGTACTCGTAAATAATGCGATATTTAAGGTTTTCCATTTTGTAAAATGAGTGACGCAAACAGAAAAAAACAGAAGAAAAAAAACAAATGAATGACGATCATCGAAGCACAAATACATGAGTCTATAGCTGTACAAATTTGAATTTGGAATTCCTTACCAAAGAGGAGAAATTCGTGATTAAAGTGGCCAGTACGAAAAACGCCAATTTCATATGTAAGGACCTAATATTATATATATGAAAATAACATACAGAAATTAACATTTTTTTGTCATTCTCCCACGTCACATTTTAACAGGGTCTCCATTACCACGCTATTTCGATCTTTGATCGCCATTTTGAGGTTGTAATCATGGATAGCTTTTGGTGTCGCAACCATCGCCTTCCTAACGAACCGTCCTATGGCGTCTTCTTCGTCATCTGCGTAGTATCTGAAGGTTCCAGTATGACGTGAAACTGCAACGACTGCGTGCGGGACGCGAGTGTTCTATTACCATTGCGTCTACGCTTATCACTCGGGCTCTGTCGGCATTTTCTGCAATACTTGAGAGCAACGAACATGCTTGAGCAAAGGGTGTCCTGTCCGTCCACTCGATTAGTACGACCGTCCTGTTTTTCAGTCGCAATAAACGACATGGATTTCCCATGACAACCTTCACTGGCATCGCGTTGTAGGTTTTACGCTTCATAGTTGTTTTAAAGCTGCTCCCATTCAGCAAGCAAGCGAGCCCGGGTGATAATCGGACGCGGCTCTTGGCTCCAGCATGACAGAAGCTTATTCCGAGTCTCTCTTTGCTGCCTTCCATATAGAGAGCAACGCCTCGGATGCGAATCCCAGGCTCTCCTTGCTCTCCATATGCCAGCAGTTGGGAAATTTCTGTGTTTTTTGGATCGGGGATGTGTGGGGCTATGATCGGGGCAGGAAGGGTAAGAGGGGTACTAGAGCAGGGGGGTAGATTCGAGTTGCTCTTCACCGCTGTTTTGAAGGACCTCTCAACGAAAGACAGGAAGTGTGCTCTGCTATCTGTATCTGCTAAGATGGTGGGCAGATCAGATTCTAGCAGTTTCCTGCTAGGCAAGATTTCGAGGTCCTGTCTGGCAGTGGAAAAGCGGGGACATTCTAAAATTAAGTGCCATACCGTCTCGGGGATGTTTGAATCGCACTCGCATCCTGGGCTGTCCTTCAGCTTGAACCTGTGGAGATATTCGGATATTCCCCCGTGTCCTGTCATCATTTGCACTGCAAGGGGTGACAGTTTCACAGTCCGCGTCAGTTGGTATGCCTTGGTGACATCCGGTAGAAGCTTTTTTGTGACTGCACCTGTGCTTGAGGTCTCATACCGATCTTGCCATTTCCGGATAGATTCCTCACGGATTTTTCTTCGGACATAAGACAGGGGGATTTTGTCATAGTCTTGGGAGGCATCTGCGAGTGCCGCTGATTTTGTAAGTTCGTCAGCTCTCTCGTTACCAGCGGTTCCCACATAGGCCCTCAACCAAAACATGCGAATATCTCTACCTTCAGCTTTAGGTAATCTTACCAATGTTCTCTTTTATGCTTTTTGCCAGGGGGTGACTCGTTTTGGGACTTTTGAGCAGATCTAGAGAGGATCTTGAATCACTAAGCACGTTGACTAGTGGATCTCTGCTCATTTTCACCTGTTGAGTTGCCCTGTAAAGAGCATAAAGTTCCGATTGGAAGACTGTGCATTCAGGATGGAGCCTGAACTTAGAACAGCTGATCTCTTTTCCTTCCTCCCACCAGGTAAGGGCAGCAACCTACTTTCCCCTCAATTTTGCTGCCGTCTGTGTAAATTTGGGGTCCGGTGATGTGGCTGGTGTCGGTTTCGAGAAGCTCGTACTCCACGGATGTTCTCGTGGACGGGTGGGGTTGGTCCATAAAGCGCACGCTTTGTTCGAGCTCCTTTTCCGGAGGGAGGTAGTCAAGTGAGAGGTTCTTTTTCGCTCGGTACAGGCTCGCTACTTCTTGGATTCTCAGGTCTATTGGAAGCAGACCTGAAAGGGCGAGTGCTGAGGTGAGAGAAACAGTACGGTAGGATTTGCATATCTTTTGGGCAAAACCTCTTTGTAGGGCAAATAGCTGGGATCTGTTCATTTCGAGGTCCACTGCCTGTGCCCACACATTTGCGACCTTTCTTCCCCATTCCCCATTCAGGTTATCAGTTCGCCAGCAATATGGCCCGCCCATTGCCACTTCAACTTGTAAATTCGGAAATTTTATCGCGCAAAGAAACTCCGAGCATAGCTCTCTCCATAGCTCGTTGAGCGACTCTGAGCTTGTCTATAGGGGCCACAGTTAAGGACCACGTTTCAGTGCCATAAGTCACCACTGGCAACACACACTGGTTGAAGACTTTGGTCGTCAAGCTCTGGGGTATGTTGTGACGAGATGTCGCGTATTTTCCCGAAATGGGCAGCGGCCCATCCGAGTTTGATTCTTCGGGCCTTACTGGACAGTCTTGTCCCAGGTAAATGTAATGGTCAACAACTTCGAGCGTATCGTTCCCAACAACTACTGGTGCGGGTGCAACATGGACATTAGACATAATTTTCGTCTTGTCCATGTTCATTTTAAGACCCACCTGCTGGGAAACTACTGAGGTCGCTGAGCATTGTACGGAGTTCCTCAAGCGACTCTGCCATTATGACTATACCTATGTCATCGGCGAAACGAAGGTGAGTGTGATGTATTCGCCAAAGTTGTTGTGCCGAATTCTTTCCAGTCCAAGAGCTTAAAAACATCCTCCAACACATTTGTGAGTTTCAGAGAAATAACATCTCCCTGTCTGACGCGCCTCGTTGGAGTTGGATTGATTCCGTGCTCGTCCTGTAGTCGAATCGACATGGTTCAATTAATGGTGACATGGCGTTCCTGTACAAAAACTTCAGCGTCGATGTACCTATAGTCGATTTGGCATCGCTGAAAAGACCGCACTACGGCCCAGGTTTCGATTGAATCGAAGGCTTTCTCATAGTCCACAAACGCTAAATATAAGGGCCGATTATACTAATGTCTTCTGTATAATCTGACGGAGCGTATGGATGTGGTGGAACCCGGTGTTCTGAATAGGTACCAACACCAAAAGTTCCAAAATTTAAATTACTTCGATGTGATTCACGTAGTGATCGCCGTATACCGGCGAGGCCTTGGCTAAAATTTGGACGACACGTATTGGAAGTAAAACATTTGACAGAGTGCGTGAGGGCAAAATGGTCTTACGCTTTCGTATTACCGATTACAAGTTAGAAAAATTCTAGATGATTAATTGGTGACCGACACGTGGTACTGTATTTATCTGACCATTTTCAGGTTCATTTGAAGCGCTTTCTTAGCTGTTCTTAACCGATCAGCATAGTTAAGCAACGTCCGCCGCGATCATGACTTGGATGGGGGATCGCTAGTGACATTACTGAGCGCTTCCATGCTTCGGAGGGCACGTTAAGCCGTCGGTCCCGGTTGTCTTACGATGGCAGTCGTTACAGCATGGTGGTAGGGCATTTTGCGAATGCCCGCTTGGCTATCTACCACCCTCAAGTAGAAAATCTGTCGCCAAGCACCTAAAGTTGTGTTCCAACAGCTGTCCTAGAGAGCCAGTAATTCTAGGCTAGCCTGAACAACATCTCCGGCCAAATCATCACTTACAATCGGGTGAGATAGTGGTCAAAGGCTAGCCTATCAGATATTTAAAAGGAATACATGTTTCAACTTCATAAGAGATTAACTAACACATGGGGGATCCCATAACCGAAAAGGAGTTCGAATAAAACAAAAATTCTAGATTATTTATTTATTTTCAATTTCTTAAACAACAATATGATATATAATTAGTGCATGTACGTAAATAATGTTAGTAAAATTCAACCGAACATAAAACTTACCTGTAGCACTAAGGAACTCGGCAGATCGTAAAAGACGCCGACGTCCCCGTAGTTTACCATGAAAATAAAATAGAAAATGTTAGAAATTAAAAAATAAATATAATGAATGAATTTGAACTGAAGTGTACCTATTGGAGTTTAAAGCTCTTGTGATGCATAATTAGTATGATAGCTCCCGCCTGAATGGTGTAGTGAGTCATCCTGGTTTATCTGTAGACCTATATCTTCATTCCTCATGGTTATACGCAATGTTACACAAGTGAACGACGAGGAAGAGCCTACTCCTCGTCGTTACACTACGGTAGAAATCCAATTTATAGTAACTATAAAACAATTTATTACAGTATTGATGCATAATACAAAGAAATGTACATATATTTCATGCAATGATATACTACATATTCTCCTTTATATGAATTTTACGTAGTAGGTCCTATTGCACTTTTATCCGGGGTGTTACATGAGACATTGGGGCCATTGGTTGATTGATTGACCATTTCTCAATATTATATATTAGTTAAGACTACTTCAAATTAAAAATACCCTTAGTTTGACTATGGCCCAATTAGGCAATTTGTTACGAACTAAATTGATATCATAGGCGAAGTGCTATTTCGTGGTTACTTCACTATTATTTGTAACTAACTGGAGCTGTTATTCACTAAAATCCATTTGTTAATAACAGCTAAGTAAGTAACAAATGTCACGACATAATGTTGAAACCAAATTTTATCTATGATTACAATTAGAATTTGATAGTAACAATAGGTACATAACCAGCACCAACAAGCCAGCTGATGTTAACATCTGTCACAAGACAGCTGTCAAAGTAACAGACGACGTATTTTCGGGTATGTGCTTCTTTCAAAAAAACTTACGCGAGACATCAATTGAGCTTGATATGCTTCATTAAACGCACGCTAACTGATTGTCGCTTTTACGAAAAAAACATTCGTCGAACGAACGGTTTGCCGAAACAACTCCTTGAAGCTGCCGGTCCGTTTTATGAAAGAATCAGTAGCCCCGTGTTCAGTAAATTGGTAGTGTATTAACAACCATTGGTAAGTGTCAATAGTTTCCGAGACAAATCTAATTTTAATTTGACAGCTGTCATCTGTACTAAAAATATTAATGAGATCGATATTTTCAGAAACTATTTTTGAAGTGTCAACTGTTTCCAATATAAATCTCATTTAAATTTGACAACTACCATCAGAAATCGAGATCTCGGTTAGATCAATCAATTCTGTACAGAAATTAGTGGTCTAGTTTCCGTGCTAAATGCAATTTTAATTTGACAACTTTCATTTTTAAATGAAGCTTTTAATGAGACCCATCATTTCTGTACAGAAACTAGTGGTCTAGGATCAAGTTTTAGAGATAAATCCCATTTTAACTTGACACCTGTCACCCTAAATGAAGATATATGGACGAGATCTTTTGTGAAACAGTATTCGAAGATCAAGTTTCCGAGATATAGCCCTTATAATATGTACAGTTGTCAATAAAATAAATACGTCATCTACTGTCACTTTGGAATGGCCAAACTAGAAACTAAACTGAAAACTATGTATAAAAACTGTCACTTCAACAGCTGTAATATTTAAGAGTTGCCTTCAGAGGAAAAGTAGCACGGCTTTCTTAACAATAATTGCTTTGGATAAATATAACTGATTTTTTATCGATAAATCATTTAATTTGACCTATATCTATTCAATGTAATATATAGTCCATGGTTATATTGATAATCAACAGTCGATCTTTACCATAGTGTAAAGACGATGAAAGAGTGACGTTTATCGGGGCTTTCTGGAAGGAGGACAAGATCATCTGCATATCTAAAACGAGATACACCACCAACTATTCTTACCTGCCATAGTAACTAAATAAAACGATACATACATAGTTGTTAGTTTGCAAAATGATCTTACTGCTGCCTAGAACGATGTAGGTAAACAATTCTTCAGAGAGAAATCTGTGTTTAAGTCAAGATGGCTTTGACAAAGCTGTCAACAGCTTTCATTGAATTTCAAGTCCATTCCGTGATAATTACCGTCTAATTCTCATAATACTGAATTATCGTAACAAACAAATCGAATTCTCATAATATAATGGTGCTTTCGTATGTCTGATGAGGTCGCATTTCTTAACGATTCTCGTGAATTTTTAGAGCTAGTTTTATAAGTATTTACGACTAGCGGCTCGCCCCGGCTTCGTACGGGTATTAAACAAAATTAAAAAAAACTTTTTTGAAAATATTGTAAGGATAGCCTATAGGTTAATAATTTAGGATTACAATGATGAAAGAATTTTTCAAATCGGTTCAGTAGTTTTTAAGTTTATTGGTTACATACAAAAATATAAATCGTACCTCTTTATAATATTAGTGTAGATCTTTAGTAGATTCGGTTTATGCACTTTTACCAATAAGTAAAATGTAGAAAATGTTCAATTCTCAAAAATTATTGTTTCCCAAGTAATTATTCTTGTGACCCACCCATATAGCAATGCTTCATGGTTGTTCCTATTATATTCGGTCCAGATTTAGCTACTCGCCTTGTTAACTAAGTTTTAGTATATTTAATAGTAATTATTTATATACCTTCTCCCATCTATGCCTCCATAATCGTATAGTTAAATATTAGGAGCTACGTCGTCCACATAATTCTACTTTTTGTCATCTCATCATATTATGAGGAATCAACATAATGATAGTCAAAAGTATTTGTATAGCACATTTCTGTTAGGATACATCATTCATCCATAACTGTAGCTGTGAACGCTTTGCTAGTGTGGAAGACACTTCACGTTGCAAAGCGTAATAATGGGGTATGTAAGTAGTGGAGTATATTTTAGGCATAAGCCAACAGAATATTCTTAACCTATCAACAGTACCTTTCCATCTTTCGCACGAGGCTCGAAGAAACTATCCTGCATGCTACGGGCACACCATACCTGGCACACTAGCAGACGCTCCCTGCTCATTTAGAAATTTCCCTCGACGTAGCCAGGCAGTGTTACAAGACCTTAAAGCGACGATAGGAATGTTAGCTCTACCTATCCCCCCAATAAAACAAAAATTCCTTAAGATAAAAAATAGGATAGAAAAATATGAATTGTAAGGGTGCATAACCCCGAAACGACGAGCATAAACAGCACCCAGCTTCTGCAGTAAATGCACAAACAACGCAGGCGCATCACCTCGGTACCGTATCATAGTAGCTTCAATACATTCTTAAGACTATGAACTTTCGAGCTTGTCCCGAGAAGTGGTGTAGCCGATGATGTCAGGTTTTCATTCCAAATCGTTAATTTTCCAAGTTCTAGCTTTGTCTACATTATAATTTCACCAAAATCTATTTATTTCCTAATCCAGATTTTCCGCATATTTACATGTTATTAATTTTACGAATTCGTAATATTTCATAATTTGGTTTTTTCCATATGGATGTACAATTGTGATAACATGGTTTTATTAACACTTGTAGACTACCTTAATACTTTACTGCTCTGATTGCTGATCAAAGAGATTTTGGAACTAAGTAGTGCCAAAATTCCCTTGATATGGAAAACCATGGCTTGGCGCGACTTTGTCGGGGACTTTCACAAATCGAAGCTGAGTACAAAATAAAGTCACTTTGTGACAGCTGATACGATATTTATATTTGAAGTTCTTATTTGGGTTACATTTTACACTAAAACAGTTCTTATATTTGACAGCTGTCAAACTGACAATGGACGTACCTTTCATTTCGATTTGATATTTGTCTATTTTCAAAGTCTAGTGTGACAGCTGCCAGTCTTATTGTTAAGCAATAGAAATTAAAGGATAAATTTGAGATTTGACCCATTCAATACAATAGCTCAATAGGAAGAGCATGTCCCGGCTATAAGGACAGAAGGTTGCAGGTTTGAATCCCACTCCTAGTTCAAATTTTTCCTTTTGTTGTAATTTTGTAATCTAATGCGTTATCAGGCGTTACTGCTAAAATTACAATATTAGAAATTGGATAACTCAGTTTTATTTAAATTTAATATTATTTCGTTACTACATATACAAGAACATTTTATTTAAATTTAATTACATATTTAAAGCGCATAATAGAAGACCCGACCCTATAGTTTTTTTTATGTCATTACTACCAGTACAAGAATAAATGTTTTATTTCCATTATCAGCTGGATTTATTTATTAATTTTGCTTTATATTATTTGGAAAATTGTGAAGTTATAAAATTAATAATTTAAACAAATCAGATTACGGATTACAAAGAAATTGGAAAATATATAATGTAGAAAACTCTGAATTTGGAACTTTTCCACTACTTATTAGATAATGTCATTGAATAGTGTGCGTTATAGAATGTAGATCTATACGAATACTGGGTTGAGACTATTCATACAATCTAAATAGATACAACTAGTGTGCGCCGACCGGTTTGACGATTGCGTCGTACAGGGGTAAGGCGAACAAACCTGTGAGGAATGTATATTATCCAAAACTAGAAAGTTGAAACTAAAAAGGGAGAAAATGTGTGTATGTACTTTTGATACAAAAATCTCTCAAATAAGTTACGATACCAAGGGTTATTAATACTATGTTTTGGTATTCTCATACTATTATTAATGAATATAGTCACCCAGAAAAGACATTATTAACGGTATAACCTATGTACATACTTCAAAGATCAATAATAAACAATTTTACGTCCAATGTTTTTTTTTTAATTTTTAAACAATACCCATTTTGCCCTGTATGCTTGACAATACCCATTTTGCCCTGTATGCTGTAAGTCAAATATGCGCCAAGTCCAAATGATTTACACGTTTTGTCCAACACTTGCCAAAAAGAGTTCTACTTTGATAAATTAAAATGTATTTCATTGAAAGACAGTAGAAAATCTGTCGCCAAACATAACGGTGTGTTCCGGCAGCGGTTCTTGAGAGCCAGAGAAATTACATGCACATGAGACTTAACTATGTCTCGAGGTGAAGGGTGCAGTACAATTCGTGACTTGTGATGAAATGAATCTGTTATAGGCAGAGGTTAGTCTGCTTAACATCAAGCGGGCCCCCAAGCTAGCCAAGTCACATTAACACACTGGAGTCATCTGCTAAAGGAGGTTAGTCTGCTTAACTTCAGGTGGGGGCCCACAAGCTTGCTAAGTCACATTAACACAAAAAAAACCACCACTACCAATAACCTAAAAAATCTGGAGTCAGTGCATACAATTTACTCCTGCTTATTAGCTTTACAATCTGAAATAAAAATGGATATGTGCAAGTAGTAGTATGCAAATTTTGGCGTTCTGAATTTAATGTTATGAATGAAGATACGCATTCTGCCTGCGTGACAAGCTTAAAGTATATTTATTGTATGCAGTGACAACTGTTGAGCTACTGGGGTCCATAGCAATATATAAGTAAGGTTAAATACCCAGGCTTTCTTTATAAACAACATGTAATGGTCATAAAGTGTATTGAACTGCTTATAGAAAATCTGCCTATTGGACATAATGCGAAATTTAGATAACACTCAAATTGGACATTGTGTTGACACTGCATTGAGAGGAATGAAAGTCTACAATAAGAGTAATTTTCCTGCATAGGAAACCTACATTGTAAATTATTCCAAGACACTGCAATGTCATATCATGGATTAACATAGAGAAGGCACATTT
This sequence comes from Plagodis pulveraria, assembly GCA_963890685.1. Lineage (NCBI taxonomy): Eukaryota > Metazoa > Arthropoda > Insecta > Lepidoptera > Geometridae > Plagodis > Plagodis pulveraria. The sequence goes on from OY982956.1 coordinate 11,413,190, forward strand.
GTTTGACAGAAAACAATCCTACAAAGCTCCATAAATTGGAACCAACTCTGCAAAAGTTTTCTACTAAGACGAAAAAACTTTAAAAATGACTTGCGCAATATTATGCATCATATTATGTACCTATATAGATTATCTTACCAACTCATACCTGCCATATTGGGTTGAGCTCGCGATCAAGACGAGTTAGTCAAGGCGACATCTACATAAATCCTGTGGAACTACAACATAAGTAACGGTAAAGTGGTTTACTTTGACCACTTGGAACAGTATTCTCACTACACTGAACAAATTGTAGGTTACAATTGCTAGTTCGTTAGCTAAAGAACAGTTATACTTTTTAAACAGTTAATATGCAATTTAGGGTGTGTCAGCAGTTGCTCAATACATATTAAATTACCATTATAGTTCAATCCTCTGTGCTCTGGTACTTACACTCAAGCACAGTCTAACTTTATTTGCATGCTGACTAGAATAAATGAAAGTAAAATGAAAATAAAAACTAGGATTATGTACAGATCTAAGAAAACAACCCTAATGATTTCATATTAAAATTTATTTTACATTTAAAATTAACCTAGTCATTAAAGTTCTATACCTATTCTATTTGAGAACTTAATACTGAGTAATATAATCAAGATTAATTGTATGTAGTCAAATTCTCATCATTTATCATGTGTCAACTATCCTTGGATACACTAAGCCTAACATGTATTTTTTGGGAAAGTCTTACAGATAATCCTAAAATTGTACTAAATATTACTCATAGAAAATATTCCAATTTACAAACTAGAAAATCCTTACACGTATGTCACGACAGTACCTAAGTACTACAATAAATAGAAGACCACATTACAATCGGTACACATAATTCTATCAATATTCTTCTAAAGTTAAAAAATCACTAGCATCTGCTAAATAAGTATAGGTATCCTGACGGCGTCTCCTAGGTGGTCTCACGTGGAGCATGGGGCGTGTATCTAGGCTCCGGAGCGTACTGCCTACACTAGCACTGAATACTCTGCTTTACTAGTGTACTTAGCACGAAACCTAGAGATTGAAAAAACCTGTTATCAGACACATACAAGATAAACATGCTAACAAAAATGGCTACCTTCATAGCATTAATCATCGAACTATCACTGGACTCGTTATTAGCAATCTAAATTACGTTGTCCCCCTATGCTCAATTAATGCTATGTAGTGCTCAGATATATCCTAATCAAAATCTATACCACACGACTTCCTATAGTGGTAGTCAGAAGTGGGGGGATCACTATGAGTAGGTGATGAATATTGGTGAAATAATGAAGTGAGGGATTTGAATGTATGGGTGCTATACTTACATCGTCTAGAATCGTCCCCCTCGGCCTTGGCCACCACCATAGTTGCCACCACTGCCGCCCCCATAACCCCCGCTACCGCCGCCGCCACCCTGGTTCATGTTGTAGGGAGTGGCTCTGTTATTGCTGTACTGCTGATTTCTAGTGGGGCCTCCGCTGTAACTTTGTTGATTATAATTGCCGAAGTCTTGGCCGCCGCCGCCACCCCAACCCCCGCGGCCGTTACCGCCTCCATAACCTCCCCCGCCGCCCTGGTTTCCGCCACCCCATCCTCCCTGATTGTTATCCCAGGGATTGGAATTGTTCCATCCACCCTGGTTATTTCCATAACCACCTATAATTATAGAGAAAAATAACAGTTTGTATGATTGTCAAATAAAAACTCAACTATAAAAATAAATAAATAAGACTACAAACCTGCATTACCCCAGCTGTCTTGTCTTCCACCACCGCCTTGTCTACCACCACCTCCTCTCTGATCACCACCATCTTTAGGAAGAGCTTTCTTGACATCCAATTGTTTTCCATTAATTTTATGTGGCGCATTTACTGTTGAATAAAATTTTATTGAGATCAAATTATACACAATTAACTCATGAGTCAGAAATTTAGTCAAAATAATGTTTATTAACTTGCGTACCAGATCTCCCATTAATAAAGTAGTCAGGTATAGCTTAAATCAATAATATAATATCCACAGCTAGAGAAGCCAGACATTGACATTAAGTAATCTACTCTGGGGCAAGGCTGTGGGTACAGTAAAATAATACTATGTTAATTAGGTATATTAGATAATTCACTTACAGCAAACTTTGTCAACTGGATCATAATCATCAAACTCGACAAATCCAAATCCACGTTTCTTTCCTGTAGCTTTGTCTGTGACAATGCTAACATTCTGTACAGTGCCATAGTTTGAGAAATATTCTCTGAGTTGATCTTCATCATGATCATCTTTGATGCCACCAATGAACAATTTCTTAACAGTTGCACCAGCCTCAGGATTTTTTATGTCTTGTCTGGCCACAGCACGCTTAGTTTCAACAACACTAAAAATAAAATTGCAAAAATGTGAAAATGTAGGAATTAATTATTTAAAATATGTTCTAGATAGTATTCTATTCATGGTTCTAGCCAACGGGGTTTGTTGCCTCATCAGAAAATGCCATGTGGACAATAAACACAAGACATTCACCAAGACAAGTCTATTATATTTGCAGTATAAAACGATGTGAAAATGAGAAATAACTTCCACATAGCTGGACTGCAGAGAAACAATTTTAACTATATTTAATATATGACCCAGTTAGCAAGTAAAAATGAACTTACCGTCCATCAATACGATGTGGCCTGTTGTTCTGCGCGTCGTCTACCATGTGCGCCTTGGAGTATGTGATAAAACCAAAGCCTCTAGACCTTTTGGTTTTAGGATCTTTCATGACGACCACATCTACTATTTCTCCCCATTTTTCAAAATGAGACTTCAAAGATTCATCAGTGGTACGATAATTTAGACCACCGATGAAAATTTTACGGTGCACCTCGGGCTCATCCTGAAAATAGGACGCTTGTTCAACAAAATGGCGGTCAGAAGCGTGGCGTCGCATCGCTCGATCACATAATGAGGTCGCCACATTTTATCGAAATAATCGATGTAACAAGCGTTCCAGATGTAATTTGAAAATAATAGATACAAAACCAACTGAATTGGCACGAAATACACGAATATTAGGATATATTGGGGTAGGCAATAACTACGTTGGTATGTGCAGGTATAAGAAGTACTTGAACTTACATATCCATCATCACCATTTTGCTGCGGCCTCATGATATCGTCAATTATAAAACTTGGTAACAAACTGGAAAAATTGAGCTTTTTGGACTTGGGCCACGTAATATCTGTAGAGCTAACACACACGACCGTCTTCAACCGATGCCACGCCAAAAAGAAAGCAAGCATGCGAAAGGAAAATGGCGAAACATGAACGAACGGTGAACGAACGAAAATCAACGCCGCGATTACCACGACGCGAGCAGGGTTGCTAGATATCAGCTTACTAAATTACCAATCGAGTAGCCTAAGTCATCTAATATGTTTTTGATAAGTAGCCTAATCCGCTATATTATATTATATTTAGCCCAAATAAAGAAGAAGTGTAAAATAAGACGACGACAGGTTTTCTTTGTTTAATATATGTAAGTATGTCGGTACCGACTAAATATATAAAATAAATGAAAAGAAGTTTCTTGTAATAATATAATGACTTCCTGCAAAAGTTCAATATCACTTTCAGTAGGTGGATCGTCATTCCTAATAGAAGTAGTGGTGGAAAACGCAGTAACAACTTAGGAAAGAAGTAATATAAAATTCACGTGTGGTCAGTTACAGGTTGTGCGTGAAGTTGGTTAGTTGCATTTTGTTAGCTAGCTTTGAACTCTGTCTCTATCTACAGCGAGTTAGAAAAAGTTACTACCCAGAAAAATTTAAATGATTCGTGACGTCTCAATTGTCCGGTCCAGGAGAATAGTAGATAAATTGTTTTCAGATTGTCATACACGATGATGATTCATCAATTTTATATCAATGTCTGAAAGTCCTTGCGATTCTCACTGTATTTTCTACCTCACATGGTCATAATATGGAACCAGACGCCATGTGAAGTATTGCCGAACCAATGCGACTTAGGTACCTTCAAGGAGACAGCATATTCCCTTCTCAAAGGCCGGCAACGCTACCTTGAGACCTCTGGTGTTGTAGATGTTCGTGGGCGACGTTGATCATTTATTACCAGGTGAGCCGCCTGCTAATTTGACCTCCTCTCTCACAAAAAGAAAGTCAATGTCAACGATTTTATTTGCAAGATGTAGATAAAACATGTAAAATTTATGGCAATAATAAGTGACATATATATCCTTGCCGTCATGGGCTAAATATGAATACAAAGGATTTATCCTTTGTATTCATATTACGTGATACCTAATACCTAGGTAAAATAAATTGTATAGATCTATTTGTCATTTAAAGAAAAATACAATAAACAAACAATAAATTAAATACAAACGTATCTCAGTCAGTGAATAAATAAATGTCAATGAAGAACTGCAAATTAGAATAAGTAAAAAGTTAACCATAATTCATTGTCATTACAATAACTTATTATATTGTAATAACGTTACATTTCTGTATTAGTAGATTCTTAACATTTATTTACAATGTCGTATATAAATAAATACCCCTTACATGACATTTAAACATAACCCAGTGTCCCTAATCTAAACAGATTTAATGAAAAAAAAAACAATTCGAAGATATGGTTATGATAGGAATGTATTTTAAAACTCAGTATCTGTTACTTAATGCAGATTAACTAATAAATCCTACATTACGTTAAAACTATTCTTCTACTTTGACCGCCAATCTTAACAGCAACCACTGCTTATACTATCCGTTTATATACCACATGTACAACTGAATTGCTAATCAGGAGATTAAAGTTTTTGTTTGTAATAACATTACCACAGTTCAGATTTTTCCGATGCCGCCGATTTGTATCCTAAGTAGCCTAAATGGCGAAAAATTGTATACGCTGGCAGCACATATGAAATCGCATCGCACCCAGTTGCCGATAAATTAAAAAAAAACGTCGCATTGTGAACGAACATGAGAATGAACCAAGTCGACAGTCAGACCTTAGAAATGTAACAATAATCGATTGTGAAATGCTTTATCGCTTTACATTAATCGATTATTATAATGCATTTGGGTGTCCCAAGAAGTAGTGATATACTGAAGCTGGGAGCCTGACCGTTAAGTATGCCAGACCAAAGGTTAACACTAAAGTGTTCTTGGAATTCCCTTTTTAAACGCCTGCCTTATAGCCTGGCCGCCACGGTCCCCCGACCTAAACTAAACCCCACTAATTTTTTTGTATAGGGATACTACAAAGACCTCGTCTACTCGAGAGAATGCCGCAATTTGGACGAGTTAACCCGGAAATTGAGAGTAGCAGAAGAAACCATTAAAATTGATAGAAGTGAATTCAGACGTTTAAAAGACAACTTTTCCGGCAATGTTGAACTTCCATTTTGAAAATTTATTGCAATTGAACACCTTGTAATTGGTTTTACTTTGCTTGCATTAATCATCATGTAAATTAAAATTTTTCACTTACCACATTTAGATTTACATTTTTTGGTAGAAGCCTTATGAATAAAAAAATGAAATTTTCAGGGTAGCTACCTGGTAGATAGAAGAGCAAGTTTTTAAAAGCCAAACAGTTATTTTGTTTTTTTTTTAAGGACCCTTGAAGTTGTGAACATACTGGGTAATTTTATTTTTCTTGGCATTTTTTTTTTTATTCCATTCAAAGATCTAACGATAAAAAACGGTACCATACTGAATTGGCCTATTTATCAGCTTAGCACACAAAAAAATCAAGTATCTACCGCAATCATTCACGTCACCATAAATTAAAATCTCATCGTACTCGGTGATATGTGAAAAATTAAAAAAGAAGTCATTACTCCTAAAATACGATAAATCGCGGAACATACATGGGGTGATTCAGATAGCCAGTATATCACTACTTCTTGGGACAACTTGTATATATATATATGTATGGACATAAAGAAACTTATTTACTGTAAGTAGCAAGAATGGTGTAGGCGACTGAATACACAGCTAGGTTAAAAAAAAACTGTGTTGAATGGTCTGGGTCTCATTTCACTACGTAATTTTAAAATGTTTACGTGTTCAATTTGCTGTAAATCACTAAAATAAAAATTTAACACTTTTATTAACAGCAAAACTGTGGTTTAGTATTAAACAATTGATATAACTTACAATATTCTTTCAGTCTGTAATAAAAATTTGCCATGAAGTTGTTTACAGCTTTTTCTATCGATGTTTTTTTTTTTTATTTTTACAAAATTTCAGCGATTAATACTTAGAAAATATGAAAAAAACACATTATACGTGGGAGTGATATAATTATTAAACTTTGAAGGCATTGTTTTGTGATATTTTAATTACAACGAAATTTGTAACGACGTCGAATTTTAGCCCGTGCTTCCTGTTATCCCTACTTACAGTAGCAATCTTAGCGAGATTGGATATACACAACCCAAACGTAAGCCGAACGTATATCCAGCCAAATTATTTATAGAAGTACAAACAACGTTTTTTTTTATAAAATGATACCCTGGTGGTACCCTGGGGGTTTTAATTTATAAAAGATATAAGTATAATTTTCAATAACAGGTATTTCCAAAATGTAAGTTGTTTGGTTTCCTTTCAAGTAAGCTTCCAATGTTACAAAAATTGTATCGCCTGTATTTACTTTAAATTCTGTTTCTCCACCTCTTTTCTCTAGTATTTTCTCTTTCTGTTTAATGGCTTGTTCTGATAAATATTTATATAGAAATTTAGTTCTGTTCGCATGTTCTTTAATTAATTGTCGCATGTATTGTTTCTCAAAGTCCAAATTAAATACATTTTTAGAAATGGTATGTCCTAGCAAAACTTCAAAGGGGGTAAAACCAGTAGATGAGTGTATTGAGTGGTTATAAGCCATTATAGCATAATATTACAGTTAATATTTATTACAGTTGCGGCATCGCCGTATTTGTGTTCGTATTTGGCCAGTCGATAAATTTCTATGGTAGTGGAATGGAATCTTTCTATAAGACCCATAGGGTCAGGGCTGTTAGGAGTTGCAATATGTAGCTCTACTTTATACAGGGTAAGAAGTTATTTTAAGAGAGCATTATTAAATTCTGAATCTGAGTCTGAACGAATTTTGAGCGGTACGCCATAAAATGAGAAGTATTTCATGAGGACTCTGACTACCTCAGGGGTTGATCTGTTAGGTATTTCCAATGCCTGCCCCAGTTTACTGAAAGCATCTATTACTGTTTAATAATGGCGTCCTTCAACAGAAAATAGGTACATAAAAACTTCTTCTAAGGGTTTTGATTGAGTATGCGTCATTTGAAGTTTAGGTTTTACGGGATTTCTATCGTAATTCATGCGTTTGCATGTTTCGCATGAATTTAAAAAGCTAGAAATAGTTTGTTCCATATTATGCCGCGGTGGCAAGTTTTACCAGTATGATATTTACTAACTATTTCCTTTTGTTCCGATTCGTCTTCAATAAATATTACTCTTTTAGTGCATTCGAAAAATTGTACTGATTCCTTTTTAAACAAATATATTATTCGTGCAAACTGTCGCTTGTGTTCTTCTTCTTCAAAGTAAATTGAATATTTCGTGTTATTTTTTTAATGTATTCTTTCAGGAATTCTATCACGAGATCGGTTCTATTCAAAGGTAAGTGAACTTCTAGGATTCTTTGTTTAGGTCGAGATAGATTTTTAACAGATAGTTTATCTATAGACCAGGAATGAACTAGTATTTGATTAGGTTTGGTATCAACGGCTTCCTGCAAAATCGGAATACCCTCTGATTCAGTCTCCTGCCCTGAATGAGCAGTTTCTGTGCTGGAACAGTTTCTAGAAGCTGTCAAAGTTGAACTATCAGATGAACACGGTATTGAATAAAGGGATCGAAATTTAATTGATCTTTCAGAATCTGATACCATTATTGTGTCTTCATGGTCTGAATCTAAGCATTTAATTTCATTAGTTTGACCTAGAGTTTTCTTTTGTACCTTACCTAGTTCTTCTATTTCTTTCGTTAATCGACTAATTTATCTGTTTGTAATTTCACCTTTATCAATGTTTACTTGTGTGGACATATTATCTTCGTTTCCCAAAGCATTTGGTCGAATACGTGATAGCGCATCTGCATTGCAGTTAAGTTTAAACCACTTTTATGGATTATTTCAAAGTTTTATTCTGATAATCGTAGTCTCCATCGGGTTAATCTACTATTTGTTTCTTTTAGGGAGTTTAACCAGGCTAAAGGTTTATGGTCAGTTACTATTATGAATTTCTTACCATATAGATAGGAGCGAAAGTGATGTACTGCTCATACTATGGCAAGTAATTCCTTTTCAGTCACACTGAAGCGCAATTCAGCGTCGTTTAATGTTCTGCTGGCATATGCAACGGGTTTATCCTGTCCTTTTCTTCAGGGTGCATGTGGTCTAAACGTAATTTGCTATGTTTTCAGTTAAGATTTGGTCAATTTCAAAGTCATTTCTGTCGTCAAGTTTATTTAAGTTATATTTTTCTATGTCACAACATTATTTTGTTACTGTTAGTGGTGTGGCAAGTTTTAATGTAATTTCTTCTTCTTGAGTATTTTGTATAATTGTTGTAGCATAGCCATCTTCACATATTACTAAAGCAGTAGGCATTCTGACGCCATCACAGAATAGTTTGTAGGTAAGAATCGCTTCACCGTTTTTTCGGTAACTTTACTCGTTGTTCGGTACGTGGGGCAAGTTTAATTACAATATTGGGATTGTATATTATATAGTCCGGTCTATTTAAGCCTAAAATCAGGAGGAAGGTTACATAAATTCCCATAAAGCTGAATATTGGCATAGTTGTTCAAAACATCATTATAAAGAAAATCTCAAAAGTCCTCATCGTTCCGAGGTGTGCTAAAAATTTGGCACGGGGTCAAAGGTCAAAAAAATGAGTTTTTTGCGATTTTTAGCGAAACGGTGAGTTTTTTCGCAAAATTACCCCAGTACAAAATTGTAGATCACGAAATTCTCTACAAAAAATATATTAATAATTTTTTTCCTAAAAGCCACCATTTTGGAGATATAACGTTCCGAAAAGTTGGATCAGTCGTAATCCCTCTATTTTGCACACGTACGCCACATATGAAAGTCACTAAAGGTGAAACTACTAAAATAAGTTCGCTATTATTTATTGTAACTTGCTTATGTAAAATATAAGTTAAACTACGAGAATCTCAGGTATAATGAAACCCCGTTCCTAAATATGTATTATTAATTAATATTTCTTCTTGCTATGTACGGAGCCCCCAAAAAAACCACTTGCTTAGATAAGTTGCGATACACATCTTTCGTGAAAAATACGCGTAATAAAAAACAAGTCAACTTAGCTTCTCTTCCTCCAACCTCAGTAGCTGCTTCAAGTGTGGCTTGGTAATCAGCTGGACCCTAAAGACTGGGGTTGGAAGTTGATCGACAATACACTAGAGCCAGTTCAAACTTTACTTCCACCAGCACCTGAGAAACTTCTCAACACAATATTTTGCAACTGCAAGAAAGGGTGTAGTGCAAAATGTGGTTGCAGAAAAGTTGGACTGTTTTGTTCCCTGGCATGCACACACTGTCAAGGCCGATCATGCTCGAATGTTGAGTCACCAACTCTTGAAGATTCGTTTGATACCGATCAGGAATCGCTATTGGGGCAGTTTACGTGTGAAATAGAACAAGAAGAAGAAGAAGAACAAGAGGATGAACAGGAAGAAGAAGGAGAAGAAGATCAAGAAGAAGAAGAAACAGAAATCTTGGACAGTTATGAATTAGACGACTAACTTTTTATTTTAAGTATTTTATTTAATTACACCGCCGTTGTTTTTGCCCACTATAATATATAATATTATTTTGCAATAGTTTTAAAACATATAAAATCTCAGCAGACCCGTGGAATAGGCCTACTGGGGAAACCACGTTAAAAAAACGCGCTTTGTACACTACCTCATAGGTGGCGTGGAAACGTGTGCAAAATAGAGGGATTACGACTGATCCAACTTTTCGGAACGTTATATCTCCAAAATGGTGGCTTTTAGGAAAAAAATTATTGATATATTTTTTGTAGAGAATTTTGTGATCTACAATTTTGTACTGGGGTAATTTTGCGAAAAAACTCACCGTTTCGCTAAAAATCGCAAAAAACTCATTTTTTTTACCTTTGACCCCGTGCCAAATTTTTAGCACACCTCGGAACGATGAGGACTTTTGAGATTTTCTTTATAATGATGTTTTGAACAACTATGCCAATATTCAGCTTTATGGGAATTTATGTAAACTTGAATGTGTAAATAGACCGGACTATATAGGTATAGCTGTAGTATGAGTGTAAAGAATTTCATTTTTCATATCTATTTTTGCATGCAGTTGTTTCAGGAGGCCGCTACCTATAAGTCCGTCGTAACAGCCATCTTCGTCAAAAATATAGAATTTATGCGTTTCAGGACTATTAAGGGTTGGCAATAAGGGTGTGACGATTACTTCATCATGCCGGCTTGAAGCATGTGTGCTTCTAACTTCAAATGGTTCGTGGTATTTAAAATCGTCAAATAATTAATTTGCTTTTTTGGGCTAATGAAAGATCTTGAACTTCCGGTATCTATCATTAGTTTTGCATTTATTTCCGGTATCACTATGTATGGCAAGTTTAGTGTATTACAATTAAGTTGTATTATTTCACGGGCTGGTTGGAGGCATTGATCTCAAAATTTTCATCATTTTGCAAAGCTGAGTCTTGATCGTATTGTTCGTTATTTGCCTCATAAGTTTCAACGTTATATGTAGAGTTGATATCGTCATTTTCGTAGTAACATTCATTTTCGGGATTCTCATACATGTCGTCAGTTTCAGATTCGTTTAGGTTATATAATGCGTTCATTTTAAACCCTTGTGGTTTTGGTGGAAGTGCTGTACGCATGCTTACGTCAGTGGACAGCTGAGGTGCTAACCTCTGTACGGGACGGTAACCGAATTGTTGCAGTCCTTGATCTAGTTGGGGTCGGTAGCCAAATTGCTGCTGACCTTGGTTTAACTGAGGACGATAACCAAGTTTACTTTGATTAAATGATGGTTTGTACCCGAATTGCTGTTGAACTTGGTTGAGTTGAGGTCGGTACCCAAATTATTGGTTGGGTGTTATACCAAATTTAAATTTCGGATGCGTTTGCTGCAAGTTTGATGTATGAAGGCCACTTTGGGAAATGCCAAACTTAAAAATATTTTGAGGCTGCGGGTTGAACTAAAGAAAGGCTTCATTCCAATTTTTTCTATGAAGGGGTTATCGTTCATAGTATGAAGCTTTGGCTGCATTGAATTCTTAGATCGTAACATTTTATTTTATTAATTATATTGGTACATAAAGTTTACCTTTTCGAGAAAAATACTTAATATTTGCATTTTCTAAGGTTGTGTCGCCTTTGAGGCGCACTATGCGAAGTAATTCTTCGGGTAAGTTGTACAAAAATACATTTTTCGCCATGTTATACAGTTACAATATTAAATACATACATAAAATCACGCCTCTTTGCCATAGGGGTAGGCAGAGACCACAGATTTCCACTTGCAATGATCCTTACATATCTCATTCGCATCATCTACACTCAGCAATCCTTTCATACATAAGCGTCGGTCTATAGTACTTCTGACCTGACCTTTTTTCAGAACGTTTTCAATCTGATTTTGGAACGTTCGCTTAGGTTTTCCCCTTCTAACACTTCCATTCACTTGTCCCACGTATAATCTCATTTCATGCATTATCTCTATATTTTAACCCATTGGCATCGGCGATAATGATAACAATAGAATTTCATTCATCATAGTGGTCCTGATGATGCCAACTTATTAAACCATCTCGATTTTTGTACATACCTTAACTTTCTCGATTTTTGTCATACATCCTTATTCACACCACTTCGTTCCCATTATACTATTCCTTATCCTGTCACTCCGTTTATTTCCAATCATGCTTCTCAATGCACTGATCTCCACTGTATTTCATGCTTTTTCTGCCATACCCAACTACCATACATTAGTTTCAGAACCAACTATCCTCCATGAACAGCCAGGGGAGCCTTTTTAGACACCTGCTGACTGTGCATAAACGAGTGCAATGCTCTGTTCACCATGTTTTCATGTGTTCCAGCATTCACTCTCCTTTCTATATCACTTTCACACTCTCCATCTTTAGTAAAAAGATCCCAAGTAAACAAACTCTTTCACTTGTTCCACTTTTTTACCACCAATCACTTTTTTTTATGCTTAATAAGTTAGCCTTTGACCACTTTCTCACCTGATGGTAAGTGATGTCAAGTCGAAGTCAAGTCAAAATCATTTATTCAATTTAGGCGCCTACGACGCTCTTATGAAAAGCAATTACAAATTTTAATATTGAAATTATTCCAAATTTTACTGCCACGTTCAGCAAAAAAATTGTATACAGCAGAACAAAGTTTTACAGATAGATCATGTATATTTGGATCCCACATGTTTGTCCCACTGTAAAGTTGAACGCATTTTGATTCCCAGGACGACTGTCCCATTGTCAAAGGAGAGATTATCTGGGCCAAGCTTAATGTTTGGTTAATATAGTTAACATTTTCTGTCTTTTTTTAATTTATGAGAAGATTATTAGCGGCAAACAATTTAAAAATCATAGATAACACATTATTTACATGAATAAGTTCACTATCTTTCTTTTCTACTTAAAATCCGAGAGGTATCATCTGCGAATAAAACAATATCACAGAAATCTTTGACCATGGAAGGCAGATTATTAATATACGTTAGAAACAGAAATGGTCCCAAAATTGATCCCTGCGGTACTCCCATATTTACGAATGATCTGGAAGAAGTGTTGCCATTTATTCCAACCTTCTGTAGCCTGTCTGTTAGATATGACTGTATAAGATTCAGAGTTTTTCCACGAATACCATTGTATGAAAGTTTACGAATCAGAGGGCAGTCTACACAGTCGAATGCCTTTGAAATATCACAAAAGACACCAATAGCATCATGTGAACTCTCCCAGGCTTCCAGTACATGTAACATAAATTGAACACCTGCATTTGTTGTGGATCTGCTCTATGTGAAACCAAACTAAAACTACTAAATTATGCGCATTAAAATTGGGGAGAAGTTGTTAGCAGTTGCATATTTTTTTCGAATACTTTACTCAGAACCATTAAGATGGAATGGCCTTTAATTGGCCTTTAATTGCAGGGTTAGATATAGACCCCGACTTTAAAATTGGAGTAATTTTACTTTGTTTCATCAGGTCGGGGAAGTTTCCTCTATCAACGCAAAGATTGAATATTGTTTCTAAAATGGTGAAATAATGTAAATTATAGACTCTGTCACCTTAATTGTGCCACAAGTCTTCGGTACTCTTTATTTTAAAACTATTAAAGGTCAATATAATTTCAAATGTTGTCGTGTGTACTAAATTAAAGTCCGGTGATTTGCTGGGAAAGTTATGTTTTAACAGAGTTTCTGCTACATTGGGTATATTGGGTATACTACAAGAATCCAACGACTTAGTGACTTTGAGGAGTAATGAAGATTTTTTTTTCATATATATTCGCCACATGAATTGAATCAGAGATTTGATAGTGTGGTCGAAGACGTTGTTCTTGCTAACATAGAATGTTGCAACTTGAATGGTGCAATCGGTCACTTATTCTTGTTCAAACACCATAACTTTCGTCTTATTTACGTTTTTTTCAATCCCTTTCTTTCTAAAGCCTCATGCATAATTTTCGCCATCTCCTGCAACTTGACGACGCAAGTATCAAACGAAACAATTTTACCGCAACAATATATCTTTACATATATATTTGAAGATATTATGTTTTCTTTACCTACGTTTAATATATCGGATTTACGTAGATATATTATAGATCAATTCGCCTAGTTTCCAACGTTATGATGCTTCGAAAACATTGGAATTACCAGTTGTCTACTACGAGTATTCCACATAGTTTATGACAATGGAAAGTATGTTGTCATACATTGCTAATTCAGAAATATTTTGGTTAAACGATCAAAAAATCTGAATTACAAGTTCTGCTCATGAATGCCAATCAGCACTAATTGAGGATTGTCAGATCAGAGAGATTAACCAACCATTTAGAGCTTTTATCAGATATGACGCACCTCCACTTCATTAGAATAATGAGGTTAGATATGATTTGTAATTTGTGACACTATATACGCTTTTATAAGTAAAAATAGTTGAAAAGGAATATTTTAAAAGAAACATTTGTGTTAAGTTAGAGTTATTAAGGTAAATAAGTTGTTTGTTTATTTTTGGCATAATACTCGAATTTAAGGTTAAGCCTGCACCGAGGCAATTGTGAAATACTTACGTTCGTTTGATCCCTTGCTGTATCTTTATTTCTTCATTTTGAGTTGTTCAATTAATAGATATGATTATATTTAAGGATTCATTCCATAAATCATACATATAATCATACATTAGAAACATGATTGTCAAAGTTTCCTCGGTAGAAAAAAAAACAAAAATGTATCTAAATTACTAAATAAAACCTTAATACAGCGTAAATACTTCACGGAAAGTCATCAGTTTTTGAATTATAAAAAAGCAACGTATTTTCTATAACGTTTACATATTACATTTTTCAAATAGGTATTTGTTTTTATTATACGAAGGAAATAGATAAATTCACGCACGTTCCGTCCAGTTTAGCCAAAACCGCGATGTTTTCTCTCTGTCCCCTTTTAGTACAGTTTCGGCCGTCGGACGGGGTTGGATGCTGGTGGCCTTATTCACGCACACATACGTGAATATCTAAAAATCCACCCACCATTAGTGATACTGACATTACATATATAATGATAATGACTTTTATGTTTTTGTGACGGAACAGGCTCGTGGTCCACCTGATGTTTAAGCGGAATCACCTTTGCCTATAACAGATGCATTTCATCGTAAGTGAAGAATTGCACTGCGCTCGTTACCCTGAGACATATTTGTTAAGTCTCATGTGCCTGTAATTTCAAAAATGAGTTTGTAGAAACGACATAACGAACCTTTAAGAAACATCCCTAGAACGAACGAAAATTACAGGAAAATGCATCCAGGAAGTAGTAGAAATTTGGTGTAGTAGAATCGATACTCAACACTAGAATATAATCTATAAAAAAATCTGTGATTTTAATTTGTAGTCGAGAAGGTATTATATGAAACAAGCAAAAAATCAAAGAATTTACGATTATCAACATGTCAAATATCAAGTGGTAGTCGTGGTTGTTATCCACTGGCTGTTTAGTTCTGTAGCATAAAAACGTTTTGGGCGAAAATAATGTTGAGTGCGAGTGTGTGATCGGTTTTTGGTGTTCTTGGCGAAATTAGCACCAATTGGTACAGGCCCTAATATGGTAATTGTGTGATCGCAATGATCATTGTTGTCGCAATTTCGTTGATATAATTACAATGTTGCGTTTAGAGGCAGGCCGCATCACTCGCCGCAGTTGCAACCCGACAAGCGGCTCAGAAAGTGGCACGCCACGGCGCGCATCTGCGGTTAGCTCGCTTAAATGCCACGTTGTTCGTGCATTAACCTTTTAAAATCAGGAGATAGGTCTCGTGAAAAGACCGTTAAATATTGATAAAAATATATTTTACAGAGCCAAATTGACGTTAACCTTCAATACTTAGCGATCACATACAGCCCTTAACGACATCATCATAATAAAATTGTAATATTCGTCTCATAGCAAGAAAGACGTTATTTAACTTTACTAGGCTGTATAGTCGTTAAGATACTAATGCTGCTTTTAAGTTTTTGATTTCATAGCTAAAGAAGGTTGGTAATCCTACACTATAAGGCAGTTTCACAAAAAAACTACGCTTTTGGAACGTTAAACTCTGATAACGGCTTTATAGCGTAGGCCGGCTGTTTTAGAACCTAATTATTTAATTCATAGCGCCTTAAAATTCTTCGATGAACAACATTTTGCGTACACATCCTTAGGAAAAAAGACATTAAGCGACAATTCTTAGCTAAAAAGTCGCAATTTGCTCTCACGTTTCAACCTGCCCCGCTTGCATTCCAGTTGAGTGTCGCCTAGGTCTTCATATCGGGTGGACATACGTCGGCGGGCAGGATCATTCCCATCAAATTGTTTTAATGGCGGCGAATATTGCTTGGTAAGTTACATTATTAATGCTAGTTTTGTGGCGCTGTTTATGTCTATTAGTATGAAAATTATAGAGATGTTACTATGATCAATCGAGTTCAATTGCAATTAACGACTCTCATGGCAAATAGATGTACCTATTTGCTATAATAACGTGTGGACCAGACATTTCATTGATCCTTACATACCGAGCAAACAAGACAAGCGCGGAGCGGCAAGAGGTCTTACGCTGCCTCGTTTCTCGGAAATTAAGTCGACTGCAGCGAGCTTTTTGTGTATCAATTATAAAATAATCCATACTAATATTATACACGGTTGGATGGATTTGGGTGAAATTTGATATGGACATAGCTTATATATACCCTGGATAAGCACATAAGGCAGTTTTGGTCGTCACTATCATCATCGTTTTTCATCACAACGTGGGTAAAACCATGGGGCGCAGCTAGTAATATTTTAAACGCAAAAGTTTGTATGTGTGGATGTTGGTTACTATTTCATGCCTAAACGGCTGGATGGATTTGAATTAAATTTGCTACTGAGATAGATAATACGCCAAATTGATACATAGTCTACTTTTAATTACCATCATCAGCACCGTTTTCATCACCACACGGGTAAAATCATAGTTTAACAATATTTCGCTTAATATTGTAATACGCTTATTTCTCGATAAATATGATAGTTTCTATAACTTGAATCAGTGTCCTAGATTTTTTTTATTAATAAAAACATATCCTTGTATCATGACACTTATAAATATCGAAAAGGGTAGGCAGATGTTGATTTTTTTAAACATCATCATGGGAAATATATAAAAGCAAGACACCTTCATGATTCACATATAACTTTGCAACAAAGTGATAATCAAATATATTTCACCACAGATTTAGAAAAAGTTATATATTGTTACCGAGAATGGATAAATTAAAATCGGAAAATAACCTCTGAAATTGAACCGGTGACTGTTATTTGGTTTGATGGCATCGCAGGAAGAAAACAGGAAGACATCCTGAATGCAATTTACGTTTTTCTAGTTCGTGTTGAGAGGAATTTTATGGATCGAAAATAATAAAACGTATTACATGTTTGAAACATTCATATTGACATAGTAGGAATGACAGGATAAATAAAGTATTATAAAAAACAAAGATTAAGAGGAAAACCTTCTTCAACATCCTCCCTTTTTCGATAATCTTTATCGTATAAGTCCCACCATTCCTGAAATTAGATCCAGTCTGGGTTTATGCACTGGCTTAGTCAAAATATCAGCACACTGGTATTCTGTGGGAACATACTTAACTTGAAGTTCTTTTTCAGTAACTAATTCCCTTACATAAAAATGTCTAATAGAAATGTGCTTTGTGCGACGATGTAGCTCTGGGTTTTGTGCAAGCTTTATAGCAGCATCATTATCAACTTGTAAAGTAGGGACTTCTATCAAAGTAGTAATTTCATTGAAAAGTCTCTTCAGCCAAACAATCTCACGAGCTGCTTCACTAGCTGCAACAAGTTCTGCTTCGGTGCTTGAGATAGCTACAGAATTCTGTTTACGACTTGCCCAAGAGATTACTCCTCCTGCATACACGCATAAGATTCCAGAAGTAGAGCGTCCTGTATCGAAATCTCCACCATGATCAGAATCACTAAAACATTCCAAGATTCCAGTTTTGTATCCTTTTTTGTATACAATTGCTGTATCTAGGGTTCCCTGAATGTAACGAAGTATGCGTTTAACCTTGTTAGCATCTTCTAAAGAGGGATTTGTAAGTTTCCTGGATACGACACTAATAGCGTATGATATGTCCGGTCTAGTACCTGTCATTAAATAAGCTAGCGCACCAACGGCTTCACGGTAGGGAAATTTAACATCATCCTCTTTTACTGAGCATGGTTGTGCTTCTTTGATGATTGGAGTACTAACGGGTTTACAATCACTCATACCAAAGCGTTTCAGTAGTCTTTTAGCATAATGTTTTTGAGAGACTTTGATGGAACCATCGTTGTTGTTGTTGAAGATTTCCAAACCCAGAAAGTAAGAAGCTGGTTTTGTGGTTATCTTGAACTTCCGTTTCAATTCTGCCAAAAACGTTTCAGATTCCTTTGGGTTCGTTGAAGCAATTAAACCGTCATCAACATAGAGTCCAAGAATTATCTTGTTGTTAAGTCGGTTTCTAATGAACAAACATGGATCTGTGTCACATTGTTTGAATCCTAAAACTTTCAAATAATCAACAATACATTTGTTCCAACATCTTGGAGCTTGTTTGAGACCATATAAACTTCTCTTCAACTTACATACTTTAGTCGTACCATCACTGTATCCTTCTGGCTGATTCATGTAGATATCTTCATCTAATGAACCATTCAAAAATGCAGTTGCTACATCAAACTGCCTGAGGGTTAACCCTTCATTTGCAGCGATGCTAAGAATCGATCTTATTGTGGCCATTCTAGCAACAGGGCTAAATGTATCACTATAATCAACTCCTTTCTTTTGTGTATAACCTCTTACTACTAATCTCGCCTTATGTTTGTCAAGACTTCCATCAGCATGGGTTTTAACTTTGAACACCCACTTACAAGAAATCAGTTTTCTGTCTTTTGGTTTATCCACCAAAATCCAAGTTTTATTATCTCGTAGAGATTTTAGTTCGCTTTCCATTGCTTTTGACCATTCCGCTTTCTGAGGACTTTTTATCGCTTCTTTATATGATTTGGGTTCATCAAAATCACTAACAATAGTAGACATAATAAAATCTTCAAATCGTTGTGGTGGTCGCAATGTCGATCTATCTCTTAGATTTATCGTAGAATTTCCTTGTTCATCGTCTTCATCTGAATCAACTTCTGATAATTCAGGCGTAATATAGGCCTCATTAGAATCTTCTTCATTTCGAATAAGTTCATCCGATATTGTAGGCAAATTGGGAATTGTTTCTTCAAAACTCGCACCATCATTCAATGTTTGAGGCATATCTGAAATAGTTGCGTCTTGTACAATATCCTCCCTTGCATCTAACATTGGATGATTTTCTGTAGTTTTAGGAAAAAGAACCTCCATGTCAACAATTGGACTTTGTTTTTCTGTTTCAGAGACATCTGACTCCAATCCAATAGATCTGATGACTGACTCGTTGAATATTACGTCTCTTGACCTTATCGGTGTTGGATCCGATTTATTGTTTATGCTTAGTAACCGATAACCGTCATCACCATCATAACCAATGAGAATACATTTTTGAGCTTTTCTGGACATTTTCATTCTCTTTACTTTTGGAACATGAGCATAACATTCACTACCAATGATTCTCAAATGTTTGATTGATGGTTTCTTTGAAAACCATAACTCAAATGGCGATTTTCCTTCTATAGAAGTCGGTCCAGTTCTATTCAGAACATAAGCAGCCGTGTTGACAAGCTCAGACCAACAGGAGAGTGGAAGTTCTTCGTGAGCGTGCATCATAGTACGAGCAGCTTCTACCAAAGTTCTGTTGTCTCTCTCACTACACCCGTTCTGTTCCGGCGTATACGGCATTGTCAAACGGTGTTGGATGCCATGATTATTTAAGATTTTCTTTACAGCTTCATTTTGGAATTCTCCTCCATTATCGCTGAGAATTGTCTTTATAATATGACCAGTAGTCTTTGTTTCGTTTATCATTTCCACAAGTTTATCCTTCACTTCAGACTTGTGTTTGATGAAATAAACATGACGATACTTACTGAAATCGTCTTTAAATAAAACAAAATAACGAAACTTTTGAAATGAATTAGGGAACGGACCACATACATCAGTGTGAATGATTTCTCCTGGTGCTTTAGCTCGATCTCTGGTTCCAAATTTATATCTATGTGTTTTACCATAAACACATCCTGTACATAATTCAGAATCGAGTTTGACTTTTATACCAAGTTCCTTTTCAATCAATTGCTTCACATGTATTTTATGCTGGTGAGCAAATCTTTCATGATAGAGTTGTAAAATATTTTTCGTTGACAGTGAGTTCAATTCAGGAGTTGAATTTATAATTGTCTTTACCTTTAGTTTATATAGGCCTCCATTCTTGACTCTTGTGCCAATTAAATTAATTTTTCCATCAACTATCAATTGACAAATTTCTCTTTCAGATGTAAAGACACTCTTCTCAAGTTTATCTTGCGCAGCAAGTACGGAAAATAAGTTTTTCTTTATTTCTGGAACATACCATACGTCACACAGTCTAATGTTGTGTGTCTGACCGCGAACGTCTGCTATCAAATCAACTGTACCTTTGCCAATAGCTTGAATTGTGGAGCCATTTGCAGTTGTTACTGTTTGATTATTGCTGAAATGTTGAAAGCTGGAAAATATGTCGTTTCGACTGGTGACATGACTTGTAGCACCATTGTCAACAAACCAACTGTCAAGATCTTCTTCAATAATATTTACGACTTCATTTGTAACAACTTCCATTAATGAGAGGGTCAGATTTGTATTTTTAGCTTGACTTGTCGGTGGGCCAGGCGTTTTAGGAGGTTTCCCGTCCGATAACCACTTACGACATTTTTTAACTTTGTGTCCATATAGTCCGCAATATCCACACTTTTTCTTATGCATAAACTTGTTTTGTACAACTAGAGCTTGTGCTTCAGTAGTACCTTCTTTGGTCAAAAGTGAACGTTCGTAAGCACATACTTGTGCTGTCAGATTGTCTATATTTCGATCTTTTCTTGACATTAGCATCCAACTAGACTTGAAGGAGAAGTACTTCTCGTCGGGTAAAGTTTCCAAAATCTTGCAGATTAGTAATAACTCTGGAAGATCATATTTGGTTTCACCTTTTTGAAGTTCCATTTTCAATTCATGCCATATATTTTTTAGTTTGGATATATGCATTGACATGTCATGTGAGGGATCTTTTTTATAGCCAAAGAAACTGTAGCATAGTGAATAGCTTTTGTCTTCAGATATTCCATTGAACAAAGTGTGCAATTCATCCCAAACCTGTTTGGCTGTTGAGAATCTCATGACCTTTTGTAAAGTGGCATCAGACATATTAGCCATCAAAATAAGCATCGCCGTACTATCTATCTTATGATATGCTTCTAAGGTTTTTTCATAATTTGCTTTAATGTCTGCACTTGCTGTAGTAGCTGGTTTTATAGGTTCTATAAGATTTCCATTTATAGCATCCAACCCGCCGGGAGTACCCCTTAAAAGCAACAGTACCTTGCAGCGCCATGTAGACCAATTTTCTTCACCTTCTAAACGACCGATATCAATTTTGCAACTCGTAGACGAAGTCGACATTTTGATAGGCCTTCGTTAGATTTTTTGAAAAATGTGTTAACTATTTTTGCAAATTATTTGTTTAAACCTTACTTGATACGTTAGTCAATCGTTTCCAATATAATTAAACGCTCTGCTACCATGTTGAGAGGAATTTTATGGATCGAAAATAATAAAACGTATTACATGTTTGAAACATTCATATTGACATAGTAGGAATGACAGGATAAATAAAGTATTATAAAAAACAAAGATTAAGAGGAAAACCTTCTTCAACAGTTCGTATCGTGATGTTCAAAATATGAACACTTGGCTTGACAACTGCAGTGCCCGAAATAAAAATTGGTAAGTGTTATCGTCGCTAGTTTACTTGGTGAACACTGACATAATATCGACAGCAACAATTTCGTATTATTTTATCGAACCTGGGCGTCCTTTTATGAGCGCTGACCGAATGCATCATCAAGTTGAATTGGCAATAAAAAAGAAAGGTAAGCTCTACGACTTTATAGATTATATAGATGCAATAGCTTCCATAAATAGTGGCACAGTGACAGTTGAATCGCTTACACCACAAGATTTTATTAACTCACCTAATTATACCTCCAACAGGCGCATACAAAAATCAAACCCCAGAGTTTATCTAAAAAACATGGTTCAGGTAACTTTCAAACGTAATAACTTTGGTCTTCAATACAAAAACGATTTTTAAGACGAATTTACAATATTCATGTCTCATAGATAATTAAAAAAATCCAAGAGCCTTGTCAATTACTCTTCGTACCTCGTTGAAAGATATGAACAACAAAAAAGAAAAGGTGGTATCACAAACAAACTAGTCTTTATAATACCCCCCACATAAACTTTTACTTCGGAGAAATTTATCTACAAGAGATGAACATGCTCCTTAAATAAAAAGATGCTCAACTAAATAACTTAAATACTGATATGATGTGCCTTGATAAACTAATAGATAAGTATTACTTCTTATAGACATAAAAGTGTAGGTACAAAGAGTTCATACTTACGAAAGTATTTTTACATACTTCACGCCTCTTTCCCGTAGGGGAAGGCAGAGACCACAGATTTTCACTTACTACGATTCATACATATCGCTTTCGCTTCATCTACACTCATCAATCCTTTCATACATGAGCGTCGGCTTAGGGTACTCCTGACCTGGACTTTTTTCAGAACGTCTTCAATCTGATTTCGAAACGTTCACCTAGGTCTTCCACTTCCAACACTCCCATTCATTTGTCCCTTGTAAAAGTATTTTTATTGACATTGAATTCTCATATACTTGTAGTTGTACTGTTCTAAGAGTGATTCGGATCTTTAAAAGCAAGACCGTAGGTTATTATTTATAAAATATTATTTTAATTAATAATTATACGTTCCTGGATGGATAATCAAATAATAAGCTTTTAATTTTTTTTATGTTGTTTTCCATTGAAATTCTAAATATGCGTGCATAATACCTTTTATGCCTAATTGGTTTGACCAGTATCTCACCTGACGGTAAGTGATGATGTGGTCGAAGATGTTGTTCAGGCTAACCTAGAAGTACTGGCTCTCAAGGATAGCTGCCGGAACACACCGTTAGGTTCTTGGCGACAAATTTTCTACTTGAGGGTGGTAGCTAGCCAGGCGGGCATTCGCAAAATGCATTACCACCATGCTATAACGACTGCCATCCTAAGACAACAACCGGTACCGAAGGCTTAACGTGCTCTCCGAAGCACGGAAACGCTCAGTAGTAATGTCACTAGCGGTCACCCATCCAACTCATGGCCGCGCGCGACGTTGCTTAACTTTGCTGATCGGTTGAGAACAGCTAAGTAAACTTCGCTACGAGCGCTTCACTTACGCTCACCCTACTTTAAAAATACAATGTTTAAAGATTTTAATCTCATTAATGGTAATGAAGTTGTTTTGTTTCGTAGGAAAATAGATTCTTAACAATTATGTCTCAAAAATTCTGTTATATTATAATTAACAAATTATGAATATATTAGGTTTTTTTTTAATACTTAACGTTTTTTCTTGATGCATGTGATGCAACTTGAAATGTCCATTCTAAAATACTTAACTAAATAGTCGTATTATTTCAAGGTTTCAAACTTGACTGCCATTTAGTGTAGTAATTGAAAGAAAATATGTTATTAAATAAATAAAAAAATACAATATGTTAAAAACTAGACTACATAACAGTTCAAAAACTATAACGACATTCTAGTTTGGGTTTTAATATCTTTGACATTCATTAATATTTAACAAAAAAGTCGTTAAATAACTTAGCGTCTTTTTATTGTAGATTTTTGCATATAACTTCATAACATTAATAAACTGTGCACATATTTATATGTACAAATGCTAGTCTAAAAGGTCACTAGGGTACACTAAGTGACTTTTTAGTGTATTATATAATGGTAAATAAGCAATTATTACACGGCTAAAAGGCCAACAGAGTTTTTTTTCTATTTAGAACTAATGATTGAACATATATATTTCGAAATTTGATAGAATATAAATAAACCTTTTTTTGGATATTTCAATGCTGTTTTTGCGACCAATACCAATAAAACAAAATCAATTTTTAATTTTCCCACGATTTTTGCTCATATCTCAAAACTTGGTTTTGTGGCTTAGCGACCTTTTAGTTAACGGACGGCAGCGTGTGCGTCTGTACGCACCATAAAAGCGTTCATATTAATCATGCTTAAAAATCGATTTTGGCTTGAGTCGGAATTCATTCGGAACCCTAGGGTTGTCAAGATAATCTCTATATCCGCTTCTTACTTTCACGTTTTAACTCCTTGGTTATAGTACCACCAACTTAACTGTGCAGTTTTTGAGGGCGCTACTGGTCAAGGAAATCAACTACAAACTGTCACAATTTGAAGGAATGTTGTAGTTCTTTTTTTTGCCGCCTAAACAGATAAGTTGGTGGGAATGTACTCTACATTTATATTCTCTTTGGACTTATATGCGTGCGTGACTGCGTGACGTATGCCGATTTTCTTTTCTTTTGTGAAAAATTTAATGGTTCCTTCTGTTCCCGACTCCGGTTCTAATTTTCTTTTTCAGTTGATACGCGTTATTTAGATATTTTTTCAGTATATTTATTGTTTTTGTGGCTAGAAACAAGCGAGAGCACAACAATCAAATTAATCTAAGTGCTTTGGTGTCAATTGGCTAGTAAAGCCAACTCACAAAGTTAACGGGGACACCTCATATCAGCATGAAACCAAACGGCGGTGGTGATGACTACGTAAGTAATTTTACGATATCTTGGACAATGATTACTTTTACCTAAGTTAAATAGAAAGTTTTCTGAATCTTGCCGACATGGTTAGCAAAATGTTCGCTTTATTATTCTATTTCGATTATATCGATATTATTTCGCTGGTATCCCGGCCCCTTGTATAAGTCCAAGGAATCCACCGATAAACTACAGACAGATGTAGGTACTGATCAATGAAATTCATTCCTTTGACCTCATTTATTTAGTAGGAGGGAAATTTTGGGTTAGTTAGGGTGTATTTTACGGGACGTTAGTAAAAAAATATTTAGAAATGACTAGTCTAGGGCATACATAATTTAGGTGCGATGATGAGCGAAGCGACGAGGACCGTATTAGTTACTGTTGACCACAACAACGCGCGAGCCGAGTGAACGAAGTCAGCGTGTCGCGCACCTACCGGCGATGCGCCAGAATTTTTTTACCTTAGCATCCCGTTAAATAGACACTGACCAAATTTTGTTCAGGTTACTGGTCTCAGGTCAGTGACCACCATGTTTTGAGGTTAAACTCAATTATCATTTATTTTTGGAGCAGTGATGGCTCAATGGCATTGTCTATGGAAAGCCGCGCAGCAGGTCCATGCTTCGAATCCCGCCGCGGGCTTAGCTTCACCGCATGGTGGAAGGGCATTTTGCGAATGCCTGCCTGGCTAGCGACCACCCTCTAGTTGAAACTATGTCGCCAAGCATCTAACGGTGTGTTCCGGCAGCAGTCCTTGAGAGCCAGTGAAATTACAGGCACATAAGACTTAACAACTATGTGTCAAGGTGACGGGCGCAGTACAATTCGTGACTTGTGACGAAATGCATCTTTTTATAGGCAGAGGTTAGTTTACTTTTTATAGGTAGGCTTTTTATAC
The DNA here is from genome assembly GCA_963890685.1 of Plagodis pulveraria. Taxonomy (NCBI): domain Eukaryota; kingdom Metazoa; phylum Arthropoda; class Insecta; order Lepidoptera; family Geometridae; genus Plagodis; species Plagodis pulveraria. The sequence goes on from OY982956.1 coordinate 11,438,820, forward strand.
GCTTAACATCAGGTGGGCCTCGAGCTTGTTCCGACACAATAATAAATTTAAAAAAATGAGATTTCCGGTCTAACCTACTTTAAAATGTTTGAGACTATTGGGGCATTCGCATAGACTGCTGGCAGAAAAAAAATACTCACAAGAGCTAAACATTATCGCATTGGGGGTTCATTTTGAGCTGTTCTTAGCAAAAATAGTGTCTTGAATGTTTTCTTACGCCATTCGGAAAGCTTTGAAAATACAAATAACTGTGTGTTTCGTGAAGCATTCCATGAATTCACTGTACGGGTGCTGGGTCTATAGTGTTTCAGAGAAGAAGCCCAAGTCACTGGCGCCAGTGACTTGGCACCCAGGGAGTTAGGGTTAAGGGCTTTACCCTTTACAATGTCATCAATGCTCCACTCCACAGCTCGAGCCTCCATCCCTACCTAACCAAATTTGGTAAGATGATATGAATGCCACAATGAATACAAGTTCTAGGTTGTTCTTAACAGGCCAAACTCTTGTAGTAGGTTACTAGTGAGCCTCCACGAGTGGCTTTGCACGGGTGCAATGCTGATACTAAATATAATCTCATAATGTGTAATTCCTTAAAAATTTAATTTAAAAAAAATTGTTTTCATACATCACATTAGAAACCTCTAAAATTATCAGTGTTTCTCTACTATAATATGCATGTATTATACTTAAAAACCTTCCACTTGAATTACTCTATCTATTAAAAATAACCACATCAAAATCCGTTGCATAGTTTTTAAGATCAAAGCTCATATAGGGACAGACAGTGGGAAGTGACTTTGTTATAATAATGAATAACTAAATAGTAATTTTTATTGATAAGGCTTCAGTCAAAAAATTGAAATCTAAATGTGGTAAGTGCATGATGAGTAAAACCAATTACAAGGTGTATAATTAAAATAAATTTTTAAAATGGCCCCCCCGTTGCTCCCTGAAAGATGGATTGCCACACATTACCACATTTAGATTTCAATTTTTTGATTGAAGCCTTATCTATACTTATATTATAAAGAGGAAAGGTTTGTATGTAAGTTATGTTTGTAACGAATTGGCTCAAAAAGTACTGAACCGATTTAAAAAATTATTTCACCATTTGAAAGCTACATTATCACTGATTAATATAGGCTATCTTAATTGCAAGAAAATAATAAGGATCCCTACTAAAACTACAATAATGTTACTTAAGGTGTAAAAAATGCCTATAAAATGTCTATCAACGCATGCGCTGCGAAAACTGTTGATGATAGATCAAAACAATGTTCCACAGTATTAAAGAACATATCGATATCTACAAAAATTTTGCTATAGTATGTGTCTTATCTAATGTATAAAAATAAAAACTCAATACAATTTAAAAGATTTTAAAATAAATAATCAAAAAGTAATATTAAATGTAAAAAAAACTTAGGATCAAAAGTCGGGTCGGGGTGCTATATTTTTATATTCCATAAAATATGTGATAACAAGTACGTATAGGCATACATTCTCACACAATTGCTTTCTTAATCACTACATACGAGTATTGACTGTAGACTGTACTGTAATAGTAGTAGGTAATATAATGTATCCAACTATTATTAGTATACCTATACGCTAGACCTCAGTGAAATCTTTTTAAAAATTACCCGTTGATGTCATTTATACTGTTTTAATTTTGTTTTCAATCATCCAATTCCGTACCCAAAGGGAGCCAGCGATACACTATTGCTAAATACATTATAATTTAGGTATGTCCTTCATTTACTGTACATTTATGCCAAAATATTTGAAAAATAAATGTCCACCTGTGCGAATCCGGGACGGGCCGCTAGTGAATAATAAAATGAAATTTTCAGGGTAGCTACCTGACAGATAGAAGTTTTTAAAACCCAAATGGTATTTTTATTCTGTGATTTTATTTTTTTAAGTGCCCTTGACATTGTGACTATTCTGGGTAATTCTGGGTAATCTTTCTTGGCGTTTTTTTTTTTTTTTATTCCATTCAAAGATCTAACAATAGTAAATGTTACCATACTGAATTGGCCTACCTATCAGCTTAGCACACAAAAAAAATCAAGTATCTATGTACAATAATTTATTTCACCATTAATAAAAATATAATCGTACTTGGCGATAGGTGAAAAATTTAAAAAAAAGTCATCACTCCGAAAATACGAAATATCGTGGAACATACATAGGGGGTGATTCAGATAGCCCTCTAGGTCCTCTACCTCCCAGCTTCAGTATATCACTACTTCTTGGGACACCTTGTGAATAATGTACCTTTCTTTTATATTGACCAAATACATGTTAGCCATGAACGGTGTGTCCCAGACTGCAAACTAAGTATGGGGTATATGAAGTTGGGGATGGCATCCCTGCATCGTCCCTCACACCCTGCATGATGCCCTGTCTAGACACCTTCATTTAACCCCTAAATAGATATTTAGGCTGTGCTTCCACTTGTCAGTTTACACACAGTTACAGTACACACATCCCAAACTCTTCATCTGATCTTTTTTATATCCATATCATTGCAATGTTGGATTCATAGTTTTAGTTGCGATTTCCTTTCTTAGATCCAAGATCAATGCATGGCCAGATACTAGATATTCTGATTCTGCCCTACACCCAGATTTTCAGTACTGTGCAGCCAGAATCTCATAAAGTGATGATCCTCAACAGACAAGTATATGAGTGGACTGCTGCAAGAGTTTTCATTTCAACCAATAATAACATTAAAATCAAACAAAGTAAAATAAGTAATTTCGTTTATAAATTTCATGTTTTCAGGAGGAGCCTGAACATTTGAGGAAACTTTTTATAGGAGGTCTGGATTATCGTACCAATGACCAATCATTGAAAGAATTTTATGAACAATGGGGAGAGATTGTCGATGTTGTGGTCATGAAAGACCCCCAGACTAAAAGATCTAGGGGTTTTGGCTTCATAACATATTCCAGGGCCCATATGGTGGATGACGCTCAGAAGAATCGACCGCACAAAATTGATGGCCGGTAAGAATCATTTTATGTTATAATTATTACCTTTGTTCAGATTTTATATTACACAAAGTTGTGTTTGTGTCTATGTGTGCTCGCATGTAAATTATACCTTTATTGTCATCTTAATATGACTTAGAGGATAACCATTTCTTTACTACTTGCTTGACTTTAAATGTACATAGATGTATGATGTCTTTATCCTCAATTTTCATTCTTTACCGAAACCCTGCTCTGCTGGACTGTGCACCTATCGTAAATTGTCTTTTGGAAGAGATGTGACTAGATAGATATATTGTCTTAAGATAGTAATAACTAAAACATACATTATGGTGACTCGAGACATGAGGTTTTTGTAAATAAAAAGAACCAGAAGGATCACTCTTCAAAGCTATTCTAATAAATAAGCGACTCTAGCTTCAAAGCAATAACGTGCACTTCAGCCTGCAAAGCACAGAGTACCTAATATTTATATTAACCTGCAAAGCGTCCCTTTCTATCGCATAACACTGACCTCTTCTGACCCGGCTCGCACCATAGAAAATCCCGTCTGGACGGATACGCCGATGTACCTGTAGCTTTGTACCTAAAGTGCAGAGTGAGCCTGGTATTACTACCAACTACAGCCTGATTTAGCTTTGTTAAAAGGGATTGATTATACTGATGTTATATACTAGTAAAAGCCCAGTCATATGTGATACAACAAAAGCCGATTGTATGGGGTAAAGTTAATGTTTAATTATTTTTCACTTTTTGGTTGTTGGTCTACCTTAATAAGGTCTTTTACAAAGCTATCGGCAACTGCGTCTAGAGATGGTGTGTGTCATTTGTAATCTACCAAGAAATTTAAATGGCTCAGCTTCAGCAATTGTGGAAACACATAGTCCTCCTATCAAGAGTCCTGGATTGTAAGAGGTAAATTTCGTAATCTGCCTATCCAAATGGTGGCATTTACTTGAATTTGTTCTTAATCCTTCAGTCCATGAACACTTCTTGTTAAAGTTCCTGTTATTATTTCATGTAGTGACTTTAACACTTTTGTGACTTAAACACATCAAAATTAAGTTAAATACTTATAAAATGTTTCAGTTTATGTTTTAAAATATTATTGAATATGGATTAATAATGGAGTAGCTAAGCCAAATTTAATCCTCCAATTAGGAAAGTAAATGGATTGAGTTTTATTCAGATTTATTGTTTAGGATGCAGTTTTTTGTTTTTTTAATATGTTCTAAAATTACCTCGAGTCAGAGATTTTAGTGTCATAATCCTAAAAATGCGTATAGTTAGGGAAATACTTAAAAAAATAGAGAAATGAGAACTCCATACAAACTCGTAGGGTGATCACTCCCTTATTTGAGAGTTTAAGTCCAGAACTAAGTATAATATCGATTGATCTCTTTATTATCTAGGCTTGTATCATAATGAAATTTGAAAAAGATTATTAAATTGGAAGTTATGAGCTTCGAAAAAATTAAAGTGTTTTGAAGCTTATGTACTATTATTCTGTCATCTGCGCCTTAAGGTGTGTTACAAGTGTATGGATATTTTCTTCATCTTACTTGAAATTACCTGTTTTTGTGTAGACTACTATTGATTTGATTCTAATATTTGTTAATTTCCAGAGTTGTTGAACCAAAGAGAGCTGTACCAAGAGAAGAGATAAGCAGACCTGATGCTAGTGCCACAGTTAAGAAACTTTTTGTGGGTGGTCTTAAACAAGAAATTGAAGAAGAAGACCTGAGAGAATACTTCAGCTCATACGGTCCGATTGTATCAGTCACATTGGTTACAGAGAAAGAAACTGGCAAAAAGAGAGGATTTGGATTTGTTGAGTTTGAAGATTATGATCCTGTTGATAAAATATGCAGTGAGTAGCTTGTATACATGAATAAAATAATGCTTGAAGAATCTTTTTATCCAAGACACTATGACTAATAACAATTCCATATTATCAATAATTTGTTTTGTACAAAGTACTGTTAGCTGCCATTTTGTATAGCAGCTGTTATATGCCTCTGGGGCTTGACACCAGATCTGCTGAATAATATATTATCCAAAGAACAGATTTTCAAAATATCTGAGCTAAATAAGATATTTTGTATAGTATTTCTGAAACTACAATAAAAACAAAATTTTTTTGTCAAAAAAACGCTCCTCATTATTAAAAGAAACCAAAAATAATAGTTTGTATATTGTAAACAAAATAAGTTTTATTTTTAAAACAAATGCAAATGTATATATATATTTTTTTTTTATGCCTGATAGGTTAGCCTTTGACCACTATCTCACCTGATGGTAAGTGATGATGTGGTCGAAGATGTTGTTCAGGCTAACCTAGAAGTACTGGCTCTCCAGGACAGCTGCCTGAACACACCGTTAGGTGCTTGGCGACAGATTTTCTACTTGAGGGTGGTAGCTAGCCAGGCGGGCATTCGCAAAATGCCCTACCACCATGCAAAATGCCTCCTGAAGTTATCTGTCCTTGAGCTCCTAGTTATTGAATGTAACTACCACACAGTGATCAATCATTATCTCTCATTACATCAGCTTTTCATTCGACATTCAGCTTTGGAATTGAATAAGTAAATCTAGCCTGACTATAATGCTAATATTTTCTTAGCTCTGTCAGTTTTACTCTGTTTCTATGTTAAGAAGAGATCAGAGATTCAAATAAGTGAGAATATTTGCCTAGGTTTTTATACATGCTGTTGAGTCATTTTCAAAGTCAGTATGCATCCAAACAAGTATTACACAAATCGGAATGAAATTATTGTAATATCCAGGTGCTCCAAATCATAAGGTGAAAGGATTTCGTTTGGATGTGAAGAAGGCTCTCTCGAAATCAGAGATGGCAGGTGGACCGGGAGGCGGCGGCGGTGGAGGTCGCGGTGGTGGCGGTGGCCGCGGTGGACGAGGTGGCGGCGGCGGCGGAGGTGGTGGCAGTGGCTGGGGAGGAAGGTCTAACGCGCAGCAAGATTGGAGTAAGTTACATAATTATTGACATATGCCTCTTCCTATCAACCATCAATGAAGCATTGCACAGACAAAATATCAAAGATGACGAAGCTCTCAAGATCTGGTCAGCATATTGTTGATTGAGTTGAATGGTGGTCCCCCTCTGTATTTTTGTAGTTGAATTTTCGACTTTGTCCTCATACATTACCAAGTAACCTACCAGTAAATATAAGGAAAAAATATTCTTTGTAAAGAACCAGGTCATATTTTATGTATGGAATTGTTTTCTCTTCATACATTAACATGTTAGTCACAAGTTAATATTAATCATCATACAGAACCAGGTAATGTATGAGGATTTTTTATCCTTTATACATAATTAAGTTAGTTTAGCCAGTAATATACAGGGAACAGTTAATTGTCTTGCTGAATCGGCTACTGTTAGATGATTTAATTTCGTCATGATCATTCCAGTGACGTCGGTTGGCAGGAAGGGAATCTGTTGTGATATCGGTCAAAGTTACACATTATATCATATACTTAGATCTCGTTCCGAATAACAGCTGTCAATCTTATAAGGACTTTATCTCAAAAGTTGTTGGTTCTAGATATCTAGAACATTCGTTTCTTTACAAAAGTGATGTCTTTTTGAGATTTTTCATTTTCATCTTTACAATAGTGACAGATCTCATTGAGATCTGTTACGATTGACTCACTTCGACAGATGTTACAACAAAATATATTCCCATCCCACCAGCGGCGGGAACTGGGAATTAACGCAAAAGCGGTTGCCACCACGATAGCCATATGTCATCTGTCATCACGATAGCCATATGTCATCTGTCATCACAATCATCTAAATTTACTAGCTGATTCAGCAAAATTGAAAAACCTATCTCTATTCATTACCTGTAATGTAACATGATAATGTATGAAGAAAAAATAATTCAACATGCAGTACCGATTTCTGTATGACGAATGTTTTCTCGAAACTTGGTAATGTAGGACGAAAAAATAATTATACTTGACCTGGTTTGCAACAAAGAAAAGATTTTCCTTGTACATCACTAGTAACCTAAGTTGGTTTACGAGGACTATGCTGAATATTCACTACATAATATTTTATATTAAGAGAACAAAAGTTCTGTTAATAAAGTTCCTATTTTTAAGTAACACACAAATCAATACAGTTTCTCAGGTAAATAAAAGTTCATAACAATTTTTATACCTAATAGTTACTTTTTGGGTGTTATAATTTTTGGTTTGATTTACTGGGTTTATCTATAATCTAATTTCCTGTGTAATATCATCCAATTTAAATTCAGAGCTGGTAGTGTTTAACCCCCAAGGCACAGGTTTAAAATGCATCTTTGTATATTGGGGCTTTTTTAAATTTTTAGTTTAATGTTACTTCCAATATTGGATGCCTGTCATTTTATGACTTCAAAGGATACTTTCAGAAATACTAAGACTTTTAAACCTCTAATTTATACCTATTTTAGATGTTATAATCAATTTTGGACCAATTAGCTAGTACAGACTGCATAAGTGACGCTATACTTATTTGTTTTAAGCAAAATTATATGTTACCCAATTTCCCACATACAATGCTGTTAGAATTGCGTTTGGGGATAGGTAGCTCCTTATTGAAACACCATAATAACAAAAGCTTCCAACTAAAAACACAAATAAAAACAAAGAGTACCAATAGGTGATCTTATTGAATGATCAAATTGGTATCTTCCACACAATCCATCAATATGGGGTTGTTTTCTAAATAATTGTGTAGATAATGTTCCCAAATAACTGAATAACCTAAATAAAACAATATACCTAAACATACATAAGTATAATATGCTTATCTTAAATTCTTAAACACAACAAAAGTAAGGTTAAATGTATATCTGCATATCAATTAAACCAAAGCCATCAGGATGTACGTAGGTGAACCGTGATATGATATCATACAAATGAGAAGACAGAAAATCATTTTGACCTTTCGTTAATGGTAGCTTCCAATAATTTCTTGACCAGTCAAGTTTCTAACTTTGAAGCAGTGATGGCTCAGTGGCATTGGCTATGGACTGCCGTGCAGCAGGTCCATGGTTCGAATCCCGCCCAGAGCTTGAGCTTCACCGCATGGTGGAAGGGCTTTTTGTAAATGCCCGCCTGGCTAGCGACCACCCTCAAGTAGAAAATCTGTCGCCAAGCACCTAACAGTGTGTTCCGGCAGCAGTCCTTGAGAGCCAGAAAAATTACAAGCTAATGAGACCTAACAACTGGACGTCTCAGTGTGACGGGCACAGTGCAATTCGTCGCTGACGAAATGCGACTGTTATAGGCAGAGCTTAGTCCACTTAACATCAGGTGGGCCTCGGGCTTGTTCCGTCACAATAACATAAAAAAAAAAAAAAAAAAAAAAAAACATTCCCGATATGGTCACATATTGGCACTGTGGTACACGGATTAGTTTATGTGCTTGCTTTCTTTAATGACTGCCACACTGGTCAAATTAAATATGTAATTTATGACCATCCTGCCAGCCCTAGTACATCAATAAATCTACAAGCTTGATGTTCCTAAACATATCTTGCTTGATGGTTGTGCACACACTGAAAATATAAGATATTGATAGTATTGTACAAAATTTTGTAGTTTCAACATAACTCTCATTTCAATTTGCAAATACTCGCTGTATAAGGCCTCATGTGACCAGTCAATGCATTTGGATAAAAACATCAGAATGGTCAACATTTTGTGATACGAATGTGCCCGATTAGATTTTCAAATTTTAATTTGATTATCTCAAACGATTATTCAGAAAATGACTGATCCCAAAACATACAAACCATTCAAAAATTAAAGACATAGTGTAAGAGTATATTTTTAATAAGAAACAAGTGGTGAAGGCGGCCTCAACAAACTGGGGTATCAGTTTTTGTGTTCAATAGCTAAGAGTAAGATCACCACAGGTTCTGGAGGCAGTGATCGCGAAAGTGGCGGTGGTGGCGCCTGGGGCAACCAAAACGCAGCGCAGCAATGGGGTAATTTCACTCGTTTGATTTCCTTGCGAACATAGGATAAAGCCGCCAGAGCAGTTTCGGAACGTGCGGAAGGACTTTTAACTTTGTTCTTGAAAGTTAAGTGGAATGTATAGCAAGGTAGTACCAGGTAGGCTTGTTTAAATAACAAAATAATGTATGTTTGGATTTACATCAATGCATGTCGATTGAAACTTCAGGAATATCAATCATCTGTATTCAGAAATATGAGACAAACTATTTCTTGTTATTGAGCTTCTTCATTACTAATATTTCGAAAACTTTACTTGATTTAATTTCTTTTTTATCAACTAAGCCTACAACCAAACATTGTAGGTAATTAAAGGGTGCTGGAAAGTAATCTAATATTATAATCAGACTTAAATTCTCTAAAATATAGAAATGCATGCGTTAAAAGTGTTAAAACTGAACAACCACCAAAGTCACGCAATTAATTTATAACTTTTTAACTAAGCGAGCTCAGAAGTTGTTGAACTCACAAACATTTGGTCCTGCCTGCTCAATCTGATGCGTGTAGGTACCTTTCGGATCGGTACATACTGTATCTTATTAGAAGCATTGTTTTAATTTTTATTTAATGCTTATAATTATTATTAATAATGTAAGTGTCGAGTGACAGGTGAGCAAGAGGCCATCTTGGTGGGTACCATCGCAGTCAGATTTCTGCCACTAAGCAGTATTGTGTAAACACTACTGTTTTTAGGTGTAAAAAGCACTGTGGCAAGTGAAAATACTGCGCAAAGGAGATATATCAACTAAGACATAAGACAAATGCAATGCAGTGTGAAGCATTACGAGAATGGTAAAACCGCAATTGTAGTCCATTACAGTATATCTTACCATCAAGCTGGTGACTTGTCCGTGTAATCAGTACATTTTCTTGTTTTCCTTCTCACACGCTAAGTGGGGTCGGCACATGTATTTTTTTCACCATTCACACATTTCAAACACATCTTTATTCAATCCGTTCAAGCCTTAAAGCATATATTATATATAACAATAACGAAACATAAAAGATCTGTGTCCAAAATGGGTAAGCTAAAAGAGGGTGTTGTCGACAGGCGGCGGCTACAACTCTGGGTACAACAGCGGACAGGGCGGTGGAGGCGGTTGGAATAGCCAGGGTGCGTGGGATTCGGGCAACACGGGCGGCGGTGGCGCGTGGGCCGGGCAGGGAGGAGCCGGCGGTGGCGGCGGCGGCGGCGGCTGGGGCGGGGACCAGGGCGGCGGCTGGCAGCAAGGAGGTGGCACTGGTGGGAACAGCTTCGGTGCCGGCTACCAGCAGAGCTTCAGTGGCGGACCCATGCGCGCCAACTACAACACGCAGAGGGCACAGCCCTACAATCAAGGTTAGTTGATTGGAATACACAGAGCTCCGGGACAGAAAACCTATTACAAGCTGCCGATGTGCGTGCTCAATACTCTGCTCGTATTTGCGAGTTGGACGCTCGTCAAACGCAAGAAAACAATTGTTGTCTGGAACTGTTAACATGTTGGGTGTAACCATATTCCTATTGGTTTTATTATTGATACAATAATACAAAGAGAACGTCATAGAAATGTGCCCACTGATGGATCAGCACGCCAGGGCTGCGTCATACTAGAATTCGATGAGAGTAAGACCTATGGACCCTTGGACGGCAGCGCTTGATGTACATAATTTATTGCATCCAAAATTTATTAGAGTGCCCAAAACGCAACGTATTGGACGCGTGCCTCGGCCACCTGTTATGTTTAGTCCCTAAGAAGTAGCTAATTAAAATTTCCACAGAATGTGTTAGTATCGCAGATTGCCTATCAAATAATAATAACAGTTTCAAATAAAAGGGGGCCTGGTACAAAATAGTTACATTTTTCTTAATGATTTTTACTTTTGGTTATATCTTAAATACGGTAGTATACAAGCTCCAAAATTGTTAAGATTACAGTCCAATATGTGCAGTGTAATTTTTTTAATTTGTCTTTTAATTAACTGTCATGTGCGGCGGTGTACGCTCGCCAAGGATCTCAAATTGTATAAAAGAGTGATTTTATGGTTGCATTGGTACTGAAACATCTGTGTGCAACTCCACTCGCTCTTGACTAGTTTTTATTATGTAATTTTCCAAGGTAAATATACCATGGATAAACTACAAACACAACACTGCTCCACCTCATGGAATGGTTCATGGTACGCTTGTCGTCAGCCTTTATAAGTTTCTATATAGGGTGGTTAAGGCATCGAGCCATGGCTCATGGCCTTTACAGAACCTCGTGGGGCTACTTCACGGTATCGGAATGGTTCGTTGACCAATAATTATGAGACTGGCGGGGAGTTGGTTCAAATGCCTAGTAGCGGTATAACGTTGCATACTGTTTATATTGTCTAGTGTTCACTATTACACATTCTACAAGATCACAAGATCTGACAGTCTGCCACTGGCATTGGCCAGATGTCTTTTGACCAATAACAATGAATGTCTGGCCCTTTTTCTACACCTATAAGCAGTCTCATCTTATTAAGTTGTGTAAATGATATATGTTATCTAATTAGAATCAGATTACTCCACAGGAGGTGGCAATGGCGGCGGTAATGGTGGTGGATACAGTTCTAACGCTGGTGGTGGTGCCGGCGGATACAACTCAGGCGGCAATACCGGCGGCAACCAGAGAAGATTTTAAGTCCTTTGCAACCCTCTTGTAAGTACAACATTCAAATACTCTAATTCATACTACATCATACTTTCATTCGAAAAGCGATAGGATCCCAATTATGATATTTTATTCATATTAATATTATTTTACCATTATTACACCTAACATAAGATAAAACGACATATTAAGCCTGATGGTCCGAATCGTTTGTTATTTGCTGTGCGGATGTTGATAGTTGTTGCATGGTTGAATAAAAAAGCACGTCTAAGACAGCTCACGGCGCTGTCTGATTGTTAATGGACTGTGCTACTTTATCGCCTTTATAATCAAAACCCTCAAAAATAATATGATGTACACAAACTGGGAATCGCTATTAATGCTCAAGGCAACAGTTTCGGTATTTGGATAAGGCCGCCTATAGAGAGGCGGCGCACGATAAACGACGGCGCAATGGTGTCAAATTTTATGTTTAGCCAGCATCAAATATTACATTATGTGTGGCTGAGCTAAACTCACAATTCAGTCTGAAGCAAGAATACCTTAGTCCAGGTTGGCGCCGAGAATGATGGCATCCATGAATTCACTACGTTTTTCGGTGCGCCCAAACAGTTACGGACCGCAGGCTAGTGATAGTTCCGATAAAATAACGCTTACGATGAAGTTGCAAAAGTTATGGACCCATCCTCAACTATGCATGCAGGGTAAAAGTACATCAAAACGCCGTGTCATGCAAATAACTCTACGACGCGCTAAGATATGTGGCATTAAGTTATCGCAATTATCACTTGAATGTAGTTTTATTTTATATATATATTTTTTATATATAAAATTCCTAAATGCTGACCCCGAATCTAACTTTTAGTTATTATCATATTTTATAACTGTTCTTGAGTCGTCCTTTATTGTAAGAGAAAACAACTGTACTCCGATACCGATGTTATATATATATATTTTGTTTTTGTTGCGGAACAAGCCCGAGGCCCACCTGATGTTAAGTGGATTAAACTCTGCATATAATGCATTTCATCACAAGTCACAATATGCACTGCGCCCATCACTTTGAGACATAGTTGTTAAGTCTCATGTGCCTGTAATTACTAATATTTGGCAAGAGGGTAGGATGATGAATACAAGTTGTTGTTTAACTGCAAGACGCTTGCAGAAAATATTCCTGTTCACTTATGTCTTGATAACTCCGAAATTTTGTCCAGAGGAGAAAAAGATAGCCAGAATTCTACAAAGCCTAAACATTATCTCACAATTTGAGTACATGTTTGTCAAACACTACAAAACTTCAATGACAGCGGAGATCTCATGATATGCTCACGCTTGAGTATTTTAATACTAGATTATCTTATTCATATGCGAATTTTATCTCATAAAAATAGCTTATATACACACTGCTGAATTTACTTATATGAATGCTTATTATTGTGTTTTCCCAAATCGTAAGTCATTCTCATCTATTGAGCAGTAATAAAAGTTTTTGATCATTATCGATTAGATGTATATATATCTACCTGTTATCAGCGTTCCGAAAATTATGATAAATAACTATGAAATTAATGTCATGAGTACTAACGTAGATACCCCTTTTTTCAATATCGAAATTCAAAATGTTTGCCCAGAAACATCAAGATATAATAAATTTATTGTTGTAAAACTTATTTGTGAGGAATTTTCAAAATTAACTAACAGCCCCAGATGAGGAAAATCATATATTCAATTATAACAATTTACAATCAAATGCGATATCTACGAGGTAAACCAGTAACAATAACCGATGCTGAATGTATAAGTGGTAGGAATCACTATGGAGCTACATAAGAATTAATTTATTAAATAAAGAAGTAGGTACTAGCAAGTAGGAAGTCGGCACTAGTTTATTTTCATATCAATAACTTGAATATAATATTTTTTTATCCACAATAAGTATAACTTGCTATTAATAAATTACATTATTAGTTATCATGTTAATACAAAAGGTAATTTCACTATCATATGGCTTGTAGTTTTAAAAAGGAGTACTACGTGTGTATAGACCGAATGAATACTGCTCCATAGATGGAATGATTGACAATCCTCTCGACATTAGATTTAAGTTTGACGGTTTACATAATGGTAACCACTGTGTACTGATACAGGTATTTTTCAATGCGTAGGTCTCAAGTTGCGCTTAGTTTGCGCTAGGCAGGCAGACCGTAGAGTAGTGACGGAAGGTAGGCCAGGCACCAGCTAGCTAGAAAGGGACAAGCGGATTAGTGAAGCGACTATCTCACGTACTCACAGTTCTCTTAATTTTTCCAATAAACAGGTTTGTTCACAATATAAGGTACTATTTAGGTATTAGATTCATTTTTTCTTGATGTTATTGTTAGTCGTTTAGCACTCAATCACAGCTTTACATATTAATGTATCACTAAGATTCTTTCACTATTCAGTTCTGTGTTAGTCAGGTGTGAATATTGAACGCTAAACGTCTATTTTAAGTTATTGTTTACAGTTTGAATATTTTTGTTAATAAAGTGCTCTGGCGCTAAACAATTACTTTTGTAGACAATAAGATAATTTTTTTTCGTGAATGTTTTTTCATGTTTTCGTTACAATTATAACGTCCATTTCATATTAGCGATAGCTATCACATTCCAAAGTTATAAACTCAATACAATCAGGATACATTACTATTATGTACATACATATTTTGATCGTTACCCAACACTAATAGTTATTTAAATTAACAGATATTTTGAAGTATTTTAAATGTTTTCGATGTTATAATAAGGAATTTACGATATTAATTATAAAAATAACTTTGTAAGCAAATTGACTTCTACGATAATCCTATCGCTAAAATGCAGGGTTGGTCTGATAATGTTCAGGCGACTGAACGGTGGTGACATTATATTTTAAGATTTAAATACTTATGTTACAAAAATACTGTCGTAATAAGAAATCATAATGTTATTGGTTATGTTAAAATGAAATATATTTTTCGTCATTAAAGTAAGTTTTTATATTGTAGAGGTTGTAATTGTTTAATTTCTTGTGTGCATAACATTAAAGAACTATGTACTATTTTCCATGGACTCTTCTACCTGTGCGGGAGCTTTCCTACGTGGAAAAGGCCATGGTAAGTTGACTATCCCAATAAAAATCTTGGAAAATTTATATGATCTTTTATTTTAACATTTTTTGACACCTTACCTTTCTTATTATGGAACATCACGCTAATGCGTACATAACATTAAATACATCTTAACAATATATTATCTCTATATACACATATTTGTTGTACAGATTCGATGATAATTTACCACATAATATTTAAAGTACCTATAGTATAAAGTAGTAATGATGTTGTCGCTTTATCTTAGCTGATGAGGTATCACAAATTTGTTATCCTTGCGGGGATATTTTTAAAATTAATTATTTGTCGGTTGTGGCAGTGTCAGAGGATTCCGTAATAATTAAAATGGGCCAAGGAAATGTTTTGCTTTAAACTGGATATGAAATTAATAACATTCGGTCCATAAGTCTGGAGAAACGATATAGGGTTGCAATAGACGTAAGAAAACAATGCGTTGGCTCAGTTAATATTTCGAAAGTAAGGTAACAAAGTAAAAAACTTTATTTTCATGCAAATGTTACCATCACAAAATCTTATTAAATGTTTCAATTTTCATGTCCATTTTTTTAAATCCACTTTTAATAGCTCGTGTGAACGAACACATAGCTTGTACTGCACGTTACGCAAAACAGCAAAATTTAATTTGACTAGGTAAATGTTACGATAAGGCTGCTACAAGGGCAATTAATTGTACCTGAAGCGATTGATAGTGTTAGTGCAATTGACAAATAGAGCCACAATCCCAGACAAACATGTCTACCAAGATATATCTAAACGGTAGCCAAATTATTTAGTTTTTAACCTTTATTAGATATTATTAAATAAGCTTACAGATAACAGAATGTGATAAAACAAAATATAAATATTACAATTTTGCCTATTTTAAAACAGTGAATGAAGCCTAACACCGAACTTTTATACTTAAGGGTGAACTGGCCGGGCCGTTCTCCATACAAACGCCTTAGGGTGATCACTGTCTTATTTGCGGATTTAGGTCCAAAACAAAGCATAATACCGATTGATCTCGTCATTACCTAGGCTTGTATGATGTCGAAATTTTAATAAGATAATTAATTTGAGAGTTATGAGCTTCTAAACATTTTCATATAACATTTTCAAGGCTTATTTACTGAATATACCGGCTAGCACTCACGGTGTTTTGGTCGTAATCTCCGACCGGTGTTCGCGGTTCGCCGCCCGCAGTGCGCGTTTAGCAGCCCTCGAAGCTGCCCGCATTCCTTGATAATGAGCATCTTTACTGCTCGAACATTATCGTCGGAGATTACGACCAAAACACCGTGAGTGCTAGCCGGTATATTCAGTAAATAATTATGTCAACTCACGTTAGTATTTATTTTCAAGGCTCATAACTTTCAACTCAATTATCTTTTTAAAATTTCGGTATTATGCTTAATTCTGGACCTTAAAACTCAAATAAGGGAGTGATCACCCTACGGCGTTTGTATCGAGAAGCGACCGGCCAGTTCAACCTTAAGTCCCACTGTGATGTTGTCTTTTATAGTTACTTGAATATTTTTTTATTGTTTGAATTTGACTTTCGAAATTGTAACTGAGCCAACACTTTTTTTATGTCTAGTGCTAATCTATTTCCTTTCTTCAGACTAATAGAACGAATGTTTATAAAGCAAGATATCCCTTCGGTCTCTTTTTATTATTATGAAATCTTCTCATATAGCCGCAACCGCCACAACGATTTAATTTATAAAATGTCCACACAAGTACAATAAATTTGTGATACCTCATCAGATGACAATGATACCTAAAGGACAACTTATACTTCAAGTGACAACATCGCTGCACACGGCTAATTGTATTTTAATACGGATGAGGAGACCTGACATGATTAAAGGAAAAAGAGGCTGCTGAGGTTAGGTCAGTAATGAGACATATTGAACTAAATTAGTAGTGCCACTTGTCTCCTGAGACTACTGGGACAAAAAAGTGGCAGTTGTCCCAACATAAACAACACTATGGGACTAGTGGAATAAACCGACCTCTCTTTTCCTATTATAATAGTTGAAGCAGCTGATATCTTATGAATAACAATACTTGGATAGGTAACTAACAACTTTTTGTTATATCCTTAGTTGTATCCTTTGGTTAATTTAACTAGAGTATTTCCTTTAGGAGTAGTGTTATTTGTCGAGGGCAGGTGGTGGATGTTGCATCGGCAGACAGGGACAAGGCGGTGGGCAGTACGTCGGGAACAGGCCTGATGCCGCAGCCAGGTGTCTGGAAAATTAACACGTACCTAGTTAATATTCAGTAACATAAATTCACAAAAAAAAAACATACCGACAAGTATATTTGCCGTGGTACCATTACACAGTTCCTTTAACCCTAGGTCGGTCGCGCTAATTGTTGTAACATCGTCGGTCGCGTGGGGCCTTTGAAAGCCCTGATTTCAATTTCGTATATTTTGTAAATTTACTAGTAATTATTTTATTGTTAAATAATAATTAGCAAAATATTAATGTATATTTTATAATAATAAAACGTTTCGCAATCAAATCTTATTTATATGGCATTAATTTCACTCACTCTGAAAAACAAGAAATTCTGCACATTTTTGGCATCTTTGACTAAAAATTATAATAATTATAACAAAATTATTTTTTTCTTCGAAATTAAACAAAAACTAGCAAAATGGACATCTTTTCGTTCCTTTGAAACAATGTTATCAAGAAAAAATAATCAGATAATTAAAAAAAATCAGCCTGCTGTGTGGTCTTCCGAACAGTTGACACAAACTGATGCTGCGTGTCTCGGGCAAATGTTTTGCCGGCATGAAACACATGATGTCGAATATTTTCTATCGACATTTCGTGGACAATATACGCATCTTTTTCTGGACATTTGTTCTTGATTTTGACGTTGCTCTTGCAGAACATTATTTCCAGTAAACCGCTTTATATGTTGCCGGAGTTCTCGTGGAAGTGTGTTTATTGTGCTTCTATATTTCAGGTAATCATCAAAAAGGGAAAAAGCTAGCTTCATTCGAATCATCTTCTTCTTGTTCTTGAAGCCACCTTATTATTTGCTGGTCTTGTGAGGGGTCCATTTTACCTGATAATCACTAATTAAGCACTTCACCTTATATAAAAAAAATGTTACACAATCGGTCGCATGGGGTCTTTGAAAGCCCTTGCGCAAAACAGACGTGTTTCCTACTCAAGCGCAGCGCGCAAACTGACTTTCGCGCGCATTGTTTAGTACTTAAGTATATTTTAGAAAGCTACTGTGAGTTACAGATCTGTAACTAAACTGTAAAAAAATATATATCAGTTTTTCCGTAACCCGTGCTTTTAAAGACCCCATGCGACCTACCGCGGGTTTGGTACCACGGCAAATTTATTTTGCAATGGTACCATTAATTGCACTTTTGTCAAATTTGTTTTTGCCGATGTACTATTAGAGGGTATTCTGGTTATTGTTCGTATTTACTAATTGTAAGTATACAATTTTGTACTCCCGTTTCATTCCAACCTAGTTGCCGATGGCAATCGTGAGCAAAGTTGTAAGTTGGCGTTCTCGATTGTAACCGGTAGAGTTTATTCGTTTGCTTCTGACAACAGGTCTTACAAAAAGTGTCACTTTGACAGTTGTCATTACAACTGTCAAAGTCAAATGTGACATTTCCTAGTATATTTTAGAATACTTGCAACCCACCTATTCGATCAAATTACTGAAATATGAGACCAAAAGTCACTTAAACAGTTGTCATTTCTAAGACCTACTTACACAGTCCCACCAACTTATCTGTTCAGGCGGCAGAAAAAAGAACTACAACATTCCTTCAAATTGTGACAGTTTGTAGTTGATTTCCTTGACCAGCAGCGCCCTCGCGAACTGCACAGTTAAGTTGGTGGTACTATACTAGTAATTTTAAAGTTTTAAATTATTTAAAACCCAAACATGGAATCAATACTGAGAAATACCACATTAACTGTTCAGGTGTCATCAAACTAACAGTTCATGTGGTATTTCTGTTACATCTAAGACATATTTATAGTACTTTTTAGAATTATCTCAACTCAAATATGAAATCAAAATACTCCTTTTAGGTTGACGAAGATGAAAACTATTTGTTGTAAGTTGATCAAGTTTCTCTCAGTAAACAGAAAAAAATGCGTTTGCCATTAGACTATATTTGAATGATAGGGGTTATTCCTAGTCCTCCGATCGGCACTCCGATTGGTAGAAGGATCAAACATAATGTAGATGTGCGCAGCGGTTAATAACATATTATAATTTTATAATATGTTACTAACAAAATCTGATTGAAATCTTAGCAAAATGGTGGTATCGCGATTCCGTATTCACATATTTTCTTACGGGCTCAAGCTATTATTATTGAATATTGGAATCATCTGGTTAAAACAGCTTTGTATAGTGACAAATGTGAATGTGGTTTCCCAAAACCGCCATTTTTCTCTGAATCACATTTTGTGAGAACAAATTACATAATCAGCAACCAGTATTGTGGGCGAATAGCAGAATCGATCCTGTAAGCTGTATGCAATAACCTAAAGTATTAAAAAAATACAGAACCGACTCCAACCATGCAAAGTATGAATAAATAACTGGAAATCAGGTCATGAAAATGTGAGCTACGGAAACTTCCAAAAGTTATTGTTTTTAATACTTTTCAGTGTTTGAATTCGGTAACTTACATTTTTTATTTTTTCTCGGCATGGAAATGTGTCGATTCTATAAAAAATCTTGAAACATAAAATCATCTAAATTATGGTATTTCTTTTTCTGTCCAAGTAAAAATTCAAATTCGTAGAAAGTTTTCGAATAACAGTGCTTAGAATTCACTTTTGTGCTCAATAATTATGGAATGTTTTACGCAAATTTAGTCGTCATGTAACTTGGTGCTCTCTAACTTGCAAAATTTATGGATCTATGATTTAATGGAATAATCCTATTTCAGAATTGCCATTTTCATTGCCACACGAATGTAGTTATTGGTGTAAACAGGTTAAGAACTACATACCATAGTTTATAGAATTTTCTATGTAGTTTTTTTTAATGCTTTAAAGCTTAACCTTTGACCACTATCTCACCTAATGGTAAGTGATGATGTGGTCGAAGATGTTCAGGCTAACCTAGAATTACTGGTTCTCAATGACAGCAGCCGGAACACACCGTTAGGTGCTTGGCGAAAAATTTTCTACTTGAGGGTGGTAGTCCTACCACCATGCTATATCGACTGCTATCCTAAGATAACAACCGGGACCGACGGCGACGGCTTAACGTACCCTCCGAAGCACGAAAGCGCATAGTCACTAGCGGTCAACTATCCAAGGCTTATACACTATTATATTGTTAAGAACAGTTAAGCCTTCTCTACGAGCGCTTCCAAATATAAAATCCACACCACTGTGTTATTAGGCCAGGTCGTGGTTCGTACAATTTTGTTAACTAGGTCCCTAATTTTCTCAGAGGGACAACAATTATGTCTTTCACATGTCGACACTAGATTCCCTTCTCACCCATCCTACACGTACATTTCTATAATTAAAACAGGCTTACCTATATTGTTGATCAAGATGTGCTTTCTCAATTCGCTTGTCTTTCGCCCTTCTGTTCTGGAACCAGATTTTTACTTGTGTCTCACTCAATGACAATGCTGTTGCCAGTTCACATCTGTAATAATTTATTTAGTTTTCACAGTATTACAAGGTCGTATTACTTATATTAAGTATGGCAAGATATGTGCCAAGTTTTAAACTCTGTCTTGGGAGTTATCGTGTAAAATGGTTTGAACTACATAATGTACATAATGAGAAATTTCTATTTTCTGGTCAGTCTGAGGCGTCCGACTAAATATAATCGTATAGAAAAATTCTACCACCTATTTTTACTTATTACTTGCATGTGACCATTATTTAATAAAAGAAAAAAATGCCTAGAAATAGAACGACTTCAACACTCAAATGTGTGAAATAACTTTATTATATTTAGTAGGACGCCTCAGACTGACGTAAGTTAAGTGTGTAAGTTGGTACCATGATTCATTAATCATCAATTATCACAATATTGTGCGCATGGTACCGAATTCGACAAGTTATTTCACACGTAAGTGTTGAAATCGGAAACATTTTTTGCAAAATAAAAAAAAAAACACTCATTTTAGTGACCCTTGCTACTTATGGAATAGATTGTCATTTACTGTCATTGGCTATATCATCAAAAGAAAATACTTTTCAGTAATCGGAGAGTAACTCAAAAAGGGTGGCCGATTTTGATGAAATTTAAATGGGACCATACGGCAAGTATCAGCTTTCAAATATAAAAAAAATCGGTTCATCCCGTCAAAAGTTCTGAGGTAAGAAACATACATATTTTTTTTAAATAGACGAATTGAGTACCTCCTACTTTTTTTAAGTCGGTAGAAAAGAGGTGATTCATATATAACGCAACCATCTGAGTTTTTCATCTGGGTGAATTACGGAATACGTGCAGACCCCTGTTCTCCACATATTACAGCTTATAGTTAAAGTTTCGACTACCGGTCCTACCTATTTTAAGTGATTATGTAGCCGAGGATGGTGTAAAAAGCCTTAACCTTGTATTGTGTTGGTACAAGCATCTTGGACAGCTGCCGGAACCATCGTTTAGGTGCTTGCCGACATATTTTCTACTTCTCTATGCTGGCTTAAGGATATGAAGACAGTTATTTTTCCGCATTAGGTCTTCGTATCTAACGGCGTCATGGAATACCTGAATAAATGTATTTTAGTAGCAACAAGCTACTAAAATACATTTATTTAACTTGCGTTGACCGAAGTAGGGCGTTGCTGTACTTAAGACGCTCAAACAGCCCTTATTAACTGACAGGTATATACTACAAATGAACGCATTATGCAAGTATTGCATTGCATCAGAAAGGCAGCCGGCTAAAAAACCGTAACCAAAACTTTTTACAATATGTTCCTCTGTGATGTTAGCAAAAACATATTTCACAATAACGATGTGCTTGGGATGCTAGAAAGAAATATACCGAACGATATGGTAGGGTTAGACACAATAAAATGTAAATTCATATTTTTGAGATCAATGTTAGTACCTTCTGGCTCTCGCAACGTATTCTCCTCTGGCGTACTCCAACTCGAGCCGGAGGGTCTGATGTGCTGAGAAGGTTGTCCTTTGTCTTCGCGGACGACTCTCTTTACGTCTCCTTCGAGCCACTAAAAAAATAAATAAGAAATTAAATACATACATAAAAAATTTAGATATAATACCTATTTATGGCTAGGTTGGTACGGCCCCGTGCTCCACCTAAGGAAATTCCTGTAGGTATATACAGTATTACAAAACTACAAATTTACGAGAGGAAAAATTAGTCATGTGCTTGATTCGAACCCGCGCCATCCACCCCTACAGCCGGGGCTTGCTCTGACCGTTAACTACTCCCCTGTCCAGTGAGTCATATGTGACTCACAAGAACGTATTGAAATAAGTTCATAAGTCACGGGTGACTCATTTCTCTATACAACTTTGGGCACTTTTTTCGTGACGTGATATTTTTTTAAATCGTAGGTGGACGTACATAGCAAAAAACTTAATGCTTAAGGTAAAAAAAGAAAACTTCGCGATTTAATCACTAAAAATCGCGTTGAGTTTATCGTACCATTTTATTATAGTATAGATATTGTCATTTTGCCTAGCTATTTGTTCTCCCCCTCGTAGCTTCACTTTTACTACTTCTTCTGGCAAATTTCTTTTATTTTTACGTAAAGTGCCGCACAAATCAGTATTGCGACCTTTTAGATAGTTAGCCAATGGAAAACTGGTATAATAGTTGTCAGCAACAATTATATGACCTGCATCTAAAAGTGGCTCTGTGAGCTATACCACTGTTGAACCAGGTCAAGACCGTCTAACTGATGCAAGCTTTCCGATAAATTTGGTAGGACCATGTGTACTATTTATTATTCTACACTATTTATTGTGCAGGCCTTGTATATTTTCTTACCGTAGCGATCTGCTTTGGCTGATCAGTTCTGATTATCAACTTTCCATGAAATTTTATTATAGACTCATCAACGACTATAATATTGGAAGGTATATAAAGAATACGAAAATTGTTTATAGTATGAACCAGTGGGTCTATTATATGAGTTATTTTTTATGAGACATTGACAGTCGCATGATATATCAAGAAAAATAGAAAAAAATAGACTATGTCTAATGTGTTCACATGTGACTCACTGAACGTGGCATTGAAAATTTATTGTCGTACGTTCATGAGTCTCACGTGACTCACAAAATATAATAACGGAAATTATAATAAAATATTATAAATTAATTATAAAATATATTTATAATTAATTTATAATATTTTATTATAATTTCTGTTATTATATTTTGCGGTATTATATATATATATATAAAATGATGTGTTCAAAATTTTTTTGACAGGGATGACTTAAGAGGGTGCAATTGGGGATGCTATTTTGTATGAAAAGATCATTGTTTTTGAAGTTATAGTGATGAAAATTGGTATACTGATAGCCTTATTAAAACAAAAACATGCCACAATAATATTTTTTGCTAAGGTTGATTAGAAGGATTAAAAATGGGGAGGAAAGTTTGTCACCTGTTCCTAAACTGCTGGCGCTCAGCCAGTTCGTCTATCTGTCATATTGATGTATCTTTGGAACTGTAATTGGCAGACACATGAAATTATAACAATTAATCCAAACTAATATTATAAAGAGGAAATATTTGTATTTTTGTATGTACCTAACGAATAAACTTAAAAACTATTAGACCGATTTCAAAAATTCTTTCACCATTAGAATCCTACACTGTCCTTGATGAACATAGTCTATAGAATATTTTCAAAAACTTAAGGATCCGTATGAAAACTTCGATAATAGAACCGTGAAACGAACGTGTGAAAAAAATACAAAAAAATCGTTATATTGCGTACGCTGTGGAAATTGTTGACAATAGAGCAAAGTGTCGTGCTACAGTTTTATAGAAGACATCAATATCTAAAAAAAAGTACTACATACCATAACAGTCATGTCACAATAACTACCCTTATGTGTTTCAATGTTTTGTTAAATACACGTGCAAAGCCAGGGCGGGTCGCTAGTTAAAAATAAACTGAGGACGTCGGTCAATGTCAAAAAGAGTTGTATGAGGACAGTGAAGTTGTTAAGCTAACATGACATAATTATGACTATAACTCTGATTTTTCCTCTCGTTCTTTAACCATCGTAAAGGGATGAAGCGACACCAGAGACGCAGAGTAGGTATGCATTATTGCAAAAATAAAAAATACAAAAATTCCTGCACAGTAATCGTAAAAATTTGCCTACCACGTTCAAAATTAATTAAATTTGAATTTTATTTATGATACAGATACGATGATTTTATAATTATTAATTCAGCAGAAGGGTAATATCTTACTTTTATTTTCAACTGTTTTAAAAATATGTGGGTAGTTATACAGATAAGCTGTTTCCGCTGTATTACTTTTCTCTATGCGCTAGAACAATACATTCTCTTTGTTATGTTATGACTACAGATCAAAATCCAGTTATAGTTTTTTACTATCTGGGTTCATAGTCTTTGGTTATGACTATCAAATCACATGACGAATTCCCTGATGGAAAGCACGTGCTTGTAGCTAATGCCACATAATGCAGTGCCACCAAGAGAAAAAAAAACCGAAACATGGTTCGATGTTTCCCGCCTTGACACTTAGTTCTTAATCATATAAATGTAGCTTAGCCTGTCTCTCCTCTCTGTCTGAGTCTCCTGATCGCTTCGTTAACTAGCATTAAAAATCAAACAATTTCGATCGTTCTCTTCGATATTATAGCCAAATGAGGCTGGCCAGCTTGACTGTTACGTATGTTATGATTCAGATCTTTGGTTTTCATGGCTCTTACGACTACTTCAACAAATTAATGAGTCGAAGTGATCAAAATATTTAACCACTGCTACAAAAAGAAGGGGTGAGACATTTTACTGAATAACGACCATTCCCATTTGGTGACGTTTAGGGTCTTAACTACCTAGGTATATGCATAATTTGTTGGGCTCTTTCAATTAGCTTATTTAACTATAACGACTTTGTTAAGCCCTCCAAGATTGTGTCATAACCTGTATTATATAAGTATAAATAGTTTCGGATTTTCATTGCACCGGATTCAATATACCTGGAGGTAATGGATTTTCCTAGAGGGAATGTATTACCTATATACCTATACGATGTTCTGTCTTCAATCTAAAATTCAGAGACGATACTGAGTTTAGACTCAAACTTCATTAGGTGAAAACATGAGTCGTCTAGCTATACTTAAACTACAAACAGTTCTGTATTCTCAGTCGAGGTCTTATTAGTGGATTACGAGTATAATATGCTCGGCGAAGAATGACGGGCTAAGTCACCAAATCGAACTCCAATTATTCCATGACTATAATATAGTCTACGCCGTAATGCCAATGTCTCTAGCTGGTGTTTTCATCTGAAGTATGCCAGACCTTTTTAATTGTTTAGACGAGGTAACTTAAACTTGGCGATGTTTCTAAGTATGATTACAAGCAACCTACTGCTTTTCAAAGTATTCTCCATTACATTTTAAACACTTTTTCATTCGTTCAAACCATTTTTGTAAACAAGAGCACCATTGCCCTGAGGGCTTGTTTTTCAAGCGTTAGTAATGTCTCCAGCTTACTCAATCGAAATTTCTTAATTCTGAATATGCCAATATTTAGAGCATATTTTGTGCAATTATGAATACCAACTCAAAATTTAGGTGCCAAATAAACTTCGTCGCTACGTGTGATTATTAGTGTGTTAGCTGACGTTATGGTCTCCAGCTGACACATGCTGTATATACGAAACGGCTGAAGATGTGGTTATATACTATAGCCAGGGATTTAGAGAATAATTTGTGCCAATGGCACAAAAAAATTTGAACGTCATACTTGAAAGCTGTAGTAGTTATGACTCGATTTTAACGTGTAAGCTGGAGAACACGTGTCTACAGCTACTCATCTGTATCTTCTGAACGAATGGACCTACGACTTTGTTTAATATGTCAAAATTTAGAGCCAAATTTGTGCCAAAGGCACTAAAATTTTCAAGTCTCTGGCTATTAAGGTTTTGGAGATACAAGCTCAAATCAACGTGTAAGCTGGGGACACATGTCCCCAGCTAGCACATGCTGGACAGCTCAAACGGGAAAGCCTAGATTACTGTTTAATGGCTTAAAATGTAGGGTAGAATTTGTGCCATCGGCACCAAAATTTTCAATACAATAGGCCCCATAGTTTTTGTGTAACAAGCAAAAACATTTCTTCCCGCCAAAAAATTTAAATATTTGGACAAAAACATTTCTGAGCGCGGCGTTGCCGTCCCGTTGCCTGTAGCTGCAATCTATCTTAAACCTTATTTCTATTGCGTTTGAACTTACTTTTTGCTTTCACGTTATGAATAGGTGGAATAAGTTACAAAAAAACAGTAGGTGTATAGACTAGGAGTGAGTAAGTACAAAATGTACTGGTATTTTTTCTCTCAAATTTGTTAACTTATAAACCTAATCCTATATATAAAATCTGTATAAGACCATCGATGAACGAGATAATGCACTGGGAACTAATCCACGCATGTACAGAACGTGATGATCACATACCTATTAGGTAGGCACTGTAATTTTATAACTGGAAAGAGATATTATCAGTTTATCACACACCTAAACAAGTAGAAAGCTTTTGACTTAAAAGTATTAGCGTGTAATACTTTAGTACCTATTACTAGAGAATGTAAAGATAAGGTACCAACTACTCAGCTTAGTACGGCCAGTTTGACGTAGTCAAAAAGGTAAGCTAAATATTCGCTATGTGCGCTGCATACTTACATAAGTAGGTACGTCGGTTGTACATACGTAGTATTATTATATGTTCTATGCCAACTACCTACCTACATAAAACGTCTATGATTATGTAAAAACTATACATAATAATCTCTATTTTGTGGTCTGTAGGGATTTGGAATTGAAATAAAAGTATCGATACCGTTGCGTTTCAAAGCATCGCTGCGGTATCGATATTGGAAGTTGGAACAAATGTTTCGAGGTACTCCAGTATCGAGTACTTTTAAACGAATACAATGAGAGTTTTTATTTTATTTATTTTTATGTTATTGTGTCGGGACAAGCTCGAGGCCCACCTAATGTTAAGCGGACTGACCTCTGCCTATAACAGATGCATTTCATCACAATTTACGAATTGCACTGCCCCCGTCTCTTGAGACAGCTCTCATGTGTGCCTGTAATTTCACTGGCTTTCAAGGACTGCTGCCGAAACACACCATTAGGTGCTTGGCGACAGATTTCCTACTTGAGGGTTGTAGCTAGCCAGGCGGGCACTCGCAAAATGCCCTTCCACCATGCGGTGAAGCTCAAGCCTGCGGCGGTATTCGAACCATGGACCTGCTGCGCGGCAGTCTATAGCCAATGCCACTGAGCTATCACTGCTTCAAAGGTTTAGATATTAATGTCACTAAATTAAATTCCGATAAAATTGTTTAATGATTTTTTATATAATCGTTTTATTTATTTATACTAAGCTATTTTTTATTAAAGACATCAAACTTCATATCAGATAAGAAGAACACTTTATTGACCCGTGAACCCGTCAAAACTTTTTGGGTTCCAGTCAACGGAGCTTTTGAAAATAGCTGCATTGCAGAGACTTGTACTTTATTTTGTAATTCATTCTGGTATATAAGAACTCGATATATAATACACAGCGTGTGAAATTCTAAAATAAGTGATTGATAAATGACAAAAATATGAATGTAATCTATTAGCGGCGTGGTCCGCGGGACAGCAGCCGCAGGTTCCACATCTTGTTCGATAATTGCATCAGAGCGTAAATCGTACCTCCACCTGTACTACGTTCACATTGAAACTACTGTTGAACAGGTATTGGCCCACCTGAACAAAATTTGTATGGGCACTAAATGTTCTGCTGAAGCATTGAAATCTCGAGGTGACTACGCTTCCTTTAAGCTGACCGTACCCACCAAGGATGTCGAGAAGTACCTATCCTCTGAACACTGGGCGAAAGATATACATATCAAACCCTGGCACAGTAGATTTCGCAACCCCCAGGAAGCTCAGTAAAAGAATTAAATACAAGTACTATTCTCTTTTTTATCAGAACGTTCGAGGACTACGTTCGAAACAGAGTGAAGCGAAAACAGCAATCCTTGCGCTATCGGCTGATATATACGCGTTCACTGAAACTTTCCTAATATCGGGCGTAAGCGACGATGAGTTGTTCCCTGCTGGCTATACCGTTCTGCGGCACGACCGTGCACGTGACCGTGGCTGGGGTGGCGTACTGCTGGCCGTGAGAGACTCTCTCACTGTTCAGCGGTTGCTTAACGCTCTACTGGATTATTATAAAAATAAATTGTCATTACCGGCAGCTGTCCTTGAGAGTCTAGGTTAGCCTGAACAACATCTTCAGCCGCATCATCAATTCGGTACCATCAGGTGAGACAGTTGTCAATCAGCCATAATTATATAAATTGAAGCCGTGATGGCTCAGTAGCGTTGACTGCCAAGCAGCAGGTTCATGGTTCCAATCCCGCCGCGGCTTGAGCTTCACCGCATGGTGGAAGGGCATTTCGCGAATGCCCGCCTGGCTAGCCGCCACCATGAAGTAGAAATTCTGTCGCCACCTTACGGTGTGTTCCGGCAGCTGTCCTTGAAAGCCAGTACTTCTAGGATAAGCCTGTTAACACCTTTGACCACATCATCACTTACCATCAGGTGAGATTTTGGTCAAAGGCTCCATTATGCCAAACTCGACTGTGAATATAAAACTTTTTGGAGTTTTGAGTCTCGATTCATATTTCACATAATGAAGTTCGAGTCTAAACTCGAACTCGTCTCTGAATGTCAACCTAGAAGTGGTGACTTTAGGCTCCTTTTATTATTAAACATATTTTTTTTTCGGGTATTGTTCCATCGCTCTATATTTATAGGCGGTGCGCACGTAGTAATCACGATTTCAATGCCTACGAATTCCGGAAAGCGTCACATTTCAATCAGATATAACATTAAAATGAATACTCTCTGCTACTAGCCTATGCCCCAACTGCTTTCATTTGCTATAAAAGAGAAAAGTGATCCCAACGCTATAGAAATAGAGTTCAAAACAGATTGCAGCTACAGGGAACGGGATGGCAACGCCGCGTTCAGTAATGTTTTTAACCAAATATTTAAATTTTTGGCGGGAAGAAATGTTTTTGCTTGTTACACAAAAACTATGGGGCCTATTGTATTGAAAATTTTGGTGCCGATGGCACAAATTCTACCCTACATTTTAAGCCATTAAACAGTAATCTAGGCTTTCCCGTTTGAGCTGTCCAGCATGTGCTAGCTGGGGACATGTGTCCCCAGCTTACACGTTGATTTGAGCTTGTATCTCCAAAACCTTAATAGCCAGAGACTTGAAAATTTTAGTACCTTTGGCACAAATTTGGCTCTAAATTTTGACATATTATATAAAGTCGTAGGTCCATTCGTTCAGAAGATACAGATGAGTAGCTGTAGACACGTGGTCTCCAGCTTACACGTTAAAATCGAGTCATAACTACTACAGCTTTCAAGTATGACGTTCAAATTTTTTTGTGCCATTGGCACAAATTATGCTCTAAATCCCTGGCTATAGTATATAACCACATCTTCAGCCGTTTCGTATATACAGCATGTGTCAGCTGGAGACCATAACGTCAGCTAACACACTAATAATCACACGTAGCGTCGAAGTTTATTTGGCACCTAAATTTTGAGTTGGTATTCATAATTGCACAAAATATGCTCTAAATATTGGCATATTCAGAATTAAGAAATTTCGATTGAGTAAGCTGGAGACATTCACACCCATCGAGGCCTCTTCTGGCCCCGTAACTTTGCGTATCAGCCATTTTTAGGGTTCTGTACCCAAAGGGTAAAAACGGGACCCTATTACTGAGACTTCGCTGTCCGTCCGTCTGTCTGTCACCAGGCTGTATCTCAAGAATGGTGATAGCTATAGACAGTATACATTTTCACAGATGATGTATGTCTATTGCCGCTATAACAACAAATACTAAAAATAAAATAAATATTTAACGGGGGCTCCCATACAAGAAACTTGTTTTTTTACCGTTTCTTGCTCGATACTAATAACGGTGACAGGTAGACGCTTAAACTATTGTTTATTGATTGAGTGTATTAAATCGTAGTATTTTATTTGTTTTGGTGAGCATAATTAGTAGGTGGTGGATGGTTAAATCTTGTTTTGATCCTGGATGTTCTAGGATGATTGCCAAGTTTTGGTCATGTACTTTCCAAGTTGACTATTTAAGGGAAGGGATGCTAAGACGTGTCCGGATGTTAATGGACTCCTGGTAGCTATCACACGATGGCTCACCTTGGGATATGTGAGGGTCAACTCTATCCGTAGTGATTGTTGAAGAACTTACCGACGGCTGTCGTGCTTCCCCACCATCATGTGTCTTTAAATGCTTCAAGTACCAGGCTCGTCTCTTGTAGATTTTCCCGCACGTAAGGCATTTCAAGTCCGTATTATCGCCATGGTTGTCGTGGGAATCATTCGGTGGCCAGTTCTTTCGCCCCCCTCCTCTCGGACTGTCCCAGGGGTATTTTTCTTTTTCGGTCTTTTAGCCTTATAAATTCCCGGGCTCGGCTTGCTAGGCCATAGCCCTCGACTATCTTTCCAGCAGTCAGTTGTCTTTCCAACAGTCAACTGTCTTTCCTCTTTTTCTGATTTTCCAGCGTCATCCCGTCTCTCCGGGCTGTCCATTAATGATGAGACGAACTGTATTAGTTTTGTTTAGTCGTATAGTTGACGATATTAACTATTTGACAATATTATATCGTATGTATTTTGTACAGTATGCATGCCGGTACGTGAATTCACCAAATGGCTTCAACTGAAGATCAGCGCTGGTGAACAGCTGCTCGTTATTATGCTGAGTAGGAGCCAATTTGAGAGAATTACATGTATTGTGCTATATTTTAATAGTTTTGATTTAATTTTTTTCTTGTAGCATACATTGTCATTTCAAAATATTTTCTATTGTAATGACGAATCCAAGAAAATCTGTCGGAGGACGCGAGGTAGAAAATAAGAATGTGACAAACCTAAAATATGCTAATATAACACTTGACTGAACGCTAAATTACCAGTAGCAAAAAGTTTCTCTCCATCTCACCCGATAGTGATCGCAAAAAGTTCTACAAACCGTCAAAGTAAGGATTCCCTACAATTCCTGTACACGCGGTGTGATTGAGCCATGAGAGCGGTGCTTGTAGGAGCTCCGATTCCGCACCATATTGCTCCGGAAGTATGTATCGCGGTGAAACCCTTGAGTTTTCACTGGGTCGAACAGGAATGAATCATGATTACCTATGAATATTTTTACTTTAATCTTGGATAGGTAATTTGATTTTGTAGACCTCTTGATATTGACGTATCTACGAGTACAATTTGAAAAATAAGCGTTGACGTTGACAATAGTTGTGTTAGTAGCACACATCTCAGCGTTATTTGATTTTATTTTGGAAGATACCTTCTTACATTCTCTGTCTGTTATAAATTCACGAGAATGCGATTGAGTTATAAAAAAAAGTACATTAGGTGCACACAGCACAATTTAAATTCACTTATGGTAGGTAAACACCTGGCCGACCTTTTAACTTAGAATCGGAATATATAATAAGTTACGATATCTATTTTTTATTTATTTATTGAATAGTTTACATTCCTTTGTTCGGGTAAATCATTTTGGAGCAATTTATGGAATCACATGCATTGATGTTTAATAACTTTTCAAGATGGGTACCTAATACAAGCATCAATGAATTAAACTCGCGAATACCATAAATAATGTAGAATGGTTACCTACTAAACCTAGCACTATGCGAGTTAATACTGTAAAAAAAAAAACCTGCTAAGTTCACCATCAAAGTGACCAAAATCAAGGAATTCCGGCCCTTAAGAAAATAAGAATTAGGTATATATCTCTTCGATCATTATAGACATATCAATGATCGAAAGTATATCTATACCTTGCACGAGAAATGAACGATCATAGTGTAGGATTTCACTGATGTCGAGATTGAAGCGCTACATGACGGGTCGGCATATGGTGGCTCGGTGTCGGTAACTATCGTGTCCGGTTAATTAGTGATTATGTAGGATGGGCAGCTCATTCATTGTGTCGGCCCAACATGCCATGAAATTAACCGAGATTGCGGAAGTAAGGGATAAATTAATGACATATAATTCGCCATCGGACGTCCCGACAAAGCATGATGTTTCATCAATTTCATGTCGACGTCTGGAAGTCCACAACTTTGCGATTTTCACGGCATTTTCTACCTCGCACTGCCACAATGTGGAACCAGCTGCCAGGTGCAGTATTTCCGAACGGATACGACTTAGGGGCCTTCAAGAAGAGAGCATATTCCCTCCTCAAAGGCCGGCAACGCATCCTCGATACCTCTGGTGTTGCGGATGTTCGTGGGCGACGGTGATCACTTACCATCAGGCGAACCGCCTGCTCGTTTTCCCTCATATCCCATTAAAAAAAATTATACATAGTTATAATATTTTATTTTTGCAATGCCGCAAGCTCCGTGGATTACACTGGCGCGCCGTACAACGTAATATACATATCGCTCCATCCCATCCATACATAGCATCCATACGATGGTTAAGAACGAGAGGACAAATTAGAGTCATGAGTCATATTAGCTTAGCGGAGCATACCCTGACTGGGGTGATGGGGTGACTGGGGTGGATGGTGCGGGTTCGAATCTCGCACGTTACTATAATTTTTCCTGTCGTGATTTTGTGACGTAAATAATTGTAATTTAGTAACATCGTCTAATCTCAGGTACAGATGTATTCCACAAAGTTCACCTGGGTGATATGGGTACCTAGCCTGTATTTGGGTCATTAGCATTGAGCAGCATTGTAATGTAGATACCCAGCTGGCTCTTGTCCTAAGGAGTGTAAGTAGCCTTAGTAGAACTACCTACACGGAAAAAAAAGATATCTTAAATCAAGACAATATCGACTTGGTCAAGACAAATGTAGTTTCATATATGGGCGGAAACAATATATTCTCGAAATAAGTAAAATATTGTTTCAGATTTATTGTCTTCTTACAAGACATTCGTTCTTAAGCCAAGAATTTTGAAAATTTGTATTAAGAATGTATTTTGTCTTATTTAGAGAATAAACAGCCAAGACAATAATTATTCTATTTTTTTAAAACATTTTTTATCTTAAAAACAAGACTCGCATGTTTCATACTGAGAAAATATTTTGTAAGGTGAAACCATACTACTCTTAGCTGAAGAGATATATGTTTCTAGACAAGACTAGTATGTCTCTTATTAAAACAATGTATTGTTATGTGAAGCTTCTACTATTCATAGCTGAATAGATAATTAATTTCAGACAAGACACGTTTGTCTCATACTAACAGAATGTAATCATAAGTGAAGCCTCTATTTTTCTTAGTTGAAGTGATATTTATTTTCACACAAGACTCGTATGTTTTATACTAAAACAACGTACTCTTAGGTGAAGCCTCTACTATTCTTGGACGAAGAGATGTAATTTTCTTGGTGAGACTCGTATGTTTCATAGCAACACAATGCATTCTCAGGAGAAGCCTCGACTGGTCCTAGCTAAAGAGATATTTGTTTTCAGAGAAGACTCGTGTGTTTCTTTCTTAAAGAGTGTTATCTTAGGTGAAGCCTCTACTATTCTGAAACTGAGATATATCTGTTTCTAGACATGACTTGTATGTCTTGTACTAACAAAATGTATTCTTAACTGAAGAGACATCTGTGTCCAGCTAAGACTCACATGTTTCATTCTAACACAATGTAATCTTAGGTGAAGCCTCTACTTTTCTTAGCTGAAATGATATTTATTTTCATACAAGACTCTTTTGTTTCATACTAAAACAACGTATACTTAGGGGAAACCTCTACCATTCTTAGACTAAGGTTTGTCTGTTTCAAGGCAAGACTCTTATATCTCATTCTAACACAAATCGTTCTTAGAAGAAGCCTCTACTACTTTTAGCTGAAGAGATATTTGTTTTCAGCCAAGACTCGTATGTTTCATTCTAAAACAATGTAATCTTAGGTGAAGCCTCTACTTTTATTAGCTGAAGTGATATTTGTTTTTAGACAAGACTCGTTTGTTTCATTCTAAAACAACGTAATCTTAGGTGAAGCCTCTAATATTCTTAGAGGAAGAGATAATTGTTTCTAGATAAGACTCGTGTGTTTCATACTAACACAATATATACTTAAGTGAAGCCTCTACTTTTCTTAGCTGAAGTGATATTTGTTCTCAAACAAGACTCGTATGAATCATTCAAAAACATTGTAATCTTAGATAAAGCCTTTTATCTTCTTAGACAACAGATAATTGTTTCTAGAAAAGACTTGTGTGTTTAATACTAACACAATACATTCGGCAAAAATGTATTGTTTTATACTAATACAATGTATTTTTTCATTAACCTTCTAATATTTAATACTGAAAATATTTGTGTTTGAGTTAAACAAATATATTTTTAGAAAAGAATATTAAAACTATCACTTAAGATTAATTATATAGTCTGAAACACACACATATTGTATCATAAAAAATAGATAAGTACCTATACAAAATCACTTCTTCTGCTAACAATACTTTGTGTTTATTATGTCTTAACATATTGTTTTACTATTAACATATGCCCTTAACGTGTACCTTTTTAGCTAAGAATAGTACATGCCTACATATATGACTATAATGTTTAAGTATGAAACATAAATCGTACAGGTAGGTACTGGACTATAAATTAAATGCAATGTTTCTTGAAAAAAAGGTGGATCATATATTTATTGAAATTAAATCTCTTAGATATATGTATAAGACGTGACTAAAAGTAAAGGTTGAAGTGCCATTGCACGTTTCAAGTAAATTTAAGTTACAGGATATTGTTATGTCTGCAATATTATTATTTACATACTGGCATGTCGATGGAAAATTTTCATAAAATATCACACGTCAATTTCTAGTACTTAAATTATAATTTCACAGGACACAATGTATTACAGCTATATATGTATTATAGCTCTATGTGTACATGAAAGCAAACATTTTACCGTTTTATTAATTGGTTAACACGATATAGACGTTCGATGTTCACTCAGAATCGATATGGTCCACTGTAATTTATTATATTACAATAAAAACATAATAATTACCTATGAATAACAACTTAACGAGGGCCGTGTCGGTTCTGGTCTACCAAAAGTTTATTTAAAATATCCCTGATTGTGTCCAGTAAATTGCTATTCAAATATTATTATTACTATTATTAATACATATCACTCGGAAAATTAAACAAACACAAAAAAACACGGTAGCATTTTGTCATACCGGCTTTTACAATATCTATGCAACATATACTTACAATAATTTGTACAAAACCTATTATATTAAAATAGAGGATCTTAAAACATGCTATTATAAAATTATTTTATTTCTTTTGTTTTCAATTTTTCTACACAATGTTCACATATTCGAACAAAGCCGCAGTCTCTTCTTTTGAATGTACGTTTATTTTTAATTCTGTGATCTTTTCTATGAATACATTCCATAGAAGGTGAAACATATTTGACCTTCCCGGATGTATTGCATCAAAGTGTAGATGAATCTGAAAATAGGTGAGCAGCGTCAGTGAGTGAGTCATTGATTTAGGACATGTATCCCAAAATTAAAAAAACATAATGAATGAATGAATTACATTAAAAAATAATAAAAGAATAATTTAAACATAACAGGTTTAGGTGATGCTATTTAGTCTCAGGTAATCCAATACGAAACAATATAGGGGACTATTGTTATTTATGTCGGTAGTTAATCTCAAATAGAATAATAATAATTTATGATATTACATTATAACATGTTGAAATAATTGACTAACAATTAGAGAATTAGCTACTATTAATTCAAGAATTAGTTTTAAGCTATTTATTAAGCCTTATAGAGCCTTTGACCACTATCTCACCTGATGGTAAGTGATGATGTAGTCGAAGATGTTGTCCATGCTAACCTAGAATTACTGGCTCTCAAGGACAGCTGCTGGAACACACCGTAAGGTGCTTGGATGACAGATTTTCTACTTGAAGGTGGTAGCTATCCTGGCGGGCATTCGCAAGATGCCCTACCACCATGCAAAATGTGTTAGTTATCATGGGGTTTGATACGTGTTGGAATGGTTGGCAGTCTCTGACGTCATACATACAGTTTTTTGATTACTTACCAAAACACCACTTCTAGTATCCCGCAATATTGGCCCAGCAGTTTTGTATTCATTAACAGTCGGAGTTCGCAGATATTTTTCCATTTGTTGATAAAATCTTCCCATGGTTTATCAGTGATTTTAAGCCAAATTCTATCATCTTTAACCAATTCTATAATAAGAAAAACAGTGAATTTCGTAAATAAACCACAATCTGCATGTAAAGGTAGATACTATACTGCAAGCAACTGCATGTGAGCATTTCACACATTTTACCTAAAGGAAACTATCTCTTTCAGATCTGGCTATTTTTAATATTATTAAATGAATTGGAGGCAAACCATGTCTAAGTAGATAGATTGTGACATACTTTAGGGATTGGTTTACTTTGCTTTATGCTCTACTCTTTCCGAGATGCCACTGTATTAAAAGAACTCAAGTACCCGTGGCAACTTCTATTTAAAACTTTTTTAAATAAACGTTTTAAATAGAAATTATCACGGGTACATGAGTTTTTTTTAATTAATGTGTCTGAACTACACCTACATAGAGCCACATAAGTCAGTCGCGATATTACTGTACTGTATCAGCCGGATCGTCCACTGCTGAACACAGCCTCTCCCCCCTATTAAGGGGGTATTTGCCATAATCCCCACGCTTGGCAGGCGGCTTGGGGATCGCAGTGTAAGTTGGTAGTTCTTCAGAAGGCGCTGCTGCCCACCTTCCAGTATTTTTCCCCATAGTCGCCTCTTACGACACCTACGGGATGATATGGGGAGGTGCAATTCTAACCCGGCACCCCACGGGGAGAGTCGTGATAATAATATGTCCCATTTTTTCAAACCAAAAACTAATCTAACTACTATTTGGAAAGCAAATCTCAATATAACCTATTTACTCAGAAAAAATAATGTGTTTGTATGATTGCAAATATAATATATATTATTTATGTAAAATATTACATTATAATAACCAGTCGTAGTCACATAATCTTCATA
Organism: Plagodis pulveraria; assembly: GCA_963890685.1. Classification (NCBI taxonomy): domain Eukaryota; kingdom Metazoa; phylum Arthropoda; class Insecta; order Lepidoptera; family Geometridae; genus Plagodis; species Plagodis pulveraria. Next base: position 11,475,992 of record OY982956.1, read on the forward strand.
TTAGTTACAGGAATTCACCGACTAAATAAACAAACCCACCGTTTTTCTCTCGGGTTAATACAATGCAGAACCATAATACACAGATACCGGACTTGCACTTGGCCGCATTTTACTGTCGATAAGCATTTGAACACTATCTCACATTTTGTACTTATTATAACTAGTTAAGAATCATAATATGGAAGATCTTGTCACAATATGAGTTTTACAAATAACTGTAGGTAAGTTCACAATGTTTTCTTGGATCATGGTAAAACTTACCTGCTAAGCTATCTACAACATCTTCTCTGTAGTCCAGGATATCAGAAGTTCTTCAGTTCTATTTTTTTTTAAACTCCAACAACATTTATTTTACACACGAAGACAAATAGTGCGCACTTCGCGTCGTCTAATCGAAAAATAACGCAAAAATTTGAATGTCCGAAAGAGTCATATTCCAATGCTGCCAGGACTTCTTACTCAAAAGTTACGTTATTTTACTTAGAAAGCTACAATTTTGAAACAGACGTATAATGTTTATGTAGCTTTACAATTTGTAGGTTTATAAACTTCTTTTATATGTTAAATAAATGTATAGGTATAAAAATACACCTAGTCAAATCTATATTTATATGCATTAAACTTTTATATACCTGTTCCTAAAAGTGCACAAGTGCATTGCAAGCTGTATAAGGAGTTGAAAAACGTTACTGTTCGTGTTATTTCCTTAGCTTCACAAGAGAATTACTTTCACCACCTAATTGAAGCATAACTTATGCCTTTTTTCCTACGAAGCTTTTTTCTTAATAAATTCATGCGACAATCAAACATAGCGCGCTTTGAAAGTAAAATAAGCGTAAAATCAGTCTTTTTGATTTGTATTTTATTATTTTTGTATATTGCACATTATGACCATAGGAAGATCAGACTCAAATGAAAGAAACTTTTAAACTGTGCAAATTAGATTTCAGAGCGATGATTCAATAAATACTTAATAACGCCAAACGCCACAATCACACTGCTAGGTCAATTAATAAGATCCTTTCAAATGTGCAATTTTATTCGCAGTTTTTAGGGTTCTATTGTGTTTCAGAATCACTTAGTTTGGTTAAATATGTCCTTTCATTAATTAAACATTATAACATCGACTTAAAAAAGAAGGTTAGCAATGCGACACGTATACGTATGTAATATTATTGGAACTGCAATATATTAACATTTTAATTATGAATAAAGGCTTCCAAACATATATACAATAATAAATATGTGTATGTCAGTAGGATTGTGACCGTTTTCTATCGGCTTTCGTTTTATTCAATTTCGGGAATATTGCAAGTTTCAGCAAATCAGTAGTATTCAAGATACGATACTTATATGTGTAAGTTTGACGGCCTGGCTTCTCATCTCAAAACCTTAGAGAAATTCTAGCGTATGTTATGTTTTTCCTGAAAAATTAAGACTTGGAAATAAAACGCTGATGTAAAATAAAATTATTCATTAAAAAAACCCGACTGTAGTTTTTTTATTTTAGACTTTTTAGTTTCAGTCGGGTAAAAAAGATTTCTAAAAGAAACACTCAAAATATCAAAATAATAATATATATTTATGCATGTAATTGACCAACACAACTTGAGAAAGTCTGACTATGAAATTCGGATCGTGAATCATAGTTCTACTCGCCCAACCCCACTTTATCAGCTTAGTAGGAGGTACTTAAGTACCGATTTCTTTTGCCTTTTTCCTACGTTACGTGTATTATTAAAGCTATATGAATCCTAAATGAATAAAATAAAACACGAATTTGGTCCCAAAATCAAATTTAATGAGAGTTGGCATACCGTCACAGCGCAACTCGCACATGGCCAGGATTTTTTTAAACCCATTCTCCTTGTCTGTATACGTACTTTTTTAAACCCACACTGGCAACACTGCTGGCAACCTCAAGACTCGAGGTTGAGACAAGCATTCTTGGGTCAAGAAAAGCAGTCTTCGGAGATAAATTATCACTACAAACTGTTGTGCAGCTCAAGTCTTGAGGTTGAGGAAGACTAGCATTCTTGGGTCAAGAAAAGCAATTTTGCGGCCCTGTCTTCTTCTGCCAGACTCACTCACAGACCTCAATTATCTTTTAACCTCGATCACAACAGTCGGTACAATACGTACTAACCTACCAACTATTAAAATAGTCCTATTTTACCAGCTTCCAAAAAAGATGCAATAGACCACCTTTATCTATAGTCTGTATAACTAGGTATGTAGGTAAGTACTAGGTAATATCTGCCGTCCTTTAAATAAAAGGTCATGTTTTTCTCTCGTAAATTTGTAATTTTGTAATGTCATCTACCGCGCAGGCGTTATTGTAAACATAATAATATTGAAATAAAATCTTTTATTAAATAAGATTAATATGGTGTCAAAATACACGAAATTATTTGGATCAAGTAAATCAACATCTTAGAAAGAGTTTTTTTTTTCAACTTTAGAAATTATATAGTTTTCATTTGTAATAAATTCTTCTTTGAAATAAGATTGTCATATTCTCAAATGAAGCACACATAATCTTGAACGAATTCAGAATGTCTTGAATCTCGTGTCAAAATACACTAAATTATTTGGATCAAGTAAAGCAACATCTTGGAATGAGAAAAATTGTTAAGAATTTGAGTAAATATATAGTTTTCAGCTGAAATGAACTCTTTCTTGAAATAAGATTGGCATATTGTCAAATCATGCAACACTATCTCGAACGAAGAATGTATTGAATCTCGTGTCAAAATACACGAAATTATTTGAATCAAGTAAATCAACATCTTGGAATGAGAAAAACTGTTAAGAATTTGAGTAAACATATAGTTTTCCGCTGAAATGAACTTTTTCTTGAAATAAGATTTGGATATTCTCAAATCAAACACACACAATTTTGAACGAAGAATGTATTGAATCTCGTGTCAAAATACACGAAATTATTTGGATCAAGTAAATTTACATCTCGGAATGAGAAAAACTGTTAACAATTTGAGTAATTATATAGTTTTCAGCTGAAATAAACTGTTTCTTGAAATAAGATTGGCATATTCTCAAATCGAGCACACACCATTTTGGACGAAGAATATTTTGAATCTTGTGCCAAAATACACTTATTTATTTGGTTCAAGTAAACCAAATTCTTGAAATAAGACTACAAGTCTTCATTAAAAATATGATAACGTTCTTGAGTTACAAAATATAACTAATTTCGAAACGTAATTGTCAATTTCTTAGAATGAGTAAACATTTCTTCAACAAAGTTATTTTATTTCTTCAGCCAAGAAAAATCGATTTGTCTCAAATTAAGTAAAATATCATCTTGGAAGAAGATAATATTATCTTGATTTATAAAGTTTTGAAATTGTTCAGTCAAAATCAGATATTTTCTTTGTTTGATAAATAAATATTCTTGATCCAATAAATCTTTCTTCAATCAAGAATTAAATGCAAGAATATATTATTTTTCATTTAAGAATACAGTGTTTTTTAGATTAAGATAATTTACTTATGTAAAGCAAATATTTACTTGATATTAAACAATTATTCTAAGAATATTGAAATTCTTGGCCAAAGAGATCTTTTTTTTCCGTGTACTAGGAATAGTTACTAATTCTTTTATTTCTTTCATCAGTGAAGGTGTGCCACTCACTTGCACCTGCATGCAAAAGCTTTCTTGAATGCTCATACGAGTATATGTATGCTCAGTAAACTTCCGAATTTATGTTTTTTATACTGATGCAAGGATAAGATATTACCTAATACTATTTTTTTTATGTGATTGTGACGTACCTAACAATTTTGAGGCCCATCTGATGTTAAGCGGACTAACCTCTGCCTTTAACAGATGCATTTCGTCCGAACGAATTGCACTGCTGCGTGCAAACGGGAAGTCTCATGTGCCTGTAATTGTTCTAACCTAATTATTGAATTTTTCTGGCACCCAAGGACTGCTGCTGGTAGACGCTGTTAGGTGCTTGGCGACAGATTTTGTACTTGAGGGTGGTAGCTAGCCAGGCGACCATGCGCAAAATGCCCTTCCACTATCCGGTGAAGGTCACGCCGGCGGTGGATATCTAACCGTGTGGACCTGCGGCACGGAGCGGTAGTAATCCATAGTCATAAACGCAAGGCCATCAACATTATAAAAAAAAATACCGAGCAAACGCGAAGCGCGAATGAAGCGTATCAGTTGCAGCGTATTCATAATTCTCGTAGTAGAGGAAAGGATGGTAATTTGGAATACCATTTGGTTTTACGCTAGTATATTTTTTTCTATTGGGTTTAAATAAGTAAAACCTATAATAAATTGAAGCAAAATTCATTAGCTACCAATCTTCATGCTATGAATAAACTAACCAAACTACGCAACTAGGTAAAATTTTAGGTTGAACGTAAAATGACAGAATTCCGTTTTAGACATATGGTGCAGGTATTTTGGAATAGAGGTATTCCAAATTATATTCACTATGCTTAACTTAGTTATATAAGGTATTATTACGCCATTGTTTTAGAAGAAAATAAAAGACTTATGAAAGGAAATGATATAGGTACTACTGAAAAGCTTTTAGAATCTCTGCGATACTTGACTGAAGTTAATTCGGAATACCCAAATAGTTGTTTGAAATACCATTTAGGTATTCCAAATTACCTTTAGTCTACTCAAAAGTGAGTTTGAGGTCTGACTAAACTATTTATGCATAAAAAAGGTTATTTACAAAGCTAAAATTTGTATTAATCAGTTGTAATCTCTACATATCAGTATCTACACTAGCTAGTGTGTCATCGAGTTTTTTTTACTCTGCGTGATTCCTACTCTATCATATTATTAGCAAAAAACGTCTTGGTCATATACGTACATACATATATTACCCTCCTGGTGAAACGGCTATAGGTACGATTGCTTTGATATGTGTTTTTGTACTATGCAAGTGGAGTTATCTATGGGGTGCTGGGCTATGATTACACCCCTCCATATATAGGTACCTGTGGGTGTCGTAAGAGCGACGAAATCTAAGGGTAAGAAGGAACCTTTCCAGAAGGCGCTGCTGCCCACCTTCTGATAATTTTATTTTACAAATTATCAGAAGGTGGGCAGCAGCGCCTTCTGGAAAGGTTCCTTCTTACTCTTAGATCCCCAAGACTCCTACTAAGCTTATGGCAAATCAAATGGGGCCTTGGAGTTTGGTCAACGGTGGTGTTTCCGGCTGTTGATGATTACTTTATAAAATTTGATCCTTATAGAGATTCTAAGTAAGTACTTACTAACTGGTGCAATATTTCTTGCAGGGTTGTTAATTATTTTTTACGTTATTATCCGCTAAAGTTAATATTTTTCTGTTTATATGTTTCTTAAATCTGATGCAAAAAGCAGTTTTACGTAGGTATAATCTAAATCTGCCTCAAAGATTCCTTAGAGCACGCTATTTCTCATAGTTTCGGATTTAGCCTCACCCATGATAATCTTCTTGAAAACTTCACACAGGTTTAATAGTTTTCTTTAGGTTTGTTATTCTATGGCAGAGATTGTCTATGGTACGGTTTCCTACTAAGTGCATATATCTATCTACTCGTATCATAACATAACACTTCCATGCGATCACACGTGTAGAACTCATATCATAATCCGAAATAAATCTCGCTAATATCCCACTAATAAAACACTTTCGACTCGATTGAGCGCATGACAATTAAACGTGACAACACTCAGTCAGATTATGCTCTACCTATTGTGGAATAATTACCAACATCATAGGAAAATAAGCACATATTATAACTGATCTTTATGTTTCGGCAATAAGGTTCATAATTAAGTTCGTATTACTTAACTATGGCGCTTGCACTTGCTTTCCGGACCGTATGCCTTGATGGGGGTGACCACAGCTGACGCTTCCCGCAGCCACCCCTTTACATCTGTATTGTATTGCCAATTTAAGCCAATACTCGTATCGTTTGTGAATAGAGATTTGTTTTTGTGCTTGGTTTAACAATGATATCGTTTACTCCCTTTCACTAACATCGCGGCAAATTCAGTGACAAGTCCTAACTGTATATGGTCGCGAGGATGGTGTCTTAATGGTTTCTAGAGTTCGTTAGAGAACTGATATTTATAGCATAAATCGTAATTATTATAATTCCGGAACGTTAAAACTGCCATTCATTACATTGATGATAAATTCAGAATGATCAAAAATGATATTATTTTCCAACTACCTTCACATGTAATAGGACCCACCTGAATCATAATTTATTTAAATTTCTTATTTAATATTTATTTGTGGCGCAGTATTCTATACACTATACAGTATATCGAAATTTCACATTTGTAACTCTTTTCGTTAACAAGCCATGGAGAGACATCATCGGACATGTGGATGGAGAGAGAGCGGAGTCTCGTCCTTAAAAAATGCTAAATTCCTATAGAATACTCCTCATAAATTAATAATATATCGTTTTTTTTTTCTAAATATGATTATTACGAGTGCTAATTTGTAAAATATGTCGTTGTTGCGTTACTAGGTCATTAAAATGAAACCAATTTAAAACTCTCAGTTTCAGATCATTTACAAATATTAGCAATGTTAAAATAATTTTTCATATTAGAAATTCTAGTTATTATTAATTTTATTTTATAAAGATGAACTGTGTACTTAGCATCGAGACTTATTATTTATTAAAAAAAACTATTAAAACCTTTGCAGAAGTACTTTTTAACAGAGTAGTAGAACCACTTTATTGAATGTGTTATCAGTATAATTTTGGGCATTATTATGGTCAAAATTAGGTTGACCAAGTCGTGCTGCGGCCCAGGTTCTTTTAAAGGGTAAGATTTTGTCTCTCATTTCATCAAATGTGGCTCTTATTTGTAACGAGTCCCATGCATGTGTTTTGAAGCAGTGATAGAGATGTGGTATAGCTATGGACGCGGTCCTCAGGTCCATGGTTGGATCCCCATTGTTAACTTTTATCCTTCATATACATTTTTATTTTTATCGAGAATTTTCATATTCCCTGCATGTAATATAGTCCGGTCAATTTATACCAAAAAATGAAAGTGAAGTTACATAAAGTCCCAACAAGCTGAATTTCTGTGACATTGTTCAAAACATAATTATAAACAATGTCTAGAAGTTCCGCATCATTCCCGTGTATGGAAAAAAAATTATTCAAGGTCAAAGGTAAAAAAATGAGTTTTTCACGATTTTCAGCAAAACGGTAAGTTTTATCATAAAAGTACCTCAGACAAAAATTGTAGATCATAAAGTTATCTATAAAAAATGTATCTAAAGTTACTAAGTACACTACCTCATAGGTGGCGTGGAAACGTGTGCATATTATGACGATAACCACTTTTATAACTTTTTGAATCGTTATATCTCAGAAACGGTGGCTCGTAAGAAAAAAAAGTATTGATACATTTTTTTAAAGATAATTTTATGAAGTACAATTTTTACCTGCGGTACTTTTATGATAAAACTTACCGTTTTGCTGAAAATCGTGAAAAACACATTTTTCTGACCTTTGACCTTGAATATTTTTTTTTCCATACACGGGAATGATGGGGAACTTCTAGACATTGTTTATAATTATGTTTTGAACAATTTCACAGAAATTCAGCTTGTTGGGACTTTACGAAACTTCGAATGTCTAAATTGACCGGACTAATACTTAGATTTTCATTATTTATACCATTAAATATTCGCAAATATCTTCATATGTATTTCTTAATTTCTAATCAATATTCAATAAATAATAAGTACTTTTGCAAGAAATTTTATCTCCTTATCAATTTATATTCTTAATATGTATAAATAACTCTTTCATAGTTTCCCCTTATTGAAACATGATATAAGTAGGCACTATTTAATTTTTTTTCCAATTATTAATTTTCCGTAAGTACCTACCTACTTTAACAAATCTCTTCATAATTTTTTTTTTCTTGGATCGTTTATAAATGTTTCATTCTTGCCAGATGGTTGTTTACTATTTTTCCAAGATCGCAGGTCCCCTTTGGGTATTGATGTAAGGTGGAGATGATCCAATGTAGATATTGAATAAAAGAGGTAGTTGCGGCAGAAAGTAAATTATGTAAGCAGTCTATATAGATGATGTATAAACTTAGTGCTACCTCGGCGGTTATATTATATGTAACATAACGAATCCCGCCGCGGGCTTGAGCTTCACCGCATGGTGGTAGGGCATTTTGTGAATGCACGCCTGGCTAGCGACCACCCTCAAGTAGAAAATCTGTCGCCAAGCACCTAACAGTGTGTTCCGGCAGCAGTCCTTGAGAGGCATAAAAATTACAGACTAATGAGACCTAACAACTGGACGTCTCAGTGTGACGGGCACAGTGCAATTCGTCGTTGACGAAATGCGTCTGTTATAGGCAGAGGTTGTCCACTTAACATCAGGTGGGCCTCGGGCTTGTACCGTCACGAAAACATTAACAATAACATTAGTCAAAACCTTAATTTAAAAAAAACAATATACCTACACTCAATTTAATAAGTAGGTAATTAACATTTATTTTGCCACATATGCCTAATGCAACGTTTGGGAGTAAGTTTAATATCGTAACTATAAGTAATCTACCTTACCATAGGCTATTTCCTCAATTAGCTCTAAATTATGAGGCCCCCTATTATAAGATGCAGTTTTTTTTTGTTTTGTAGTAATAGCGACCCAAGCGTTTTTGGATCAACTTTTTAAATAATATATAATTTAAATTTTAGCTTTGTTACTCGCTCCGTTAACGTTTCCGCTCGTTCCGAGTAAGAAACCCGTGGCATATGGAAGATCAGATAATAGGGTTTTGGTTTGCTTTTTACGCACGAAACCCTAAAAACGAGATGAGATCGAATCAAAGTATCATCTCAATGAATCATGGGAGATCAGAAATAAAAGGAATAAAGAAAATAACAAGCCCTTTTGTCTCTACTTAGACGATATTACGCAGATAAAGCGATCATCATTGTTTTGTACAATACAATAAAAGCATCATACTCGTAGAAACTAATGGTCCTAATGGAATATGTAGTAAGCAATACAAAATTGCACGCATTCTCCGCTAACGATAGTGATCATGCGAACAAAAGACGAAGGAGATATTTTATAAAAATAGAGTTCTCAAAGCACGGCTGTTATAATTCTCAGCCCTAATTTCTGGACATAGACCACACAGGTAACACACAATAGAATTAAGTTCTCTATTTCGGACGGAATTACTTAAGTATAAAATGGAGAACATTACAAATTACATATCCATCTTTCTTTCTTCCCAATGAAACTTAGCACGAAAATGATAGGTACTAAGGTACCTAATTTATTTTTGCGTTACCAGCTTCATGAAAGTAGGGGAGCAAGGGGTAATGACGATAGTGGGCAATGTTGGTACACGAGCAACCGTTGCGAGCCTGCAACAGCCAAGTTTATTGAATGAATTTGAATTTGAAATTTTGAGAATGAACAAAATTGAGTGATGTATAACAAAATGCACCTATAACAAATATACATAGCTCATTAGCTCATTGCCCCGTTATGGCAAACAAATGATTCATCTTGCCCCGTAATTACTAATAACATATTCTGTGTTTGTTATGGCTTGGGGAAAAGTATGGAACTCCATTTCATCGACAAAAAATTATTTAAACTGCACCCTAAGGTACTTGAGTATATTTCCACAAACAAATTGCCCTAAAGATGAGAACGTTTGATTAAAAAACTGATTGGAGCTCAATCAACAATGCCCATTGCCCAGACTGGGGTCACGGACCCTTAATATTAATTATCAGGGATCCCCTAATTACAAGGTCTTTTCTATACAGAGATGAGAGCTCACACCTGACTAGAACTCTTATTTAGATTGTGGTTTTTTCTTTAATACCGTCTGAATTGATATTGCAAACATCGCTTCACTGGATTTCTTTTCACTGAACACAATAGGTAGGTAGCTACGAGCGAGAATATTGTCTGGCTGTAAGTAAGTAAATAAAGTATTTTAAAACATTTTTGCTATTGTTTTCGTTAGTCTAGGAACTCTAGGAAATATATTTTTGTACATATTTCTTTGGTAGACGTCGATACATATAGGTGCGGTTTTATTTTATGAGGTATTTGTAGAGACATTGTTAAGTCTCATTTGCCTGTAATTTCACTGGCTCTTAAGAACTGCTGCTGGAACACACCGTTAGGTGCTTGGCGACAGATTTTCTACTTGAGGGTGGTCGCTAGCCAGGCGGGCATTCGCAAAATGCCCTTCCACATAAATATATAAAACATGATTGTGTTTATTATGTTCTATGAGTACTTAGTTAACTTATCATTATAAATGATAATAAACAGTTATTGGAAATTGGCGTCAGATGCTTTGACGCGTAGCAATGGTATTTATAAATTTTATTATCTTTGAAGTAGTCTACGATAAAAACAGATACGGAAGAAAATTCAAAAAGTGTCAATTTTAAGGCTGAATGTAATACTCCAGCATACATCAACATCGCAAAGCTGTGGAGCCATATAATCATATAAGTATCATAGCATATTTAATTAGTTACCACAGTATCAAACTATGTCAGTATGTTGGAATTAGCAACTGAAAATCGAAAACATGTTTGTAATGCCACAATCGCTTCTGTTTTAAATACCTATTAACTTTTGATTATGTAATTATAAAAAAATGTAAATTATTAATACTAAACTGAAGTTCTATATACATAAAAGATGCTATGTTACCTGTTGTCTTCGAGAAAGTCTGTTGTCTAGCAAAAGGTATAATAAAAGTAGAATATTCTGTTCACGAATATTTAGTTTTTATTTTTTGCTGATAGTCTTGCTTTTGACCACGAATCACGATATAACGGTACTTGCCCGTGGAACACCTCGTAGAACACCTGGGTGTAAACGAGAGATAAAAATCGCCCGTGGAACATCCACGGTTTTCGGCTGTTCTACGGGCCATAGGAAAGTGATGACTTTCTAACTTTGTGCAAGCTCGGATTCCACATAGCACTAAGGATTGTAATTTCTAGTATCCAGTAGCACCTTTTCCTATCTAGTATCACTAAACTCTTTCGCAACCCTAGAGAGTTCACCATGATACCCTTATGCGAATAAATACGAACTTGAAGAAACTAATAGTCACAGGGAAGATGGAAGGAAAACGACCCAGGGGACGTAGTCCAACACGATGTTCCGATCAAGTAGCTAAAATCCTGAATACTGCGATCACAGATGCTTTGAGCCACGCCTAAGATCAAGGGAGGTGGAAACAGCTCTGTAGTGAAGAAACAGACGGTCGGGGACATCACGACGCTCTGCAGTGAGCTACGACTCGAGGAGGAAGAAGTACGAATAAATATGTAAAGAAATGTAAGTCAAGCTCAAAAACAGCAGAACACAAACCTTACCGCGGCGAGCGTGGTTTAAAATATCACCTTGACGCGACCAATCGGATGCAATAATATCTAAGAGCTAAATCAATTATCCAATCCAATTGAATTTGCAAGATTGTGCATTTTTTGTTAATTGTGAACATAATGAGTCCGATATCAAAACGGTATCTGTATTAGAGTTACACTTCCTTACATATTTAATCGTAGCAGGCTAACCTATCAGCTATAAAAATAACCTAATAATAATATTCGTGTAATCAGTTTCACGGACCGTTATACCGTAATAGTTATTAGAGTTGAACAATGGGCGGATTTTATAGCGGGGTAGCGAGACAGTGCCGGCAATTTTCACATGAGAGCGGGCTTGAATGGAGCCTATTGCGGGCGGCGAGACGTGGCGTGGTAATCGCATCAGCCAGCGGCAAGCGAGCTGTCCTCACTCCCGGCACAGTTCCCGGGCGCCTACTGTAGCACCTCCCCGTGCCGTCACAGTGTCGAACCAGAGAAAAGTAAAACTCGAGGAAATTTTTCAAGAATGTCGTTTTTTACGTTTAATTTAGGGCTTTGTTTGGTTTGGGATACAGTAATGTAATTAATTGCATCAGCTATAGATACACATTAGCAGTCCTCACGTTCGGGCGTGTAAAGTTAATATTATTATATTATATTGGCATTATTTTGGTAGGTAGGTATAATCACGCTTGCCGCGTCCGCAGCTATTGTTCGTGTTACACACAGATATTGCCGGCACTCAAGTAGAAAATCTGTCGCCCAGCACCTAACGGTGTGTTCCGGCAGCAGTCCTTGAGAGCCAGTGAAATAACAGGCACATGAATACACTGTTAGGTGTTGGCGACAGATGTTTTACTTGAGGATGGTAGCTAGCCAGGCAAGCGTTCGGAAAATGCCTTTCCGCTACGCAGTGAAATTCAAGCCGGTGTGGTGGGAATCAAACCATGGACATGGGTCACAACGACGGCAGTCCCGCTCGGTTATCATTTCTTCAAAATGCGATAATGTAAAATTACAACACTGTAGTCAAAGAATTTAGAAATTACAATTAGTCAATAATTTCTTTATATTTTTAAATACTTTGCTTGAATTCAGGACTTTTTCTACTGTATACCTATCAACTGTGCTAACAAGCGATGTATTCGCCCCTTCCTATCATCCTTCCACCACCATCGACGCGACAAACCATTGTCATTCTATTTTCACAGCAATAATACAGAAATTATTCTCATTTTAATGAGCTTAACTGAAAACTCCTCGTTATTGTTAGGAAACAATAATTTTATTGTCCCCGTATTGCTGTGCTGAATGGTTCGTAAAATGTTTGTTTCCTTTACCGGGTGGGTATACAGGAACCTATCTATCGATTTTGGATTAATGTCTGCTTTGTTTATACTTAGGTACTTCAGTTTGAGTTAGCTTTAAGTTTAGGGAAGGTAGGTATCAGTGGTAAATAATCAGACAAAAATCATTTTCAGTTTTTCAAGAAATTAAATCGAGTAATTTTTGGGTACATAATATCAAAGATTGTCAAGGCCACTAGAATAGATATTACAAACAAGCGACTTCTAAAACCTATTTTATACTTAGTATTTTGCTGTTGATTGATTAAAAAATAAATATCTGCCGATTTTATTCTACTTATTGTTTGATTTTTCTGCAGTCAGGGCTGCGGTGAGTTATTTTTGTCCGTGGCGAATTTCCTTTGTTGCGAGTTTATAATAACCCTTCGAGACTAGGTATAGAAATAAGTATTTATGTAATAAGATATTTCTTCCTAACTGATGACAAGTCAAAACAATCACGACTTCCGCTTTTTAATAGGATCTTAATTAACGTAAGAACGTTTAAAGGATTCTTTTTATCGAAAGAGATAGATAAAAATAATTCTAAAAACTGCGTGCTTCAGACTTTATTCTCTGAATTTAGTCACTTTGAAGCTGAACTCCTGTTAGAGGATAATTGTTTGGAATCGAAAAAAATAAAAATGTACAGACAATAATTGCAGTATTGACCATAAAATATACCTTACTTTTACGGCGGTTTATATACGGCGATTAACACTATAACGTATCGTACGTCTTAATCAGCCTCATCGAAAAGTCAATATTTAAGAAAGACCACAAAATACACCTTAAATGAAGAAGAAAAGAAACATTCGCCTTCACTGACCTCGTTTAACGCCTTCTAGTTGGAAGGCGTTTTTGTACGTATTTACGTTTGGTCGGTTTTTCGCCTTATACCATATAAATTGGCCGTCATTACGGCGCTTTTGACTTTAGATTTTTCTCAGTGTAGGGGTGGATGGCGCGGGTTCGGGTCCCGCACATGACTATAATTTTTCTTCTCTTAATTTTGTTGATTTGTAATGTAATCCGCGGAGCATGCGTTATAGGAAAAATAATAATATTAAAATTATAGGGTTGCGTCATCTTTTACTAGTTTAAAGCTAATTGCAAAAATTAGACTTGTTTGTATATAGTATAATAATGTAAGTTAAACTATAGGTGTCGCTCCATCTCCATACGATGGTTAAGAACGATAGGAGAAATTAGAGTTATGATGCATGTTATGTCGTGTTCGATCAGCGGTCAGAGCATACCCCGTCTATACTGGTGAATACACGTCTACACTGGTGTGGGTTCGAATCCCGCACATGACTATAATTTTTCTTCTCGTAATTTTGTGATTTTGTAAAGTTTGCGCATTTTGGTCACACAAAAGGTTGTAAGCGTGACGTTCATGTTTTGTTTTATTTTTCACTACAAGCTCCTATAATCGCCTCTATAATCTAAAAAAAAATAATTTTGTCATTGAATAAAACGTCTCCAAGCCTTGTTGTAGAAGTTTTAAAACTTCATATCTACACTTTTCTATTTTAAAACTTAACACTCTCTTCATTATTTTCCTACCTTTATCCCAAGTTGAAGGTGCCTCATACCAAACCTTTGTTGGTAGGTATAACCATAGAGAAATATCATACTTTCTCTTTTCTGCGGGTATACCTAACCTCTAAACTTTCGGAGTTAAAATAGTAAGAGACTGTTAGGTCGCACGTTCCACTTAAGGCCTATGTCTTAGTCCCCAGGGGACTACTCTTATACACCACTCATTATTCCACTACAGTACCCTGTTCAGGGGACTCAACTAGTACCAACTAATGTTATTCCACTTCCATCCCCTATGCCCAATACTCAAGTAGTACCAGAAAACGGAATTCCTTTACTCAAAAGTGCCTAATGTGCAGCAACAGCCTACATGAAGACGACCTGTTTGGCATCCTGATCAACAAGCCTTGTTTTGCCTTACCTCTTTTGATTAGAGTAATCCAATAATCTTTTGTAGGTAGCTGTTTATCTGATACTTAGATCTGTAACATTTTTAACAATTCTCAAAATAAATCTACATAGAGAATGTTGTCTATTGAATTTGAAAAGAAACGTCCGGCAAAGAGTTGGTAAAAAGGATTAGGGGACGAACCTCGCACAACAAGGCTTATCGCTGGGCACATTCTATAAGTATGCATATTTTTATAGTTATATTTTATTGAAATGAGAAAGCGGTGGACGATATAAAAATGATATCTTTGATCTTTATATTTCTAAGCAGAAAAAAGATCTAAAGGAAATCCTACCACCTACTCTTTATAATATTTTTATTAAGTTCTTGGGAATCAGATTACTAATAAAAGGGTTTCTTTAAAATGGGTGTGACTGTTTTTATCATCATATCACTTACAAACAGTGAACAAAGACTAGACCATTAAAAATAAATCTCGTTTCTAATTTGAATGGTTTACTCGATTCGCTAAAAGGAACAAACTGTAGGTTGTACATTGACGTTTTTTGTGATCTTTGCAAAGCACTTGACAGTGACGACCACCGCAGTCTGTGTCGTCGATGAATTGGTGGAAACATTGCTGAACACAGCCTCCCTCATTATGGTGAGGTTTGCCATAATCCCCACTCTTGGGGATCGCAGTGTGAGATATAAGTTCCTCAGATAGTTCTGCTGCCCACCTTCTGGTTTCTTACCCTTAGTCGCCTCTTTGGACACCCACGAGTAGAGATGGGGGTGACATTCTAGCCCTGCAGCCCACGGGGAATATAGGTAAGTACCTGATACTGGTTGGACATATCTGTCCAACTAGCCCCAACCAGGTGTGGTTCCGGGTATCTAGTAAGAATAGGACAGCCGCAACTTTCTTAAGGATCAATATTAGGACCTGCCTGGCTAGCATGTGCAAATAAGAAATATGTCACTCTCGACACGAGAGACAAGTGGCGGACGATAGCAGCGGCTGCACCACGTTAAGACCTGTTTATTGAGATTATCTGTGTACGATTCTCCATTACGCTGTTTGTTGGTTGAATTGCGAACAGTTTTAGGAAATAAGCAGTGATGGACTGTGAACCAATAAAATACCATACTTTTATGAACGATTAAGTTATTTTTCCCGTTCTCGACACTTCATTAGGAGTTAAGTTAAATATGATGGCTATGAAGGTTATGATTAAAAACTGTTCCTGTTGATTGTAATTTTCAAACGAATTGCCGACTTTAATGCATTAAGTATTTTATTTTTATCTTTTTTGGCGATGGTTATGTTTCTATAAAATATTATAACATATATTGTTTAATAAATAACAAATAAATGGGACCCTAAAAACTAGTTAAGTACCTGTGGTAAAAACTTTTTTTCCATACATATTAGCATTCGTCACCAAAAAAAACAGCTTATCTGTTTTTCTTTTTATTAAACAATATATGTAGGTACCTATTAATATTTTATAGCAACATATTGGGTACGGAACCCTAAAAGTAGTTATTCATTTAGATTACTTTAAATATTGACTGCTGCAAATTTCATTAAAATTTTAATATTTTTTTGATAGCTACTGATTTACTTACTTACATATAACTGTTTTTTTAGTAATCAGCAACATATATAATATAATAATTAAAAATAGTTGAAAACACTACCTACCGCTTTATTCAAAGATATTGAATTTAAGCTACGCACAAGAGTTTGTGATTGTATTGATTACACACACAAATATTATTATTAAGTATTTACATAGAACCAGAATATTAATAGAATACATAAAACTTGATAACCATTGTAGTTTACAAGTCGTATAAGAATAAGGGTTTAATGTTGAAATATATCTGTACCTATTGATAAAGAAATCTTTATTATTTATTTATTGGCAGATTAATGTTCGAAACAACATAACTAACATTTGGATGTTAAGTAGAATGAAAATTAATCGACACGTCTCGTGGTTACACCGCATGTTATACCAGTGTAAGGAAGAGGAACACGCTATTTTTTATTTATTTTTTAAAATAGAATATTATTAATTATTCAATAACAACAGTAAGCAGTACTGTATTCCTTGTCGTTACATCATGGTAGAGATCGGAATATCAATTATTGATAAAGCAATGAACTAATATGGGTAAGGTTTATTTCATGATCTTCATAGACCATACATATGTGACATGATCTTTTGTGAGACTTAATTTTTGTGCAGCTCGGGTAGTAGCTACCTATATTTCACGATTACTATATCAGCCGGATTGTCCACTGCTGAACACAGCATCCCCCATTACGGGGGGATTTGCCATAATCCCCACGCTTTGCAGGCGTCTTGGGGATCGCAGTGTGAGATATCAGTTTGTACCTTTTTGATAATCTTATATACATAATAGTATAACTCCATAATCGTTACTTCAATTCTCTTATTAGATTTATGAAATTTATTTAAATTTTACAATTAAACCGATCTTAAAGTATACTCAAGCTGGTAGGCTAAGTGGAATAACAAAAAAAAAATTGAAGCTATTGAAACTGAAAAATACGAACTTATTAAATTAGTACCTATAATATTAGGATATTTATTATCCATAGTAACGTCCATTACAATAGCTGTAGTAATTATACTACCTTATTTTTTTAAATAGTTCTATTCGTGCCCTCCGAAGCACGGAGTCATTACTACTGAGCGCCTACTAGTTGGATGGGTCATTACCCATCCAACTCATGACCTCGGCGGACGTTGCTTAACTTTGCTGATCGGTTCAGAACGGCTAAGCAAACTTCGCTACGAGCGCTTTTAGAGTCTGTTTATTTGATATAATTACATATGTGCTAAATAAAACATTACCTACAAGTATTTTCTTAGTATTGATAAAAGTACTATTACGTACTATGTACTACTACGTACCTACTATTTTATTTCATGAGGCCTGCCCTTTGCACTTCCTCTTAATCTTATCTACCACCATCTTCAACTCCGACTCCGACTTCGGTTCCGTTTAAGCAGGCCATAACATCCCTAGTTTATAGTAAAAAGTGAGTGCGGATCTCCCTCCATCTACTATAGGCAATACCTATTAGGAGCGGGTCAAATAGGCTTTGTAGGCTTAATGGTAGGTTAGAAATAACCCTAGGATCAGGGGGCCAACTCTCACCTCTTAGAGTAGTAATAACTTAACCTTACTATTAAATTTAATTCTTTCACGTCGTTTAAGCAAGCGCACAATCGGTAATGGAATCTCTCGGCGATTTGATGATGTCACTCAATTCGCGTACTCTAACGTAGCATTTGATACGAAATACTGTTACAACGACGGATTATACTTAATATGATTACAAATGTGACCGATTAAGATACAGCGGTTTTAAACTTGATTTTGTTAATTTTACGATAAAAATGGGTTTAATTCATATGTAAATTAAGTATGATGGTTTTATTTATATTATTCTTTAAAGTAAATGTAGCAAAATGAAACTAAAAATGTTACAGATAGCTGTTATGCAGCTTCAGAGCAATAGTTTGAGTATGCAGCGTCAAATAAAATGTCAGAAACCTGTTCCATAAATCATTGTAGTTCGGAACAGTGCGAGCGGGATAATGCTATATCATAAATATCTTGTATCTTGCTTGCACATCCGTGATACATATATCATTCTTACATTAAGTAGGATCAAACCAATATTGCTTGACGCGATTGTGGGTCGGTGATAGTTCGTGTCTACGAATGATTATTTTAAGCATGAATCAAAACGCTCCCTTTTTATGATGTACGATCTATCACAAAATACAGAAGTCATGTACCTTTTTGATAACTGATAGGTTAGACTTTGACCACTAACCAACGTCTTTTGTTATACAAAGCGTAGGTTAGGCTGCAAATGGAGTAGTGCTCTCATCTCTGGAGCGGTGTACCGAAATATCAGTTAAACTCATTTGCTTCCTTACAGAGAAGAGTGCCGTCAGACTTATCGGAGACCCAAAATTGACGTTGGCTTGCTATGCTTGTTCTACAGGTATTTTTGAACTCATACCTCCCTCACACTTTTATAACTGAACTGGCCGCTATCGCCAGAAGGGCCACCCGCACGTTATAGATACGTGGAAGTCTCGTACTACTCGATTTAATCGTCTGTTTGAAAAATATTTTTTTCAAGCAATGATAGCCGAGCAGTTATAACCATGGGCTGTGATGCCGCAGGTCCTCAGTTCGATCCTCACCACCGGCTTTAGCTTCACCGCATGGTGGAACGGCATTTTGTGATTGCCCGCCTGGCTAGCTACCACTCTCAAGTAGAAAATCTGTCGCCAAGCACCTAGCGGTATGTTCCGGCAGCAGTCCTTGAGAGCCAGTGAAATTACAGGCACATGAGACTTAACAACTTCCATGTCTCAAAGTGACGGGTGCAGTGCAATTCGTGACTTGTGAGGAAATGCATCTGTATGGCAGAAGTTAGTCCACTTAACATCAGGTGAGCCTCGAGCTTGTTCCGTCACAATAACATAAAAAAATGGTGGGACGACACATTGAGAATGCTCGCCTGGCTAGCTACTGAGGGAATTTGAAGGTGCTCAAGTAGAAAATCTGTCACCCAGCACCTAATTTTGCGTTCCGGCAGCAGTCCTTGAGAGCCAATAAAATTACAGACTCAACAACTACTACATGTCTCAGGGGTTCATGTATGAAATGCAAATAAAGCAAAATTAAAAAAATTAAAACCCCACGATGTGTGTAAGAGTTTTTGTCTAAAAGGAAGTAGGTCACGGAAAATAATAAAACTCATTTTAAATATGGTTAGTTTGTCGCGAAGTCGAAGAATTAATAATGACTACACACCCAAGACATTTTACTGGGTACCTTAACTTCATTACTATCGCCATTCCACTATTTTTAGGGTTCCGTACCTCAAAAGGAAAAACCGGAACCCTTATAGAATCACTTTGTTGTCCGTCTGTCTGTCAAGACCCTTTTTTCCAGGAATGCGTGGAGGTATCAAGCTGAAATTCATATCAAATACTCAGATCTACTGTCCCTTGGAGCTGTGAACAAAACAAACTTCTGAGCCAAGGCAATCAAAAGATACAGCCGCTTATGCAGCAAATTTTCGTCACTAGCAAGGGAATAAAAACCTACAGGTTTTTTTTTATGTTATTGTGACGGAATAGGCCCGAGGCCCACCTGACGTTAAGTGGACTAATCTCTGCCTATAACAGATGCATTTCGTCACAAATCACGAATTGCACTGCGCCCGTCACCTTGAGACATATTTGTTAAGTCTCATTGTGCCTGTAATTTCACTGGCTCTCAAGGACTACTGAAGAAACACACCGTTAGGTGCTTGGCGACAGACTTTCTACTTAAGGGTGGTAGCTAGCCAGGCGGGCAATCGCAAAATGCCCTTCCACCATGCGGTGAAGCTCAAGTCGGCAGTGGGGATCGAACCAGGGTGCGGCGCGGCAGTCCATAGCTATTACCGCTCGGCCATCATTGCTTCAAAATTATATTTCCCGTGAACACAGAATCTTGGAATTAGGTACGAAGAAACGTCATACCACAGATAAAGGCAAAACTGCGAAATGTATACATTTTTAGTAACAATATTTTTAATAATTTTAAAATGTTATGAACTTTTACTTAAGGACCTACAGGTTTGTACGGAACCTTCGGTACGCGAGTCCGACTCACACTTGGGCGGTTTTTTGCGGGCCTGGCCGGTTAATGTTACGAGGAGGATAGTGGAGAACCGGTTCCATGAAGAACCTCCATAAAAAAATAGTAGGTATTCGTCAGAAATGAACAACCTAATGAGAGCTTCAGTAAAGAAACTACTTACCTACGTGCATGGTTTCAACATGTAGGCCTTTTAATTTTGACAGCTGTCACTCGAAGTTAAGATCGCATTGAAAGCTATTATTATCCTTACCAGTAAATACCGAAGATATAGGTGGGCACACCTATATCTTCGGTATTAACTGGTGTAACAACAGCCATTCTAGAAGCAGTCCTTTATGTAAAGTCCCATTGCATTGATAATAAATTTTGAAAATTAAAGAGGTTCTTTATACGATTAACTGTCACCAGCTTGATTTAAAAGTAGTTTTGGTATGGATACCAGGTCATGTGGGAATTCCTGGAAACGAAACCGTTGATGGATGTGCCAAGCAAGCCTCTTAGGTAACAAAGATCGATATGTGATTTACTCCAATACCTAACTTATATGCCTCAAATGCGACAGTCATGGGACAGATTATGACAAAAATCTAAAATTACTAAAGGAAAACTCTATGCCTCTCTACAACCCACCATTCTTTAGGTTCAAAAAGATTTGCAAAGTAGTTACTTCCATCATCTGTTTCCTGCGGCTGGGTCACTCATACACACAAGTATTCTGAACGAAAATCAGAGTTCGACGTTTTGTGAGTGTAGCCTCGATGAAGTTACAACGGAACACATTTTTTAGCTGTACAAATCTCAACTGCTTTTTGTACGACTTGGTACCTTGAAGAGATTTCCCGTTCCACTAACTTTTGCAATATTTTAACATAATATGCTTTTACTCTTACTCCTTAAATATAATTACATAAATTTTAAGTAAATTAATTCAAATTAATAATATCAGGCTTTGAATGTATTGTTTTATATAATTAATGATTTATGAACTTATTATAAAAATGTTATATAATCCGTTGCTATTCTACACATGTTTTGTTTTTGAAGCTAGATTATTTGTGCTGTAGGTACTGTATAATATGTTTTGTGCTGTCTTCTTGTAGATTAAATTTACACGGAAGTTAAATTGACCCACATGTTGAGTCGCACTTACACTGATCACTCTTATTTATTGTTTGTTTTTTCTATATCGACGCGACATTGCAGCGAAATTAACAATAGAAGAAATACACATAATGAAGAAGTTGAAGTTGAAAGCTATCTTTTGTGTATTTACATAAAACAGTAGTCTAGAATCAATAGTTTCTGAGACAGAGCCTATTAATGTTTGGCAGCTGTCATCCTAAATGAAGATCCCAGTGAGGGCTATATCTAACTCCTGTCAAGCAACAAGTAGTTTATTTTTGAGTGGAAATTCTTTTAACTTTGTCAGTTTGAAATGTCACTTTTAATGAGTAAGAGTTTAATTTTATCTCAAATGTTGAATCTAACCTGATATGTCACTTCAAGTGCAAGTGCAAGCAAGCAAAAAATTCACAAGCGCCAACTATTCTGGATGCTGCAGCGGTCAACAGTCTGGGCCCAATTCTCTTAGCTATTGACCAAACGCCACACTACTGCGATGCTTCTGCGATCGAACTGCTGTTAATGTCAAATTCCGTAGTCTGCTAATTCTAGCTCCTAATCGCAGTTGTATAGCAATCGCGTCGCTATCGTATGGCTATGCTATGGCTTGCAAAGTTGCCACTGAAATAATAATGAAAAGTATCAATCAAGCATCAGTCAAAACATCAATACAATGGTTTTCTAGCAAACAATGTAAATCATTTAGCTATTTTTCTATCTAAAATCCTCCATAATATTTTATGCCACTGTAGCAACCTAATCGCAACAAAATAGCTTACAGCATAACAAATATGTCAAAAACTATTGATCACGATCGTTTGAAAAACGATCGAACCTAAATAGCGGGTAGACTACAGATACTGTCAAAAACTACAATTTTCATGCAATTATGTTGCGTTAACTTAGTTCAATAGCTAAGAGAATCGGGCGCCTGGTGGTCAACAGTCATAAAACATTTTTTTCAGTATTAGAAATTAGTTCAGTAGTTTCCGAAAAAAACGGTAACAGACATCATACATACAAAAAACCTCTAACCCCAAAACACATAATATATAGCTTTCGTTCCGTCTATCGTGGGTAATATACTAAAAGCTGGCCCAGATATTATGCAAAAAATAAATTGAGTTGGTTCAGTTTTTTAAGGAGAAAGTCGGGGAATGCGAAAACTTCGATTTCGAAAAATGTCTTCCTATTCCTCCACGTATTTTTCACTTTATACAAAATTTTAAACAGTTTTACTCTGTGACGAAATTTTTAAATACATAGATATATGTAATGTAATTTTTAAAATAATTAAAAATAATATATTAAATCGATAATCAAAATAACGAAGAACAAAGTCAAAACAACATATAATTGATATAAATAGAATACATGTTAATGAATGGATTCAGGCGTTGCTTATCGGAAATCCATATTTAACAATAACAAATATTGTAAACTATTTTAGGAAAACATAAAATTAATATTTTAGAAAAACATTAAAATATATCTAAACCGACGTGGTCCTGCGCTAGAAAAATCAAGACCTTCTGAGGATGCTTTGTGTAGAAGCGAACGCATCGAAAGGAGAGAATAATCATATCTCTATTCATTGCTTGTATAGTAAATGAAATTAAAAATAACTACAAATATACCTACGATAGGAAAAATTTTAGTCATGTGATTGGAACCCGGGAGGGGTGGATGGACGCGGGTTCGAATCCCGCATATGACTTAAATTTTTCCTATCGTATATTTGTAGTTATTTTTAATTTTGTGATGTAATATAGCAGGCGTTATTGCAAACTTAATAATATTAATAAAAATAACTATTTTTCTCTAACTAGTTTAACTAGTTTTCGTCCAGATAAAATTGTGATGTCATAATTGTTTTTGTGGATGTATAAAACAGGAAGTGAGAGACCATAATTATTTAGGTAGGTACCTCACTATCATCTTCCCATTCTTGTCCCACGCATGTGAGGTCGGCAAAATACATCTACTTTAACACCACAAAAGACAGAACAAGAACATATTACAAATATACGAGAGAAAATATTATACTCATGTAAGGCATTCGAACCCGCGTCCATCCACCCTTGGACGCGGGATTCGAACCCGCGTCCAGGGGTGGATGGACGCTGGTGACATATAATACATGACTGTAATATTTTCTCTCGTAAATTTGTAATTTTGTTATGTAATATAATCCGCCGAGCAGGCGTTATTGCAAACATAACAATATTAAAATAAAAAAGAACATATTACTTGGGTAATATGTTTATTATAAAACAACGTAAGTGAAAATGTTTTGCCATTGGTTTTATTAGTGGCATCTTGTCTGAATCCAACCATCATAGAAATGTTAGTTGTTCTCGTTTTCGTAGTTTTCTTTCTCCTCTCAGGTAATCAACCTCGGGCGTAAAATTTCTAATGAGCACAGTTGTGTCCATGGGGTGTCGGGCTAGAATATCACCCCTCCATCTCTATACCCGTGGGTATCTCACACTATGTTCCCCACTCCGCCTGCCAAGTGTGGGAATATGGCAAACCCCCCCATATTAGGGTAGGCTGTGTTTAGCAGTGGACTACTGTGCTTCAATTTTAAGCAAAACTGGAATCGACGTAGTAGTTGGCATGCTGCTCATTGGCAGTATTTTTACATTTTACGACATACAACATGATGATATGGAACAGTCATTATATTCTCAATCATCCTCTGAGTGGGTTGTACTTTTTAGTAGTAACACAGAATAAAAGTGGTAATAAAGGTACTGACAATTTAGTTTCTATACCTACCGACCTACGTTTATAAAATATATGTGTATAAAAATAATATTGCTTTGCTTCATTCTACGCTTGTAGTCGTATAAAATTATATATTGTGAACGCCTGTCTGGCTACCTTAAGTAGAAAATCTGTCGCCAAACACCTAACCGTGTGTTCTGGCAGCCGTCCTAAAGAGCCAGTAAATATAGGTTAGCCTGATCAATATCTATGACCGTAGGTATGTAAAAGTACCTTGTTGATGTGTGATGAAAAGCTAACCTTGCAAAAAAGTTATTGGATTTTACTTATAATGAAATTTCAGTTGCCGAAGTACGACTAAATCTGTGCTCTGCAGATAGCAATAGACTTGCTCCTATCCTATATGATCGCTGACAAAAAGTGGGTTTATACTCTAAACAACTCTGACTGGCCTTTTGGGAAATATATGCGTGATGATATAATGTTATGTATGTATAAAATAATATAGTAAGTAGGTAAATGTAATGGTACATAACAAAACGATAAAATGTTAAATATGAACGCTGGAGTAAATGCATATTAAGTAGTAGTTGTAAAATAAAGTGATTATTGTTAAAAGCATTTGCATATTTTGCAACAGTGTGTGTTGGATATAAAACTAAATAGTATCTAGATAGTTA
The DNA here is from genome assembly GCA_963890685.1 of Plagodis pulveraria. NCBI lineage: Eukaryota > Metazoa > Arthropoda > Insecta > Lepidoptera > Geometridae > Plagodis > Plagodis pulveraria. The sequence continues at coordinate 11,500,926 of OY982956.1, forward strand.
TACCAATATTTCCTTTTCATTGAGTATCAACTACCGCGTTTCCCTTTACATGAAATACTTGACCGATTGCGTAGTAGGTATACCTATTATTGTCTTTATTTTGTAAATCTCACTATTATGACGAAAAGCCGATTGGACCAAATTTGGCAAATGTCGTTAAATTTTTTATCTTGGTTTGAGATAGATCAAAAGAGTATTGAGAAAAATTTAAACTAATATTGAATAAAATTTATGAAAATTATAAGACTTACAAAAAGCTGCAAGCCCGGCGCCAAACGCGAGTTGCTGATGAGGAAGCAACATCGGGCGAGGACACAGAGGCAGCGGCGGCGGCGGGCTCCAAACAAGCTGTTCGCTCTCTTGCACCCTATCTCGCTCTTCAACTCTTTCATCGCCTATCTCCACATCAGAAGAAGACGAACTCTCCACATCCCGCAAACTATCCTCGCACCTTTGCGCACTTCTCTCGAACTCTTTAGACTTTTCGACATTGTCTAATGCCCTCGGTTCTTCGAGGTGCCCGTATAAACGCGCAAAGAATTTCCGCGGGGAAGACGGACGCGGCGCTTGTACCGACGTATTTTTAGGCTTTTCTTTATCGTCACTCATCGTGTAACTCTTTAGCTAATTATACGTGGAGTCGGCCCAAGACACGCACATGGATTGAGCCGTGGAGTCAGGTGCGTCGCGTCCCGAGTCCTGCGGGAACGAAGCTCCGCCCATGTCCCGCTCCCGAAGCGTTTAGTATGGAGTCATGATAGCCGCGGCACGTAGCGGGTAGATTCGGTCTGCCAATCGCAGCGTCTGATTCTGAGAAAATCAGCTTTAGGGGCGTGTTTACGAAGACGTGTTAAAGGAAGAGATAACTGTTAAGTTTTATGAATTAGTTGAAAATCGTCGCAAAAGTATTGGTTCAGTACTCAGTACGAGGATTCTTAGGCTTTATACAACTAACTCATTTCAAGTAACCTAACCATCGAGCATTTCTAACCGCCAAATCAATTAACCAATCCAATTTAATTTGAAATATTGTGCAAGTTTTATAAGTTTGAACTTGATGAGTCCGAAATGAGAGCGGTATCTAACTGTATGAGAATTATCCTTATTTACATACTTATTTATTCATAGCAGGCTAAATTAACATCAGCTTACAGGCACATGAGATCTAACAACTGTACGTCTCAGTGTGTGACGGGCACATTGAAATTCGTCGTTGACGAAATGCGTCTGTAGGCAGAGGTTAGTCTACTTAACATCAGGTGGGCTTTAGGTTTGTTGAGTCACAATAACATAAATAAATCTAAAATAACCTACATACACATAATTATATTCTAATATAAATCCTTTTTATAAAATAAAAACTTAGCGTTTGGCTAGATTTGTCAAAATGACTGTATGTCACGTCAATTTCGTGTTGATGTTTTGCAAAATTTTGTCTAAAATATTTTGGATGAAGTATTCGGAAAATTATAACAAGAACATGCAAAAGAATGCAGCGGTGCTAACTGTTGTCTGTTTAATGTTGTGTCTTAGTTTCAACTACACATTTCCATTGCATAGAGAAAGCACAAAAGCGAATGTGTTTGCAAATCGTAAGCTACAAAACATAATGCATTTTGAAATGATTTGTAATAATTATTACAGTAACTGAATTCAACTCCATACTTTAAAACACCCACTTTATCATGTATCTGTAGCTTATACATACCTATATGTTATAACACCTTTAATAGATACATTCTCAGAATTAATATAACAAACTAGAGCCTAGATCTTTACCGCTATTTTTAGGTGCTCGCAGCGTAGTTTTATTAATCGCTCTTAACCGATCAGCTAAGTAAAACAACGTCCTCTGCGGTCATGAGTTCGATGGATGACCGCTAGTGGCATTACTACTACACGCTACCGTGCTTCGGAGGTCACGTTAAACCGTCGTCGGTCCCGGTTGTTGTCTTAGGATGGCAGTCGCTTTAGCATGGTGGTATTTTGTGAATGCCCGCCTGGCTAGCTACCACGGAGCACCGAACGGTGTGTTCCGGCAGCTGTCCTTGAGGGCCAGTAATTCTAAGTTAGCCTGAACAACATCATCACTTACCATCAGGTAAAATAGCGCTCAAAAGCTATCCTATCAGCTATATATAAAAATAAATTAAAATTATAGTCCTCACTTGCCAGTAAACAATTGTTTCTAGATACTCAACGCTGTGCAACTGAAAAACAGGAACATGTCGACGGTATCGTTGACAGGACCAAAAAGATGGCAGCAAACATTGAACATGCTCTCAAGAAAATTATTGACTCATCGCCAAATAGTGAAAAGACCAAGAAACAAGCAAAATGCTCTCATGAAAAACACTCTATCCTAGATGGTGATCTTAGCAACTACGAACAGTTGGTAATCATGAAGAAATACCCTTACTTAGACCTCAAAGAAATCGACTTCGGTTACCATCCACCTCCCAATAAAAATACTGGACAGAGCTTGAACTCAGCTCCCAACTTAGGAGAGGACCCAAGCTTCTGTGAATCTTCAGATGACGGACCAAGTGTTGAAATAACTAACAGGGGTCTAACTGGCTTCGCTATACCATCGAAACTAGTAAAAACTGGTAGTGTTGCAGATACTAAGTTACACCTTAACGATTCGCAGAATGTGAGCGATGGCACCTCGAGAATCAGGGCAATATCGCCATCTTTGAAACGGCATTCAAATACTGAAAATCCATTGGAGAGTCTGGAAGAGGATATAAAAGACTTTGAAAAGCTTTTACGTCCATAATGGTTTAGTTGTTTTATCATAGGAACCTGTACCATCATGCATTAATAAAAGGAATCTGATAAAGAATTATACTTACTTATTTTACATAATAAAGTAAACTTTACCAACCTTTACTGAGAAAGAAATGTAGAACAGAAACCATTTTTGTTGGTGCATATTTTGACGGTTAGTGGAATACAAAAATAAGCAATTATGCCAACAGATATGATAAATGCGACATGCCTGTATCATAAGCATACATATGCTGCATATACTGCGAAGCAGTGATGGATCAGTGGCATTGGCTATGGTGCAGCAGGTCCATGGTTCGAATCCCACCGCGGGCTTGAGCTTCACCGCATGGTGGAAGGGCTTTATGCGAATGCCCGCCTGGCTAGCGACCACCCTCAAGTAGAAATATCTGTCGCCAAGCACCTAACAGTGTGTTCCGGCAGCAGTCCTTGAGAGCCTGAAAAAATACAGGAACATGAGACCTAACAACTGTACGTCTCAGTGTGACGGGCGCAGTGCAATTCATCGTTGACGAAATGCGTCTGTTATAGGCAGAGGTTAGTCCACTTAACAACAGGTGGGCCTCGTGCTTGTTCCGTCACAATAACATAAAAAATATAACAATGCAAAAATACCTTGACGATTTCTATCTTCGCAACAGATTTTGACTGTGTGGCATTAAAACAAACGCTCCCAACCGTTCTATTTGAAAATAATGTAGGCTTATATCCAGCACTAGACTTCGTGCGGTTGAAATGTCGATTGATGATAAATTTTGTAGTAGGTACTAAGTTAATATGTCACGAGTAATCGTAATTTTTAATATTTTTTACGAAATTTGGCGTTGTTTATGGAATTACGTGCATTGGTGTATACCAATTGATAAAGATAATACGAGCACATTATTTTAAGCTCACGCATACCGTGATCACGTAAAATGGTCAAAGTCAAAATCATTTATTCAATGTAGGTGTCTACGAAGTTCTTGTGCAGGTCAATTACAAATTTTAATATTGAAATATTCTAATTGTTCTGCAAAGTTCAGCAAAAAATGTAAATAGCCACTGCGAGACCGGTTAGAAACTCGGGCCATTTTTTTAATCGTCTCATAAAATGTGTTACAAACTATATTATGACATTATTACAACATTTGTTTAAATTACGTAGTGACAGGCGGTAGCTTGGCAGAGGAGGAATTGTCTAAGCATTTTTGTCCTTTAAGTACTTATAATCGCAACCATGTCGCAACCTTTGTTATATGATTTCTTAATCAAAATGTGCAACTTGAATTCTCCTTCTGTGAGCGTTATAATATGTTTGGGAACTTTATTATTAAACTGCACACAATTACCTACCTGAGGAGGACCTTTTATTTGTCTTTGATAATCTAAAACCTAGCACCGCTGTTTTATCTTTATTTCTAGTGTTGCAATCGCGATTGTAACTGTTGTCGTTGTAATTGTCATTGTTAATTTAAATTTACCTAAAAATTTACGAACATACATTACCTAATATTTTCGAAAATATAGACTTGGTAAAGTTAAAATATCAATTTCTTTAGAGATATTCCTCAAAGATTCCCTAGGAGAATATATATATTGAATATAATGATAAAAATTGTCTAAATAATATAAAAAGATTGTCTCTATCTCAGCAGCTCCCCACTGCAATAGCTACGCCATGCGACATAATACTGTGGAAGTACGCGAAATAAACTAGCCTAGCAGTAGCTACCTCTGTTAACTATCTTAGGAACGGCATATTATGCAGCAGAACTAAATCTTCCGGATAGATCATGTATAGGTACGTGTGGATCCCACTGTAAAGTAGAATCCATTTTGATTCCCAGGTAGACTGTCGTATTGTCAATAGAGTCGCTTTAGGCCAAGCTTAATGTTTGGTTCAACATAGTAACATAATAATGGTAAAGAAAACTTTAAACATTTGGTGTTTCTTGAATTTATAAGAAGTTAATTAGCGACGAACCATTTAGAGATTATGATCTATAACATAATACTTCCTTGAATTAGTTCACTATCGTTTCTATGTATCTACTTTAAAAATCAAATAGGTATATAGGAATTGGAATATGTATAATAATATTCCAAGACTTCTATGCGATATTTTTTTATTCACAGATGGTCTTGGAATATTTAAGGCAGATCATTAATATACGCATGAAACAGAAAAGGTCCTTGCGGTACTCCTATTTTACCAAAGAACCGGAAGAAGTATTGCCATTTATCCAAAATTCTGTAGCTTGACTAACAAATATGACTCTGTCTAGGTTGGGCCCTAGGGCTCGTTCGTTTTCCATAATAGTTTTATTATAAATCAGTCAGTATTTCAAGCTTAAAATATTAATTCTGATATTCGTACCATGATGGCCGTCACGAAACAATAATTTTCATATAGCGCTAATGACTGATTCAATGCATGCAGCCTGCTCTCACATTGAAATTCTAATGTACGTTTACTATATAATATAGTGCGAATTAAAATTGTAAATAACGGGTGGCGCAAAAGTAATGCCCATATTTGGTTCAGATACAACTTTTCTAAATTAAAAAACTAGAATTAGTTTTATACACTAGCTGTACCTGCGACTTCGTTCGCAATTGCCGTACCTGCAGACTAATTATTCACATTTGAGCACTGTTTATCTCATAAAGCAATGCTGTGGTCTGCGGTGAAGCACTCTTAATAAAGCATAGCTCAGAAAGGAGCTTTTTACTTTGGGTTTGAAAACTCCCAGGTCGTAGTGTTTTCCAGAATACAGTAGTTAAATAACTCAGAGAGATCCTTCGCGGTTCGCATAATAAATTTTGAAGTACAGTACTTTGTGCGTTTCTTTGGAATTGTCTTTTTGCCGAGATTCTCCTTGTTTGGCGGTAGAACGAACATAGGTAGACCGGGGGCAATAGTACCACGTTGCAATAGTAACGCTGTAAATATCTCCATAAGTATTCATGCTGCATATGTGAGCGAACGTCAGACCAAGCGTCGAACAGGTTTGGACTCGTTCACCAGTCGGCGCGGCGCGGCGGCGTGATCGCGGCATCGCGGCGATACGGACGTGTTGGTCGGGAGTTTTTGAATTTCACCTCGTCAAAGTAAGTTTTGTCTCTCGTGTAATCAAATTATTACTCTATGGTAGCACGATGTTTTGAATAAATATTGCTATCACACCTTTTATTTGGTATTAAACTTAGCAAATGAGTATAATTTATTGTCTTATACCTTATTGTCTGTGTTTTTTTGAGTTATTATCCTAAATCGCCAAAACGGCTCCTTGGGGGCAAACGTAACATGATTGTTGGGGTCAATAGTAACGTTACTATTGACCTCGTGTTACAAATGACCATAGGATAAAAAACATACTGACTTCTAATAGGAAGGGTTGTTAAATTTGTCATTTCAATTTTTTAGTTAAGGGGCCATTCATCTTTTACGTAAGCAGGTTTATTACAATTATTTAACCCAGCCTGGTCAGCAAAAGTAATTTTAAATCGTTTTCGCAAATTGAATAGTTCTATAACTTCAAATAATTTTCGCAAAAGATCACAACATTTTCAATAGTATATTACTGGGGGCAATTGTACCATGGGTCAATAGTAACGCCATACAAACTTCATTTTGTTGATTATATCTATGTATATATCGAAATATATTGATGTAAGTTCAAATCCTTAGCTATATAGCAGAGCTGAAGCCAAACAAATTTTAGGAGTAGGAAGATTTTATTTTGTTTATTGTATAGAGCTAAAACAGGGTTTATGTTCAATTTAGTTACTTTGTTGCGTTGATAACATAAAATTGTTTTGAACATTTAAGTTCCTAATTATAGAGACTGATTAATATATTATAAGAAAGCAAATAAACGATAGTGCAGATATCTCTGATTACAAAATAGTGTTTTGTTAAGAATCATATTTTTTGTTACAATTGACCTGGAGTACAGTGCAATTGTAACACTGCACCTTGTATGACTCTTACTAAATTTCCACTTAGGTATGTAAACATTTGAAGAAAATTAAACAGAAATCTATGTAGGTTTTGAATATAGATTCTTGGTTACATATACATATTCTGAAAAATATAAGTAGTTTTTGTTCAATCAAACGAAAACCAAAAAGTGTTACTATTGCCCCCGGTCTACCTATATTAGATTACGCACTTCCATTGCACAGTCTCCAAAATGTATCCGGCAAAAGATATACAGTTAAAAAAAGGCTTATGTTTAACTTACCACCAGATATAGTACAATAATATTATAAAAATCATATACATGTACATTCAATATGGTAGGTACGTCATTGGGTAAATTAATTGTTTAGATGTCAATAAAAATGTATAATTAAAAAAGCATACAATTAAAATATTAAATATTAGAATTATTATTTTTAAATGTCAAGAATTCATTACAGCTATAGAACGAACGACCAAGTAGCCAGCGTTTGAGTCTCGATTTGAACCACAGACCTAGGATTTTTTCGCTACGCTCAACAGACCTACGAAGTGTGTGAGTGAAAGGTTCTAAGCTGCTATAAACCGTCGCGAGAAAAAAAGAGATAGGGAAACAAGAAGACGGTATGTCATTTTTTACTCGAGTAAGAGGCCATAGCGTCCCGGCCTCTTCCAAGTCGGCGCGAATTTTGTGTATTTGCTCAAATATCTTACGATTATAATATAAAATATGTATTCTGCAAGCATGGTGTTTTGTTCAGTGAGTGAATGTGAGGTTACAAGACACAGTAACCCGAATATATACACGTTTCACAGGTAATTTATGTTTATTTGTACTGCTTTTTGAATAATCATTATTTTGTCATTTTGTTTTAAAATTAGTTATATGAACTATGGAAATATTAGATAATAGGTTTCTCTTCATACTTATCATCAAATTACATTGCTAAATGAAGAATTGGTTGGTATTTTACCAAAAATACAAAAACATTTGTTTACGATAGGGCTTGACAAAGTCCTGACGTCACAAGTATCGATAAAGTCGATAGTTTATGTCTGACCTGTAGCTTCGACGTGAGTGCTCGGGTACATATTCGAACCTCAAAAATTACCGGTAGTTAGTTTAATCATAAATTTGTATGAAAATAATATAATTACATAATAGTTAGCGAGAAGTTCACAGATCAGTTTATAGCTTATTGAGTATCTACGAATAAGGGAGTAAATATTATCACAAGATATATTATTCAAAATTTATTATGATGTTTTCTGTGAAAAGTTCCCCTAACTCTCAATAAATAATTGGAAATATCTCTTACTTCTATCATAAAATATTAGTATCTTTATACAAATGGCTATTTAACAGAATTTGAAATAACTATATGCACGCGTATAATAATGTTTGTTTTCTTACAGATTACCAACACATTTTCAGTATGTGATAAAAGGGTTCGGATTATTGACGCAATCTAAATAAAAACTCTACAGTTTGTAGTAAACTTTGAATCAAAATGCTTCATACAAAGAAAACCTCGATATATACTAATGAAAGACTCAATACCAACTTTTAATGTCGCTGAATGCATAAAACTGTGGAAATGGTAGTGAATAGCTTTAGGAAATGATGACACAAGTAACGTAAAGTTTAATTTGTAGTAAAATACATGGTCAAATAATTTTTTTCATGTAAAGACTGTAGGATATGTTGAGTCCCTTCCCTTAGCGTCCCTGGTGCAATAAAATCTACAATACTCGCTTCATTGCAGCGCTGGATATCTATGGCTATCCTGACACAAAATAATTTTTATTTTTCCTTTCAGATCAAATTGAAAATAAGACGGCCCTGACCTTACTTAAATAGAGATATATTACCACCGTTAGCCATTATCTGCCCTTCAAATCAAGTACTACTCCAAGTACTGTCTCCAAGGAAAAAAAACTTATTAACTAATGTTCTAAATTGTGACAAAAATTACAGAAAAAAATTAGCCCTTAATAAGTTTAAAAGCTGAAACAAAAATAATGATAAAACGGCTTTTAGACTTAAAAGCAGACTTTAAAGAATTATATGTTTTGTAGGCCAGTTAGTAAAGATCATCGAAATTATGTACACATCGTCATTTCTACAGCCCAATGAGCTATGTTTACACAAGGGACAAATTCGACCTTTGCTTACCACATGTGAATGCTTTACGCAAATGGTATTCAGGTAAATGTAATTTAATAATTTACAGTACCTGTATATTTGCAGCTTAATGATTTTGTTAATGGTAATCATAATACTTAGTAATGGTAAGTTTTATTTCATCTTGTTACGATGAAGTTATAGTAGTTTACTTTTAAAAGTGCTGTACCATTTTAGACCTACAATAAATGCATTTGACTTCAACTTTGAATGAGTTTTATTTTTAACAGATCAAAAAGGGAGCAGGTTCTCAATAAGGTTGTATTCATGTTATGATATTTGGTTTGATTTTGATTTAAAAACATCGTATTTTGGTTGAAAGGATATACTTTAAGATTCATCCCTTTGAAATTTCATCATAATCAGTTAAGTAGTTTGGTTTTTAAATCATGATAACTTGAAAAATAAGTTGTTCAAGTTAATGAAATTGCATATATTGCATTTCTGTGATTTCAGTGTTGTTTACGATCATAACAATAGTCTCAATGAACTATATAGGGCATAATTTCAAACGAATGTGTCCTAAGATTCAACAAGTAAAGCTGTCGATAGTATTACGCTCGCGTCATTACAACACTATGTCACTCACACATTTACATTTCATTTTTTGTTACACCATTCATCCGTCACTGTTGGTCTTGTACATCCTAAGCCTATGATTTGAACCCATTCAAACTTACCGCTAGTTTGACAACTTGGGATATGATTATATATACTGGCGGACCCATGACGTGCGTTAACTTGCCAGACTTAACTAGGGAGCAGGACTAGTATTTGTACAAACACTATTCTTATAGGATAGTATTTGTACAAACACTATCCATGATATCGATACTATTGATTGAATTTGTTTCGATAGTAAGGATAGTGCCGATACTATCTCGACAGTATCGATATTAATGCCCAATCGATAGCCGCACGTTTTACGATAGTCTTGTAATATATACCATTTGTGTTTCGTTGTCATCCATAGCGTCGATCCTTCGCAAGTTCTATCATAAACCTTAAACAAGCTGTATATTTGTGTCCCTGAGTTACCAACTTCGTTTCATTCCCAGATAATAGTATCGAAAATACGTCGATTGTTAATAAAATAAACTATAGATACTATCGCCCATATAGATATCTATATAGATAATAGATAGGATCGACTATTTAGACGCGATACTATTGAAAGTATCGTATTTCGATAGTATCGACAAAATTCAATATCGCCTTATTTTCACTATCAATGATATTGATAGTATTGCAGCTTTTCAATATTTTCGATAGGAATATTCGTGCTATCGACTGTTTTTCAAGGTAAACTATCGATAGTGAAACTATCGCTATTGCAACAACATTACTCCAAAAGAGTTGAATTTGAAGTGTAATTGAAATTGAAACTTGTCATCGCGAAGTCGGATGTAATGAAAGTTTTTTATTTTTTTAAATTGGCTTTGGACACTTGTCCTTACCCCTGTGGAGTGTCGGGTTAGAATTGCACGTCCCCATATCATCCCGTGGATGTCGTAAGAGGCGACTAAGAGAAAAATACTGGTAAGTGGGCAACAACGCCTCCTAAAGAACTGCCAACTTACACAGCGCGGCGATCCCCGGGCCGCTTGCCAAACTATGACATGTGGGGATTATGACAAATGCCCCCTTAATAGGGGAGGCTGTGTTCAGCAGTGGACGAGTCGGCTGATACAGTACAGTATAGTAGTTGTCCTCATACCCTAGTATCAAAGTTAGTACAACAGTGTTGCCGTTTTTCACACAAAATAAGGTGAAAAAAGAAATATTTTTGGTTGGAACTCTTACAGTTGGTATATATGTATATAGATATTATAGCAACACATTCTACTCTGCCTATTCGTGAGTCCCGCGGTCGTATCCCTCCGCGGTTCATGGAGTAGCGAGCGCCACCTGATTTGTTATTATAAAACAATCGGCAAAGGTGGCGTGATTCCGGGGACCAATGACAAGCCTGCGCTTGCACGCGTAATAATAATTCGCGCTATCCTCGCGCTCGAACGCTACTCTGATTTGTATGCCAGTCCACCGCGCCGCGCTATTCAAGACGGTCGCACGCGCTATCTCCACACCGCTCGCGAAGTTACTGGGGTCACTTGGGTCAATTTCTCTAGGGCTTAGACACCTACCCAATACCTTTACAAACATTTCTTGTATTACTTCAAACTGTGTGCTAATACCGACATTATACTAGTATTACATCTATACCTATGTACAGTTTTAATTCAACTTACCTGAGATCCCGTAGATCTACTCCTCATATGTGGCGCTCCAACGTTAGTGACTTTCAAGTATACCTACTTACGCGAGTGTGCTAGTCAGTGGTGCTCAATATCTAAATAAACTATGTAATACGTGCATAAAGCGGGTTACCTACAATGCCAATTACAAGAAGCCGCGCCAACAGTGTCGGTCGCAGGGATGACGACGCGTCGAACGTCGTACCCACCCCCCCGCAACTAGTTACTACGCCGCCTCACGCTTCTGACGAAGATCACGACGGCGGCGCTGTCGGTGGCGCCTTTACCCCGGCTTCTACTACACGCGTCGACATGACATTTTCAGCGGAAAATGTTGCTTCAATTATTACGACACTGCAACGATCTCAAACGGAAGCACTCCTAGAGACAGTGACGCGGGCAAATGCGTCGACGCCTATATCATCGTTTATGGCTCCGGGACAAGGTACGTTGACCCGATGTAAAGCCACGTTTTCTGGCCGACCACACGAATCAGTGGAGGCATTCATTGACGCCGTTGAGGCATACAGCGAATGTGCGCAGGTTACGGACTCTAACATCCTTCGAGGGTTAACATACCTATTCGCAGAAGAAGCGGCTACATGGTGGCAAGGGGTAAAAAGTACCATAACATCTTGGTCACACGCAAAAGAAAATCTTATTAGTGCATACGGTGATCGCCGGCCGCCCCATCGAATATACCTAGAAATCTTTGCGACTTCACAACAACGTGAAAATACCGATATATTCGTAGCTCGCATTCGCTCCCTGCTAGCAAAAATCCCCGATGGAGATATATCGCTCAAAGCGCAATTAGACATGACATACGCTTTATTAAATAGTCGGATACGAAAACGATTACGGAGAGAAGACTTTTCAAGTTTCACCGATTTACTTCGTCATGCACGAAACATCGAAGATTCATTCGACGAAGAACAACGGAAAGCAACAACAGGCACGACTCGCGCTGTTGCCACGGGAGCACGCGCATCTACAACTCAAACCCGCGTACCGACGAACGACGCACGCACGTTTTCGTCGTCGTCAGGCGCTACGGTTGCTACGCAACGCTCGCCGCCCGTCGCGGCTTCGCAGACGCCGCCGGGGCTGAATGGCTCGAACGCTGCCGGTGCCGGTGGTCCGAGCGGCCCCGCCGCCGCCGCCCCCAGCGCAGGCTCTACGAAGAAACAGCGTCCGCAATGTGTGTACTGTAAACGGTTTGGACACGAAAAGGACCAATGTCGTAAGTTATTAAATCAAGGTGAGTCCCGTTCTGCCAATATTAACCCTTCCGTTGCCCCTAGTGATGTGAAAAGTGGCCAAAGTTTTTATAGTGTTGAATCTCAGTCATGTGTTAACGGGCATAATAATAATAATCAGTCCCTTTCATTGAACACTAACAACAATCAGTGCCCCCAAGTTTTATCAAATAGTGATTTGAACGTGAACTCTATTTTAAATACCTATATGTCTCTCCCTATAGGTGATGCATGCAATCACACAATGACGAATTTTTCAAATAGTCGTCAATGTTTTTGTAAGTTAACACGTGATCATTCCCAAATATCTCAAAATCATTATGATGTTATTGCATGTAACACTATGAATACGAAATGTATGTCTAGTTTTAAGCCTACTGTTTATACTGCTAATAACTTTGAATGTAATGAAAATTTATTTCAAATGAACCATACCGAGGTAAACAACGAACATTTTTGCTCGCATGAAATTTCTGATAACGCATCGAACTATTTGCAACTATCTAATAATAATATGATAGACACGAAATGCAATTCGCAAAAGTGTTCGGATACCAAAGGTATACAAATCGACCTCCCTATGAAAAACTGTTGTAAACCAATTATTTCAAAAATTGAGGTGTCAGATAAATGTTGTGTACCATTTTCGAAAAATGAAGAGGTAAAATGTAGTAACTCGCAATTTTCGATAATGACGGAAGAAAAGGGTCGCAACTCACAATTAGCAAAAAATTATATTGATGATATTTATGTTGATTTTGATAATTGTTTTTGTAGTAAAGATGAATTCACGCGCGAAAACGTTCCCGCGGGACTTGCGAATGGGAAAAGTTTACGTCCTATTTTTAATATTAATATTTTGGGTTTTGACGGTACTGCGTTAATTGATACGGCCGCCAAGCACTGTATTGCCGGTCATACGCTATATACTCTCCTTCTTCGTCAAGGTCACGCGCTCCGCTCTACCTCGCGTGCAATTAAGCTTGCTGACGGAATAGTCCGTGAGATGGAAGTACTTACCACCACATTAGAAGTGAAGTTGGAACAGACTACAATCACTATGCCATTTTTAATCTTTCCGGACTCTACTAATAACGAGACGTTATTAGGTATCGATTTTATAACGGCTGCTGGTGTGGTCATCGATTTTCACAAGGAAATCTGGTACTTCAGTGACAATACAAAGGTAAAGTATAGACTGTCCTTTGAACCCGTCTCTCGTAACGTGTCCTGTGCTTCTACAAATGTTCTTAGGAAGGATGAAGGTACGCACCTAAACCCAGCTGAGCGACAAGCACTTGCTGACGTCCTCACCAGGCACGCACATGTCTTCACAGCAGGGGGAGGTCCCACGCCGTATACGGAACACCGCATCGAAACAGGTGAGCATCCACCAATATCAGTACCTCCCTACCGCCTTAATCCGTCAAAGAAGGAGCAAATGAAGGTGGAAATAGATAGGATGCTGGAAGAAGATATTATAGAAGAGTGTGAATCTGCTTGGTCTTCACCAGCGCTAATGGTACCAAAATCCAATGGTCGTATTCGTTTCTGTGTAGACTACCGACGCCTCAATGCGGTCACCAAATCCGATTCTTACCCGATGCCACGCATCGATGACCTTCTTCAGAGCACGAAACAAGACTGTTTCATGAGTACCCTCGACCTTCGGTCTAGCTACTGGCAGGTGGTAGTCAGGGAAGCCGACAGGGACAAAACTGCTTTTGTCTGCCCACTAGGCACGTTCCGTTTCAAAAGAATGCCTTTTGGTTTAAAGAACGCCCCGGCGACCTTCCAGCGGCTTATCGATCGTCTCCGCTCTTGCTCTGCTTTACAGGAGGTCAATATGCTGGCTTATTTGGATGATTTACTCATCATATCGGAAGGTTACCAGCAGCATCTTAAAGATCTCGATGCAGTCTTCAAACGCTTGACCGAATTCAACCTCCACGTCAATAGGGAAAAGTGCGCTTTCGCTAGAGAAAGCGTTAAATACCTGGGACATGTCATAAACCAGGAAGGTGTATCCACAGATCCTGAAAAGGTAAGTGCTGTACTCGAGATGAAAGAGCCGAGTACTTTAAAACATCTCCGAACTTTTTTACAGACATGTTCATGGTTCAGAAAGTTCATACCAAACTTTTCTAAAGTAGCCGAACCATTAACACGTTTGACCAGAAAAAATCAAGTCTGGATTTGGGGTTCTGAGCAGACCCAATCGTTTATCGAGCTGAAGCGTCTATTGACCTCAGCTCCAATACTAGTGCAAGCTGATTTTAGCCGTCCTTTCGTCCTGCGCACTGACGCAAGTAACTACGCCCTGGGCGCGGTTTTACTTCAAGGTGAAGGTAATCAGGAAAGGCCAATCGAGTACGCAAGCAGACTTCTCAACGCAGCAGAGCGCAACTACTCAACTACGGAACGAGAAGCGCTCGCTGTAGTGTGGGCTGTGGAGCGATTTCGACCCTACCTAGATGGCCAGCCAGTTGTTATTGGCAGTGACCATCAACCCCTTCGTTGGCTACTATCACTCAAATCACCAGCAGGCAGGTTGGTACGTTGGGCTTTGAAGCTCCAATCCTTTGACATCCGCTTTCAGTACACTCCTGGAAAGGCGAACGTAGTGGCAGATACACTTAGCAGGCCCGTTTGCTCTGATCAATCTCGCGAAGATTGCGGTATCTGCTCGGTCATGTACGATTTTCCTGGTAAGTCACCGAGTCAACTTCGCCAAGAACAGATGTCTGACCCTGAAGTGGAAAAGGTAATCAGAGAGTTAGAATGCACTGATGAGATCGCAGCTAGAAGGTGGGTAGAAAGGGGATATCTCATGGACCAAGGTGTTCTGTTCCGGTTCAACCCGGACTCAGAGAGTGAATCCCCACAACTAGTTATCCCTACCAACCAAGTCGCGAATATCTTGAACGAGCTACATGACTCTCCGACAGCCGGCCACCCAGGTGTCGACAGGACGTACCAAAAGGTATCACACTTATATTATTTCACAGGGATGCGGCGAATTATCTCAAATTACATCAAAGCTTGTGTTCACTGCCAACGTTATAAGGCAACCAACGCTAAACCAGCAGGTCTTCTGCAGACACCGGTGCTGAATCAGCGCAATGAAGTGTTGGCCATGGATTTATTTGGTCCATTACCGGCTGGAGACCAGGGGGAGCGATGGATCTTACTCGTTGAAGATACAGCAACTAGGTGGACGGAGATATTTGCACTTAAAGAAGCTACAGCTGAAGCCTGTGCTCATGTCCTCATCGAGGAGTATTTTATGCGGTTTGGCCTTCCTCGCAGGATTATATCAGACAATGGGGTCCAATTCGTGTCTGCAGTCATGCGCCAATGTATGTCAGTCCTGGGTATCAAACAAAATTTGGTTCCACTGTATCACCCAGAAGCCAATCCTGCAGAGCGTAAGAACCGCGATTTAAAAGCCATGTTAGCTCAACTCGTGAAAGAAGACCACACTTCTTGGCCAAAGAAGCTGCCTGTGATTCGTTTTGCATTAAATAGTTTAAAGTGTCGGTCCACGGGCGAATCACCGGCTTATCTGACCTTTGGCAGAGAAATGCGGTCTCCAACAGAAGTTGTCCACGACATCCGTACCATCTTGAACAAAGATAATTTTGTTCCACAAATAACTCCTTATCTCAGAAACTTCCTCAACTCACTATCAGCAGTCAGAGAACGCGTGGAGGTCCAGCAGGATAAAACAAAACAGTACGCTGATGCAGCACGCCGTCCGGCTGATACCTACCAGGTGGGTGATTTAATTCTAATAAAGTCTCACCTCCTGAGCAAAGGACCAAAGGAGCTTACTGCAAAGTTTTTTCCACGCCGTGACGGACCATATCGAATCGCAGAGAAGGTTAGTCCTACAACCTACACCATTGCAAGCCCTGAACAACCTGATATAGTTTTAGGCAAATATCACACCCAAGATATAACCCGCTACCAAGGTAAAGATGGCATTCTACCAAAACCCGTGAATCCAAAGAGGAAACGCGGACGTCCAGCTAAGGCTGATAAGATGCTAGTCCAGGAGCGAGGACGTTCTCCAGGTCTAGAGGGGGAGTATATAGCAACACATTCTACTCTGCCTATTCGTGAGTCCCGCGGTCGTATCCCTCCGCGGTTCATGGAGTAGCGAGCGCCACCTGATTTGTTATTATAAAACAATCGGCAAAGGTGGCGTGATTCCGGGGACCAATGACAAGCCTGCGCTTGCACGCGTAATAATAATTCGCGCTATCCTCGCGCTCGAACGCTACTCTGATTTGTATGCCAGTCCACCGCGCCGCGCTATTCAAGACGGTCGCACGCGCTATCTCCACACCGCTCGCGAAGTTACTGGGGTCACTTGGGTCAATTTCTCTAGGGCTTAGACACCTGGGGTGCTTGGTCAGGATACCTCCCCGTGTGCCTTAATGCTCCTGGTCTCTTACGGATACGTTTTATCCGGGGAGTACAGAAGCGTTTGGGCCGGTGCACCCTGGGCAGCAGTCAATAACTTCTCTATATGGGATCTTGTTGGCTGCTGGCTAAAATCCTGACACGTAGGTGCTCTCCGCGTGTCCCTATGAAACTAGCATAGGGCACAGTGGATGAGCAGGCGGTTCATCCGCGGAGATGGGGTCCCGAGAAGGGACAGCGGACCCGTAGGGTCGTAGGATGGCCAGCCTGCAAGGCTGGCGGCACGACAGGTTTCCCCTGTTGTGCACGAGGTGGAGCGACGTCGCTTTTGACGGTGGGCGCGGCAGGGAGGGTCAACTCGGCCACCCTGTCGGGCAAAACTGAAGAGGCAGCTGCTTTACCGCAGCTGCAGTGGACCTTCGGGTCGTAGGATGGCTGGTCTTCAAGGCCGGCGGCGCGGCAGGGAGGGTCAACTCGGCCACCCTGTCGGGCACACTCGGACGGCAGTCGTTTTACAGCGACTGCAGCGGACCTTCGGGTCGTGGGATGGCGGGCCTTCAAGGCTCGCGGCGCGGCAGGGAGGGTCAACTCGGCCACCCTGTCGGGCATTATGCGTCTCCAAATCCCGTTGTTTGGTGCCCGCACATGGGATGTATAGTCGGGGGGAACCCGGCTGCGAGGGCACCACAAGGGGACCTCACCCCTTCAAAAAGGAACAAAACAATGGATTCACAAGCGTTTGGTAATAATCCCCAGGTGGGTAAATCCCACCCTTCGAAAGAAGGCTGCCCCATCGTATCTGGGGGGGGCAACAACCGCTTCGCGGGCTCCGGCCCGCGCACCGACGACCTTGGCAAATGCCTAACGGACATTGATTCAGCGATAAAAGATGACTCCGGCAAGCAAATGGAAAACTTGGTGGCGCGCACACCATCTCGGTGCAGCAGCTTGGTCTCGTTGACAAAACAAGACCCTAGAGTTATAATGGAGCGCATAGATAGCGACAATCCAGTAACTCCGAAACTGGACGACGTGGCAATGCGGGAGCGCAGTCCATGCGCCATATCTGCTACCACCACGTCGAGTGTGAAGAAAGTAGTAGCAAGGCGGGAGCGCAGTCCTTTCGCCAGACCTGTCTCTGTTGCTGCTGCGGCTGCGGTGACCTGTACCAACATCGTGTCGGAGTCAGACTCCGATATGAGTTGTGTGACGGTGTCGTCCCAAGGCTCGGGGGTTTCCACAGCTAGATCGCTGCGGAAACGCCCAAGAAGTAAAGAGGAGGGTGACTTGGGTGACTCCTCACCGTCACCCAAGGTCACAGTCACCCGGCGTGGACGCGGGCGAGCGCCCACTACAGGGCAGACGAGGGTGGCTGCAACAGCGGCCCAATACAAAAAGGTGGCTGCGTCTGAAGCTACTCCACAAACTGTGAGTGGCCAAGACGCAGCCCATATAGACGAGCTGCTTCTGGCCTCGGTGGACACCATCATGACGGTGGCCACCAAGTCCAGGAACCTTAAAGGAACAAGCGT
This sequence comes from Plagodis pulveraria, assembly GCA_963890685.1. Taxonomy (NCBI): domain Eukaryota; kingdom Metazoa; phylum Arthropoda; class Insecta; order Lepidoptera; family Geometridae; genus Plagodis; species Plagodis pulveraria. The sequence continues at coordinate 11,519,321 of OY982956.1, forward strand.
GAAGGCCCTGAAGGATGCCGCGGAGACGATAAAGGCATCCTTCAAGGAAATACGGGCCCGCACGATGACAGAGGAGTTGGCCCTCTTAGTGAAGGCCAACGAAAGGCTAGCGACGGAGGTAAAAGACCTCCGCCACGAAATGGAACAGCTGCGGGCGTTGCGGGTCCAGCAGTCAGATCCAGCTCCAGCGGCCAGAAAGGAGATTTCTACGGAGGAGATAACGCGGGCAATCATGGTGCAGGTCGGCACCATGATGAATGCCCGCATCGAGGGACTGGAGGAGAGGCTCCTACCTGAAAAACGGGTGAGGCCCCCTCTGCGCGCTGACAAGCGCAGCGAGACAGCAAGCGAAGTGCCAGTGAGCGCCGCCGCTAAACCTCTAGCGAGGACCTCGGTCACGCCAAAGGCTAGCGGTAAGGTCGAACACCATCCGCCTCCTCCTGCTTTGGAGCAGTGGACTAAGGTGGTTAAGAAAGGCTCCAACAGGAGGCAGCGTGAAAGGTTGGTGGAGCCAGCACGAACCCGTGATACGAGGCCTGCCCCAAAAGGGAGAGCTCAAGAATCAAGACCTGTCCCGCCAGCGCAGTCTCAACCTCGAAAACCGGCGCCGAAGCCGTCGAAAACGGGTGCAGTTAAACTCCGCCCCCCACGTACTGCAGCGGTGGTTATAACGCTGCAACCAGGGGCAGTGGAGAGCGGCGAGACCTACGCTAAGGTGCTGGCGGAGGCCAAGAGCCGCATAAGGCTCAATGATATAGGGGTACCCCCACTTAAAATAAGAATGGCGGCTACAGGCGCTCGAATACTTGAGGTTCCTGGAGCTGAAAGCTCGGAAAAGGCGGATTCCCTGGCTGAAAAGCTCAGAGAGGTCTTCTGTGACAGAGATGACATACGCGTCACTAGGCCTACTGTCACTGCGGACCTCAGAATTACTGGGCTGGATGACTCCGTCCAACCTGACGAGCTGGGGGAGGCTCTCGCAAAGGCTGGTGATTGCCCTATCCCATCTGTGAATGTTGGAGTAATAAGAAAAGGGGCTGCGGGTATGGGTACTGTATTTGCTCGGTGCCCAGTTACTGCTGCGAGGAAGATTGTGGCCAATGGCAGCCGCGTTCTTATTGGCTGGGTAGCGGCGCAGGTGCGGATCCTAGATCCAAGGCCACGCCGATGCTACCGATGCCTTGCACTGGGTCACGTTGGAGCCCAGTGCAGGGCGGAAGTTGATCGCAGCGATGAATGCTATCGATGCGGTCAAAAAGGCCATAAGGCCAACGCGTGCTTTGCTGCTCCCCACTGCACCATTTGTGCTGCCGCGGGGAAGGCGGCTGACCACCTTTCTGGGGGCAAGGCTTGCGCCAAGCCCCCGGCTAAACAAAGGGCGAAGCGTAAGGTTGCTGCGTCTGAGGCTAAGGCCAAGACACAGCCGCCCGGCCCTGAAAAAAGGCAGGCGGAGCGCATGGAGGTGAGTTAGTGATGGCCCTAACTTTCCTCCAGGCGAATATCAATCACTGCGCTGGTGCTCAGGATCTTCTCCTGCAGTGCATGGCGGAGCGATTGATAAAGGTGGCGGTGATCGCCGAGCCGTACCGGGTTCCGCCCAGGTCTGACTGGGTAGGTGACCTGGACGGCTTGGCGGCAATCACCATCCAATCGCCGGCCCACTCCCCCCCCCTCGAAGGAGTGACGAGGGGCAGGGGATATGTGGCAGCAACGGTTGGTCACGTAATTGTCGTAGGGGTCTATCACTCCCGTAACAGACCCCTGCACGAGTTCGAGGCCCTCCTCAGCGAGGTGGGAACCTTAATTGGCCAGACCCGCCCCCGCCCCCTGGTCGTCCTTGGGGATTTCAACGCCAAATCCCCGGCGTGGGGTTGCCCGACGACGGACCCGCGGGGCCGCACCCTGTTAGAGTGGTTGGCTGAGGTTGGCCTCTGCGTGATGAACTACGGGACGGAGAACACTTGTGTCCGTCAATGGGGTGGCTCGATTGTCGATCTGACGTTCGCCACTCCAAACCTCGCCTGCCGTATTCGCGACTGGCAGGTGTTGGTGGACGAGGAGACGCTCTCCGACCACCGGTATATCCGGTTTAGCATCTCCTCGCTCCAGACGGACGCAGTGCGATCGCGTGAGATCGGTCCGCGTTGGGCCCTGAAGCGCCTCAACGCTGAAGTACTGCAGGAAGCGGCCCTCGTCCAGGCGTGGGGTAGATCTCCTCCAGACCCAGTCCTAGTGGACGTTGACGTGGAAGCGGATGGGTTGTGCGAGGCAATGTCGCGCGTCTGTGACGCAGCGATGCCACGCGCACGAGCCCCACAGTCCAGACGCCAAGTATACTGGTGGTCGGAGGAGATCGCCGAACTCCGGCGAGCCTGTGTAACGAGGCGCCGCCGATACCAGCGATATCGGAGGCGGAGGCGGCGTGAGACCGAGGTGTTGGAGTCCCTGTACGCCGCCTACAGAGAGGCTTCTAGGGCCTTACGAGCGGCCATTAAGGAGGCCAAGAAGCGAGCCTGGGAACAGCTGTTGGAGGGGCTTGAGCGCGATCCGTGGGGCCGCCCGTATATGTGGGCGAGGCAAAAGCTTCGCCCCTGGGCCCCCCCCACCACTGCCTCGCTCCTCCCGGCGGTGCTCCAGAGGGTGGTTGATGGCTTGTTCCCCGGTGCCCCGGGGACAGATTTTACGCCTCCCACTGCGCAGCTGGCCTCAATGGTTGATCTCGACGTGGTCGAGGACGAGCCTGCCCCTATCTCCGACGGAGAGATAGGCGCCGCATTGCTTAGGATGAGGGCCAAGAACACGGCGCCCGGGCCTGATGGCATACCGGGTCGCGCGTGGGCACTCTCCTTCGATCATCTGGGGCCCTCTCTGAATGCCCTGTTTGAAAGGTGCCTCAGGGAGGGTAAATTCCCTAAGCGGTGGAAAAGGGGCAAGCTTGTCCTCCTGAGGAAGGAGGGCCGTCCCGCGGACGAGCCTGCGGGCTATCGTCCCATCGTGCTGCTTGATGAGGCGGGCAAGTTGTTGGAGCGTGTAGTCGCTGCCCGCCTTATCAAGCACCTGGAGACGACAGGACCCGATCTGGCACCTACCCAGTTCGGGTTCCGGAGAGGTCGCTCGACGCTGGATGCCATCTCCTGCGTCCGCGACCTCTCTGAGGAGGCGTGCTCCAGTGGCGGCGTGTTGCTTGCTGTGTCGTTGGACATTGCCAACGCGTTCAACACGCTGCCCTGGACCACGATACTCGGGGGACTGGATCACCACAGAGTGCCCCAGTACCTTCGAAGACTCGTCGGGGACTATCTCTCCGATAGGGAGGTAGTCTTCCCGACGACGAATGGGGAGGGACGAGGTCCCATGACGCGCGGCGTTCCGCAGGGGTCGGTTCTAGGCCCCCTCCTGTGGAACGTCGGGTATGATTGGGTGCTTCGTGGCGCTAACCTCCGTGGCGTCAGCGTCGTTTGTTACGCTGACGACACGTTGGTTACCGCTCGGGGAGGCGACTACAGAGAGGCGGCAATCCTGGCCACGGCCGGAGTCGCGACGATCGTGGCCAGAATACGGATGCTGGGCCTGGAGGTGGCACTCCATAAGTCTGAGGCCATTTACTTTTATGGCCGACGACGGCCGCCACCTGCAGGTTCCACCATCGTAGTGGGTGGAGCCTCCATTCCAGTTGGGTCGACGCTGAAATATCTCGGCGTCGTCCTCGACTGTAAATGGAAATTCGAGGCACACATGCGGTTGTTGTCCCCCAAACTGCTGAGGACAGCTGGCGCATTAAGTCGCCTTCTCCCAAATACCAGGGGAGGAGAGGGGAGCTGCCGCCGCCTTTATACAGCGGTGGTCAGCTCCATGGCCCTGTACGGTGCCCCGATATGGGCAGGCTCCCTCCGCCAAAAGGGCACGTCTGCCCTGCTTGCGGCGCAGAGAGTGATGGCGGTGAGAGTGTGTCGCGGGTACCGCACACTCTCCTGTGAAGTTGCGTGCGTCCTCGCCGGACTGCTCCCGTGGGACCTTGAGGCAGAAGTCCTAGCCTCGGTCTACCAGCGCAGAGCGCAGGCTCGGGAGCGGGACGAGCGACCGGCGCCGCGGGAGGTGGCGCACTGGCGCGATGACGCTAGGGCGTCAGCTCTCGCCACGTGGCGCGAGAGGCTCCTCGCAGGACCCACACAGAGGGGAGCCGGCGCTCGACGACTCCTCGAAGCGATCCGGCCCGTACTCGGAGAGTGGGTCCAAAGAAGGCGCGGGAGGCTCTCTTTTAGATTGACACAGGTTCTCACGGGACATGGCTGTTTCGGGAGATACCTGTGTAACGTCGCACGAAGGGAGCCTTCCGCGGTCTGCCACCAGTGCGGCTGCGTGGAAGACACCGCCCAGCATGCACTGGAGGCATGCCCAGGAGGAGCGGGACCGCGGCGATCCCTGATCGCGGTTGTGGGGTCCGACCTCTCCTTGCCGGCCATCATCGTAAAGATGATCGGTGACGAGAGGTCGTGGGAGGCGGTGGCCTCGTTTTGCGAGACAATTGTCTTACAGAGGGAGGCGGAGGAGCGGGAAAGGGAGAGAGATCCTCTCTCTGTTCCGCTCCGTAGAGCGCGGACACGAAGGCGAGCCGATCGTGCTCGTACTCCGTCTCCGCTTAGAGGACCTGGGGTGTCGGCCGTGGGGACGGCCGGCACCCCCCATCAGGGTTAGGTCCTCATGAGGTGTGGATGCCCTCGTGTTCCGGGGCATCCCACGAAGTGGCATTGGGGGGGGGAGTAATTCCCAGAGACTGGGCCCGTTCAAGCGGGCAGCGACGTCGACAGGGGCTGCGGATGAGAGCGCGAGTGACCCCGCGGCACCTGTCACTAGTCGAAGATGGCAGAACACCATGAGGTTTTTAGTCGGTAGTGGGGTACCTGTTGACCCTGAGCCCGACATAACCACCTGCTCCCCGGCGGGTGTGTATGCGTAAATGCATTTTCCTCATGACAATAAAAAAAAAAAAAAAAAAAAAAGGGCTTAGACACCTACCCAATACCTTTACAAACATTTCTTGTATTACTTCAAACTGTGTGCTAATACCGACATTATACTAGTATTACATCTATACCTATGTACAGTTTTAATTCAACTTACCTGAGATCCCGTAGATCTACTCCTCATAATATGTATATTTGTGCCTTGAAATTTAGTTGCATTATGATTTAAATATTATGTCTATTAAATGTTGACCTCCAAAGTTACAGCACATTTGAGCCCTATTTATGACGTATGTGTATGTTGTCTTTTAAAGCTGCGTGAGTCTATGCCTTGTTCACATACACCCGAAATTTCAAATAACCCCAAAGAAAGAAGTCTGGACAGGTGAGATCAGGTGATCTAGCAGGCTAAGGCAAATTGCCAAAACGAGAGATAACACGGCCTGGAAAAGCGTCCCTAATTACCTAACTCCTGACACGATTATTCGGAGCCTTAAGTTCCATCGGGAAAAGGAGCCCACCTTATTATATGTCACGTGGGCTCAGCTTCTCAAAGTTTTATTCCAGACTGCCTCTTCTTATTATCGTCTGTAACTACAATTGATTACATAACGGAAATGAACTTTGTGGTTTTTAAAGAGTGGTTTGAAAAGCTGCTACTGAAACAGTTTAGAAAGCCCATCGAAAATTATAATAGAAAAAATGCACCGTATCATTCTGTATACGTTGATAAAGCACCAATTCAAGCAAATAAAAAGCAAGAAAATGTCTCGTGGCTGGTAAGAAAGACTGCCCCTGGGGTGCCGGCCTAGAATAAACTGATCTATCTCTCCCCGTGGCTGTCGCAAGAGGCGACTATCGGAAAAATAAGCGTAAGGTGGGTAGCAGCGGCTTCTGAGAAATGCGCGAACACCTATAACTGCGAAAAAACGACCACCCTTGGCCCTGGCAACACATAACAAACGTACGCTAAGCGAGGACCACAAGATTGTTGAGCTGGAAGAAGAACTGAACAAGCTACGCTTGGATGACACTGGTAACTAGTTCTACCGGGAAGGTCACCAAAAATCTCAGGGTGGTGTTGAGTTTTCCTCCCGAAGCCCCTTGTTATTGAAAAACTAGATACATACAACACTATTTTATGTGCGCCATAGTATCTATGCGTCCCGCACGCACACTCTAACACAATCTCGACCCGTTTCTCAGTGCGCCAGCTAGGGCTAACACCGAACAAGTTTCGCGCGTCACGGCTTTTTGGCACCGCTAAATAAATGAAAAATGTTTGATAATCGCATGAGAACTTATTGCTGTGTGTTTGGCTGTCTAAATAATTCATAGATTCCAGAGTTGTCTTTGTTCAGATTACCTACTGAACAGGAAAGGTAAGCAAGTCACTTATTCTAGCATAACTATGATTTTTACTTGATGATGAGTGATGCCTACTTATTTTTTTGTTGTATTAGGTATGCCCCGCGTCGCGCACGTGTCCGGCCCCGCACCCACATAGGTATCGCCAGTCGGTATTTTTTTCATCGTGAAAGGTGTTATCATCGTTTAGGTATAAAACCGACCTCACTAACCCTGAACCCAGACAACACAAGTAAAAAATACAACTTCCCGGCCCTTGCCTATTTCTAGGTACTAAATTAAAATTTAGCATATACGAGTACATACATTATAAATAAGTAACAACCCAGAGACAGGCAAGTATGTAAGGTAATTATATCGCGAATTGGGTCGGAGATGGCCTACTTACTCACTCTTTCTACTATGCTTTCGAGGCCACAGGAGGGGGTTAGTAATCTCTGTAATCTGTAAGACAGAAGTCATGTCACTGTGGAGCAGTGTTGGGTTTCGTAGTATAATTATACTATTTGTACCATAATTTGATATTGTGTCGTATGTAGTATCGTAATGTCACTATACTACGCGAAAATACCATAATTTTGTCCTCAGGTCGACCCCCTTTTTTTATTGGTAAACCCTATTACTTTTACATATTTACCCTACAATATCTGGATTTTCTGTATATACGGCAACATCTACTAAGATCTTGGGTTGATGTCTGAAATTTTAGCAGGCCAGGACAGCAGACAAATAAAAGAACAGACGGTGAATACTACAAACTGTATTGTCATAACATAATACACGTGTAGAATTACTTTACATGAAATTACTGATAGCATTAATTAACATGGATTATGTACATTAGTGAAAATATCTAAGTATACGAGGAACAACTTGGCAGGAGGAATTTAGGAAACGGAGTAATAGACTACAGTACTAACATAGACAACGGCACAAGTGCTGCCATAGATAAGATAACTAATGTAGTATGTAAGGCATACATTACACTATACTAATATGAAAACTATTCCTTTCTTTTGAAAGGAATAAAAAGGAAGAAATATTACAAAATTTCTGGATTTCCTGATTTTATCTCCCGCAAACGCTGATTGTGAAAGAGTGTTCAGCAAAATTAATTTAGCAATACCTAACCAAATTAAAGAATGACTCCATTGACTCCCTGTTACTTTCTTGCGATGCAGTAAAACAAAGTAAATCCAAATAACTGCATATAATTTATACCGTCTGACAACATGTTACGTCGTGCCAATGCTAAGGATGAAGTTCCGATTGGCGAGTTAGCCGAGATCGACGTCCACTTGCCTGAACTTGATATCAATCAGTCTTGATATCAATAAAGGATTATGTAAATATTTTTATCTCAACTGAATAAAAGATTATTAATTACGAATGCATTTTTATTTGGTGAACTGAAAACTTACATTTGTGGCGGGAGATCAAATAAAATTATAGATTTTACACGGTTTTATCTAGGTATAGAATACATTCTATATGATTTTGGTATTCGCAAGTTTTAAATAGTATGGCTCGTATTATCTTGAACATTTATTGGATACATATACCGTCATAAAAATTTAAAAAAAATACGTTTAGTCGTGACAAATGGTATAGATTATGGTAATGGTATATTCGATAAGTATATAAAATATTGTAAAATCTCGTCTCTGAATATAGCGTTTCAGGCGATCTAATACATTATATAAAAGATTTATCAAAAAAAAAATAGGGAAAAAGAAATTTTTATATTCTGCCAAAGACATCAATTTTCGCCAAATTCAAAACCGAAAAACGAAACGTTATACGATACGAAAAAAAAACTTGAAACGACAAACGTAGTATCATTTTGGACAAATAGTATAACTTAATATTAAATTATTATTATATAATATTATTATTATTATAACTATACTGTTAACTTCAATAGTCTTTTGTCACTTGTGTTTACTCCATATGTATATATAATTGGTAAATGTATTACAATTAATAAAATTAAGCTTTGAATAGCCTGATAGCGTGTATTGTAGATGTATGTTTAAGTATATATTATAATGTAGTTAGATATTGTATTATATATGTTTGATCGTATGTCATATGTTGTCCTATTTTATATTACAAGTTATCCTAAAAAATCAATTACCGATCACTTTTTATTAATACCGATCAGTCTCTTTCGTTTGTTTCTACTCTATCCGTGCGACTCGTCATTGGCGAAATTGTGGCAACACCACAGAAGCCACCCAAAAAAAAAGAAGTTGACAAATAGTATAATTTTACTTTCCATGTACCATAACTTTTCAGGGTCTTAATCCAACCCTGCTGTGGTCTGTGGAGTGGAGTCTTGGATTGGATAGTTGGATTGGTCATAGATGAAGTAGAATATATTATGGGATTGGTTAAGTCTTGGAGTCGTGGATTAGGTGTTCCGAAATCTTAACTGATATGAGGCCTATGAGGGTCATTAAATAATATAAATGCTTATTACAGTAAAGAGTTAATTTAATAATTCATAGTCATAGTGTTCAAGATCTATAACCTACACAATACTTATGTAAGTTTTAGTTTAAATATTTATGAATTATGCAAATATTTAAACATAAATAGATATTTGTTACATTTTTTCCGCCTTGACAAATATTGCATTTCATAAGGATTCCCATAAAAACCTTATTATTAGTAAATGAGAATAAAGATTTCAACTAAGATTTTTTGCAATAGATGGTTGTGCTAGGAAATTATTAACTTTAAACTATATATACATACTTCATATTCAACAGCTATTCAGAATGGAACTACAATACAAGGTGCAAAACTATGATTGGGGGAAGTTGGGTCAAGATAGCACTGTTGCTAAGTTACTGAAAACTGCTGATCCAAATGCTGTAATTGATGATTTGAAACCATATGCTGAACTTTGGGTGGGGACCCACCCTAACGGCCCTTCATTAATTATCGAGAGAGGCATCCTTTTGTCAGAATATATTAAAGATAACCTAGATGCCATAGGCCCTTCAGTTAAGTCTAAGTTTGGAGTAACTGTACCCTTTCTTCTTAAGATATTGTCTGTAAGGAAAGCTTTATCTGTACAAGCGCATCCCAAAAAGGTTGGTTCATGATCTTGTTATGTTTTCAGGATTTTTTATTAAATTATGAAGTCATATATAAAAGATAATGTATTTATTTCAACTATTTTTAGGAGCATGCTGAAGAACTTCATAGACAGTTTCCCGATATGTACAAGGACCCAAATCATAAACCTGAACTTGCCATAGCTTTGACTCCTTTTGAAGCTCTGTGTGGTTTTAGACCATTGAGAGAAATTCAAAACTATATGAAACGTAAGTAATGCTTTAAAGTAAATTTTCTGCTATAATAGTACACAACCACAAGTATTAGGGTTATTCTGCCTGTTTCCCATCCACCACTAGTTTTTGTCCCTTGGACAGAGTTCGTGTAAACAAAAGTGTAGAATAGCATTTCACAACTACATAAACAAAACATGCTGGTACTTCTTAGTTGCCTCATAATATCCAGCTCATACTCCCATCAATTCGCTTCATTAAGTAGGTGTTTGTATAAAATAATTGTTAGTAGACATTTTGGACAAAAACTACTACAATCCATTACATACATACTAAAGTCTATAATAGAACTAACTGTGGCGTGGGAAACAAACATACCTAAAGACCACACAATAAAAACAAACAAATATTATGACCTAACAAATGAATTAACCAAAAACGGTTATGTGGTTAGTTTATATGCTGTAGAAGTTGGAGCAAGGGGTATACCAGCGAAATCCCTATATAACCTACTTAAAGACCTTGGCCTACCAGGAACAACCGTAACTTCCATCCTAGAATGTGTATCTAAGGCGGCATTAGTAGGATCTTATCAAATTTGGTTAGGTAGGGGAGGAGGCTCGAGTGGTGAAGGAGAGCATTGATATATCATAAAGGGGCCCCTTAATCCTACTCCTGGGTTGCAAGTCCCAGGCCCCTCTAGCCTCTTCCTCTGCAACGCGATGGACCCGGCACCCGCACGGTGAATCCATGGAATGCTAAGTAATTTGTCTCATAATCTATATAAAAATATGTGTGGTTTTTTTATAGGTAAGATATTTTTTATTTTGTATTACCTAAATAGAGTATGAATGAAAGTGAAGTTTCATTGTGCTAAAGCAAGTCCTCTAAATGGATGTAAAGCGGCATAATGACCCTATTGGGTGTACTTAAAAAAATACTGCATATCTATATGCAGGATAAAATATTTGTCTTAGGACAGAAATATTTTATCCTGCACAAGAGTGATATCATCTTAACTCTGTTTGGAAATGTTTTATCTTTGAATTCTATCTTTTGGGTTATCAAATGAAAGGGAATATTGAGCTGATTCTGAATATACCATTGATTATATTTTAAACAAGTGGCTGATAAGCAAATAACACATTTAAAACATATTAATTTATATATTCTTATACTATTCTCTATACTTTAAATGCATAATAATATAACAACTGAATATGATCCAATAAATTTAACAAAATAACAAAAATATGGTATATAGAGAAAGAGAATGTACAACTTTCGCTAAAAAAAAATATATTTATCTAAAAATATTAAACAGATAGGCAGTTTGAGATAAATATTGATTTATCTCAAACTACTTATCTCTATAATATTTTTGAAGCAACAACTGCAGTGATGCAGGTCTGGTTCCAGAAAGTTGGTGATTTGTCTAAAATCTTATTATGAATGTAAAAACCCCTATCTTCATGGGTGAGGACTCTTACTTATGATGAAACTAAGGCATTTCTTCATCCTACATAATAGCACGGTGGAAGGGCACTTTGCGAATTCCCTCCTAGCTACCATTCCAAGTATCATCTGTAACAAAGCATCTGACAGTGTGTTTAGACAGCTATCCTTGCTTGAGAGCTAGTTGTTCTGGGCTAAGTCAGTTAACACCTTTGACCGCATCATCACTTACCATCAGGTGAGATCGTGGACAAATGCTAACCTTATCAATTGAGTAAAAAATTGGTGTGAAAATAAAACACGTTTTCTTAAACTGACCTGGTGGTGGACTTGCTACTGCTACAAAATCTAGAAGAGTAAAACTAGCATTACTACTATGAATACGGGCTGGTATTTTCAGTTCAGATGACTTATATTTCCTAAGCAGACTAAACTTCTACTAACCTACTAGACATTGTGAACTACTGTTCAAAGTCCTACGTGTGTGAATAGATCTAGACTAATCAATAATAAAATGAGACTAAACTTGACATTTCCAGCACTACCTATTTAGAAGTTTTAGAACCTGATTTGGATGGTTCAGTTTGTCCAGGAAAAACATCACATGACTACTTACTTTAACTTAATACTTCAATTTTATAAATATTAAGCAATGCTTCAAAGTCACAACCTTATCAAAATTCCTTTATAATGCAGAAATATTATATTCTCAAGTTTAAAAAAGTGTCATTAAAAATTAAATACATAATTAATTATGTTTTCAGAACTTCCGGAACTTATTGGAATACTGTCAAAAGATGCTGTCGATAGTCTACTCAACGCAAATGGTGAACAAGAGGATAGTCACAATATTCTGAAGCCTGTATTTGAGTCCCTCATGACAGCTGATAAAGATGCCATAGCCAATGCTCTGAACATCCTTCTGGCTAGATTAGAAAAAGAAGGTAAAATATTTAAGAAAAGTTCTATTTGTTGTTCTTCATAATTATTTGGCAATTTTTAAAGAAAATTTTATATCTTAGCCATTATATTGATAATTGCCCAAAGTGAAATACTTTGGTTACTTTAGGTTGTGATCTAAAAGGTACTCCAAAGGTTTGTTAGTAGTTTACCCAACACTCAATTCCGGACGGCATTTCGTCATCCAGACCAGATATATTTCCATACTCCAAAAATCTAAAATGCATAGTTCTTATAAAACTTACTGTGCGCTGGGAAACAAACATACATAAAAACAAACAAATATTGCGACTTAACAAATGAATTAACCAAAAATGGTTAAGTCTTCTTCCTTTAGCGCTACAACCCGATGTGAGTCTTGGCCTCCTACACCAACTTCCACTACTTTGCTCTGTCTTTGGCAGTAACTTCCATCTTAGAACATGTATCCAAGGTGGCATTAGTAGAGTCTTTCCATATTTGTATATATCGTTAGACAGCATTGATGATATATTAAAGGGGCCCTGAACCCTACTCCCTGGTAGCAAGTCCCAGATGTCTCTGATTTGGGCCTCTTTGTCTGCACCGCTATGGACCCGGCACCCTTACGGTGATTCCATGGAAGGTGTACAATTAGAAAGAGAAATAAAAGATTTAATTATGCCAATAAGAACAATGTGAATTTCAATATACTACTATATAATATGTATATATAAATTTGTACATTATTTTTATTATATGAAATGTGCAGTTATATTAAAAGTACTCATAGCTTAGAGTAAAAATAAATAAATTTTCTATTTTAGGGATGATATATATTATTTAGATGTGCTTATTAAATTCAACAATTTCCATTCAAAGTATATTGTTGTTAGTTTATCAGTTAACCAAAATATAACTATAATGGAAAGTTATCATTTAATCAAATTCCTGATAACATACACATATTCATAGATAACTGGACATTATAATATTGTAACAACAATCAATATAATCAATCTATTTTATAATTAGCTTAATTCTATGTAAGTATACCTAAACATTTCAATTTTAATTCATACTGCTGACAGGCTTCACTAAAATGTCGAAGGTATTCATTACTTTACTGTACTGTAACAGCCGACTTGTCCACTGCTGGACACAGCTTCTTCTTCTGTCTAGACCTTATCCCATTTATTTGGGCTCGGCCCTCCTTGTCCTTTTTCTCCATTCAATGCGATTTAGCGCTATGTCGTTGTCAAGTTCAGCACTTTTTAGGTCCTTTTGGACCGTCGTCAGCCAAGTGGCGGGTGGTCTTCCACGTGAGCGTTTCGTTGTTAGCAGATCTAGAGACAGCTTTACTATGTGTTCGCTTGGATGTGTCCGTACCACCGTAAGCGTTTCTTTTGGACTTTATCGGCGATCGGAGCAATTTTAAAACTTCCTCTTATATACTCATTTCTTATTTTGTCTAAAAGTGTAACCCCCGCTGAGCAGCGTAACATGCGCATTTCTGTGGAGTGCAGTTTATTAAGGTGTTGCTTATTGGTTGCCCAGCATTCTGAACCATATGGAATCGCGGGTCTTATATAGCTGTTTTGTACAGCATGGCCTTTTACTTTCAAAGGCATTTTCTTGTCGCACATTACGCCCGTGAGTTGTCTCCAGTTCATCCTGTTATGAGTGACTTCTTTTTAAATTTTCCCGTCATTACTTATTATTGAGCCAAGGTATTTAAAATGCGTTACTGTGGGTAGAAGAGTATTTCTTATATATATTTTAATATCGTTTTGGTTTGTGACGTTATCGAAAACATAAGACATATGCTCCGTTTTCTTACGGCTGATATTAAGTCTGTTTGTTTCAAGCGCATCTATCCAATGGTTTAAGTTATTTGTATACGGATGTTTTTCAAGAGCTTATTTTACAAAATTTAACCTATCGCTCACTCGTTCTGCCTTTATAAGTCTTTGAGTCAAGTTCTCGGACAGTACAATACCGACTCCATTTTTGCCGGAGCTGGTTCCATTGCAGATGAGCTTGTACCCGTTGCCTATGAGTTTAGATTTTGCACCCTTCCACTTGGTTTCTTGCACACAACATGCATGGACTTACCTATGAACTAAAAAATATTGTTATTACCCTTTCAGATCAGTCAACGCAAACATCACTCCTATACCCACTTCAATTGCGGCTTCACAAAGACTTCCCCGGTGATGTAGGATGCTGGGCGCCATACTTCTTAAACTACATGCTGTTGAATCCCGGACAGGCCATATTCCTGAAGCCAAACTTGCCTCACGCATATCTTAGTGGAGGTAGATAACAATTTGCTACATATTGATAATAGTAATTTATATAAAAACTGGAACCTACTTCGACAGTCAAATGTTGTGAAATAACTTGGTGAAGTGGGTACCATGCGCACAATATTGTGATAATAGGTACTTTTGAACCATCATGGTACCGACTTCAACAAGGTATTTCACACATTTGAGTGTTGAAATCGGTTCCATATTTTGGTAAAAAAAAATTTTACTACACCATGTTGAACCATAGAGCATGTACAGATCATAATGCTATGAATAAGAAAACTGTCCTTGAAAAAGGCACAGTAAATATATTGTTAAAAGGAGTATAATAAATAATACTCCTTTTATCCTTTAAATAAATATCGAGCGATGAAGCCGTTTCCTGGGTGCATACATCAATGTTCCTAATCGCATTATGCCTAAGACCAAACGGGAAGTAGGAGGTATTTTAAAACATTCTGTTCATTATTGTAACTGACACATATTTCTATATTTTATGCCATACCATAATTATATACATTGCAGAAGTATGGCCTCAGTCCCGTATCTTACGCTTTAATTCATAATAGGTTCGCGTTTGACCACACCCTGCCTGATGTAAAGCATTGATGTGGTATAAGATGGAGCACGCTTACCTAGAAGAAACCTATTTACTCTCGATTTGAAGACACCCATGTTGTATCCATCGGGAAAAACTGACGACGGTAAGGAGTTCCACTCCTTCGCAGTACGCACGAGAAAAGTGGAAGCGAAGCGCTTCGTACGAGTCCTGGGAATATCAACCATGTACGGATGGCGCCTCTCCGTTTGTCTGGACGTCCGATGGAAAAAGGGGGAGGGCGGAACCAAGTCGTGCAGTTCTTGTGCACATTCTCCGAAATGTATCCGGTAAAAGACCGATAGACAAGCGACTTTACGGCGGTGCTCGAGGCTTTGCAGCCGAGACTCCCCTAGAAAGTTGCTGCCTATTAGCCTCTTGGCGCGTCTCTCAATCGACTCAAGTGCCTCGAGTTGGTATTTGGCAGAGCCATCCCAGAGGTGAAAGCAGTACTCAACACAGGACCTTACTTGCGCTTTGTACAAAGTAAGCATTTGTTCCGCTGTGAAGTACCGTCTCACCTTTGAGAGGATGCCAAGTTTTTTAGCGGCTAACTCAGCCTTTGACTCGATATACGAGCCAAAATTTAGAGTCGACGATATAGTAACACCAAGAAGGTCTAGATGGTCTGTGACCGGCACGGATACATCTCGGAATGTTGGAGACAGTTGGAATGGTCTCCTTTTGGCGGAAAACAGACACGCCTGGGTCTTGTTGGCATTGAACTTGGCCAGTTTGGCATCGCCCCAATCGGAGACTGCCTTAAGGGACAAGTTCAATCGTTCGACCATAGCTTCTCTGAGTCTCCGGATCTCCGGCTCACTGGCTCGCACGGTAGAAGTATAGCTCTCTACAACCGTGCTGTCGTCTGCATACCCAAAGGTACCGGGCTTTAGCAGATCGTTGATATGCAGCAGGAAGAGCGTCGCAGAGAGCACTGACCCCTGGGGAACGCTGGCATTAATACCCATTTGATCAGACGAGCAGCCGTCCACGACTACTCGTAATGATCGATCCCTCAGGAAGTCCGATATCCACGCACAAAACCCGGTAGGCAGGCCGTATGCGGGAAGCTTGCTAATAAGGCCGTCATGCCAAACCATTTCAAAGGCCTTAGAGATGTCCAGGGAAACGGCAAGCGCTTCCCCTTGTTTCTCAATGGCCTCGCTCCAGATATAAGTGGCATACGCTAGAAGATCCCCAGTAGACCGATTTCGGCGGAACCCGTATTGATGGTCACTGAGGAGTTCATTCGCTTCTAGGTATGCCAGGTATGCTTCTTTCAACTTCTCTCAGGCTTGTCCCGAGTTGAGGCGATATCAAACGGATTTGATTAGTTTGTGTTGTTGTATGGAGTTCCATAATATACTAACGAATTGAATTGATGCGATGTTGATACGATATCGAGTGGATCTGTGCGCGTCAAACATAATCCTAAGTTGTATCGAATATCGCACGATTGCGTCTGGCTCGTGCATAGCGTACGTGAACAATAAACGCACGGTATAAAATCCGCCGGGGATTTTGTTTCGACGAATTGGCTCGCTAATGGAGCAGAACTCCAGGATGGGCATTTTGTCGGAAGGAGTTGTGAAATGTATTGGTAATTTGCTTGGAAAACGAACCAAGTAAGAAAATGAAAGTATATTTACTCTATGCATAGTTTAAAGGGTTGCAGTGTTGAAATTCCAAAATAAAGTTCATCTCCATTACCGTTAGCACAACGATCCTATTGGTGATTTTTTTTCCACTTACACAGGTCATCTTCCTCACACATATCTGGCGTGGATATGCAGTCTTGGAGGAACCAAAAAGCTTGTTCCAACGAATTCTTCTTTTTCTGTGCCTCTTCCCATTTTAGATGGGGCCGGCCCTCCTTATTTTTCGGCGCCTAGTCTCTCCGTCTTGGGTTGTCGGATCTTGATGGTTTTCCCTATTTCATTAGCTGGGTCATGCTGGTCCACCATGTCGACGGGAGACGGCCTCTACCTCTTTTGCGTTCGGGGAGGCTTAGGGCTTTGTTTACCACATACTCCTCTTGGTCTTCTCATTACGTGGCCGTACCACCTGAGACGGCTTTCAGATAGTTTTTCCGGTCATGGGGCGACCCCAAAGCTGCCGCACATACTCATTCCGGATTTTATAAAGGCTGGTTACTCCTCCCGACCATCTCAACATCTTCATTTCCGTCGTGTGCGTTACCGTCCAACATTCCGCACCGTACATCAACGCCGGTGTAACCGCCATCTTATAAACTTTGCCCTTGGTGCATATATGCATTCGAGGGTCGCAGAGCACACCCGATAACTATCTCCACTTTTGCCATGCCACGTTTATGCGGTGATCTGCGTCCGCCACGTCCTTGTTCCAATGGATTACTTCACTTTATTTTTTTTTATATCGACAGATTGTGTAGAATGCATGGCGTGTTCCGACAACGTGGTCCGCGCTGGTTTAACACCGAAGCACATCGACGTACCCACATTGGTGTCAATGCTGGACTATAGCAGCTATGCCAAGGATCAGCTCCTCTTCCAGCCTCAGCTGGAAGATGCCAACAGCTGCATATGGCGACCACCCGTGCCTGACTTCGCCGTTGTTAAAATAAAGGTAAAGGTTGTTTAACTTATAGTAATTACTATAAAACTATACTACTACATAATGAGCAGTTTAGTTTTATTGGTATTGGAATATATCAAACATGCTATAAGCTAGTTTCAAGGTCAGGTTTAAAAGAGTGGTTACCAAATTGATTTTACAAGAAATTGATGGTTTAACGCGCTGTATGGCAAGTTGCCGCAACTTGCGGCGTCTTTTTGGAATATACCTACTGTTAAATTGATAGATTATTGGAAACAAAAAATTAGTCGATATTCACAGTAACGGCAGCTCCTTCCTTTTGGAATATTGTTATGTTTGCAATAAAGCCTGCTCTGCGTATTACATTACAAAGTTACAAATTTACGAGATAGAAAATTATAGTCCCGCACATGAATTTTCTCTCTCGTAAATGTGTAATCCTTCCTTTTTTCGAAAGAAATAAGGACGAATGGTGCCGCTAGCGGGTAAGCCGCACCAAACAGTCCACTTTAATGGATGTAATGGTGATTCGTTAATGGCTTGAGGATTGTCGTAGCTCCATATACGGCAATTTTGCTTATTGAAGAACCCATTTAACCAGAAATGAGCTTCATCACTATACACAGTTCTTCGATAAAATTGCTCATCTTCGGCCAGTGTCAAATTAGCCCAATCAGCAAAAATGCGACGTAAACGATGGTCCTTTGGCTTTAATTCTTGCATGAGCTGTATTTTATAGGCACGTAAGCCAAGATCCTTACGTATAATTTTCCACGTAGTTGAAAGACAAAGGCCGTTAAGTTAAGATCGACATTTTGACGTTTTTTCAATACTTCACACAACCGTAGTCTCCTTGGTACGCACATTTCTTTGTCTTGTTGATGGTTTTACTACTACTAATTTTACTCTTCTCGCGTAAAATTAGTGTGAAAACGCTCAATACACGCACGAAACAAAAAATAATATATCATCTTTTTCAAAGTAATTTCCCAAAATTTGGAAGCGTTATTCTGGCGTTAAACGATTCCTGATGAATTGCCGAACATTACTGAACAGAAATGTCAAGACAGTTTGACATTCTCAATTGTCAAACCATAGACAACTTCCATCGAAACTTCTCATACAGCTAAAAAACACCCATTATATTGTTGGAAAGTTAAATAAAGATTGTATACTTTAAATGAAGCCAAGCATGTTAAGGTTGAACTGGCCGGTAACTTTTCCATACAAACGCCGTAGGATGATCACTCCCTTATTTGAGGTTTTAGGTCCAGAACTAAGCATGATATCGATTTATCTCTTCATTATCTAGGCTTGTCTTGGCACCGATTTGTAAAAAAAATCTTCACATGATAGTTATAAGCCTCGAAACATCCCTGTAATATCACGAATTTTAGCGCATGTTTAGTCGTAAATAAACGACTTATAGAGCACGAAATCCCTAAAATTATTTACATAGAAGCATAGCTCAGTTCATGATCATTTTAGATAACATTTTGGAAAACAAATACATCCAGTAGTATAATCATAAACATCCTAGAGCCAAAGGTCGGCACACATAGTTTTGCGCGCTAGTTTTTCGTTCAAAATATTGGGCATCTCATGTCAATACTTCCATTCCGCGGTGAGGGAAGCGGGCGGGCGGGTCTCATGCGCAGCACACTAATATATAATTAACAAAACGCACACTACCAAAAGTCACGTGCACCGCGCCGCGATCTTAGAACATAATATTATATTGTAGGAATGCCCTGTTGCTTTTTGGTGTGCACGTATGTATACACTACCAATAAGTAGTGCCTATGCCTACTTACGTACTTATATATATATATATATATATATATATTTACATATGTTGGGAGTTGGGGACCGGATTTTCTTTCGCTGTTGATTAGTTTGTTCGTGATAGTAAGTGTCGGACGCCATAATCCATATAGATAGGTACTTGGGTAATATAAATACGTAACTATGTCTAGGTACTCACCTACTCTCACCTAAGTTAGTACCTAGTAGGTATTAGTCAATACGCAGGTCATGGTAGCTATGGTGAGTACCTAATCATTTTAGCAACACTTAGACAATATAAAAAGCTGCATTTGGTTAGATATGGTATGGACGTAGGTAGTCCGCATTCTTTTTAGAATATAGTCTAAGCAGTAATATAACTTCGAGAAAGTACCTACCTAACACAAAGTAGTAAAGGGTTAGAATTAGAAGCTCAATGGAAGAATACCTACCTATCTACGATATAATTATCATTTATCATATAGGCCTGCCTAGGCACGCAACTGTCAGCGATGTCAAATCGACATTCGCGGGCGCGCATTACATTGCATACCTATCTACATAGCTATAAGATCACAACAAATAATAAAGTTATTACTATGTATCTACCTACGTAAATTAGTAGAATAAGTATGTATATATTTTGTAGTAGGTACTTATACCTAAGGTAGTACGAAAGTTTATATGGTAAACTTAGCGATGATTGTAGGCACTTACCTAATCAAAAATAACCTATGATTAGTTATTGATTTTTATTGGAAATAATTTAAATCAGTTACGGGTAGGTAGAGAATTTTTATTCCAAATGTGTTCTACCAGTATTGGTAGATCCATGATGCCATCGTACATTACCGCTTAGAGACAGATTTTGAAATCAGTACGACACACTCTCATCTCAAAGCTCGCTAGCCGGGCGAGCATTCGCAAAACAACCTTCCACAATGCGGTGAAGTTCATGCCCGCGGCGGGATGCGACCCATAGACCTGTTGCGCGGCAGTCCATTGCTAAGAGCCACCACTGTTTCCCGTTAAGTGTTAAGTGACAGAATTTCTACTTGAGGGTGGTAGCTAGCCAAGCGAGCATTCGCAAAATGCCCTTCTACCAAGCGGTGAATTTCAAGCCCGCGGCGGGATTCGAACAATAGACCTGCTGCGTGGCAGTCCAAAGCTAATGCCACTGAGCCATCACTGCTTCCCGTTAGGTGCTTTCTGACAGATTTTCTACTTGAGGGTGGTAGCTATCCAGGCGAGCATTCGCAAAATGCTCTTCACCAACGCGGGGAAGCTCAATATCGCACCTGGATTCGAACAATGGACCTGCTGCGCGGCAGTCACTAGCTAATGCCACTGGCCCATCACTGCTTCCCGTTAGGCGCTTACTGACAGATTTTCTGCTTGAGGATGGTGGCTAGCCAGGCGAACATTCGCAAAATGCCCTATGCCCTTCCACCAAGCGGTGAAGCTCGAGCCCGCGGCGGGATTCGAACCATAAACATGCTGCGAGGCAGTCCATAGCTAATGCCACTGAGTTCACGTTAGTTGCATGGTGACAGAATTTCAACTTGGGTAGCTATCCCGGCGAGCATTCGCAAAATGCTCTTTTTTTATGCCTGATAGGTTAGCCTTTGACCACTATCTCACCTGATGGTAAGTGATGATGTGGTCGAAGATGTTGTTCAGGCTAACCTAGAAGTACTGGCTCTCAAGGACAGCTGCCGGAACACACCGTTAGATGCTTGGCGACAGATTTTCTACTTGAGGGTGGTAGCTATACAGGCGGGCATTCGCAAAATGCCCTACCACCATGCTATAACGACTGCCATCCTAAGACCACAACCGGGACCAACGGCTTAACGTGCCCTCCGAAGCACGGAAGCGCTCAGTAGTATTGTCCTAGCGGTCACCCATCCAACTCATGACCGCGCGCGACGGTGCTAAACTTTGCTGATCGGTTGAGAACAGCTAAGTAAACTTCGCTACGAACTCTCCACCACGCGGTGAAGCTCAATATCGCGGCGGGATTCAAACTATGGACCTGCTGCGCAGCAGTCCATAACCAATGCCACTGTGCCATCACTGCTTCCCTTTAGGTGCTTGGCGACCGATTTTTTACTTGAGGGTAGTAGCTATCCAGGCGGGCATTCGTATAATGCTCTTCTACCACGCGGTGAAGATTAAGCCCGCGACGGGATTCAAACCATGGACCTGCTGCGCGGAAGTTCATAACCTATGCCACTGAGCCGTCACTGCTTTACAAAATATGTTGTAGTAAAAGCAGTAACTTGCTAATTATGTAATAAATAATTATTGTAGGTAAATATTTACTACATCAATATGAAAAGAACAAACTAATACATTTACTATGTACCTACAAATCATTGTACCTACTTACTAAATATTTACCTACTATAGGTGAAATAACATCAGTATGTTATTATAAAACGAACGAAAATTATAACAACAGGTACCTACTGTCCGAACCAAAATGTATTCCTCTGTGAATATATAATATTATTTTATAAGAAATACCTACACACGTCGTGACGTAGCTTGAGACAATATCTCCGTCCGTCGTCAAACATCGTAATTCGTTCGGCATGGTTCGGCTTTCATTGATATATCGCAAACAAGTGTGCGTAATTAGCGTAGATGCAATACGGGTGTGTGTTGCGCGAGCACTATCTTCTTACTACTACTCATCACGGAGTCTTACCCTTTCCCGCAAAGGTATAGGTGAAATAGCATGCTTTGTTGCCTCGCCCGCTGATAAGTTGGGGCCGCCGGCAAGTGCATCCTTAAGTATTAGAATTAATTGTATTGTTATATGTTTCAAAACTATTTTATCATAATGATAACAAATATTTTAAGAAAATCTTAAATGTTTTATTTAAGTTTTAATATATTTTCTTAAAATATTTGCTATCATCAAATATGGATTTCCTCAAGTGATTTGTCTATCTATTAATTATTTTTTCATAGTGTTTATTCACTTCTTAGTTATGGAAAACTATATGGATATGTTTTTTCAGGTGGAGAGTGGCGACTCATACAACACTGCCAACCGGCCCAGTCCAAGTCTCATCATCATAACAGCAGGATCTGGAGAAGCTTGCGACACTGAACCGATATCTGTCCGACCCGGAACAGTTATCTTCCTGAAGGCGAGTCGGCAACTGACTCTTACACCCAACGACAATGAACATTTGGAAGCGTACCAAGCTATTTGCAATGTGTAGTTAACAAATTAACGATTACAGCTTGACAACAATCTCTGATAATCTTAGTCGAGAGCGCGTGAGGCTTGTAATAAACTGATCTCTGTCCGACCCGGGATCGACGTCTTCAGGTCTGTTTCTGCGCAACTTGTTTGTCCTTGTTTAAAAATCTTTCCTGGCACGTTTCGGTGAATCATAATATCTTTAGCAGATACGCCGTTCTATAAAGCCCATTTATGCAGGCATTGAAA
Organism: Plagodis pulveraria; assembly: GCA_963890685.1. NCBI lineage: Eukaryota > Metazoa > Arthropoda > Insecta > Lepidoptera > Geometridae > Plagodis > Plagodis pulveraria. Next base: position 11,542,066 of record OY982956.1, read on the forward strand.
CATTTAAATGCTGCATCTTGTTTTACTTTTACAGTTGGTGACTCCAATATTACGAGTAAAAGGATTACTCAAAATATGCTCTGTATTTCGGTCCTTTCAAACCAAGTAAAATTCTGTAAAATCCTGTTTTTGATATTTTTTTGCAACCAATCGGCAATAGGTAAGAGTATCTTCAGGATCCCATTCTTCTGTTTCTTGCACATTGATATAGTATTAAATGTAGGCTTTTTCAAGATGATTGGATTAAATCAAGTGAAATAGAGTTCCAGTGACATAAAGAGAATACAACATCCTTCAAATTCAATTTAAGTCAACATCCTGAGAAATAATATGGACAAGCAATTTATTTTTTGTATAAAAATAAAATAAATGTAAAATAAATTTACGTTCTGGATAAGATTTTGACCCCTCCCAATATCGGCTGCAATAAAGGTGTACAGTTTGGTGGTAAAAAGATGGTTTGAATAGTCCCATCACTTGATCTAAGTTCTTGTTCACTTAGGTAGTTGCAAGTTGGATGTTTTAATAAACTTCTTACTTCTGGGATAAAGTATCTCTCTCGGCCCAACTTTTAAATGGATTCACGAAGCTGACTGGCAGACAAATGTTCTTGAAAGTACTGGGATTTTTAGTTTTCCTAATGACTAACTAATTTAATTTGTATGTTCCAGTAGCATTTGAATGTGACATAAATGTGATTCTATCCTTACTCACTTTACGACCTAGTGCGCTCGTTTCTTCGGGGGATACGTTTTATTGGTAGACAGTCTCCAGAACAGCACTCTCGTCTGCATTATAGAAATCAAATCTGTTAAATCTGTTTGTTGTTAAATCTGTCGCCAAGCACCTAACGGTGTGTTCCGGCAGCTGTCCTTGAGAGCCAGTACTTCTAGGTTAGCCTGAACAACATCTTCGACCACATCATCACTTACCATCAGGTGAGATTGTGGTCAAAATATAACCTATCACGCTTAAAAAAAAAAGATTTGGTCAGAAAAAACGCAGTTACTCTACGGCACTGCAGATTCTTCGCTTAACAATTTTTCAATATATTTAATAGAAGGAGACTAAATAGCATAGTACCTAAGTATTTTAAATTTATCCAGCCACACTGGCCCGACAATCATCTTTTTTGGTGTTTTTTTATAAAATTCGATTGCTTTAGCTTACAGTCTCTGACTAGTTTTTGTTTCACCATCTAATAAAATTGCAGCCTAGTGACGTTGTAATTATAGTTTGCATACAGGAAGTATGTGGTCTATGGTTATGTGTTGCTATGTTGTATAATCTATTTTATATTATGATTATTGGAGCTGTTGATCACTGGTGTCATCACATAAGTTACATAATAATATAAATAATAAACATCACATAATTCTAGGTTAGCCTGAATAACATCTTCGATCACATCATCACTTACCATCAGGTGAGATAGTGGTTAAAGGCTACTAACAGGCATAAAAACGCTCAGATAGAAACCATAGAGATGTCTATGGTTTTCTATCTGAGTAACTTATGTGATAATTACAGTTTGGATACAAGTTTGCATAGTATAAAAGACGCCTATACAGGCTTCTGTCTCTTATCATGTGCGAAATATTAAGAAAACGAAACTTGTGAAATGCATTTCTTCAAGATTTTTGCCTTATCAATTTTTTTTTCTGTATGTGTAATAAAATAACTAGTGTTACAAATACAAAATAATTTGTAATTGTGATATTTTAGTATAAAAATGTTTAAGTCAAAGGCATCACATTATGTAGAAAATTATAGTAAGTAAAAAATGTTATGAAGATACATATATTTTATTATAGAGAGACTAAGTTAGTATATAATATTGTTATGCCCAATAAATAAATGAAAGTGAGATGGATACTGTTCGTAAAAAGTGCCTTGTTAAACAATACCTATATACATTGTTATAATCATAATTATGGAATAAACTATTTATTACAAACCCATATTTTTACTCAAACCCATCTCCCAGTATACGACTTACGAATACTTCTGTCGTAACGATTATGCTTAATTAAATTGAATAATTAGGAAGCATTTTATTGGTTACTGTGGTGCAGGTAAAACAGAACTTTGACCGGTTCGAAGTAAGTACTGTATCAGCCGGATCGTCCACTGCTGAATACAGCCTCCCCTATAAAGGGGTATTTGCCATAATCCCCACGTTTGGCAGGCGTCTTGGGGATCGCAGTGTTAGATAGTAGTTCTTTAGAAGGCGCTGCTGCCCACCTTCCAGTATAATTATTCCCTTAGTCGCCTTTTACGATACCCACGGGATGATATGGGGAGGTGCAATTCTAACCCGGCACCCCACGGGGAGCCTGTCGAAGTAAGTACCCGCTGCGAATTATGGTATACTTAGATACCTATTTAGGTTACTTAGGTATATAATAATTGTATCGATTTGTTGTAATATATATATTACATAGGTGCCTAAACTTGCGGTATATTGGTACATTGACATTAAGTGCCGTGAAAATAGTAAGAAAGTTTTGCGTAACACATAAATAAAACGATTAACATGTATAGTAATATTTACTGCTCTCAAAGTATTCTTCATTAAATTAAATTTTAAACACATCATTCGTTACAAAATTACAATGAGAGGATAAATTATAGACATGTGCGGGGTACGCGCCATCCACCCCTATAGTCGGGGTAAGATCTGCCCGCTAAGACATACTATGTGACTGGTGTACATTATAGTATGTGGCTCATAAATCTAATTTGTCCTCTCGTTCTTAAGCATCGTGTTTCGATAATATGTAACCCGCGGAGCATAAGTCATAGCAAAAATTAAAATTAAATGTTTTTCATTCATTCAAACCATTTTTGAAAATATGACGAACGTCTGAGGGCATGTTATTCACGTGCTAGTTTTAAGCTATATCTCGGCTTCTATAGCCCCGTAAATGTCAAACCTCTTAAATCTTTGATTTTTTGAAAATAAAGCACCTAACGGTGCTAGATATGGACATAATGTGTGGTATGGGTCACGAGCATCTATCCTTTTAGAACCCAAAAATGACTAAGTATCTTGATTGTCATGGTGCAACATGATGCGACTTTTTGGTCGTTTATCCCTGTTTCAAAGATACTGGGCAAACAAATGGTGGTACAGCATTAAACTGTATTTTGTTCTTCAAGTGGGACGTGCTGGCAGGACCCGTCAGAAAAAAACGCAACATTTTTCTTGCCTACGCTTTTCGCCTGTCTCATTTTTATTGGTTTTCTATCGCCTTCGAGTACCCCTGTTGCGTTATTATTATTATTATTATTTCTTTGTTAATGGCTTCTGCGGTTTAACCCCTGTTGCGTTGCTATATTGTTATACACAATGAATGAGTTATTTCTTATGTCACACATGACATGAAAAGTTATTTATATAAAATTCGAATTTCAATCATTTATTAGCGGCCAGGAGCGAGGAACTTTAAGGGCCTCTTTAAGGACCTTCAAGTAAAGTGTCAATTATTAACTTTCTGGTTAAAGTTACTCGGCTAATAAAAGTAACAATTATAGTTTGTCAATTTCACAATAAAAAACAGACTTCTGATTAAAAACTTGATGGTTACTTGAAGGAGCTTCGAAGTAAATTCAAATATTCTTTCAAAATCTGTCAACAACGTCACTCATTCGTTCATCGAAAATTATTTTTAATCAAGAAGTTTTTAGCTAGTATGAAGTTTGGAAATACCAACCTTTTTTTTTTTTAAACCAATAAAAATGATAGCCAGATTAACCATGCAATAAGTTATTGGTCACTTAAACTGTGGTAAGTAGGGGAGAGGGGGGCAAGACGGGGTAGCTAACGTTTGATGTGTAATAAAATGGTTACTGTTGTACTTTCTTAATACTTTTTTATTATAATAATCATCTTTGGCAATCAGTCTTTCATAATTTCAGTCATTATAGGAACACTTGTTACAAATTAGCTAATTATAGATCAATATGTGAAAAAAGTCACATCGCCCCATCTTGCCCCCCCGGTGGGGCAAGATGGGGTACCCCTAGGGGCATGATGGGGTATTCATTCATAGAAGCATCTTATTCTTGACAAAACTCGCATATAAAGGTAGCCTCTTCATCTTCATCTTCTACACCCGCACAGCCACAGTGAGCCCATTTGCCGCATAAAGAACACGCAGCCCATCCTTCATTTGAGTCCAAATAACGACCTTCACAAAACAAACAGGGGTATTTTCAGTGTCACTGTCGCTGTTTTCTGGTGATGCAGGAGACTTCGCCACTTTTTTCTTCATTGTTGTTCTACTCTTTTTTACTCCAGGTTTTTTCTGAGTTTTCTTTAATTCTCTCATTTCTTTTCTTTTTTGTTTATCTTCTACAAGACGTTTCTTTTTGTTCACCGTCTCTTCCAAATCGTTTTTGTAGGGTGACGAAGTAATGATAGCCGTTTTTCCTCGCTTTTTATTTACGCGTGAAGTTCTACGAGTTGCTGGAAAGGGCATTACTTGCTGCGGACTAACAACAGAAAATATTGATTGCTGTGGCGGCGTAGTAGGCCTCAAGTCTATTCCTCTATTATCAAGCCAAGTGGAACAACCAGGCTCAGAAGTCAATAAGGTGGCACGTGTTGTAGCAGCAGAGGTTATAGGATTGTTTGGCACAACGACGCAAAGCTCTGTATCAACGCCAGAAGGTGGCAAAACCACAGGATTTGTCGCAAGTGTTGTTACTGTTACAGACATATTCGACACAGGCACATGAGTTGCTTCTATTTCAGGCTCGGTGGTTGATGAACTTGGAAGCATCGTCGCTGCATCGATGGCATTGTCCGGCGCAGATTGGATATTTGTTTCCGTAGGCATGCTAGTATTCACCAAGGGAGCTGATACAATAGCCAGTCCCCTGTTAGGTGTACCAACCGCTTCAGTTTGTGTTTCAGTGACTGACAATCTCTCAGTTTGTGGAATATCTGTCATCAAAGAAGGTGCAAAGTCAGTTTCAGAGAAGACTGTTGGATCAAACGGCCAAATTCCACATTTCTTGAAGCCATTAACAGCTGTTGACATCGTGGATGCTTGAATGAAGGCTTTTCCAAAAATTTCTGCTACTTGACGGACAGTAACAACCATTCCCGGATTGCTGCGAAGCCACGCTGTAATTTGATGATCGTAATACGTGCTCAAAGGTCTCATGTAAGCAACATCAGCAACCTGAAGACGGTGAGTTGTATGTGGGGGGAAGCACAAAATAATCACTCCATGGGATCGAGCTTCATTTATCAGGTCAATGTTTTGCGTGTGGGTGCTGTGTCCATCCAATAATAACAACACAGGTCGATCAACTGTTGCCCCACTAAATTCCACGAACTTTTTGAACCACATTAGGAATAATTCAGCAGTCATCCAACCAGAATCACTACAAACACCCCAAGCACCAGGTGCAGCATTCAGCATTAGCTGTGGGTCCATTCTCTTTCTGGGAAAAACCATCATGGGTGGCATATATTGACCACTGGCACTGAAACATATTTCCACCGTGATGGTAGTACCTCTTTCTGCAGAAGTAATGGCACCCACTTGTTTTCTTCCTTTTTGTGCTATAATTTTAGACTTTGTTTTGGGCACAACTGAAACGCCAGTTTCATCGCAGTTGTATATGCGATCCGGTGTAAGTCTATGTTCATCCAAAACGTTGCTCAGAAAAGTGTAAAACTGACTAACAACTTCTTTATTGAATCCTGCAGCACGTGCAGCTGAAGTGCTTTCTGGTTTCCTAATAGACAGTTCTGGGTGTCTTTCCATAAACATTCGGACCCAGTCCTTACCAGCTTCTTTTTTATCATCGTTGAAAGGATGTTGTTTATTATTTTTTACAGCTAAGCTGTAAGCTAAAGCTTTTAAGTCTTTGGTGGTAAGACCATAAAGTCGGCTTTCCATGTCCAATATATAGTCGCAAAGCTCCTTCTCTTCGTCTTTAGAAAACACCTGCTTCTTAGGGCCTAACGGAACCTTTATTGTATTGGCAGTAACTGCAGGTTCCGGGCCTTCCAGATTTCTACGAGCAATAGCCACTTTTCTTTCTAAAGTTGTCTGCGGGACAGAAAACGTCTTTGCTGCCAGCAGGTATCCCATTTTTCCTTCTATAACAGAATCCACCGCTTTTTTCATATTGTCTTCCGACCATTCCCCTCTGTTTGTTTTCTTTTTGTAAGTTTTCACCATTCTAAAATAAGATAAATAAACACATTAAAGAACTATCATAACTTATATTTTTAGTGAGGGCAAGATGGGGTACACCTATTCATAGCCATACCCCATCTTGCCCTCTCATACCAAATGAAATATAAAATTTCATTGTAAAAATGCTATGTTCGCTAGTGAGACAAACAAGTTCTTACCTGATAGTTTAATCATTAGCACACTTTTTTAACTTTGAGATAAATCTTAACTGCTATTATGTACGTGAATTTCACATCCGAACGAAACTGTAAAAATCACAAGTAAAGTGTCAAAACTCAGTTTTTTTGTCACGAAATAAAACACGCGTGCGATCTCTGTTTACTAAATACACCGACTGATTGGCAACATGGCGGCGCAGCGACACGCGCTAAAACAATTCTGATTGGTCGATCGGTTCGCCGGTAAAACCAGGTACCCCGTCATGCCCGCTACCCCGTCTTGCCCCCCCCTCCCCTACTACTTAGCCATTGTGAAATTCATATGCAAGGTTACTTGTGAATTAAACTGGCAATTAGCCTACTCGAAACTTTACTTGAAGGTCGTGAAAGAGGCCCTCAGTGTGCTCTGAGTAAAACTTGGAAATATGGATAACCCTGCGTAGGGAGAGTAGGCATTTGAATCTCCTATGGGCCACTAATAAACATACTTTTCTGGCTTTACAATGATTGCAGCTAAGTGAATTTTTTCGGCGTTTTGCCTCTCTTCCATCTCTCTTATGATAATAAGTGATAACAGAAACTGAAGAATCGCCCAAAAGCACGAAGACACGCCTAGAGACACGAAGATTTGAATCAGATGCTAGAAAGGACGCTCAAAAACACGAATAGGCACCCAGAGACGCATACGGATATGAAGAGACGGTCATTGGCACGTAACGACACCTAGAGGAACTACAAGAGATGCGAACTGGTATGAGAAGACGTCAGAAGGCACGAAGAAACAGCTCAAGGCACGCAAACCACTGTTACCACGTCCACTGCTTTGTATGAAACACCATCATCTGACGGGTTGCTGACTATAAACAGAGTACATGGTAGAACGATCCTAACATCTGGGGCGTAGAAATCAAAATTTAAACCGTTTTATTGCTCTTGTACCATGTTTGGTATGAATTCACGACTTTTAAATAAAAGTACTCGTACCTATTATCACGAAAAGTTATTTACTATATTGATATTCGAGCATTGGCTCGATATGCGCATAATTCCATATTATGTTACCCCTGAAATCTATCGTATATTGTTTTTTGTTAAAAATTAAGTTTACCCGAAACAAATCAATTCAATAACTACATAAGAAGATATATTTGAAATCGTAAAAAATATTCTTCTCAACATCTCGCGTATTACGTGATCGAGAACAATAGCACAGAATAAAAAGTCAATAGAGGAACCTTGTAACAAAACATAAATAATTACTTAAAAATAAATCGACTTCCACTACTGAACATACTTTTCATGTATATTATTATATAAGTACCTACATTAAAAGTATGTACATAAATAGACGTATCCGTATCACAAGTTCAATTAAATGTGTCGTATTTCATAAATGATGGCAATAAAAAAACCACCGAAGTGAGAACTTTTTAATTTTTCTAACTAGTTTAGAAATATAAAAATAAACCGCCATTGGATGCAGCGGTCAAAGTTAATCACCCTGTGGGTGCGGTGGACTGCGTTTAATCCACAGCCTGGACACTCGACTCATTCTCTATACAAAAGCCGCGTTCTAACTACCTATTACACAGACACCACACAAATGTTGCTTTTGTACACGCGTAAATGTGTGCGTGAACTCTAAGGTTAGATGAATAAAAAATAGATATGTTTGAATCATTTATTGTAACAATAAACTTAAATAATTAAAAAATTATACGGCTTAAAATTATATAAATATTTGACGTAACGGCATTGATTAAAAGCTGCGGACTAAAAGATCTTTCTTATAAATTTTCCAAAAATTACTATTTTCCTCGTTCACACTCTTCAGTATCTATATCCAGTCGTTAACACTGTCTGCCATAATGACCATGCATAGGATTGAGGTTTATTTTTCTGTGCATCCGGAAAACAACTTAGTACCAACCACAAACGTCCCATGACGTTTTTGGTTTTCCATTACTTAAACATGTCACCCTCATATTCCCATACCACAATATATCACCTATACCATTAAAAAAAAACATTTTCATCCATTTAGTTTGAGTAGACCAAACAGCGAAATGTTAATATATATTTACAGATTTTGAGGTTTTATGTTTTTAAATCGAATATCTTTGATGCAATCTATAATCAACATATATACTTCTTGGTACCAATGCAGTCCTCACTATATACTCTTATGCTCACTATTTCCTCTATGGAAAATAAATGATAATACACCTTTTTATAGAAAAAAAATACTGGAAATGGGGTTTGAACACACGACAAAAATGGTGGGAAATAGTAATTTAATTGCTATTTTTATTTTTTCGTAACTAACTCACCTAGAACTTTGTTTCTTCTTTTGATATGATAATTTACTATTGTTCTTTAGCCATGAATTGTTACAGATTTTTACACCAAATATCTTAAAGTAACAAGCCTTACTCCATCTTAGACGCAGCTCCCGATTGGACTCTTTTGATGTACACGTATGAAAAACATTACAAAATCCCTGAGGATGTTGGTGTTTCGTCATCCAAACCAGCCATATTTCTATACTCAAAGAATCTAAAACGCATAGTACTTACTGACCTTACTGTGCCGTGGGAAACAAACATACCTAAAGCCCACACAATAAAAACTAACAAATATTATGACCTAACAAATGAATTAATCAAAAACGGTTATGTGGTTAATTCATATGCTGTAGAAGTCGGAGCAAGGGGTATACCAGCAAAATCCCTATACAACCTACTACAAGACCTTGGCCTGTCAATAACAACCGTAACTTCCATCCTAGAACGTGTATCCAAGGCGGCATTAGTAGGATCTTACCAAATTTGGTTGGGCAGGGGAGGAGGCTCGAGCGGTGAAAGGGAGCATTAATGCATCATAAAGGGGCCCCTTAACCTTACTCACTGGGTTGCAAGTCCCAGGCATCTTGACTGGAGCCTCTTCCTCTGCAACGCTATGGACCCGGCACCCGCACGGTGAATCCATGGAATGCTAAGTAAATTCGTCTCATTAAAACAACACAATTGTTTTAAGAACTTTGGCGGGAAAACTGTTTAGGAGAGCAATAATTTTTTCTGAAAAACTATACCACCTACGGCTTTGGTCCTTCTTTGGTATTATTATTGACATGTAATTTATACACCTGTATTATTTCCGATTTTTTGGTTTAGAAGTTTAGAATTAGTTACGAGATTATTTGATACGCAAATTTGCATCGGTAAGTGTTTGCGTTGCAAAATGTATCGAGTAAAAAATGACTTATACATATGCAAAATTGCGGTTTTCTAGGTTTATAACTGTTGACGTAGTTACGAGATTAATATGAAATGACGTAATATTTTGGGGCCAAAATGTAATTTGTGCTGGTTTCAGATTTCATCAAAATATTAGGTCCTTACATATGAAATTGGCGTTTTTCGTACTGGCCACTTTAATCACGAATTTCTCCTCTTTGGTAAGGAATTCCAAATTCAAATTTGTACAGCTATAGACTCATGTATTTGTGCTTCGATGATCGTCATTCATTTGTTTTTTTTCTTCTGTTTTTTTCTGTTTGCGTCACTCATTTTACAAAATGGAAAACCTTAAATATCGCATTATTTACGAGTACGAGTTCCGCCGTGGCACTAGTGCTGCGGAAACAACTCGAAGGGTGAATGATGTGTATGGCGGTCGTGTTGCAAAAGAAAACACAGTTCGTTTTTGGTTCCAACGTTTTCGTTCTGGAAATTTCGACCTGCAGAACAAGCCCCGTGGACGGCCTGAGACTCAAGTTGATAATGAAGAGTTGAAGGCTATTGTGGAAGCGGATCCATCGCAAACCACGTCCGAGTTAGCTGCAGGCTGCAATGTTAGTGATAAAACTGTTTTAATTCACTTGAAGCAAATTGGGAAGATTAAAAAGCTTGAAAGGTGGGTACCTCACGAATTGACTGAAACAAACCGGCAAACGCGCGTCGACTGCTGCGTTACATTACTAAACCGGCACAATAATGAAGGTATTTTAAACCGAGTCATTACCTGTGATGAAAAATGGGTTCTTTACGATAATCGGAAGCGCTCAGCGCAATGGTTAGATCCTGGCCAGCCAGCCAAATCCTGCCCCAAGCGAAAATTAACCCCAAAAAAGTTACTTGTAACGTTTGGTGGACTAGTGCCGGTATTGTTCATTACAGTTTTTTCAAATCTGGCCAGACTATTATGGCTGATGTCTATTGTCAGGAATTGCAAACCATGATGGAAAAGCTAGCGGCTAAACAACCTAGGCTGGTCAATCGCTCCACGCCACTGCTGCTTCACGACAACGCTAGACCACACACTGCGCTACAGACGGCTACTAAATTAGAAGAGCTTCAATTGGAAAGTCTAAGACATCCTCCGTACTCCCCGGACCTTGCTCCAATAGATTACCATTTTTTTCGAAATTTGGATAACTTCTTGCAAGGGAAAAAATTCAACTCCGATGGGGCAGTCCAAATCGCCTTCAAAGATTTTATTGATTCCCGTCCGACTGGTTTTTTTAGTAAAGGGATCAATGAACTACCTATGAGATGGCAAAAGTGCATAGAAAATAATGGTTCATACTTTGATTAATTAAATATATTATATTAAAAAATATTCGACTTTTTGTTCCTCCCATACAAAACGCCAATTTCATATGTAAGGACCTAATATTCAAAATACATCCGTTATCTCAGAAAAATATGGATTTTTTCTTATATGGGCAAGGATGCATCCTTTTGAAAACCATTTGGACTATGAAAGTCGGACTTACGCAGATTTTATGGTAAATTATACGACTATCGACCGCTAACTGGTAACCCGGTTTGTACAAATGATGAAAAAGCCGGGAGGCCGGTTTGTACAAATTAGGAAGGTAGTTTAATTTCCAGCTGAAGTTATCGCTGTGTTCACTTATAGACATTAACTGAATCCAAAAATATTGGAAATCAATTATTCGCCTGTCATCTTATTCTCCTAGAACAAAAGTTATAGTGAGTTACAAATTTAAACTAGAATAATATAAAAACTAGCAGACCAAAAAGAAGAAGTCAACCCTTTGAGGTTGTTAGTATTTTTCCAACAACGCTGTATAAGGCTGCATAATTGTGACGTTTCCTTTTTTTAACACAATGGATGAACAGAAACTAAAGATGTAGTTACTTAACAAAACAACAATACTTATATTATGGACAACAAATATAAAGTATAGTTTGTTACTTAAAAAAATAAAGACATGATCAAAACTCTGTGGTCGCACTATAAACTTGCGTCTAAGCGTTCCGCGTACGAAACGTCAGAGCAAGGCAAAACGAACACAGGTCCTACCTCGATGGGCGCTCGCGCGGTATACAAAGTTACTTTATGCGGTACTGATCGCCTCGCGCTTGTGCATTTCAATTTATGAGCATTTCGAGCTATGTTAAATATTTTTTCTTGTCTAACAAAACAGAGTAAATATCACAATTAATTAAAGATCAGATTAATTAAAGAATGAACTTTCTTTTCATATAATATCTGTTTGGAATTACACTTTATTAAACGCAATATATCGTGGTAAACTGCTGATATAATTCGTGGAAATTGGCGCAAGATCTTTTTTTTTTTTCTACAATGACGATTAATTATCTATATTCTAGTACACTATGTGTCAACAGGATTATATGCGTGATGCACAGTTTTTTTTTTTAAGTTAATTTGATGAATCTTTATACAAGAGATAGAACTCTGAAGTTGGCTATGTGTACTTTAATTCGTAAAACAAGGTGCAGGAGATTGGCCACTACAAAATAATTAATGTTATGTTTGCAAATCTGGTACATTAACTGAAAAGAGAACAGATTATTCTATTTTTATCAATTATTAAACAACTTGTAGATATTTCCTATGATAGTAAATTAAGCGCTTAAAATCTTCGTATACCGCATTAAAATGTAAAATGCCTCTTAATATACGTACAGCAGTAACGACATTTTGTACATTATGTACGTTCGAAGTACATCATTTTAAGATATAATTAAAAGGTATTCACTATAGTGGCTCTGCCGCAGAGCATCACGCCTTGTTTCGCCGCAAACGAAGTCGATATCCATGGATATTTTTTGCAAACGAAAATCTTCTAAAATAACCATTATTTGTATGGCGGTTTGAATAAACTACTAAGACAAAGTATTATGTTTGTATTTTTTTCAATACCTACTGTAAACTACCAGTTTTTATAAGTTGCCAACTGTATAACTTAAGAACGACAAATAGGTAGGTACTTAGTGTAGGTTACCAAGAATGACTTACCTCGTTTTATCCTTAGGGAATCTATAAAAAAAACTCCCATCCTTTTCTCGTTTAGTTGATAAGCAACCGTAAACAAGACAAAAGTATCCCATTCTCAACTTTTAAAATACTCGTACAATCGTCACGCTCCGTCGCACGTCTATGTGCGCGAGTTGCGCGTCCCATACTCAAGTCAGTTCATCGACAGCCCAGAATCGGTGGCGGGGTGAGGAAGACTCGTCTTGGTGGGGGGAGAGGAGTGTCCATTCTATACGTACTATTATTATATGTTCTATGGTTTAAACTATCGACTATTTGGGTGCTTCAGCGTGCACCTTCTGGTACCTAGGTATATAAAATATGAAAAGTATTCTTAAATCTTAGTGATTGTACCTACTGCACTGCATAAAACCTACAACACCTAACGATTATCACAATTTGATAAGCTCTCAAAAAATCAGTGGTAACAATGTTAAATTATTTACAACCGGGAAAACATTTTGTAAACGATCTAGGTACAGCTTGTGTAACTGAAATCATATTACAAACAACAATTGTTGAAACCGATTGATAAAACCACCGAAGAATCGTAAGTCAATCTTGAATAGCATAATCACAATTTGTAATCATCTAAAATGGGTAATTTCACGGTAAACAACTGGCGGTTGGGGGATTGCAAAAGAATAAATCAATATTGCATCGTCAATGGTGACTAATCAACGGTTACCGATCTTATTATCAACTTGGTTAGGTAGTAAAACTCGCGTTTTGTTACCGAATATTAGACTGTAAACTGGCATGGATTAATTTTATCCCCCAATGTTGTCCTTACTTACTTGCTAGAGACAAAATTACCTACAGGGAAAAAAATATCTATTGATATTTCGGAGGTAATATGTACCCGTTTTAAAAAAGCGGCCAAGTGCGAGTCGGACTCCTGTACCGAGGGCTCCGTGCAAACCTATAGGTATATAAGTAAAAATTTGGTATTTTTATTGTGAAATCGATATCACAATTTAAAAAGGAAAAATTACGAAGAGCATACATTTTTAGTGTAACTAAAAATGTATGCTCTTCGTAATTTTTCCTTTATCTGCGCTATGAGACGTTGCATCGTAACAAATTTCAAGATTCTGAGTTCACGGGATTATTAGACTACTAAGAAGTACACATTTCGTCTAAAATGCGCTGTTTTTACAATCATTTCCGTCCAGTGGACGGTAACTAGAGGGACACGGGAGACACGCACAATAACCCAGGTAGGGTTGTCTTAACTAAGCAATTTCTTTGTCAGAAGTTTTTGTCGTTTTTGCACACATTTCCCAAAATGAGTGGTCTCGTGTTAAATAGTTCGGAACGTCTCGTATTTTTGTAAAGATGTTTCGTTATCGCATCGTAACTAACCGTACATTAGCCTAGAATGAACTCCACAAACATTCAATAGTTCTAATTCAATGAATCGTATCTTTTTTGTTAAGGTGACTGACTGATTATGTAACAGTACCACTTCTGCTACACGCTTCTGGCGTTTTACCTTCAAGGATGACGGAATTAAATAACTTCTGAAGGACTGAGAGTACCGGTTTTCCACCCGCTCTCAGATGTTCTGTCGTGATTCCGTCATCACCTGGCGCCATGTTGTCCTTAAGCTGTTTGAGAGCCTTTCTAATCTCGTATAGGCTGATTTCCGGGATATCTTCGGTAAAGTGTCGGGTCAGTTTAGCTCTCCTGTCCTGAGCTGCACTGACAACGGGTTCTCGTGTCGAGGTGTATAGCTGTCCATAAAACCTCTCAAGCTCTCTCAGAATCTCCGGTTTTGATGAGATGATTCTGCCATCGTCGATCTTCAGCTTGGTCATTTGGCTTTGCCCTATAGACGATTTTTTTTCGATCACTTTGGAGCCTTGGCAATCGAGCGTAAGTTCGATTGCAGTCTTTATCCGATTATTATTGAAGGCGCGCAGTGCCTTGGATATTCGTCTATTGAGCTTGCCGTAGTTTGACATATCAGCTGAAGATTGCAGTCTCATCTCATTCCGGTCTTCCATCAGCTTGATGGTTTCGTCTGAGAGTTTCTTTGCTTTGTTTCACCCACGGTTTAAGATGAGGGGGTGACATTCTAGCCCGGCACCCCACGGGCGAAGTGGCCTACCACACACTTAATATTATGTGAAACAGAACCGTTGTGAACCTATACCATAATTGTTACCGATAGGTATATAATAATCATTTATTCATAACTCAGAAAAATAATATCTAGTATAATATTAGAGTTGGTAGGTATATTACATTTTCTTGAGTTAGCTTAATTGCACACTTGGGAATCCCTACACCCCACACTAGGTCTCATTCGAGCCTGTGTAATGGGCCTGCATTAACTCTTCGCGGTCATTTTAATCCACTCGTCCTTCCACATATTATGCATTACAAACCTAACCAAAACAAGGTCATACACGAACGTCCTCATCCCATCTACGCCAAATTCCAAACCGGTACAACAACTTACAACAATTAGAAATTATTCCGCGCAACTGCGGGTACCTCAGAGCAGATGTCGTCGTCATATAATTAGTACTAACTATCCTGACTTAAAACAATTGAACAGAAACCACATCGCAACCGTAAACTACCCTCGTGTTCAACCAAAAATAAGAGTAAAACACCAAGATACATGGACAAGAGGTATAATTATTGTATTTCTAGTATACATCGCACCACGTGCGTGCGATATCTAGGTAGGTTAGATAGCTACACCTACTGCTACGAGAATTGTATCGCAAGTGTAGAACCTGTGAGACCTTTTAATAGGTCTACTTTCGGAAATCGTGCATTAATGTGCAAGCCTTTGGCTGTTAAATTGGTGCAAAAAGTTAACATACACGTAGGTACCTATATAATTTGCTAATAATGTTAAAACGGGTTGTAATCATATATTGACCGTCTATGCATAGCTCCCTTGACCTGCTTGATTTTTTAAAATAATTCGTCTTTTTTATAGAGTTTTAGTTTATGTTGTAGTTAAGGTTTGATTAAGAATTATTTATTTATTTATTTATTCATCGAAATATAGTAATACAAATCAAAGGGGTTAGTTAATAATGTCCTTAAACCTACATTAGGTTTGTCTAGACATTAAGTTCTCGTTGTTATCTTTAAATATTTAAGTTTTGAAGCGTTCGTAGCGAAGATTACTTAGCTGTTCTTAACCGATCAGCAAAATTAAGCAACGTCGCCCGCGGTCATGAGTTGGATGGGTGACCGCTAGTGACATTACTACTGAGCGCTTTCGTGCTTCGGAGGGCACGTTAAGCCGTCGGTCCCGGTTGTGGCCCGCCTAGGGGCATTCGCAAATTGCCCTACCACCATGCTATAACGACTGTTATTCTAAGACAACAACCGGGACCGACGGCTATTACTATATTTCGATGAATAAATACCTACCACCCTCAAGTAGAAAATCTGTCGCCAAACACCTAACGGTGTGTTCCGGCTGCTGTCCTTGAGAGCCAGTAATTCTAGGTTAGTCTGAACAACATCTTCGACCACATCATCACTTACCATCAGGTGAGATAGTGGTCAAAGACTAACCTATCAGGAATAAAAAAAAAAAAAAATGATATCGACAATAGTAAACACAAAATAAAACTTACAAAACAGGTAGATTTAACATAAACATTACATACAATATCGTTAGTATGCAGGGGGCTGTTAGATAGGTATACAGCACGCGGTGTCTAAGGGATTACACATTTTCGGCGCCAAAAGTGAGATTTCAATTTATTTATATACTTACACTAACAAAACTTGCAAATTATTAAGAATAGAGTTCACGAAGCGCTTTCCATACACACGTAGTTTCGTCATATTTTAAATACCAAGTGTTTAAACTGGGTAAAATTTTGTATGCATATTGCTAAGCCTAATGCTATGCTTGTGGTTTGCCAGTTTTTCGATTGATTATTTATTATATATCTAAATAGCAAATCACATATAAAACGATTTTTGAAAATACTAAATTTTAGCAGGATCTATTAGTTTTTTTAGTTTTTTGAACCAGTGATGGCTCAGTGGCATTGGCTATGGACTGCTGTGCAGCAGGTCCATGGTTCGAATACCGCCGCGGGCTTGAGCTTCACCGCATGGTGGAAGGGCATTTTGCAAATACCCGTCTGGGTAGCGATCCCCCTCGAGTGGAAAATCTGTCGCCAAGCACCTAACAGTGTGTTCCGGCAGCAGTCCTTGAGAGCCAGTAAAATTACAGGCACATGAGACCTAACAACTGTACGTCTCAGTCTGACGGGTATAGTGCAATTCGTCGTTGACGAAATGCATCTGTTATAGGCAGAGGTTAGTCCACTTAACATCAGGTGGGCCTTGGGCTTGTTCCGTCACAATAACATAAAATAAATAAATAAAAATGAAATAAATTAATTACAGGCGCACGAGAAATATAACGTCATGTCTCAGGGTGATGGGCGCAATGCAGTTTGTCACTTGTGACGAAGTGCATCTGTTATGGGCAAAGGTTACTGCTTAACACCAGAAAGAGATGGGCATCGTGCTTGTTCCGTCACAAACCCATAAAAAATACGTTTCATGTGCCTGAAGGAATCTTTGCGTTGAGGTCTGTGGATAGTAAATAACCAGGACATAACTATACAGCGAAGGTGGTTAAAAAGTTGTAAGTTAATATAGTGTCGAGTTTTATAAAAGGAAAATGTTTTTATTTATACTAGCACACGACCGCGAATCCGCCGCGACTGTCCGTCTCCGAACCCATCGCCAGGGGAGAGCCCCCTATTGCGACACGCCTTCACACATGGCGTTTCGCAACCACCTCTGGACCAACCCTGAAAATGGGCGCCAGATGACCCCGTGCCTAGACGCCCTAGGTCCCCCTGCGGCTGACTAGATAAGCAGCCGCGCCGACTGCTGCTTTGGCTGCAGATGACAGCGAGAGCGCCATACCGACAGTCCTCTTCCCCTGCGGCCCCCCCGCGTCCACCATGGAACGGTGCCGGCCGCAGTAAGGTCGGAGTAGTAGTAGGGATAGCGTAGCACCCTAGTCTTTAATACCGTCACTCCTATTCCGCCGCAGCCTCCATCCTTCAGCCGAGGTGCCGCCTATATGCCTGCCCGCTTCTGTAGCGGTGCCATCATTCCGCAACCTACAGCCGCTTCAAAATGGGCTTAAGGGTGAACTGGCCGGCCCGTTCTCCATACAAACGTCGTAGGGTGATCACTCCCTTATTTGAGGATTTAGGTCCAAAATAAAACATAATACCGATTGACCTCGTTATTATCTAGGCTTGTATGATGCCGAAATTTTAATAAAATAATTATCTTGGGAATTATGAGCCTCGAAACATTTTCATATAAAGTTTTTGAGGCTCGTAACTTACAACTTAATTATTTTTTAAAAATTTTGGCATAGTACAAGCCTAGATAATGACTATATCAATCGGTATTATGCTTAATTCTGGACCTAAAACCTCAAATAAAGGAGTGATCACCCTACGACGTTTGTATGGAGAAGTGACCGGCCAGTTCAACCTTAAAGAAAAAAGCCCAGATAAACTTTTCGAAGGGATCGCTTCACCGTGGTATGGTAACCCACCCACAGTCCTACGGTTACTAATTATACCCTATCCCTTTAAGTTTGTTTTCAATAATAATACATGAAATACGTCCAAGTTATTGTACATTGCATCATAGTTTATTTATCGACATACCTTTCAATCAACCTCGTCTACACTGGTCGTTACCTTCTATCCAAATGTCCAACTAATCAGCTATTTGATTTGTTATGTCGAAAACCTAAATGCTTAGCGTTAATAACCCTCATTAGGTCTGATGGTTAATTATTTTTAATATATAGTGCATCCGGTAGAGATACAATAATTGACCGAAATCGAAAAATCAGAAGGATGGATGACTATAACTTTTTACTGGATTACCTATACAATCTTGATGATTTTTTATGGGTAGAGTATACCTAAAAGTTAATCTCATTTCATTAACTTATTAGCTTTGAGTTATGTTTAAGTTTATTAATGAACTAAAAAAAAGTATTTGCCCATATACCTATACCTAGATGACTTATATTTTTTTATGCTTGATATAGGTTTGCTTTTGACCACTTTCTTACCTGATGGTAAGGGATGATGTGGTCGAGATGGTTGAAGAAACGAGAGGTCGATGATGTATAACGACTGTCATCCTAAGACAACAACCGGGACCGACGGCTTAACGTGCCCTCCGAAGCATGGAAGCGCTCAGTAGTAATGTCACTAGCGGTCACCCATCCAACTCATGACCGCGGCGGACGTTGCTTAACTTTGCTGCTTAACAGCTAAGCTAAACTACGCTACGAGCGCTTCGATTATTGCAACTCTTACCGATCTCTATCAGTATAGTGCTCGAGTGGTACGATCTTAGGCCCTACCAAAAAGCCCCCCTTGACATTAACTTTGTATATAATAATAATCAATTGGAATCCATTGACGCGGCAACACTATTCGGCCTAGAACTAGATTCGTACTTAAATTGGAAATCGCATATTCAAAAAATTAAAACAAAATTATCAAGTTTTGTATATGCACTGAGAGAACTACGACGAGCTACAGACGTTACAGCGTACTTCGCATATGCATACTCCTGGTTCAGATATGGAATTATACTGTGGGGAAATAGTTCAATGATAGAAGATCTTTTTATACTACAAAAAAAGTGTATCCGTATCCTTGCCAATATCAAAACCCCCAATATTAGTAAACCATACTTTCATAAACCATTATTTATAAAATATAAAATTTTAACCATATCGTCCATATACATATTAGAAACTTTTAAATTCGTCAAAAACTAACCCCTTCTTTTTTAAAAAGGAAACTGATATGCCACGTAGGTACCCAACAAGATTTCAACACAATTTAGTGATGACGAAATCTAGAATAAAAATGGATAGCTCCAGCCTAAATTCAATGGCCATGAAAATATTTAACAAATTACCAGTTGGATTAAAACAAGAAGAAAATGAACATACATTTGAAAAAAGTCTAAAAAACACATTAATTAATAAATCTTATTATTCTCTTGACGACTTCCTTAAAGAATAATGTAGTATATTAATGATAAGAAATAGACCGGCCCACTCCTCACCAACATTGCTACACCCAAATAGGGTAATTATGTGATACCTATAACCTTGTGTTTATTTAAGATCTGCATGTACAACCACATAATTCTGCAATAAAATATTTGATTTGATTTGATCGAACTTTACGCGTTTACATGCACGCAAGTCTAGCTAAAAAGAGAAAATAAGGCACCTTGTTCCTACACTACTACTATTACATGAAAGTTACTGTATTTACGTGACAAAAAAATCGCTCTTCTACGAACCACGCGGCCGTCTATTTATGAATGAAATTGTTATCATTATCTATGATGCGCATGGATTAACATAATTTTGCAACCGTTAAGTGAAATATTTGGTGTGATTTAGTGTCGACTGTTTTTACTTTTCGACAGGCTTATGTGATATATCAAGCAAAGGGATCAATGGTGCCTTTCAACTGAAACTATATCTCCTCGCAAAGCAGGCACAGACAGTGGTGGCTGGAACGATGAGTGGCGTGGTTAGATAGAAGATAATTCACCAAATTCAATACATCAGAAATTGTATCATCACCTATTATAGGTGTTACTGTTAGTGGACTTTTTCTTCGCACGCTCTCGCATGGTGGTAAAGCATTTTGCGAATGCCCACCTTGCTAACACCTAACGGTGTGTTCCGGCAGCTGTCCTTGAGAGCCAGTAATTCTAGGTTAGCCTGAACAACATCTTCGACCACATCATCACTTACCATTAGGTGTGATAGTGGTCAAAAGGCTAACCTATCATGCAAAAAAAAACACCGCACAAAAGATAAGAAGGGAAAGAAAACAATGGTATCGGTATAAACCTACTCATGTGAGGTGTGGTAATTCCTTTGTGCATGTGAGCTTTGATCTGAAGTATTGCCTGCAATCAAATTTAACATACCACGTAAAATATACACTCAGGTAGATTATCATGAGATTAGAGAACTGTGTAATCCAATTCAAGGTCTTAGCTGATCTCTGTTCCAATCATATACAATAATGTTAAATAGGTTTCTACCAAACATTTCGCATAATAGTCGTGATACGAATTAGAATAACATGTGCAGTTAGATGCTAAAGTTACCGTAAGTATATTGTTATAAATATATTCGTACTAACTATACTGGAAATTGAAGCCATTCCCGTCAAATAAAAAATATATAATAAATAACTAAATTACTTGCATACTTACCTATTTAATTATTTGAGAAAAATCATCAAGCCTGTATTAGGCCCTCCGAAAGGGCCGACACAGTAGATGTCTTAACACCCTCGATTCTATGTACATAATAAAAGAGCGAGCCGATTGTATTGTATAATCGTGACGGGATGTCTGTCCTGTTCATGATGAGGGACTCCTCAATGGTTTACCGAGTAAACATTACTCTATTGATTTGACACAAGTCTGATTAACTCACCTACATATAGAAATAGATTTCTAACAATTTCCTACTTCCAAACCGAAGAGGGTTCTCAGTCTCACTCGACGCTTCTTTTGACGCTTCTTTAATATTACACTACTCCTTTAAATGTACGATAGAAGATCGAGGCCATACATATATTTCAATGTATATACATTTTATACCTAGCTTTGTATGTAATTTGTACGGGAGGTACCTACCACCCAATTTCGTATTCGTTTGTGCTTGCCTTGTAGCGGAAGTAAAGATCGTGCTATGTTCAGATCCATATCGAAAAGGAGTTCTAATTACGTGAAGGTTCTGATGTTCTTATGTTCTTGTATAATATTAAAGTCAAAATCATCATTAGCTTCAAAATGCATCCAAGTATTTTACTATATGAAACTATTTCGTTCACGACACTGCGTCAGTTATTCGTAATTTGCATTCTTTGTGTAAGCAAGTATGTTGTTTGGTACCTTTTATTTAAATCGTGATTAATCACTGCAATCAGTAGATGTTTGAGAAATAAGTTCATTCGTGACTTGTCGCAGCCCAGCAAGGGTTCAGGGCTTCATACGTAGGTACGTCAATATAGATTTACGTGCCTTTGCATACAGAGATAAAACGATACGACCAATTTGGTTTCCATATGGTTCACATAACCCACTTTAAGGTGCACTTAAATTTGGTTAGGAGTTATGAAACTTGATTGGCTGTGTACCCGGTAATTTATTAATTAAATCTAATGTCTCAATTATCTCTAAATCTCTGTATCATGCATAGTCTAAACTTGACACAGTAAGTAGCTTGTAAGTTGGGCCGGTTGTCGTCGTATCAACTGTTCGGCATTGCATTGAAGCTTAAGATCAATGTCGTAATATCACTTGCGGCTATTGTCATTTCAACAACGGATATGTAAATTGTGACATTAGTCATTGTAATACCCACACCGTAGCTAATATGACAAGTTAAGATATCGCTTACATTACAAATTCGCAACGTTCTGGTATTCTCAGCCGGGCAGGTCAGAGCAGGCGTTATGCGAATATGTGACGCTTTCACAATACTGCTCTTATTTTACACTTAAATCTGTCTAGATTTATATAAATGTTATATTGAATGGGAACATCCAAAACAATAATTTCATCTAACGTCTACTACCCTAGGTTTTGCGGTAGAGTATAAAACCAAACAATTTTTTCTGTGATCTACCTGTGTATTAGGTTCATAGTAAGTAACAGCATAGTTAACTCCATCGAAAATCAAGTTTTTATTTTTAGGTCAGCGTCGAATATCATTAGTTCTCAATTACACAACTTGTCTAGACTTAGGCCACGTAACGAAACGTCGCAAGCACCATTGAGTAGTGAATGAAAGACAAGGCTTGAGTGATTTATGAATTTCAGACATTAAAGTAGGTCGTAATCACATCCTGGGGCTCCAAATAAAACTGGACTTATCATTGAAATGTTGATCGAGATGTGATCGCAACTCGATTCACTCGATGACCGTGGTGCGAATGCAACATTGACAGTTCCGATTATATCCAGTCATGCGAAGATTGTATCTAAATATAATAATTGCGAATGTAGATCCACATAAAAGTCCTGTAACAACATATCTGATGCCATACGATCTCTGGCAGATATATAAGTAATCGATAAAATCTATAATATTACATTACAGTACATTACATTACATTTTGAAGCGCTCGTAGCGAAGTTTACTAAGCTGTTCTCAACCGATCAGCAAAGTTAAGCAACGTCGCCCGCGGTCATGAGTTGGATGGGTGACCGCTAGTGACATTACTACTGAGCGTTTCCGTGCTTCGGAGGGCACGTTAAGCCGTCGGTCCCGGTTGTTGTCTTAGGATGGCAGTCGTTATAGCATGGTGGTAGGGCATTTTGCGAATGCCCGCCTGGCTAGCAACCACCCTCAAGTAGAAAATCTGTCGCCAAGCACCTAACGGTGTGTTTCGGCAGCTGTCCTTGAGAGCCAGTACATCTAGGTTAGCCTGAACAACATCTTCGACCACATCATCACTTACCATCAGGTGAGATAGTGGTCAAAGGCTAACCTATTAGTCATAAAAAAAAAAAAAAAAAAAGTAGATAAATTCAAAGGGCAAGCATTGTTCCAAATCATCCTCAAAAGTAAATTAATGCGATTAGGAAACCACCATTCACTTGGAACTAATGTGTTACTATGTGGTACCTAAACGTGTTCACGAATTAAAGATTACCACTGCTCGGTGCAATGCAAAGGTCGATATCCACTTACTTCGAGATTTATTACACACACATTAAGATCTAGATGAAAAATATGGAGATATAGTAGAATGGTTGCAAATAACTGCGAACTCACGAATGTGAGTAGGTGAACTAAAGTATCTTCTACTAATCTTGTTTATAAGATATTTCAAATGGAACCATAAGCATAAAAGTACTTGCAGTAAGAATTTTGACAGTCCTTGCAACGCAACAAATTGTACATGTATAGGTATATCGGTTGAAATATACAAGGTATTGCTGTACACATAGGTAAGTGTGTCAAGTTATTGGTGGGTCAGCAAATTGAAGTTCGGTTTTCGTCACTTGTCTCTTAGGAATGCCGTGTCATTTATCATACATACTACTTAACAGTTTTTATTCATCGAACACCTTATACCATGTCTAGCTGTTGTGCTTAAAAGCACAATTAATATTATGCTTATTAGTCAATTAGTCAATATAGTTTGAACACCTGATAAAGTATAGCCCCACGACTTGGTTGTTCGTGACCCGATAAATTACGAAATCTGTCCAACTACTATAGTTACTTGGAACAGCTACGTACATAGTAAATCCGCCCACTGGGCACCGCCGCACCCTCGCTCGCCTAGTATCAGATGCTGGACCACATGTGTAATGAGAATTGATGAATTACTATTCGATAAATAATAAGTACGGATAATGATACCTACTACGAAGCCTTAAGCAGATATTAGGTGCACTTATATTTGGCCATTGACCGAACGAAATGTATTGTAAAATATTGTTATTTTCTTAATTATTTCAGCTAATTTGCTATATGCTGAATACGTGAACGACCAAAATAATTGCTACTTTCGTGTGATGTCAATATTGTAATTAGTTTATTAATGTTTTCATTGTGTACTTGTTTAAATATTGATAAGATATTTTTGTGCGTAATACTGAAAAGAACTCTACAAGGTCTTATCCGTTTATCATGCTTCCAAAATTTTAATGAGACTTGATATATTACGTTCTAGATGTTGGATAGGATGAGGATGGTTCACATAAAGTAGGACAAGGTCGCAGATGATATCGTTAATGCGCTCACATTTTATGTGATTTAATTATAATAGACGGCTCGAGCTTGCGATGCGATTTCGCAAATGTAATTGAGAAGCGTGAACGGGATCGGCCACCGATTGCAAATAATTACTGCCGACGATGGTTTATTGACGTCGCAGTCGTTTTGCCTGCTTCTAACTGCGCCTGTCAGGGATGAATCACGATGCATATATCTAGTCATGAGAAGTATACTTGGTAACATGTAAGTAGCATATAGTATATAAGTACCTATTTATATATATCTATATTGTTTCTTCTAAAACCCAAAGTGCGGTTACACTTAGGTTTAGTCGGCCACAAATGGGTGCAGCCAAATCCAATTGGCTAAACATAGGTGTAACCTAGTTTAGAAATTACGTTAACGCCCTCGATACTGGTAATTAACTTAACGTTAGGTGGGCCACATGAAAATATACATTTGTTTCCTAAGGTTAGTGTAGTCTTTGACCACTATTTCACCTGATGATGATGTAGTCGAAGATGTTGTTCAGGCTAACCTAGATTTACAGGCTCTCAAGGACAGCTGCCGGAACACACCGTTATGTGCTTGGCGACAGATTTTCTACTTGAGGGTGGTAGCTAGCCAGGCGGGCATTCCTAAAGGCAAAATGGCCTACTGCTTTAACGACTGCAATCCTTCGACAACAACCGGGACCGACGGCTTAACGTGCCCTCCGAAGCACGGAAGCGCTCAGTAGTAATGTCACAAGCGGTCACCCATCCAAGTCATGACCGCAACGGACGCAGCTTAACTTAACTGATCGGTTAAGAACGACTAAGCAAAAATCGCTACGAGCGATTCAAAAGTTTCTTTATATTTTAAATATGTACTAAGTATTTAAACTCAGTGACTTTTAGCTTAATATCTATTGTTGTGGTTTCCAGTTATTCGTTTTCTTATGTATTTTATCTCTTATTATGAACATAAGAATTCCCAAACAAAAAGAGGTTTTCCGAATAATTTTGTTATTACATAATTTTACGGAAAACTGGCAAACGATAGGCAAGCGTAGACATTGGACCTAGGGATACCTATACCTACAAGCAAAATTTCACTGATATGACGATACTACGTATGTATGGAAAGCCCTTTGTAGAATATAGTTACTAATGTAAATATATCATTTGGTTACCAAAGCAGCAATGTGCTGTTGTATTTTATGTTTTTGGTGCCGGGCTAGAATGTCACCCCCCTATCTCTACCCATGTGTGTCATAAGAGGCGACTAGGGTAACACACCAGAAGGTGCGTGGGCAGCAGCGCTTTCTGAGGAACTGATTTCTCATACTGGCGGCTGAACTCAGCTTCCCTCATAATGGGGGAAGCTGAGTTCAGCCGTGGACAATCCGGCTGATACAGTTAATATTATAATGAGTAAAATTGGCAAGGTATATTCACACCACAATAAAGTATATACATATCATATACAGGGTTATAGGTAAAATGCTAACAACCTCTTAGGGTTGACTTCTGCTAGTCCTAACAAACATTTAGAGATGATTATTTTTTTGCTTTCTATAATAATTTTTTTAACTCTAAGAGGTTGTTAGAATTTTACCAATAACCCTGTATAAATTCATTGACCTATATATACTAGACGCGACATCTCAAACAAGGATAGTCGACCATTCAAGGTATGCCTGCCGGCATACTCTCCCCTACACGCAGCTGGGCACTCGTAGAGTTGACACGCACTTTACGTTCGAAAATTGTGTATTAAAATACACAATTGATAATACACAATTTTCGAACGTAGAGTGCGTATAATCTCTACGAGTGCCCAGTTGCGCGTGCGGGAGGATATGCCGGCCGGCATACTTGCACTGGTCGACTATCCTTGTTTGAGATGTCGCGTCTAGTATATTAGGTCAATGTATAAATTATGACACAGCAAAAATAGAAAAAGCAAGCCATAACCGTACAATATCATATGTTATACCTAATCTACAGGGTATGGGCAAATATTTTTTTTCAGCTTAAATTTTTTCCTCGTTCAAAGTATAACCATAGTAAAACCATACAAGTAGTTTGACTTCATAGAGCAGCACCAAAAGGTACATGCGCGCGCCCGTATGCGCGTGCCATAGCATACACACAAATGTAAAATATCTAGCGTGTCCAGCGTCCGTTGATTTATTATTGAAAATCATAAAAATCGTATCTGTAGGTTGGTAGCTATGAATTGATTTGCTGTAACTTTACTCATTGCTTAATACAAAAAGAACTCAAATATATAAAATAAATATAAAACTATATTTAGCGGATAATGTTGTAATTAGCTGCGTTAATTTCACGGATTGCCATTAATTGTTGGGCTGCGTAGGTAGCAATCGATATTGCAATTTCTTATCTGCTAATCGGCGATTGCCGTCACGACATCATGAGGAAAGATTGCTTGCTAAACACGGATTACTTAAATACTCTTAATTATAGATCTATAATACTATTCTCTAAACGTCCTAAACAATTACTAAATATAGATAGTTAGTATTGGGAAAAAATAAATGTGAAAAGTCTGTTTCTGCGTGGTGGACTGACGATGTTAGCGATATTAGCGTTGAGGTGGTTTTGATTAGCTCTAAAACGTTCTGTGATAAGTTTCATACATAAATAGTGTTTTGATTACGCTACTTGTATAGCCAGCGATTGATCCGCGATCTTTAAATCTAAACATGTCTAATTTTTAATTTTTATACATTTATCTCTATAAGGTTTTTATTCCTAATAGGTTGAACTCTCTCTCACTTGATTGTGAATGTGGTCGAAGATGCTGTTCACGCTATATAACTTAGAATTATACTGTGGAGGATTGTGAATTTTTCTTCTTTGTTTGTTTCAATATAACTTTGTTATAATAGCTGTAATCTTCCGAATACAAGTAAAATAAAATACTGTCTGTCAAGGACAGTTGCCGGAACGGAACACACCTAGTGCTTGGCGACAGACCTGAGAATGGTAGCTAGCCAGGTCGGAAATCGCAAAATGCCCTACCAACATGCTATAATGACTGGCATCTTAAGGCAACCACCGGAAACAGCGGCTTAACGTACTCTCTGCGTACTCGGTCACCCATCCAAAAAATGACCGCAGCTGACCTTCGGTAAAGAACGACGCTATACGATTGTTTTAAAATGCGCGCGCTTCACATCATTATATCCCGAAAGAGTTGGTCTGATACAAAGGAAAGAAAGAAACGTAGAAGCGTAATACTTATCTAAGAGCATAGAATAAATTAATCTAGTACCTTAAACTCTAAGTTAAGTTAAACAATAGATTCAGGTGTTACTTTGCGGAAATCCATAATTAATATATCTTAAGAACTACAACTACAACAAATATTTTAAGAAAACATTAAATTTATATTACAATTTTTCTCGATCGTGCGAGCGTACAGTCAACACCTCCGAGGATGTTTCGTATAGAAGCGAAACGCGACGAAAATTCTTCCGGTTTGACTGCATGGGGTTTGTGACGTCACGTCAGTTTAGCAGGAAAATTAGGTGGTATTGTCCCTAGATATGTTTTTAAGTGTTTTATTTAAATATTAATTTAATGTTTTCTTTATATATCTATGTTTAAATTATTTGTTATTATTCTATGTTAAGTTTTTTTTATATTTAATTAAATAAATAAGTTGTAACAGTATGTACAACAAGAGGCTTGTTTCATCAGGTTAAATAGAAGGTAGGTATAGTATCAAAGCTCCCACTCTACACTACCCTACATTACATGCAGCCTTCGCAGTCACATGACTCGATGCTTCGTGAATTATTATTGTTCTACTTTTCTATTCTGTGAACAGAGAGATATACGCATCTGTGTAATATGCCCTTCATAGGATGATCTAATCGGTAGCATTTGTGAAATCTAACTTTCACAAGCTCAGCGTGCTCAATACTAAATTATGGTAGGTAATGTACTGCGAACATATTATGTCCAGACTATAATAAGTAGGTTGTAATACCTACTTACTTATTATCGATCAATAGAATTGTAATATTATTATGTTAAGATTATATTTAAAGGTATATAAGATAAATTTTGCATGGTGGTAGGGCATTTTACGAATGTCCGCCTGGCTAGCCCTCAAGTAGAAAATCTGTCGCCAAGCACCTAACGGTTTTTTCCGGCAACCTAGAATTACTGGCTCTCAAGCCAGTATTTCTAGATTAGCCTGAACAACATCTTCGACCAAATCATCACTTACCATCAGGTGAGATAGTGGTCAAAGGCATAAAAAAAAGTCTAACCTATCAGGCATAAAAAAAATGTGTGACTTCTGTGTACGATAAAATCCGGAACGAGGATTTTCGTCGAAGAACCAAAGTCACCGACATAGCTTTCATAGCTATTTGCAAGTTGAAGTGGCAATGGGCAGACCACATTGCTCGACGAACTGATAACTGACAGCAAAGAAAGGTTCTCCAGTGGTAACCACATTATACCGAATTGGTAGGCCTCCCACTAGGTTGACTGACGACATCGTAGCCGTAGGTAGCCATTGATTACAAACGGCTAATAGCCGTTCTTTCTGGGGTTCTATAGGGTAGGCGTGTGTTCAACAGTGAACGTCTTCTGGCTGATGATGATGTGATAAGAAGTTTAAGATTAGAATTTAAGATGGTGTAAGCATGAATACCTATATCTTATAAAATAAATATCTTATGTATGTATTATATTTTATAAAGCATGTATGCATAGGTATTACAAAATAAAGTACTTATTTTATAAGATATAGGTATTCATGCTTACTCAAAAGCCTAAAAGCAATAAGTTCTCTGAGAACAAACAAAATGAACTACAGTTTTAAAAGTGTATGTCGTGGTGTGCCCTTATGCCGATTTGTTACATTATCGTTCAGTTTTACTTTAGGTGTTACTAAGTTTACATTGTCCCTGTCCGTCCATACCGACCTTCAGAGAGCTGTACCTTTTGACCCGCAATAGGACGCCGATTGAAATGTTCACAGTATGTGCTATAGCGGATGGCATAACAAATAATAATGATTAGTAAAGGTAAAAAGTTAGTGTCCATACAAGAAACGTGTTATTCATCGTTTTCAGTTTTTGTTTTATCGCCAAACCGTAATACCTAACAAGAAACTTTAAACTTAGGTAGTGTAGTTAATATGGTGCATCAAATAATAAAAACCTAAAAATATTGTGCTTTGGTACGGAGCCCTCGAAGTGCGACCCCAAATCAAATTGAAATAGGCGTTTTCAGTATTTTTGGTTTAAGTAGTACAAAATATTTACCCACAGATTTTAACTTAGTTCGAGTTTTTAAGGTAAGCTCCATCATTAGAGGTCAAATACACTAAACTCAGTAGCAAAAAGAACTATATAATTTAATTAAACGTCTTATCTAATATTTAGATTAAGATCTAATTCTACACAAAATATCGCAATTTCAAAACAACAAAGACATCAGTGACAATAATAAGTCCCGGTATTTCATTTTGAATACGGAGCCATAAAAACTTATTTCTTAGTAGTAATTGAATGAGTAAAGGATTACTAAGAATTTATTTTTCTAATAGTAAACTGTTATTTTTTTTTTGTTTTTCTACTAGTAACTAAAAGAAAAAATATATTGTTTGTTTTAATATTCACTTTAATGCCTAAACAACCTAAAATTTTACAACATTTATTAACTAATGCACTTAAGTAAGATGCACTTATCATTACTCTCATTCCGGTCTAATAAATAGGTATAATTACTGCTTACGATACTACCTTACGTAACTTATTTTAGCAAAATAACACATATTTTAATGATCTGATCAATGATCACTTCATATAAACAAAGGTAAGTTTAAAAAAACAAATAAATAAGAGATGGGTAGGTAACATATTATATCGGATAGTTGCGTAATACGAACAGTTACCTCGTTACTTAATTACCTCGACTTAATTTTCCAAACTGAACTTTAACTAGTGACATTTATTTTCCAAAAAAGGAGGAAGGTTTTCAAGTCCACGCGTATTATGTATGTTTTGCTTCCCAAAATGGACTTATTCCTTTCAGTTTATGATGTTCATAATTATATCCGACATTGTTATTTAAGCGAGCTTATTGATATCCTATATTATGGAGTTTTTTTTCATAGCCATTCCATTTTTTGTCCACGTCTATAAATTGCTATTAAAATTCTATATACATATTATTACTGTTAATTTTGTCGTTAAAACAAGCATAACAGGCCATGAATCCACAAAGGAGACGTACATCCCTGCAAAAAAGAAGAAATAGGCTATATTTACACATATAAAACGTATGGTCAAGATATCCGTCCTATAGCCACCAGACTCGGCAGGAGATCGAAGTTAAATCTGCAATATGAAGAAAAACTGGTCCTCTACTACCTGGAGTTTTTCAGGAGTCTCAAAGTATTTTTTTTTTAATATTTGTCATTAACGGGTTATAGAGATTAACAATAAGTATATGATGCTCATGACTAATTACATAAATTTTATCTGACCGGTCATTTCTCCATACAAACATCGAAGGATGATCATGGACCCTTGGACTCCCGACTACCGCTTCAACGGTTGTATAGAGAAGTGATAGGATAGTTCAACCATAAGATTCAGGAACAAGCTCAGATAACTATAGTTACTTACAGTTCGTTTTGCTTAAGGATAATCTGTGATTTGTTGGACTTCGGTTGATTGACTATCCGGTAAAAGACCGATAGATAAGTGACTTTACAGCGCGCGGTGGTGCTCGAGGCTTTGCAGCCGAATCCCCCAATAAAGTTATGTTGTATTAATAGTAAATAATTTTATGTACTCATACTGTCTTTCATTTAATCAACATTAGTAGTTCAATATTCCTATTCACTAAACAATGCATTGTTTGAAAGACATTACTTGAAGCTTTTAAATTATTTTTTTGTGGGAGGAAGTCTTGGGATTATATGTATAAACGTTTCTTTTTCGAGAACAATAGCTTTTAGAAATCTGGGAATAAGCCGTGTAAATAAAATAAATTGAGGAGTATCATCGGTTACGAGGCAATCCAGAGTAGAGTGCACGGAGCGCTTTCCATACAAACATAGTTTTGTCATATTTTAAATACCTAGTGTTCAAACTCAATGAAATTTTGTACGCATATTGCTGAGCCTAATATCTATGCTCTTAAGGAACTGTCGAATGCTGAAATTCCGTCACTATTGGACTGCATAATAGTGAAAGAGAGACAGCGACGGTGGAATCGCGATATGTTTGGATGAAAAACGAAAGAAAGCTTATTTAACACAAAACAAAGTTAAATCGAAAATCTATCTGAACTTGCCCCTCCTGATAGGGTTTTACTATTTTATTTTTATATACATACATACATAATTAATTAAGATATTTACGTTACAAGTATTATTATATGTAGAAAATTTTAAATAAACTCGTACGGAATTCTCGGCCCTAGAAAATATAATGGAAACATATAGTTTTCTTACAAACAAAATACAAACTAAATGTATTTTGCAAAAGTAATAAAGCTACTTAATTACAAGTGTTTAATTACAAGAATTAAAATATTTGATTTTACGTGTATGAATCAAAATATTTTTTATTTATATTTTGCTGTAATGTTAGCCCCGTGGGGAGCCGGGCTACAATGCACACTCACGTTGCTACCTGTGGGTGTCTTAAGAGTCGACTACAGGTAAAATACCGGAAGGAGGGTAGCAGCACCTTCTGAGGAACTGGATAACTTAAACTGCGATCGCCAAGACGTCTGCCAAGCGTGGAGTATGGAGTATGGTATGGTATGGCAAACCTCCTCTTAATGGGGAAGGCTGTGTTCAGTAGTGGACAATCTGGCTGATACAGTACAGTGTACATTAATGTTAGATCTTTATTAAATTCTAATACGTTGAGGTTTCTTATGCAGATGGTTTTATTTATTTTATTGTAAGTAAATATAAGGACCAACAAAATTTACAAAATATTGAGCGAATGTTGCTGTGCGCTGACGTACACTCTGAATTTTCCTCCACTTTTTGGACTTATGTCAGCGGATCAGATGAGGAATGAATTCTCTCTCCCTCTCCTGCTCCTGCGCAGAGGTAGGTCACCTCTGCGAAACCAAGAAGAGATCACCACCCACGACTTCTAATGTCGTCTGCCGTTACCATATCTTCGGAGTTTGTATGATACCTAAGTATAGCACCAATAAGATTGCAGCCAAGCGGCTCTCGGCTCAAAATCTCACAATCTTATGTCGCGTTAATATTTGTGGATATAATGACATGCACATACTCTGGTTGGTCTTCTATAAAATACTCCTGGTAGGACTTATTGGCTGAATTTCTCATTTTTTGGGTGTTTAAAACGAGATTCATTAGCATTTCCATAAAACATAGGTTTCAATTCGGGCCCTATAATATACTTATCAACATTCAAAATGAAAATATAGGTAATACATAATGTCCTTAGTACTCATATTAAAACAGCATTTCTGCCTACATTTACTTAATGGCAATTGCGTGAGGTGATCATCTGTGATATAACAAGTTCTTACATAAATGTTACAAACATGTGAGCTATTATAAATACATTAATATTATTCACATATCCCGTATTATATTTACTAGAAAACGTATAACCACATACTTAATAGGACTTGCGTAGATAATGAACTTTTAAATTAATTTGAAACTTCTACACCGCAATTTGTATCAGTAGAGGGCAGTGGTGTAACTTATAGACTATCAAAAAATTATGAAGGGCTCAAATGAAGGGACTTTCACAAATGAACCAAAACGCTCGCATTAAATTAGTCTTGAATTAACAGTGTTAAAGATTTGCATAACTTTAAAATCGTTGCTCTCTTCAATGTTATTTTTATACATCGTCACATTAAACCCCTGGCAGAGGGTCTAAGAAAGAATGCATTTCATGAATGGCGCGGGCTTAAACATAATTTCTGCAATTGTAAAAAAGCTTAACGTATTTTTTTCATCTTTAATCACTATATCACTTGATATAAAGTGATACGGTGTTCACGCTACCGTTAGCCAGGCGAGCAGCAACAATACGTTGAATGAATCGTACTTGGCCAATCACCATGTATAGGTACGTAGCAACAAATTTCGTGATCTCCAAGCCTAGATCAGAGGCCGATAGCGATTTAGCTATAGAGCAAGCGAAGCAAGTATTGTTGCAAATGCCCTGTCGTGACCTAGTAAGTAATGACCACTTTTTATTGACTTACAGCTTAGCTTTCGAAAACGAAGGCTACTAAGGACCTGGAATTAAATTGTTACTTGGAATGCCTGTTAATTATGAACTGAGTTAAAAGACTTAGGAATTTTATAATAATATTTGTATGACAAAATATGTCATAAATGATGTAATGGAAATCAATAAATTTGTAACATACCTATAAAGCAACTATAATTACTGACGTGTCACGGGGACAACACTTTTAAAGTAGGTACTTACAAGCTGTGCAATATACCAAGGGAATTTGTACCAGAAGTTTTACAATTTATCAAATGCTCAATATCATTACAAATATAATTTGATATTTATATTTTTTACTATGTATTTTATTTTAAATGCTACCAATTAATCAGTATGTCTAGTACATTTTATCTTCAATAATTGTTATATCATTTGTTGATATGTCACAAGTATGTATTGTCTTGTAACTGAAGAGTAATACTTTATAACGCATTGTTTCAGGATGTATACAAGGTTATCGGTAAAATGCTAACAACCTCTTAGGGTTGACTTCTGCTAGTCCTAACTCCTAACAAATATTTTGAGTTTTTTTTTGTTTTTGTCTATGTGTATTTGACGTAATAAGCACGAGGACCACCTGATGTTAAAAGTATCTTGTGGCTGTAATCTATTATTTCATATTTTTTATTACTTTGCTCTTTGTAAATATTGAAAACTCTATTCAAAGGGAGCACGGCGTGGTCCAGTGTTGCCACGGCGGGCGCTCTTGGCTCGGAGTACTAGCAGAGAGTTTTACTACGTAACTATACTACTCTACCCGTGGATGTCGTAAGAGGCGACTAAGGGAAACACACCAGAAGGTGGGCAGCAGCGCTTTCTAAGGAACTGACATCTCACACTGCGATTCCCAAGACGGCTGCCAAGCCTGGGGGTTATGGCAAACCACAAGGGAGCAGGCTGTGTTCAGCAGTGGACAATCCGGCTGATACAGTAGGTACAGTACCCTATATTTAGGAAATTACTTTTCGAATTAGCTTGTAAGTTGACGATCTCGTTACTGGAATTGTTTTCATATTTAGGTAACTAGGTCAAATTTTACAATTTGTTATTTATGGCATTAAGAACAAGTAGACCACAGTGGTTGGTGTTGCGCAACATCCGCTTGAATAAAACGCTTGAAGTGTTATTTTAGTTTACAGAGCAATTGATTTGGACATGAAGGTCGCATTCCTGCTTGTTTATCGGATTACCATGACGGATGCTAACGTCAATTATGTCAAATTCTATGTAAGTATTAAATATTGTAACCTATATGATGATTACCTACCTATCTTTAACAAATGTCTTTTAGTGCTGCGTACTTATAAGACTTGCTTTGCGCTGTACTAAATGATGTTGGCTTAAGTTATGCAATGATTACAAGTAAGAAGGTAAATACGAATATTATTGTCTGCAGACAAGAAACTGTTACTTTCAGAATTTCACGGAAAAAATTAGTCGTAAAAACTCAAGTCACGATATCTTGAATTACTTACACGTGTTCTTGCCTGAGTCTACATAAAATAAAGTGTTAACCAAATACGTCTTTACGACCATAAACGCGTTTTAAATGCCTTTCATTGCAACATCCATGTAAGGTACCGTTTAGTCCGAAATCGACCATTTCCATCTTGACAATTTTGTTTCGGTAACGGTAGCGTAAGGTTCCGGACATATGATTCGACGTTGGGAAAACGTGTAGGTACCTTCCAACTACATACTGAGCAGACAACACATGCGGCACTTGTATCATCTTGCATAACATCTTCGGCCGTCTCTCTGGCGAACTATGCACATTACTCGGTTTCACAACTCAGACATGCTCTTACCCAAACTGATTGCGGAAAACAACCCAATAAAATTAAACAAACCGGAAAGAGTTACTCCTCATTAATCTATGAGGTCATTTCTGATCCGGCACCAAGTTTGGCAACTTTCTAGCAACGACGATCTTTTGTCCTTACTTGTGTAATATGTATGACATTGATGAAAACATAATAAACTTATTATTTTGTCAACACGCAGTCTATTTAAAGCGAGCTCCATTTTCGTTGTGTGGTTAAAGGATCACGCAATCGAGTGTAAAATTACATGTTTGCGATTGGAGATAAATAAGTATGATTATTATATACTTTTATGACATCAATACTGCTTAAGCATTATGATATAAACGATACAATAACTGGATTATCCGATCACGATGCAAATTGATATATAATTAAGCTCTACGCGATTAACAAATATTAAGTTATACTGAGATTGTATACATATGATAAATAATGGCTATGCACCCACTCTCCTCTAAACATCTACGTAAGTACCGAGTTGTTTTATTGACGTGGAGATAAAAAGGCAATTAGACATTTTAAGTGAGATTATATTGGAGCCGGAATTGAGCAACCTCAATAAAACTGCCTGCATGACTTTGAAAATTGTTAAATATTACACTTACTTGCCTTCACAACTAAATACTGGCTTACTTTGAGCACTCCCAATATTTTATTGGTGCTTCACGAGAATAATTAACTGTGAAGTAATTTGTAGAAACATTGAAGGTACGAGGCATAGTCTACTGCTAGTTGGTTTTACGGTAAACATTTTTAACGAATAAAACATGTAATAAAAATATAGCCTTGTCAATCTTAGTAATGTAATAAAATTAATATTTTATTTAAAAATTAAATTCTCGTGAGTTTCACCCATAATTAAATATGTATAAATTAACGGGCAAAACAACCTTACGTGAGTGGTTTGCCGGTTAATTGATAATAATTAAGTATTTAAATTATTTATTGATTTATACTTCGTTTTTAGGGTTCACGTACTATGTAGGGTTATGTGTTTGGTTCCATGTCATAGGAGGCAATGTTGATGCCATCTTTAGATAGAGGGCAAGTTTCAGAATCCGGACTGCGTTATAATAAAAGGCATTAAAACCCAACTACTAAGCCTCCTCTGTCCATCCTTCCGTACAAACTTTAAAGGGCTTTAAAACTGTAATAGGGAGCCAATTGTTTTTTTAGTATGGCGGATTACCTAGCTAATAATAATAGTAACAATTAGCTAAAAATAAAATAAAGTAGGAAAGCCTTTTAATGTAGGTAAGTATTTAGTTCTTATGATAAATATGTACATCTAATTCTTACAAACAAACGTATAAATAAGTAATTAAATTTCATTTATGAACTTAGCTAACAACAAATAATAAAAACTGACGAAATGTGTTGACTTTCTTTAAGCGCTAAGCTACGTTCCTTAAGCGCTAAGTAAATATTGCAAGCACTGGATTGTAAGTGCCAGTGTCATAACTATTATGGGAGAAGCCTATGGTTCCTGAAACACTGAACACTGAAACAGCTGATGCTAGTTCGGGAACCTATATAGATTCATATTTACTGTGTACTTATATAACTTGAGTTGATAAAAACTATTTGTATTTGTGGGTTCGCCCTGGGTGTAACTAGTAGTGTAGTAGTGAGGATTGTATATTGATTACCAAAAATATTCTAAGAACTCAACGTAGAATAAGTACTGTTGCGTTTTGTGCTCTGGTTAGAGTTATGGTTGCTCAGCCACAAAACCACAAAATCTTACTTATCGTAAACCAAAGCCATTAGCTTAGAGACACGAATTTTGTTATTGTTACGATTGGTTGATTTCTATCTCTTTTATAACGTATGTTAAAAAGTTTTACGCCAGTTTCTCGGAACACTCCTCTCAATTGGAAGAAGCTAGTAATGGGATGACTACCCAGAGGTGAGAGCAGTAGGTACTTTTTGTGAGGCCGAAACTTATAAAGTTGCAGGCGATGGGCTGAGGTGAAGTACCGCCTCGTCTTTAGCATATCAAGCTTTTTAGAGACGAACTGAGCCTTACCTTCCAAGTGACAACAAAATTGAACGACTCTCGATATGTCAACTCCAAGTATACTGATACCGGTTGAAATGGCAAGACGGGCATCTTCAAAACGCTGGGATACGACAAAGAGGGATAGTTTAGCGGTAAACGCATAAAAAACATCTTCTTGGGGTTCAATTACTAAGTTCAGTGGGCCCCACTTCGAAACATTTTTAGAACGAACATTTTTAATTTCTCGGAATCAAAGGCCTAAGCTATGTCCACACTAGCCGCCAAGGCCTCACCCCTGGACTCTATCAGCTCCACCTATCACTGCGCAAGGTATACTAGAAGATCGCCAGATGAGCGCACGCGACGAGAACCGTACTGGCGATCGCTAATCAGCTGGTGCTTTTGCACTCGGCATTATCTTGAAAAACAAAGATGTTACGGCTATAGGACGGTAACGACGGATCAGAGCACCTTTTTTTGAACACTGCTTTAATTACTGCACATTGCCGGAAAATAATGTATAGAAGATGTACGACGCGACCTTACCGTTGTTCGGTACAGTTCTCTTTGTTCTTGTCTCGTTTCGGTTGAGTTCTCTTGGTCATCCAAAGTCGTTAGACTAAAAGAATTAGACGCAAATAGAGAGCCCAGAAAATCTGTGTTCTACTTTGCGGTGTGGGCCAGTGTGTCATCCTCTCTGTGCAGGGACGGTAAAGGTGACTTACGAAAATTCTCCTGGACAGCCCTCGCAAGAAACCAGAACGCACGTGTACCTGAAGGAAGGCGGGTTAATCTCTCGCTGATTCTGCCGGTATGCTTCTTAGACTTCTCATCGATGCCAGTGAATCAGCCCAAGCTTGGTAACGCTCTTGCTTTAGACCAGAGGCCATTTTACAAGAGTGACCAAATCTGCAGTAACAAAATTGTAGTATAACACGCGATGATAGCCTACGAAACAGGGTTGCGTTAAGCGAGTATCCGGCACTGAACTCCGGATCAGGTAATTGTCCGATGATCCAAAAGGAACGTTAACGGACACTGAGTAGCTGTCCGGGTGATAGGTCAGCAGAAGGTCAAACAGGGAAGGTGATTCTCCTGAAAATGTTCAGCCATAATTTCTGAGGGATTAGTCCCCCGGGTATCCCACAAATCGATTCTAACGCAGTAGCATAGCTACTACTTCACGACGATATAAAGTGGAAGAGCGGTACTGCCCCGGTCGTATCAAACCATTCATCTGTAATGTAATAATAGATGGTATAAATAACGACTAAGGAAAATAACGCGCCAAACGAGCAGCATTGCCACCACTCAATGAACATATTGAGTGGTGGCATTGTGTTGTCCATTGTATTTAGATAAAGCATATTGTACCAACCCTACATGAGTGAGATAAGGAGAAAAAGATGATAGCTGTATGTTATTGACATCTGTTTAATTAAATTTAGAAGTACAAGTTTCGTAAATAAAACTAAATTACAACTCGTTTACAAAAGGTCTCAAACTTACAGAGATACATATTTGGAACCTTCCAAGTAAGATTTGGTTGGTTTTAATAAGATAACTATGAAGGATCACGAGATAAAACAGTCGTTAATCTAAAATAATTTTAATGAACCTCTGACCATTCATGATTATACTGAATTATTTCAAAAAGGAAAATGCTAATTGGCGTTCATTTATTTACTAATGGGTGTATGTTGACGGTTTGACACATGGTCTCAAAGCTATGTTACACCTTCATGTCGCTTATAGCATAAGCCACATGTTGGTACTTTTAATTGCAATACGCAAAAAAGTTTGCAGCCAACACAAACACCAAATGCAGTTAATCATTCGTTATGTTGCATTTTAAAAGCGTGCAGTATTTTTTGTGTTGTTCGGCTTCATTGTTCACTCTCGTATATGGATTATATGAAGAATAACATAGATTAAGAAAACCACGTTCTCGTGCTTTTAATCATTTTTATATTAAGGTTTACCAATAAAAGTTGATGACCCCGAGAGTTTATATAACCAACATAGAACATGTTTGCAGTAGGTACAATTCATAGTTTAAAATTAGGTCATGTTATGATTCAGTAACATTTCAAGCGAAAGTAATTAGTTTCGTTTTACAACTAAGTTCATAAATGGACTATTGATTGTTAATTAATAGTTAAAGAGGCAGTTATTTGATTAATGTTGGTTGGGATTTGTCCCGGGGCTTGATTGCGCCACTCTCGATAAGACAAATCTACGGTTAGTGTCGAGAGACCGACCTCGGTCTACTTGCCGATTCAAATCGTGTGTGAGCTATTTGATTTAACACAGGTTATCGATGAAGGCTCTACTAAACATAACGGTTTCCAAAATGACTTTGTATCATGTGAATTTAGCTTTATGTTAATACAATATTCAATAGTGACTTCGAGTGTGTATCATTAATTGTATCTTTTCATTGCTCATTAATATATATTTAGAAGCCGAATTCAGTGGAATGTTTGTACTATTGTTATTGTTACACTACAACAAGGTCTTGCAAGTAAATGAAGATATCGATATACTTCATGCATCTATGTTACCATTGTGTACTTTTCACATTAATGTTGAGCTCCAAGGTGATTGATATAATATATTGCTTAGAATGTAGACGGCAGATATTTGGAACATGTCTGTACATAGCTTTTAAATTGACAACTAACCATTGTATAATCGAACGGATACAGAATTATTCATATACTTACAACTAAAGTTGTAAGACACAGGTATATATGTCTTAGTTTATTTGTAAGTATATAATATGTAAAAAGGCGAGGCGATAAGATTTAAACATGTGAGCACTAACATGAATAAAGATTTTTGATTTGTAGGATTGACTGTACGAAATAGGGTTAATACATTACGTTAATTAACATTGGATTAATCAGTTGAATGTCAACATGTTTTTAATATATCTTTATCTTTTCATCAAAATACTAGGTAATGCAAAATATATTTCAAACCGTGATGCTGAGAAAGATTGCATGACAGGCGGTCTTATCGATTATAGTAATTTCTTCCATACACAGGTTGTCTGAAAAAAAATTACTATATGCGATATGCCTGTCATGCAATCTTTCTCACCATTCTAACATCCCTTTTTATAGGATTATTTTAATATATATTTTGGTGTGCAGTGAAGAGGTTGAGTTATTTGGGAATAGTATTTATAGTAAAAGTTTTAATATTGTTAGGTTTGCAATAATGCCTGCTATGCAGATTACATTTCAAAATCACAAATATACGATAGGAAAAATTTCATCCCGCACATGACTTAAATTTTTCCTATCGTATATTTGTGATTTTGTATAGTAAAATTTCTTTAAAATATAGCTATTAAATAAATAATCGTTGTAAATTGCTGCTAGTAAAAACCATATTATAAATACTTATATAACAATAATACTTACGTGAAAATATAACTTTGAACCGGATCCAAAAGTTAGTTCACGAAAAAGCGCAACTTTACTGAGTCAAAGTCGCGGCCAGATCAGCTAGTTAGTAATATATATAATTACAATTATAATTTACCCACAGCTTTGACAGATCCTCTTGATCATATCTGCTAAAATTCTATTGTTGTTAAACCAGCAATTTAGCTGAAGATCCAAATGAACAATGCGTCCGTATTACACAACGCTGAATAAAGATGAGAACAGCTCTCGAACCACTTTGGACGTGGATCACATGACTTAAAGATAATCTTACTCTTTACGTAACTACAGAATTGTCATCGGATTTAATTCGACAGGCAGTTTTATGAGATATCAACTTCTGTGTTAAAGTAGGTTAAGGTTCAAATGATGATGGTCCAATAAAATCCTTTCACACGTTCTCCTAACAAATAGCCAGCGCAGGATATCCGGTGGTGAAACTTATGAGTATGTAGGCTAGGCTAGGTTTTACAAGCACAAAATCAACCACTGTTGGTAAAATCACCGGTTCGCGAAGGCTGGACTAAACCATATAAATAACAGTGGCGTGTGAAGTACAACACAATCTTCCACACTTGTCGAACTGCCGGTCTCAGAAGACACTAGAAAAAGATTTTCCTAATTATATATCCGTTTCTTGCGGTAGTGTCATTGTCTTTGATATATAAGCTAGGCTGCAGCTAGTTGTTCCCAATAAATCTATAAAAGTGCGAGACTGTATTCTTGTGAGCGACTAAGACTGTGGACGTTGCTACTGGTCTGTGTAAAAGCTCATTTTGAAACAGGGTACCTGGCGTTGGCTGCTCAACACCCGGAACGTGTGAAACGTCAAAAGGCTTTACTGGTTGACGGCCGATCGGGATTGTTTCAAGTTTAAATCATGCACAGCATGGGGTATGAAATTCTCGTGCCTTTCTAACTACATCCTAATTAACTGTCAAATAGATCTGCTAGCTTATTAGAGTTTTTTTCGGCAGCTGTTTTAAAGCAAATTTCTATTCTATGTCCAGCCAGCTTACACCTCCAAGTCCATCAAGTTTCCTAAATCCTAGAAGTAAGATACTGGTTAAAGACTAACCTATCAGTAATGAGTTAAATATTAATTAAAAATAGTAAACAGTTACTTGTATATACGCGTATAAAAAGCTGCGCATAGTCCATCACGTGATGAGAGATCACGTGATCAACGTTGAATCGATTGCACAGGTCATCTTAACTAGCCTGCGTTTAATATACTCTAATGTTTGTTTCTAGGTCGGCATAAGACGGAATGTTATTCTGAATCTGAGGAAATCTACAACAGCAATACCTTTTGCACAAACTGTTTTGAACAAATTGTCATAAACCTTGATTAGTGGTAACATGTGGGAGCATACTTACATTTATTTTGGTCTACGAGAACCAAATTAGCCTATTCAGGAATACATAATAATTGTTCCAGTATCCAAAACCGCTGTTACCAGTTTTTGTTCAT
This sequence comes from Plagodis pulveraria, assembly GCA_963890685.1. Classification (NCBI taxonomy): domain Eukaryota; kingdom Metazoa; phylum Arthropoda; class Insecta; order Lepidoptera; family Geometridae; genus Plagodis; species Plagodis pulveraria. The sequence goes on from OY982956.1 coordinate 11,584,627, forward strand.
TGGCAAGTTCATTCTCTACATATGGAAACATGTTATTATAGCAATTTATGACTCACATCTATCGTCTTAATACCAGATATAATAAATATAATACTTAATGAATCAACAATTTCTATGCAAATTAATGTAAATTTGTATACTTACTCAGTTTGTTATTACTGGCAACGGAATATTATTGTAGGTTCAATCAAGAGGGCCATATACATACTCGTACTAGCCGTCTTATCAAAATAAAAGTTATGAAACAACTTGTTCGATAAAATCATTATTGTAACATGTAATATAAACTTGCTTTGCGTTGCGTTCTTCCAAATAGTCCCTAAGGGTTCTTTCATTAGTCATAGCGTGTTGCTACCTAAATTACCAAATGGCATGTACCTCGCCCCGTGATATAATGGGATATAAGGACCATGATAGTTTGATAGCCTATTTAGGCTATATATATTACTTCTGTTTACAAATAAATTACGTCAATACTGAACCAGATGTACCAACAAAAATGATACTACACAATATTGTAATATTTCAATTCAATCAAATAACAAACGACAATAACACTTAAGCACCGATTGATTGGATAACAATGAATGAATATAGTTTTTCTACTGTCATGTAACGTAGTAACTGTAGACATATGTCATGTAATTATATCTTTTTGTCAATCATTTTACAATATCTACTATTTCACACGTGGTTTAGGTCGATGTGAATGTTAAGTATATTGAAAATAAATTACTTGTATCTGTGGTGGTGATGACCCAACCACATACATGACATACACTGCCGTGAATATGACCTATAATTCAAATTATCTGCGTTCTTGCGAGATTCACCGTGTGTTAGTACGGCATTTTGCCGATACAAGCGCATATATGTCGCCAAACACTGGTGTTTTCTCGCAGCTGTCATTGAGAGCATCTTCCCATTCTAGCTTCTAAGTCTGTTCCACATCATTATTTTCCATCAGGTGAGAATGTTGCCCATTGCCACCCAAAAACTTTTAAAACAAATTGAACCCATCTTCATCTGTGTGATTAGAAATACGGAAACTGAAATGTAAAAGTTATTGGCATAATTTTATAAAAAAAATGTTTTGTTTCATGGACACATCTGTCTATAATTAATGTTTGTACAAACCACTTTCAAGGTAATAGAACAGAATTCGAGCTGGCCTTATAGCTTATCTATCAGTTCTTAAACACAAAATGATCGCAGAACCATCACTGTTTCGACATAACTAAATCGGTTGGTCAGCCACCGAAACGTTGCAATTAACACGTAATCACAAAACATTTGTAAATCGAGAGCACATCTTTAGCAACCATTCAATCAACAAATAAAAAATAGATAAAATGTAGATAAAGCGAAAGCTTTTGATATGTTAGCAGGTAAGTATATATATAGTTTTTATACCGAACGAAGTTGTTTCGTAAGAGGTATGATGCGGTTCAGTCGCGCCTTTGACGCCTTTCTAGAATGCTAGGCAGCCAGACTGGTTCCATATACGCGATCACATGCCAGACACTATGAACCCTGTTATACTAGTATGCATATGAGTATCGGAACTTCAAAGTATGGTTTACCTAAAACTTCCGGAATGATTACTTTCACCTACGTCACCTATTATAATAAACTAGGTACGGGCACTATTGCAGACCCAAACAACGCACTGGTCAGACACGTGTTTATATAAGTTTTGAATTAAACTAAATATTTGTTTACTTTTCAGTTCATACAAAAGGCTCCTCATTTCGACTGTATATTTTTGTTTCTATGTTTGGTTGACTCTTATATCTTTGGTACCTATATTAGAGATATTTCAGATTTGGTCCCATATTAATTTTAATAAAATCAGATCAGTAGCTTGGTTTATAAATCAAAATAACTGAAAAGAAGTACTTCCAGGTAAATAAAACCATATTGTATTTCATAGTTTTCCGTTGCCTCTCTGCCTGAAAAGTCGATGTTTTATATGCAAATATTATATATGATTTCGAGCTCGCACAGATGTCCGCAATGACGGTTAAAATAATGAAACTCTTTCCATCATTTCAGTGACCAAAAAGGCTAAGGTTCATATACCCCAGGCGACACAAGTTTAATTTCCAGCAGTCAAGGCGAACATTTTATGCTCCAAAAATTTGTGAATATGATATCCTCCGCTTAGACTAAAAATCAATCTTGTACATAATCTACTTCGAACTAATCATCTGGTGACAGTGCCATTGTGTATATCCAATTCAAATAATCCTTTCACTCGGCTGTGATGTGATGTATGCTCCGAGATATAATCTCGTGCGTTATTGTAATGAATTAGAGGCATTAACTTAAGCAGGAACTCATTTTGTGTTATGAGTACTTTTACAATGGTTATGGTATACTTTTACAGACTCGAATGGTTAGTAGACCTAAGACTAAAAGAAGTCAGCAAGAACAATAGGCACTATTGTTCTTTAAAGTTTCTATGTTTTAACTCTGTTCGTAATTTGCAGTAAAAAGTAAGTACTCACCGACGCTAAATAAAATTTTGAGTTGCACTATGTTGCAAAATTATTATTCAGAATGATAGTGCACTTCAGATGTTTAACTTTGAGCATTCTTTATTACACCTTTTCGAACTGTGGCGTGGTTTAGGATTAAATGTTTTGTTTGTTGGTAAAATAGCAACATTATATTATGAAAAAGCACACTGATATTTATAAAAAGGTAAATATGAAATTCTCTGTAACATGCCGTTAATTGATAAGGGGCTAGAGGTATAGGATCTGGTCTACCCATAGATCAGCAACAGATAATATTTTGTTAGATTTTGAAGTTGTATTATATTAGGAAGCTTGTAATGACTTCAAGTAGAAAAACAATAAAAGCAACAAAAAAAATTAATTGTGATTAAATGATGCAATTGTGACGGCACATACACAAGGCCCACCTGATGTTAAGCGGTAACCTCTGCCTATGACAGATGTATTACGTCACAAGTGAAGAACTGCACTACGCTCGTCGCCCTGAGACATACATTTGTTGAGTCTCAAGTGCCTGTAACTTTACTGGCTCTCAAGGACTGCTGCCAGAAAACTGTTAGGTGCTTGGCAACAGATTGGTAGAGGGTAGTAGGGTAGGGTGGTATCGAGCCAGGCGAGCATTCACAAAATGCCCTTCCACCGTGCGGTGAAGCTCAAGCCAGCGGTGGGGATCGAACCATTGACCTATCCGGGACAGTAGTACATAGCTATTACCGCTCTGCTATCATTGCTTCAAAATTGTTGTTTGAACTATGGCATAGTGTAGTGTGTTAAAAATGTTATGTTTATAAGTAAACAGGAACATTGTCGAAAAAAACCAAATTGACATTTATAATTAGATAAACATATCAAGTTTTCTGCAACACGCCGCAAATTGATATTGGGCTTGAGGTGTAGGATGTGGACTGCCCATGGGCCTCCAATAAATAATATCTTGCTAATAATAACAAATATTTTTAAAATATTTTAAGAAAACATTAAATTAATATTTTAATAATACACTTAAAAAATATATCTAGTGACAGTTCCGCCCAATTTACCCGTTAAGCCGACGTGACATCACAAATGCCATGCAGCTGAACCGGAAGAATTTTCGACGCGTTTCGCTTCTACACGAAGCATCCTCAGGAGGTCTTGACTCTACGAGCACACGATCGAGAAATTGTTTCTTACTCCACTTAATATCTTGGTAGAATTTGAAGCTGTATTAACTATTGTAGAATATATTAACTGGCTTGTAATGTTTTTTCAAGAAGACAGCAATATAGTAAACAAACAAAATTGTGTTACTTTTTTAATTTTACCTTACTCTACCGTATTATATTTAATATAAGGAACAAAGAATATAAAGCCGAGCTTTTGTAAGTAATATCATTATGTTTCACTTTGGAAACTATCGCGAGTTTTATCCACGGAGTTATATGAGGCCCGTGCTCGTCGCTTCGCGCAATCGTGACTCCCAGACGAAGGACTTCAAAACAGTCCGAAACTGGTCGGAATCTTTCCGGTAAATATAACGCGGGTCCTAGCCGGTTCCTAATAAGTTAATATCATTATGTGTATAATATCATAATTATCCCTGCGATTCTACCGTGGTTTACGTAAAAGAGATCGTGCGTATATTTATGAGAGTGCAAAATGCCTTTCACGAATCACGTGCTTCTCTCTAATCGGTTCTTTATAAGTCTGCGTATCATCAAATATGTAGATAACCATCTAACGAAAATGTTATTTATATTCTGCTGATTTATGGTATAATTCAAGTTTATTTATTTTTTATAATTTGTTTATTCCGAATGCAAACGTCAGTTTGGTTTTCGATTCCTGGATTGGAGAAATGTTATCTATTTACTTTACAGTGCAAGATATTACCGGGCACATACGGTAGTCGCCCGCCATCACTTAAGACCCAAGACCTCATAAATGTTCTTTTTTTTATAGTTGATAGATTAGCCTTTGACCACTATCTCACCTGATGATAAGTGATGATGTGGTTGAAGATGTTATTCAGGCTAACTTAGAAGTACTGTCTCTGAAAGACAGCTGTCTCCTATCCGCCCTTTAGGGATATACGAAGATTTTTGTTAATCCATCATAAACGACTAACATTACCTATAATTATTGAATTATTACCATTCAAATCATTTATTAAACAATTACTCATGAAAGGACATGTGTCACGAATACACCGACATGATTTGATTGTTCTTGTAATGTACTCATACCATTTCATAATTAATTAGGTTTCTTTTAATGTTACACCAGGAGGGCAATGTGTTAGTCTCATCACTAGATGAAACTGTTCGTTTCATATACATATTGCCCTATAGCTATTAATCCTCTATGATATTGCCCTCATCTAGTGATGAGACTAACAAATTGCCCTCCTGGTGGTAAGCGGCATGCCTGTCTATTACTGTTTAAGATTTTACCTAATTAATAAGACAAGCTTAATCTTTATATTAAAAAGGTTTTACTCAGTACCTCATATTTAACTACTCATATCAAATGTTTTTGTCGGCATCATTTTAAGTTTATATATTTATGTTAGTTAATTTACCATATCCCACACATTCATAAAACTCATGAATAGATTTTAACTGCCCACTAATCGAATAACCATTACAAAATATTTTATTATTATTCTTTATTTATCGATTGCAGGGAAAATCCTAACGTGATTTATAAATATATACAGCTTTATTTTTTATGGTCTTATGCATACTTGATGAGTGAAGAGTCGAGAGGTCAATACTCTCCGATGAACCTATAGAAACAATCGCATGGATTCCGATCACATGATTTACAAGCTTGGAAATCTCAAATCTGGTTGGATAACATCACCTTAATTGCCTTAAGGAAATCTTTCGAAATTATGCAAATGAATGTCTCAATATTATGACAAAATTAATTAGATATTGTGTTTAGTGAGACCTAAAGTATGCTTTAATAGTGATTGCCTTCAGAGGTATATTGGGTTGTGGATGTCCTTCTGCGCTAGTGGTGGTCTCAGGGCGGCACATCGGCACTTTCATACTAGCTCAGCTTCGACGCGCCCCGGCACGCCACTCTACCATCAGTGCTGCGATCATCGCACCGCAGCTAACACGTGTCTACCACTCCCAAGAACAGTTCTGCACAGGAATTACTATATAACTCGGTGAACTGAACTCGTTCCGTGAACTTTTGTGCCCATGGTATCAGTGGTCAAGTGGACGCTTTGTTTTTGACAGTGAATGGCGGATACTACAATGTTGACAAAGTAAGTATCTTATATTTTATTATTATTGTATAAAATCTAATAACGATTATTTATCAGAAAAATATTAATGCCAACATAACAAGATATTTGCAAGTTCTTGATAACGCGTTGAAGTCTTTTGTATGAAGATAGCGGCCGTAGTCGCTACGACGCGCTACGAAGCGTAGCGGTTATTGTAACGCAAATGTACTAAAAACAATTACAAATTTACAATTTATTAACACTTCACTAAAGGTTGAGCTAGTTATTATTTGCTAACACTGTGTATTCGTTTTTATTGAGCTTCAATTCTATACACAATCTGTATCGGAATATTACAATTAGAATTCAAATTATGTGTCGATAAACAATTATTGAAGTTCTAATATGTATTAAGAGTTAAAATTACCTCGTGATACGATTAATGAAGTAGTTAAAAAAAGTTAGTAATAAAAAAGGTACAATAAGCAAATCGAGACACGATGTTTTGATAATTTCTATCAATAATATAAAAATGTATCACTCTCTACATATATTAGCCGCTGTATCGATTACTCGTTACTAAGAAAGCAGCCTATACTATCACTTTCTTCAATTCACTTTCGTTGAATTCAAATCTAAAGTAAAAACATGTTGATGCGGATTTCCTTTTTCTGCGATATATTCATTAATTTATATTCTATTCTAGGCAATTTATTATGTTAATTAATTATTTGGGTGATTTGGCGCCTAATCATTATTATAACTAATTATATTTTAAATTTCTGCTTTTTGAAACATTTATATGTCGCTGTCTGCTGCACTACAACATACAATATTGTGATAATAGGTACTTTTGAACCATCATGGTACCGAATTCAACAAGTTAGTCACACATTTGAGTGTTGAAGTCGGTTCCATTTTTAGGTAATTTTTATTTATATGTTTTTGGCGGTTTTATGTATACTTTACTGTTCAAAACTTTTGAAGATTATGGGAACAATATTTATTTTAAACTCGCGAATATCGTGTTTTGTAGAATGGTTACTAAGTTGTAATAGTTTAATGACAAAAATTTTGAATGCCTTCCATAGAATTCAGTTTCCATCTTGATGCAAAATAAAAATATCATATATATTATTCATCTTATTTACATATCAAATCATTTCAACTCTCAACTTCTCAACATTTATTAACAAAGTTTCCGCAAAATATATTCAGTAACCAAGAAAGTAAGCATTAACTTGTAGCATAACTTATATTGTAAAATTATAAACGCATTTTTTTTATAATTCTTTTTGCGTGGGATTTTGAGAATTATACGTGTTTTCCTCTATATTTGGTTCTCTATGTTTTCTCATTACTTTTCGTAATTCAAAATTAATTCGGTTATGTTTTCAAGCCTATATTATAACTCAAACATGTAACGATAGTTCAGAGTTATCAGATATTTATTCAGAGAAAAAAAAATCGTTAATTCCTTTCCATTCGTTCTGTCCGGTACTTGAAAATACATACATTTAAGTTTATTTCAGTTTATTGATTATTGACAGTAGTTATACAAATTCATTCCAATTTTATATACTTTTAAGGATTTTTTTTTATTAATTCATGCTTGAGATTCATTTGTAAAATTATAAAAGCCCAATTATAAATTAACAAATGATATGAAAAAAAAATATATTTATACGTCAGTATCATTGTTTTTCTCTATAAAAGGTCGTTGTTCTCTATGTTTTCTCAATGCTTAGGAATTTGGTTTTATTTACTTATTATATGTATGTACTCGTAAAAATGACTACACTCCGTGTAGTATACATACATTACCATAGTTAAGTATAGTGATTATATTATTAAAAGACTTCATCAAAATTCAAAGCTTGTACAAAATTGTCGACTGCATCATCACTTCCCACCAAGTGGTCAAATGTTAGAATATCAACAAAAAATTACTCAAATAAAAAAATACACCAGTGAGATAGATTTTATAGAATAACATTGTACATTTAGTTATTTCTTCAAATTGTTATCTTGTCTTCATTCTTCAGACATGATAATGAATGTAAATTTATGAGGAGCAGACTTGAGTTTTGTGACAGATGTAAACAACTGATATGACCCTATTATGAGAATCAACATTAATATACAGTTACTAATACAAAAAAACATCAATGTGAACTATGGTGAAGATATCGTGATGTTTAACTTCGAATAAGCATTGCAATTCAACGGGGCGATGCTGCCAGCATGCTGGGTACGTTGCCAACTGGTAGTGGGCTGGAGCATTTGGACTGCCTGTGAGTCTGCAATGACTTATGGTTTGTTTCAATGCTTTTATTGTAGTAGCTGTAGTATTGTAGTATTTTGTTAGTTCGTAGTATTTTGTTAATAAAGGCATACTTCGAAATAGATAATATGAGTCTAAAAGACCATCAGCATAGTATTCGATCAATGGTTGTAGATGTAGAGATATTATTTCCTTTAATGGCATTATCTAAGTTGGTAAAATTAATATCTTGCCGTGCATACCACTAACATTTTCTGAACAGCTTATGCTTATCCTTTTAAAGTGTACTTATTAACAAGATATTTGTATAAAATAAAATTTGATATGAGTAAAGTAGCCCGTGGGGTGCCGGGCTAGGACGTCACCCTCCCATTCTTTCCGCGGGTGTCGTAAGAGGCGACTGAGGGTAGCAAGTAACAGAAAATTGGGCAGCAGCGCCTTCTGCTATCTTACACGGTGATCCCCGAGACCCTTGCCAAGCGTGGGGATTATGGCAATCTGAGGAATAATGGGTGAGGCTATGTTCAGAAGGAACTGCTTGTTTTTTTTACTTGCTTATAAGCTAGCCTTTGACCACTATATCACCGGTCGATAAGTTATAAAGTGGTCGAAGTGAGAAGGCTAAATAGATTAGGAGCTGGCTGCCATGCCGTGATGTTAAAGCCGGTAGTGAAATTCAAACCAGGGATCTCCTGCATGGCATATATGGTATATACTCAAGTGAGTATATACTAAGTACTAAGTAGTCGCCTCTTACGACACCCATGGGTAGAGATGGCTCTAATTGTTTAAGTTATACATACTGTATCAGCCGTATTGTCCACTGCTTAACATAGTCTCTCCTATTATAGGGGGGTTAGCATTAATCCCCATGCTTAGCAGGCGTCTCGGGGATCACAGTGTGAGATAGCAGTTCCTCGGAAAGCGCTGCTGCCTACGTTCTGGTGTGTTACTCGTAGTCGCCTCTTACGACACCCACGCGTAGATATGGGGGGTGACATTCTAGCCCGGCATCACACGGTTTATACGGCATACAACATCATAATAATATAACTCTTTTTAATTATTCACTGAATATCTACAATTTGTCAAAAAGTTCTTTACGAGTCATCATGTGCAACATAACCATTATACATTGTACTGAAAGCGACAGTCCAACCTGTCCTCAGGTTTAAGCGGTTGTTTTGATAAATTATTCTATGCGCAATTGGACTTCTCGTTACATATACGACACATATGAATAATGATGCGTCGGAAAATCTCATCAGTTTTAAAGATTTTGTTATATAACTTATCTAGGTTAGACTGGCTCATAGTATTGTATAAATTCATTAAATCCATTATGAATTTCAATTGTTTCTTTGTTACTCGCCTTCATGACTTCTGCATCTCTTAGATGAAATAAACCCCTAATTTATGATAAAACTTGGTTTTCAATTCATCCAGTACATTCTCAATTTAAAGATTGCACAGGTAGAGTACGTAGATAGAATTCTCAAATACATGGTTCTCTAAGATTTCCCATATCATCACATATAATGTAGAACAAAAAAGATAGATACATTTTTGTAAACTCAATTTTCTCTGCATGTACACAATTTTGAAACTTATGTACATATTACGTTAGGTGTTAAGGGTGAACTGGCCGGCCCGTTTTCCATACAAACGTCGTTGGGTGATCACTCCCTTATTTGGGTATTTAGGTCCAAAATAAAGCATAATTAAAAATAATAAAGTATAAATTTGAAGTGCTCGTAGCGAAGTTTACTTAGCTGTTCTCAACCGATCAGCAAAGTTAAGCAACGTCGCGCGGTCATGAGTTGGATGGGTGACCGCTAGTGACATTACTACTGAGCGTTTCCGTGCTTCGGAGCGCACGTTAAGCCGTCGGTCCCGGTTGTCTTCTTAGGATGGCAGTCATTATAGCATGGTGGTAGGGCATTTTGCGAATGTCCGCCTGGCTAGCTACCACCCTCAAGTAGAAAATCTGTCGCTAAGCACCTAACGGTGTGTTCCGGCAGCTGTCCTTGAGAGCCAGTACTTCTAGGTTAGCCTGAACAACATCTACGACCACATCATCACTTACCATCAGGTGAGATAGTGGTCAAAGGCTAACCTATCAAGCATAAAAAAAAAAAAAAAAAAAAACCGATGATCTCGCCATTATCTAGGCTTGTATGATGCCGAAATTTTAATAAAATAATTAACTTGAGAATTATGAGCCTCGAAACATTTTCATACAAAGTTTTCGAGGCTCATAACTTACAACTTAATTATCTTTTTAAAATGTTGGCATCATACAAGCCTAGATAATGACGATATTAATCGATATTATGCTTAAATCTCGACTTAAAACCTTAAGTAAGGGAGTGATCATCCTATGACGTTTGTATGGAGAAGTGACCAGTTCAACCTTAAAGTCAAAGGTTCGCCTAGTCGATTATTGGTACGATACAATGTTATAGTGAAAGAAGTAATATTGTTGATGAAATATTTTGGTTGTTACAAAACCCAAGGCCAGCAGTTTATGTTTAATGAATTACAACAGTTATTTGCGCTTGACTAAAGTTAAATATTCTATGTAACAGGTACCAAACATTTCTCAATAACTAATTTAAAAAAAACGTTTAAGTACCTTTTATTTACGAAAAATGCAATCACACGTTGCACGTTGCATTTTGTTTACCAAACTCAATTTTGGACAGGATGTGGCGCAAAACATACGCACAACGAATATAAATAAAGGGAAAGGGATTTTGTAAGATTGGATAAATTAAATCATACTGCAACAACAATGCCTTCCTTTACCTAATGCCTGACTTTCACGTATATAACTGATATCTAATGATTCACGTTGATAAAAATGTAAGAGTATCATGTGACTAGGTGAGAGGGAGCTTTAAACTAGCAAATGTTCCTTTCGGTTAAATAATTCGGCGTGTTGCTATAGTGCGGCTGTGCGGGTCACAGAGAACGGCGCGATGATGTAACTAGCTCGGCGCATCGGATGCGAATCTTGTAGAGTTGACCCATTACATAACTAACGATCTGTAATGTTCATCTACTCCGTTTGGTGCGCTACAATTTTGACGCGTGGGAATCAAGATGATCTTTTGAAATACTATTAAGTACATCTAATACAATTCATTACGCATCTCAACTAAAGAGCACAAGCTCGCGTTTAAGTATCCGCTATAATAAGTGACCTTTATTTCATAACTAAACGTGTAAGTATAACTATAACTGAATGACATTGTGCTGATGTCCAGTCACTGCCACAGCATAATAGTGAATAGCAGTGTGGTCGTTAAAATTGTTTTTATTTGCGTCTAACCAAACGGTTGATGTTACCACTTCAGTTGGTTTATTCTGCGTTATGTAATCTTATTACCAAAGCAATAATTTATTAAAGGCGCCATATCATTTTTACATATTGCTCTCTTATAGAAGTTAATATAATGATACTGATTTTAATGAAGTAAGTACAAGTTATGAGACTAAAATTGAAGTGTTATTTTTAATGCTCTGAAAAGATTAAGCTATAAATGTTTGTTTTTATATTATATGCACATAGTTAATGCATAAATACAAACACGATGATCCAACAATTTGTTCAATTCATGCAATAAGTTATATTTTAGCGTATCTATCAGCCCTTATTACTGATCTATAGCATAAGTACACTTTTGTAAAATAAATAATAAAGTTAAAGGTTATATGGATATATTTGGAGACGAAAAGCATTTTCACACAAAATTGCAAATCACATCATGCAGTAGTTACTTTGCGTTAATAAAATGTTTCGATAAAAGTAAAACCAAATAATCTAGTCATCGTTTGCAAAGTTTTTTGACCTCTCTAGCGCCTGAGGTGCCATGCTATAACAATGATGCAATACAGTATGGGCATTGGTTTTCTCGAAAGATCGCTCAATATATTATTTGCAAAGCGGAATACCTATTTTATTGTAATAATTACGTGGCTTTCAGTAATTCTGATATAAAATACGAAATAACTTCCAAATTAGGACTACTAGATGTTTTCGAAACTACAGTTGAATCTATCTCAGATATGTACGTGAATAAACCTGTATTTTTATGTAAAATGGAATAACTGTAATGGATTTGTTTGAGTTAGAACCCGTTCAGCTTTTACATACAGTTTTACTTGATACCTTAGCAGGTTTGTAATTTATTGTAGGCATCGTTGTGATCATCAATAGTAATTGAATTAAAAAATACTTAGCTGTATTATACTATTATAAATTAAATTTACTTTTGTTAACTTTACTTTAATCCACTTCCAAAAAAAGGTAGATATTTCTCAAGTTGACTCATATAATTATATATATTATTTTATGTATGACCTAAGTTTTTACTTGATCACTTCAATCTTGATGATTTTATTGGGTAGTGTACACCTTCAATCTAGTCCTATTTAAATTTAATTGATATCATAAATGAGTGCAGTATAACAAAATGGTGCCGTTAAAGTAGCGTCAGTGCCGTTTTATTTTTTGAATTATTTGTTATGTTAATGTTATCAATGGACAGTAAGTACATTGTTAGGTCACATATATTTACTCTTATACGCGGTAAGCTTGTAGCCTCTTGAAATATCTAAGAAGAGTTGAAAAAAATTCATTCCAAATTAAAATAAGTTTCTTAAGACCATCCAAATAATGAAATGAACTTTATCAATGAATAAAGCATTATGAAGCAATGATAGCCGAGTGGTTTTAGCTATGGACTGCGGTGCCGCAGGTTCATGGTTCGATCCCCGCACCGGCTTGAGCTTCAGTGCATGGTAGAAGGGCTTTTTGCGATAGCTACCACCCTCAAGTAGAAAATCTGTCGGCAAGCACCTAACTGTGTGTTCCGGCAGCAGTTCTTGAGAGCCAGTAAAATTAAAAGCACATAATGAGACTTAACAACTGTATGTCTCAGAGTGACGAGCGCAGTGCAGTTCGTTACTTGTTACGAAATGCGTCTCTTATAGGCATAGGATACCGCTTAAAGTCAGGTGGACCCCGTGCTTACGGAACAAGCAAGCTTAAGAACAATAGTATATTTAATAGACCGGATACATTGTCATAGTAAAATACATTCTACTGCGGACAAAGCAGGTCATATATTTGTGTCTATACTGTCATATACTTAAGTAGGTAGACAACAGAAATTATTGAAAACACGGAATGTAAGTTACTACCTCATGATAATGTTTGAAATCGGGGCGTCTCGTCGTCGATGCGCTAGCGCTGCCGGTTTAAAAGCATTCGGTCACTGGCACACATTTTCGGCACCTATAATGTCAGACCAAGAATTTACGTCACATGATGAATAAATAAAACGGTTAACCCGAACTGTGAGCTTCTAACATTCCATGTAAATACTTAACCTTGTCCAAAAATAAGAATGCACTTACGCAAACTATTAATATGGAGGTATGCACTATAATGTAGGTGCATGTTAGCTTGTTTATGGAAATTAGAATGTTAGTATTTTAACATTTACAAACACACACGTATACACTGCAACAAAAATTAAGTATGTAACATTTCGTTAAGATTTTTAATTGTTCAGGGTCGAATTAATTTACATCTTAATAAAAGAGACATGGTGGAGGTGAAATATGTGAATTTTCAAAAGATATAAAGTTATGAATGGTAAAATTAATAGCTGAAAAATAATTGTTGGCTTATATTTATATAATTATTGTAGGATCTCAGGTCTATCACTTATCTAGTACATCTGATTTAGAGGATATACTAGATCGGTACAAGCTAATATATACTAGGTATATTGGCTTTTACATTGGGTAGTCAACGTTGACAAGCGGCTAAGAGCCGTTCTTTGTGGTGTTCTATGGGGTAGACTTTTTGATCAACAGTGGACGTGATGATTGACTTATATGATACTATTAAAAAAGCAAAATAAGATAATTCATTTTTAAGCTTAATTGAACCAACTCTCTATACCCTATTGACAGACAGATCTATGGATGGAAGACTGCGTTCCGATTATAACATTTATCCCAATATATGGCTGCCAACTGTAGGCAAAATAGATGTATATGTATTCTGTATATACTCGTAGATACTGAGTATAAATACGTAGTATAATCCAGATGGGTAGGGGCTTAACTGTTCATTCCAAGTTAAGTGAGAGGATTTGCACATGCATATTAGATGGCATCCATACTGTATCGAGGCCACCAACCACCAGCAATCATTATTGAAATTGATGTAATGATCATTTTATGCAATATAAGTTACATTATCAATTAGGAAATAATTTATGGTACAATAGGAAGGATGAATGCTGCATTGCAACATAATGTACATTTGTTTCGAATTTACTGCGAATTATATATTAATTATTCGTATAGAAAATTAGTTACTAAACATTAAACGTCAAGAAAGATCCCAATAAACCATGTAAAACTAAACAACAAATAAAATCAGCTACTTTAATAACCTAAGTTAATAACCTTGATAGCAGCGTTTATATATGTACATGGTGGCCATATATATGTTATATTTGAGTTTTTTGACATCTAGTATGTTGGTAATAACCTAAGATTGCAGAAAAAAGATAGTATTGATACTGGGGTAGAGGTGCAGAGTAAAGGGGATGCACTGCGTAAGTAAAAAGGTTGTGAGCACTGAGATGACAGCTTAGTGTGTATACAGAACGAAATGGAATAGGAGTGTATGATGTGTAAACCCCTCTTAGAGTAAGGGTTCAAAGAAAAAGAATTGGCCAAAATAATCACGTACTGCTCTGCCTACAATACCTATGTTGGAAGAGTCCTGAAGCGCTCGTAGTCGAGCTACCTAGTCGTTCTATCACTATCCCACAACTTGTCAATTTTGTGGCCCCTTTTACTGAAAATCTATCACGCCTATAGATTTGTCCTTTAACATAGTAATTTAACTTTATATCTAGATTTTTTATATGTCAATAAAAATAACCAATCACCTAAGCAACATCCACTGCGGTCAACATATGGGTGACCGCTAGTTGTAGTGTGTAGTAGTATCA
Source organism: Plagodis pulveraria (assembly GCA_963890685.1). Taxonomy (NCBI): domain Eukaryota; kingdom Metazoa; phylum Arthropoda; class Insecta; order Lepidoptera; family Geometridae; genus Plagodis; species Plagodis pulveraria. The sequence goes on from OY982956.1 coordinate 11,599,699, forward strand.
ATCAATAGCTTTCAGAATTCGCTAATTTTCGAAGTTGAATGGGCAGGCCACACTTCTTGGCGAACCCATAACCGATAGGGAAGAAAGGTTCACGATTGGTGAACACATTATTCTAGAAGACGTAGAGTTGGTACGTCCCCTACTAGGTGGACTGATGACATCGTTAAATTGCGGGAAGCCGATTGTTACAAGAGGTCAAAAGCCGTAAAGCAGTTTGTGGTGTTCTATAGGAGAGGCATTTGTCCAACAGTAGACGTCTTCAGGCTGATGATGATGATGTACAATAATATCAGATATGCCCACTCAAGACATTACGTAGACTAAAGTTCCACTAAAGTTTCTATTGTTCGTGGTCCCATCGGAACTGAGCATTAAGTGTATATTTTCCTTTTAAATGGGATTTTGAATGAGCAAGCACGAGACCCACCTTTTGTTATGCGGTAACCTTTGCCTATTACAGATGCATTACGTTACGAGTGACGAACTGCACTGCGTTGTTCATGCGGAGACATAAAGTTGTTAAATCTCATGAGCCCGTTATTCTTTTGGGTTATGTCAAATTCTAATTTTTAGTTGAAGTTCCATTCAAGGTTAATCCTGCTAACATTATCGAATAAATCATCCCAACAAGTGGATCAAAGGCCTAAGAAAAATATCAGTACCTGATATGAAAATGGTAACATACGGACAGATCAACTCACTTTCACATTAATTTGTATTAGGTTTGTCACTCAGTTTCCGAATTGCTATGTACAATTTTCAAGTAACATGGCATAAATATGACAGAAGCTGATAAATCTAGATAGTCAAAAAATATTACGCATGTAAAAAACTATTATACATTTTGTTATATATTTCTTACTATGCCGATGGAGATAAGTATTCATAAGATGGATTTGGAAGTATGTACTTAACTATTGTTAGTTACTATTCAAGAAAATTTAAATATTCAGCCGCAGGGCAGAAAGTTACAACTAGAAAGTAAATTCATATTAATCTATAATGCTTAATCAAGTGATTGCATCGACACGTGCTTTTTAAATTTGTAGATACTTAATTATAATGAGATTCATTACGTTTTTAAACGGTGTAGATACTTTACAAATCAAGTTATTGAGTGATTGATATGGTCTGTAGAGAGTTACGTAAAAGCAAATATGTTGATAGTGATCTGATCAATCAAGTTTTTAGTTTACCGAAAACAGAAACAAATCAGCAACAATTAAAACTTATTTTTATTTCCTGGTCAGCCTGTGAATCGTGTGTTCTTATTGTGTTGTCAGTGGGTTCTTATTGGGAGTATCCTCCCTCCACTTTTTTCAAAAGCTACCGCCGTTTCTTAAACCTATTCTTCAATTAATTTAATTCTATTCAGATAGAATAACAATCAACTTTTGATTTGACTATGAGCTGACGTGTTGTCCTGATGAAAGAAGATCGTACAAAAATAACGTTCCTCTCGACGTGTTCCATAACAACAGGCTATCAAGTTATAGTATAGTGCCATTCACTTTTCCTATTATCTAGACCAATGTTGAAATCATCTATTTTCTCATACACTGTCCAAAAAGAAAAGGCCCGTTTTAAATATGGTTTCTAGGTTTCGGGATCGTACCGTTCAGCTTTTGTCACCTTTGAAGGTGTCAATTACAGTCATTATAATTTGAAGCATTTTGTGACAAAAATCTATGCGGCAAGGTTTCATTTTATTTCAGAATCAAATCATTTATTGTAAAATTATTGGGTTTTACAGTACATAACGTTAAATTGGTATCATATAATTGCCCAACTCCGGTGGTGTGAGACGGGCAGGATTAATAAAACAAAAAGTTTTCTATCGCCCCAATGTTTATATAAGATATCTTGTACTTAAATTATGCCAATGCCGATAATTGCCTGAATTCGTTTGTTTGTAGGTTTTCCCTCATGTCAGACTCTACCCTGAGGCATTAATGTTAATGTCAGTCGTCGCTGTTGAAAGACGTTCCAAACATGGATTATCAGTGAGATTTATACGATGAGGCTTGAATTCACGGCATCTTCAAAATAAAGGTTTCACCATTAGATGTACACTCACGATTCATGATTTTAACATTCAACCGCAATTCTTACAAACAAATCATAAATTGATGCAGTGTACCTATTTGAATTACCAGAGAGTTCTATTTTCTACTGCGGAATTTTTTTTTTGGTCTTAATTTTTATCTGCTCGCTTTTACTTCGTATAATAAAACCTTGTCTTTTTGTTAACCGAATGAATAAAAAAATTCGTGTTTACGTTAAAGGAAGGTTAAAAATTGCCCAGAACATGTAAATGTCAGGTATAAACATATACCAGAAATTACATCTGAAATCTCGGGGTTAGTCCCTGAGGGTCCTGATCCTGGGGGATCCGTTCCCAATGCCTCGATTTTTAATTATTACGTGGAAGCTATAGTCATTTTTATTTAAAAGTACCAAATTTTCAATACTTGTTGTAATACTTGACTAATAATCAAGGATTAGGAATAAATGATAAGGTCCAGGTCATTATTATAATAATCGAATTTATTAATACAATAACATAAGGCTGGAGTAATCACAGATATTAATCATCATTGGAAATTAATTCAAACAGAAATTAATGGTGCCAGCATGCTGGGCTGCCAACTGTTAGAGGTCTGGAACATTTGGACAGCCTGTGAGTCTGCAATGACTTATAGGTTGTCTAAATGCTTTTATGGTAGTAGCTGTAGTATTGTAGTATTTTATTTTAAAAAATCAATCAGATTTTTATAATCACAATTTCACTAAGTTTATACTATACTATCTAAAGATTGCTGCTTCCAACATCGGCTATAATCGTTCAATAATAAGTACGTGCAAATTAAAATATATTCATATTCATAATATTTATTTCGCAATATCATTAGTTGATATAGGTACCTAATACTATACACGTTTGTTTCATAATTGTGGTATTTTAATTCAATAAAAAATCAAAGTACAGTGTATGTAGGTAGTATAATGTGATGTTTAAAATACCGATATTTATGATAATTATTTTAACATAGGCTAAGCAACGTACTTTGGTAAAATAACCCTCATTATAACTGAAGTGCATTAAACAAGATAAATGGACATTCCATCACTCGCTTCCACGCCTAGATTCAGCGGCCCACTTTATGTTTCCAACTAATAAATAGTTTTTGCCTTTTCTTGGACACGATTGAGTAATCCAATTTAATTTACGAGCTTAAAACGGTTACAAAAATAATTGAATGCATTTTATCTTATTAAAGATTTTAGAAGCGTCCGGTCAACTGTTGCAATTCACTGGTTGGTATTTAGTTTTGTATAAATAACAAATATGTTAGTTTCAATATTTGGCAACAATCTAATGATTGCTGCAAGAATGTGCATGATATTACAAGGTCTGACAATACGTGTTGATTAGTAATGCTAAACTGTTATTATCACAAGGCATAATTGCTTAGCTTTGTTCTAGATTAGATACCTATCGCAGATTGTAGGGTCGCTCTACTTTGCTAAATTGTTGTTTAACTTAACGGCTGACATTTATAGTCAGGTCTCGCTAGCTTGTCATTACAATGTTCAATATTGCATTGAACACTTCAGGAGAGGTTTAACATTTGAATGAATGATACATATTTTACCAAGCGAACGGTATAGAAATAAAGTGGCATATACTTTTCAGACACAAATAATTTAATCTTAAAATAAACTATTATAAAACCTAACGTGATTTTCACTCACTTTAGTAAATAATACGGGATAACTCACGTGAATAAGTGAGATAGTTCCAACTATAGTTTCAACTACATTCGGTGGTCTTATTAAAAGTAGAGATCGGGACGCCCGCGTTGATGTCTCACTTAGCATTCACGTGAGTTATCCCGTATTATTTGCTAAAATGAAAATATACTACTCTCGCTGGCTACTCTTTATTATATCAGCAACGCTAAGTTATGTTTTTTCTTTCCAGAGCCTTAATATTAGCACTAGCGTGCGCTTACGCGTCAGCGCTGGCGCCGCTGGTCGCAGGCGGTGAAGACAGCGATTGCGCACTCTACCTCAGCGGGCCTGGACGCTCCTCCGCCTACGACTACAGCATTAACCTGCTTAAAGGCAACTTGTAAGTATCCTCATCAAGCTAGTGGCATGAAATGTTTACCAAGCCAGGATGATCAGTAAAAGTACCTATCTGATGAATAATATGTAGAGTCATAGTTTATATACAGTCAACAAAATAATAAAGAACTGCATTCCATGTAATACGAGTACATATATCAAAATAACGGTCTTTTATATGTTCTAAAATGCAAAAAACATACACATACATAATTTGAGTTCGAATAAAACGTACTCATAAATTGTATTATTTCATAACTCAATAATTCAAGTGCTCGTGGTTTATTACATGGCCTATTTGAACTGGCATTCAATGATATGATATACCTATACACGCTCGGTTTAATGGGTGATAATTTCGCAATAAACCTCTGAAAGCTCAGGTGTTAACCGCATATGGTGGTTGACCTGTACACGTAACTAGGCAAGCGGATAAATATGTCGGCAATTCCGTATATCTCTTATTTTAACTTAAACTAAAACAATATCAAAATGATTGTACAATTAGTTTAATGATACATAACTTACGTATAGATTTAAGAAATTGTTTTGTCAAGAAGATGACAATAAATTTGTCGCTGGTTTGAATCCTCTCAGATTTGAACTCATCGTGCCCTTTCTACGATTTTCACCTCAATTATCCGTCGTGATAAATGTCACCAACGCAACTTGCACTTGTCTCCAATTACAAATAATTACGGTCATCAAGTCTGCCAATGTCACCGCGTGCGCGGGAGTGCGTCGATCTACATTTCTCTTGTCGTTGCGTCACTGCACTCGCAAACTTGACACACTTCCGCGACACACTTGCACTCACTCATTTACTTTAGCTCAAGTTTACTAATGTTTGTTGTTAATACGCCTTAACGTTAAGCAAATATTGGGAAACTAACTGCTTTAGTATGCAAACATTGGCGACCATTTGCTATTCAATGCACTTGCTGCTTACCACGTATTACTTAGATATCTCTTCATCTAAAAGAACGAGCAGAATTACATAGATACTAGTTAAATGGGTTTTAGATTACCAAAGAATGGAGAGTTCTGTGTTAAATGGTGAAGCATCATTAACTTAATACGTTTAACATTCCCAATAGAAAAGACATATAAAAACTGACCTCTGCGGGATGTCGTAACACGGCTCTACACGCCTCTTCAATGTGCTTCATCTCTATCACGCACTATAACATTAGGCAACTCGGCCACAAACCAACACATTCACTTCTGATCATATCTTTATCAATGCCTTAAATTTAACAAAGATTTCAAGTTGAGAGCATGCTCTGACCAAAATTAAATGACCTTATATCAGCCATCATGTAGTTTTAATGGAAACTACTCGTACAAAAGATTTTCAAAGATATAAACAATATATGGGCTGAGCTTTAGTGGGGCTGTAGGATATTGTATGGACGTCATTTTGAATCCGCCATTTTGGATTTTGACAAGTGTCATTCAATTGCTCTCCCGATTCCCGACGACATTTAGTCAAACACTTACCATTTCCAAAATACTCCTTCCAATTACATATGTATATTATCACCATTGTGAACTTAATTTCTTCATGTTATCATACTTACGTAGAACCAAAAATTCTAGAGTTAAAATGCGTTTATATAGGTAAGTACTCCATAATTTTTTCAACAAATTTCCAATCTTAACGACATCGGTGAAGATTTCCGCCAATAACACATACATTTTTCTTTAATCTATCCAAATTATTTTAAAAAATGAGCAGTGGCATACAACGTGAAATTCATTGAGCTGAACTATTATTGTCGTTACCACGAGCCATACTAGCTGATATGAACTTTATTTCAGTTTGTTTGCCATTCGTTATAGGCACCAACGAGCTGCTATCCAGAAGGTAGGATAGGCTCTGAATTATTTTGTGTTGTTTCATCCCGATTTATTACTAATCTATAAAAGGAAATCTATTGAAATGATTTCCAGTTGATATCTGAGTGCAACTTGTCCTCAATCAGTACGGTAACAATCAGTACATACAGTTGACTAACGGTGAAGCCCATTTTGCAGAGAAACCTAACGATGAGTGGTTCTCGTGCTCACTGGTATCGTTTGTCTGCGTCAAATACTAACATACAGATCGTTATACTTGTTATTTATTACTACGTAGGTACGTTGTTACTAAAACCTCTCGTAAATTTGGAATTTTGTAATGTTCCACTACCTACATTTTGTAGTTTCTAATATTTCAACTTTCATTGAAATCACTATAACCTGCAATTATAAACCTTGTTTGCGCGGATCCGTAGATCTGATGAAAAACCTGAACACTCGTATGTCTTTTTGTCAGTACGTTATAATTTATTATCTCCGAATAACCTGAAGAGAAAAGAAAAATGTTACGTACCGTACCAAAAAAGTTTATTTGTTGCCAGGTCCACCAAATCGTGGATGTAAAATAACGAATTATTATTTTGTGTTAATCTTAAGGATCAATACGTAGAAGTAAAAAATAAACTTAGGTCAAGACTGTTGGAAATAAAAATAAAACAGATTAAGACAATGTTGTTGGTAACTATGATTTTATTGTAAGTACGGGCTCCCCCTCCACAAGAGTCCAAGTCACACTTCACCCGTTCTTCTTAAATTCAATTATAACAAACTTACATATTGTGCCAAAATTTACATAGATATGCCATCAAACACGAGTTTCCGTCGACTTTCTACATCCATAAAATTAAACGGAATTGATACGCCCGTGCTCTAACATATATGGTTAATGATTATTATTGTTTGATACCTATTCACTGTTTATTAACAGTATTGGTAATGTAGGAGTTTATTGATAAAAGTTTTTTAATTAGGTTAGTTTTTGAAAGCTTACTTTATTATCTTATTATTGAAGCGCTCGTAGCGAAGTTTGCTTAGCCGATCAGCTAAGTTAAGCAACGTCCGTCACGGTCATGACTTGGATGGGTGACCGCTAGTGACATTACTACTGAGCGCTTCCGTGCTTTAACTAGGGACTCCTCTTACTACTAAGCCTAAATTGTGTGTTCATCCCGTTCGACCCTTATGGGGCTATCTTATCTAGTACCTTTGGAACAGTAATAAAATATGTATTATTACAACGGATTGACTAACAAATAATAATACAAACATACAAGGGGTCCCCATACAAGAAACAAATGTAAAATACCAGCCAAATACCAGTGGGATTAATGCTGAGAATCCCGAAGTAAAGAAACACGTTTTTTTTATGCAGGATTGGAGCAAATATTTTTGGCTACAACAAATATTTTTAAGAGAAGCTCGGTCTCGACCGACATCTTCCTAGGTGATAATGATTTGTGTGGAAGCGAAGCTATTCGAAAATTCTTCCAGTTGGGCTACGTGGCGTTTATGACGTCACGTCAGATTAGCAGGAAACTATGGTGGAATTTTTGCTAGATATGTTGTTCAAATATTCCTCTAAGATATTAATTTTATGTGTTCTTAAAATATTTTAAACATATTTTATTGTTAATAAAATGGATTTCTGAAAAGTAGCGTCTATTAAATAATAAATATACAGTATTGTTACGCAACCTTTAGTGTGCGACTCATACCTGGCATGTTTTTTTATATAAAAGGGTAATAAGTAATGAAACAGTGCTTACGTTACGTACCTACTACATTATAAAATGAAGAAATCATGCTAAAAAGATTATGACCAAACTGCTTATTGTCTTTAAAATTATAATCATACGACAAGGATTAGCCCATATTTGTTGCTTCGCCTGTAAGCTTATTATTTTACTGAATTTGCAAAACACGACCTACTTTATTGTATAATCAATTGCGTTGTGTCAAAGCTCCATTGTACCACGCATCCCAATTTTTCATTTGCATTTGCAAAATATTTAACACCTGTCCTGTCTACACTTCTTTACTTCGGTAGGTAGGTATGTTTGCTTACAACAGCTGTGGGAATGGACGCGGTGGCGCTTCCGCCTCCATTTGGACACAACGTTTACTGTGGGAAAAGTTCACATTGTGAAAATGTCTAGACAAATAGTAAATAATTGTGCACTTACTTGAACTATATTTGCAAAGAGGTAAAATATTTTATGAAATTGAAATACTTATCTACATATATACGAGTTCCTTAGTGCTTCTATTACTTACCCTATATTTACAAGGTTTCAACATTTTTGGTGAGGTCATTAACAACCCAAGGGTGGCAGAAACAAGTGTATATTCTATGTATAGGGGATTTCTTTTTCTGTAAGTCGCTGTCAAATGCTGAAATTTTGCCACTATCGGACTGCGTAGGAGTAAAAGAGAGGTTAATATTAAACGATAATAAACGATAGGGAATCGCGATCAGTTTAAAAATCCGAAATAAATTCGGTAAAATCCGAAAGCAAGCTATTAAGCTTACTTTCGGATGTTACCTAAACTTCTCTTAGCTGTTATTAAACTCAAAACTAGTAACGTAAATCGAAAATATAACTTTTCTTGTCCCTCTTGATAAAAAATTTCTATTTTATTAAAATATTTTCATAAACATACATACGTAAATAGTTAAGATATTTACGTTACAAGTGTAATTTAGAGTCAACTTTGCAATTTTATTGTATTGAGAAAATTTTATGGAAACGTGTTTCGGACTTTACTTGGCCTTAGATATTGTGATCAAGATTAATGCATACTTACTTAATTTGGTTCTTACTACAAACTAAATACATTTTCCTAAAAATATCTTCAAGTAAAGCTATTTAGCACTTGAAAGCGTCTTAAAATTATTAGTTAGGCTCTTAAGACCATATTTGCGTTACATTATTACTACTAGTGCGTAGTATGCAACTTGACTTCCATTTTAATGGTTTCAGTTCCGCTAGGCTTTAAGCTATTTTAATGATCTTAAAACATCGTAGCACCATTGTTGAAAGTTTGTAAAAAAGGAAACGGTCATAATTTGCAACATTCAAATATTTTATGTGAGGTTTATGCTAATGGGAAGATCATGTGACTGCGCATCCAAATCCAAATTAACTCACATACCTACCTGTGTGAGTCATTTATTTATTTTAGATTATTTTCCTTTCACACTTCACTATGTACAAATGAAATGGGACGTACAAGTTCATTTTCATATTTTTGTTATTATGAAAGGATAAGATTTGTTTGAAGTAAGCTTTTGCTACATAATAACTGCTTATTTGACTATAACCTAATCAATTTAAAAAACGTAGGTAAATACCTCCTTTAGCTTTGACTTTTGTTACGTTTATTCTTCCTATATTTTCTATAGGATTTCATGTGCTGTCTGTGATCCTCTGGTTCTTGACTGTCTATGGAAAACCAAATTCGTTTCTCAACATTATTTACTGCAGAAAACATTAAAGCCGCAGTTGATATTTACTGCAAAAAAATAGCTCTCAATTGTCTGGATATCACATCGAAGCATACGTTTAACGATTTTATGTAGGATCGTTAGCGTAAATTAAATATTCAGATAAATGACAAGGAGACACAGTCAGTTCTATTACAATACTTACTAATTATTGATGCAAGCAACATATTTTATATGCGTCTGCTGGTAAATGTAACGCAGGCAAATTGCACACTTGCTACAGTACCCTTGAAATTCTGAACGCAATAAAACTGCAACTCTACTTCTTGGTCATTTTTAGGAGGTTTTTAATGCAAACCTGTTATTATAACATCTCCAAATATACGCAAATATTTTCTTTGAACGATTTTATAAAACCCCATGTGTTAGTGTTAGGGTTCAGGTCAGATTGTGCTTGAGGCTGTCGGCTGCCAAATATTACAAAAGAAATTAACAGCAGCTTGAAATGCAAAAGTCTCACTTTCGCAGTTTACGTTTTAATACTAGGTAATATTGTCTGTAACCCTTTCGAAATTATGTAATGATCACTATCACTGGTGTGCACCTTTGGCCTTACATCAGCAACTTGTTATTAGAAGCTAGTAGGCCACGAGGCCAATTACCTACCTATGCAAGCTCTTATAGCTAAAGTGATCTAAACTGCTCAAAGCCCCTTATTAAAATTTACTGATGATAATTACGTGATTGAATCATACTGAATAAAATTATGGGATTATTAAGAGGTTTTTTTTAAACGGATATTGAATGGGTCCTATACATATATGTTTATAGGATTTGACGGAGGTGCGGGGCGCGGAACGCGATTCTGGGGTTTAGTGGCGAGACAGCATCATTTTGTTAAAATACCTGTTTTTCTGCGTGCGCTTCTCTTTCCGTTCCTCCCGATGATCTATTTATTACTTGCTGCCGATCTGTTTGAACATGTTAATGTACCTTTTTCATAATAATATTAATTCCTAGTAAAACAAAGTTTTGGTAGACTTTTATTTATAAGATATTATATTATTATGTGTTGTTGTGAAATGAACTATAATAATATCAAACAATAATATAAACGCTCGAGTAAACTTTATATCTTACTTACTGAACCGAAAATAATGAAATTTGACACCTTGAAAACAAGGAGGTACAGTTAGACTATCGACAGACACAAAGACAGAGGTATATCCTGTCATTGTGTCAAATTTCAGTATCGATTAGCTAATAAACGTATTTATGTAGTTCTTGAAGGTTCGAGATTCGATATGTAATCAAACCACACGTTAATGAAGTTGCATGCTGATCAGCTAGTGAATAGTATCTTGAAGTATCTAAATAAATAATCTATAAAGGCTGACAAAAAACAAAAAATCTTAATTCCAAATGATCTCCACAAAACTTCTCTAAACATATAATATATCTAAAGTATTTGCCAACAATTTTCTAACACTTAATTCTTGTTTAGTTAAATATTCTTTTCAGTATAGCCGTATAAATAACACATATGGCAAATGTCACACGGTAACATAACATCTATCTTTTTTCTTCTAGACTTTAATCTTCAGTTGCAGAAGTTGCATTTTCATCCAATTGATAATATATCTGAAAAACTGCTTGATCGGTGTTGATGAAATTTAAATGAAAGAAAGTGAATTAAATTCAAAATGAACACCAAAACTGGATGTTCTGGGACATAGTGATGCCAATCAGAAAAAAAGAAATAATGCGTCAATCGTATAACCTCCTTTCCAAATACCGTTAAAAGATCCTAAATAAACTCTGCATGTATGCTTGAGGATTTCGCACACTTATCTGGTTCTTTTACATGTATGCATTTTGCAATTTCCATGTATCAAATATATCATTATATCTTTACCATGTACAGTAGACACAATTGTTGTCTTCTATGTAGTTCTAACAATTTATTTTTGTTTCAGCGGTTACGACGGCCAGCACACCTGCATCACCTACGAAGCAGTAAATCAAGCGTATCTTGAAGCGAGGCAAAGAATCCGTTAGTTAATTACTTTATTTTAGTTTTTATATAAAAAATAATATACATTTTATCCAAAGTTGGAACTTTAGCTTGTCGGCGTCGGGTGCCGGGCTAGAATGTCACCACCCCCCCATCTTTTCTCGTGGGTGTCGTAATAGGCGACTAAGGGAAACATATCGGAAGGTGGGCAGCAGCGCCTTCTGAGAAACTGCTATCCTATACTGCGGCTCCTAAGATGCCTGCCAAGCGTGGGGATTAGTGCAAACACCCCAGGAGGCATTTGTTTAACGGTGGATGTACCGGTAGTGACACATTGAAAACCACATTATACATTATTATGATGTGATCGATCATGTAGTCGAACTTGAGAGAAGTATGAGAACTGGCTTTCAAGGACATCTGCTCCTTGAAAGCCAGAAGCTACTCACCTACGCCGTTACACTTAACTCATACTTTTTCTCATACTTCACTCACCTTCGACTACATATTCACCCAAAATATTGAAATAAAAACATTAATTCCAGAGACCTTTTTGTAGAACGTAACGTACGTACGCAGTACTTAGCGTAAAATGTTCTGATTCAAGAGAGATAGGGTAGGGGACGAGCATACAAAAAACGCTACCATTACTTATACTATGAAGTCATTCAGGACTAAGTTCCCCCCATAAAAACACATACTCATATTCTCACTAGTTATTACAATATTGAAACAATTTATTATAAAGTTTCAAAATTATTCACGGTTCTTGATAACATTTCCTGAACTGTATTTTGATATTATTTCACAGTTGTATCTCAACCCAAGGGTGACTGGAAGCCTGAAGACTACGCGAGTGTCGGGGAACTTGTGCTTGATATATCTATCAATTTAGCCAGAAGGTAAGTTTCACTCAATACTTAATTGCATCTATATATATTATTTATCTAGTAGATTATTAGTACACTATAATGGCGATAATTTATGTTTTAACAAGAGGCATGCCTTAGTTAACATAATATTACGAACTATACACAACACTACAGCTACTGCAATGAAAGCATTTAGATAACCTACCAGCCATTGCAGACTCGCAGGCAGTCCAACAGCTTCAGTAAACCACCAGTTAGCAGCGTGCCTAGCATGCTGGCAAATAACAATAATTACTCTATTATGACAATATGAACCTCCAACAAATCACTAGCAAAAGGTAGTAAGGTCATGGATATGTTCACAAGCTTAGTATAACTAAGGTAATAATAATTATTTTCAAGTGAACTTTTTCGCGACATTCACCCATTGATCCAATAACCTTACAAACTTGCGTGTTCCGATTCTGTATTTAATGAGAAAACAATACATACGAGGCCAACCATTCGAAACGAGCTGCTACACGATTACCTGTCTCAGATTCACTTCAGCCATGCATGAACATTTGATCTAATACTAACTATTAGCACGAGTTTTTAAAGCTATGGTAGGTACCTATCCACTGCGAAGTAAAGGTCAACTGGCATAGGTTGACCTGGTTGTAGATCGAAATATTAATGAGGGAGGCTGTATTCAGCTGTGGACAATTCGACTGATACAGTAAGTAAACCTTACTTACGGTATATCCTAGCTGCTGGTCTTAACCAATAGAAAGGGAACCCATTGGCCTAGCTTGCAATCACACCATCACCACTTACCAACATGTGAAATAGTGGTCAAAAGTTGGCCCATCAACAACAAATAAAGACTTGTGATTTTCCATTACTAAGATCACTTAAATCACTAAAGCAAATAAGAACTAGTTTGGCTCCAAGTTCTGTAACCATTATCATTCATTATTCAAACACTTTTACTTTGACATCCAGTTACATTTTGAACCAGTTCGAAGATAAGACACCCACGTCAGACCTACATAATTAGCCAGCTGAGTGTGTCTGGGCTAGGTCCTTGATCTTAGCGCCATTGTCGCCTACAGGTAGGTACTGACCTTTGTAGTGAACGGGAGCTTGTTTAAATATCATTTTACTCTTATTACCGTAACGTAAAGCGGTCAGCTGATGAAATAATGCAGTGACGCACCTCAAATCCGGAAAACGATCGAGACTTCACTAGTTCTCAATTGAAGCGCTAATGCGATTCCTTTATGCGTTAAACCAATGGTCACCGCTCACTTCCTCGTCTTTTCAATAGTCTACATATGTAACTGACATTTGAACAGAAGATAAATGGGTATTAATGGGTACGTAACTATCTACGATTAATCTTATGGCTTTCTCAAGGGCGTGCAGTTCACGATCATCCCGCTTGCAACAAAGTCTGGTGTCAAGTTTAATGTTTGTTTTTGTTCTCGACAGAACAGAACAATCACAAGCCTAATTTTACGGTTTGCCTTTGTAGTTGATTATCTTTAAGCTTGCAAGATGTGATATTTTTACGCCCTTTTAAGCGTGTACTTCTCATACACGCTATTTAAAAAACTGCACATAATTACACAAAGTTATGAATATCCTGTTCTGACTTAATGCCCAATGGAGTCCTGGGCTGAAATTGCACCCCTCCCACAACCTCTATATCTGAGTGGGAATCGTAAGAGGCGACGAAGAGAAAAATAAACATAAAGTGGACAACAGCATTCCGAAGAACTGCCATCATACACAGCGATCCCCAATACGCCTGCCAAGCGTGGGGATTACGGCAAACTTTGAGAAAGGCCTTTGTTCAACGGTGGACGATATGTTTGTTGATGTGACAATAGAAAAAGAAACAATTAAATCAGCTGAATAACCGAAAACCTGATCTGTCAACGTAGTTTTGTTCTATCACAGCTTTCAAATTTAAATAATTTCATGGCTAAACTTGTATCATAATGTATCATCTCGAAGGTTAATCTTCGTAACACAATATATCGTTTAGTGTCTGTATCTGATATGATTGACAGTTCTAGGTTACGTACGATATACTCGACTCGACAGCTTCTATTGTTTTATAACACGACCGGCCATACTGCTTCTGAATTAATGCATGTTTTATATCTTATCGCTTGTTAATTCAATCAACTTGGATCAAACATATGTCACTGTGGGATAATAACAAGTAATTGATGACCAGATAAGGACCAAATAGACCCTTTGATAATATTCCACATAGCTTGTTACAACAATTCTGTTAATAAACACATCGAATTTAAAGCTTCTAGGACTGTTTCTTATGTAACTTAATAAATACATTCGCCTTCATTGAGCTACTGTATAAATTAACATAAATATATAATGTCTATCTAAATTATTATGAGGGTACAGAAGTTATTTACACATGAGTAATTGGTAATTGTTAAAAATATGCATTGATCATATTTATGGTTTAATGAGTCTCAAAAAGACAAATATCTCAAGAGAATTATGAAAATGTTTTTTAATAAAGATTGTACCCCTTACAGATAGGTATGAATAAAATATATTATATGAATAAATTATATATTATTCTAGAGGATATAACAAATACTATATAAAAAAACACGATTCGACATGACGACGGATTCACGTAATAAAATATATAAGACAGATAATTATGCAATTTTAGGCCATTACAATATTATCATCTTAGGCACAAAAGAATGACATAAGTGGGTGTAAACAATGCGTTTCTTTAGTCAATTTTACATAATACTCACATTTAAATTCAAAATTAAAGGAAAGGCTGACTATTAAATAAATCTACATACTATCAAAATTTTGTAATGCTAACTTTCCAATAAGCTAATAAAAATAACCTAGATTATGCCTAGATTTTTAATATACATATCTACAGATGTGATCAAGAAGCGCTTACAAACGAAGTTTCGTCATAATATGTTAAATACCAAGTGATCAAACTCGGTGAAATATTTCACACTTTACTTTTGGACTGATATCTAGGCTTCTGGTTTTTAAGCTTTCCGTGAAATTTCATTCAAAAATGTATGGAAAATCGTTTTGTATGGGAATTATTACTGTAAAATTTAAAGAATAAATATATGATGGAAAACTGGCTAAGCAGTGGTCCGAGTGATATAATCTGATTGAAGTCAAATAAAAATGACGGTTTAGCATCCATCTGTAAATATGTTTTCGCGAATCCGCAATTATCTTTGATTTCAAACAGACACAAATAGTAACATACATAATTGGCCAGCAGGACCATAAATAGACATAATAGGTTATAGCTATCGAAGATCCCAGGGCATGCTAGCAAAATTTCTAAAAGTTAAACATTTGGTACTTATTCAAAATAATATGAAGCAATCTACGTTTTAAGTAAAGGAAACGCTATATAAACACTATCGAATGCCCCGAATATTGAATTTATATTTAAAATTACGTTGATATGTAGGTATACAAGTTTGCCCGTGGGGCAGTGTCACCTCCCCATCTTCCCGTGGGTGTTGTAAGAGGCGACTAAGGGTAAAATACCGGAAGGTATGCAACAGCCACTTCTGAGGAACTGTTATCTTACACTGCGATCACCAAGACACCTGCCAAGCGTGTGGATTATGGCAAGCCCCCTTTAATGGGCGAGACTGTGTTCAGCAGTGGATAATCCAGCTGATACAGTACATATATTATAGGTCCTACAGACAACTTATTAAGTGTATGTTCTTAACTTCTGGTCTGAATCAATTAGGCATTATTATGAAATCTTAACGACAGCCTTCAAGATCTAGTTGAGCTATATGCTCGTATGTGAACCAAGTGCTAACCTTGAACTAAATATCGAACTTCTCACCAAACATGATAGACACGTAGTTAAAATTATTTGTGAGGACATAATTTCAATAAAAGTAAATACATATAAATTAAGAGATAGATTTTTGCGCTATTTTTGTACTTATGAATAACATCTATCTGCTGTGGGCTAGCACCAGGGATTGGTCGAAGTCCTTATCTTTTCCTCCCCATTATGGATGTACAGGAGGTGTCATCGTGGTGGTCATGCAGTTCGCCACCGACATTACCTATACCTCCTTATTGAAAGAAATCCTACAGAGATCCAGAATAGACTAAAAAAATGCGGGTAGAATAGGATAGTTTCGGATTTAAGAATAACAGAAAGAAAACTGAACACCAGCTCTGCGACTTCGGTAGTTCACCCAGTTTATCCCACAACCTTAAAGGGACAGCCCACGAACTGTTCCCATTTGTGATTGGTTAAATGATACAAAATGACAGTGGCATTAAATATATCCCCTTAAAGGTTTAAGGGAAATATTTACAAGGCCACCTGTATGGACGTACAGATGGATGAATGTATGATGTATGGATGCATGGTGGTAGGCCATTCTGTGAATGCCCGCTACCACCCTCAAGTAGAAAATCTGTCGCCAAGCCCCTATTGGTGTGAGCTGTCTTTGAGAGCCAGTAATTCTAGGGTAGCCTGAACAACATCTTCAACCTTGGATCACTTCCGTCAGGTGAGATAATGGTCAAAAGCTGAAAAAAGAAAGACTGTAGTTCCGTATGGGCATGCCGTGAAGAGGGACGAAATACATAACGACAAGAGTGTTATATATGGATGAGATGGATACGAGCGTAGAAGAAGGCCAAACTTGTGAACGTCGTAAAGAAGGATGTGCGTGGAAGGTGTACGTAGTGAGATGACGAGAATCAGCTGCATAGAATGGAAGAAAAAATAAATTTTAGGCTGACCCCACTTAACGTGGAATAAGGGCAGGAAAATAAATATTAATATATGGTGTCTATTTCGTTATAAATCACACGTGGCAATAAAAACTACAGGATATGCCACAGGAAGCTAATAAGTCACAAGGCGGATTGGTTCTGACTGAGTTCATACCTACCTACTCTAAATGAGGTTCGTATCAGTAATTAGTGTCTTTTTATGATTTAGATACAAATGTAAAGCAATCATTTATCTTGAATGGTAGAGTTATAATTACTGAAGTAGTACCGAAACTCTCGTTATGTTATAACCACAATAAACCTTGGCATTTTACATATCCGTTACCAATATGCATGCATGAATGTAACAATGCAAATAAAATAATAATCATTTTAAAGTGCGTTTATTTTCATTTCATGTTGAGTCATTTGATCCACTGAATCAATAAAACACAATAAACCACGATAAAGAAAACATTTGTTTCGAAGGGCGAATCATAAAATTATTAACGGTAGGTACTTTTAATGTGAGAATTTGAAGGTTGTCTTACATCAGCGTAAGTGGTTTTTAACCTACTTTAAAAAAAATGAGGTTCGCAATTCGACTATATTTTTTGTGTGTATCTATATATACCTCATAACTCTTTACATGATGTACCGGTTTTGATGAATTTTTGTACATTAGAAAACTGGTGCTTGTCATGTGGTTCCATTTAAGTTTGTTCCCATTCCATTTAAATACATCTGTCTATCGACATGTTTGGGCCTCTTGAGTTGCTTTGCCGAAGTAGCGGCAGCCCAGACGTTAGAAAGATGTGCATGACAGCGCTAAAGTTTCGACGCATGTAGAGTCCCACACTCTACCACTTATAACTGGTATCAACTTTTTGCCGCATTATTTGCATATAGATAACCTCGCTATATAATAGTAGAGTGGTAATTAAATCTAAAATCAATCTATTAGTTTTCCCTCACGTAGGCCACTTGGACAAGATAAAAAACACTGAATAAAACTGATGTTGTGCTCTATCGCATAACATGTGCTGCTGTAATTTTTCTCAAAGGTATTTTTTCTTTCTAGATATGGTTTGACCTACGAAGAGATCGAGAAGGGTCTTCCTCTGATCGACACATCGAGGACTCTCATCCGCGAAGTGTGCCCACCTGTATTCTCCCACGTGGAGTGTCGTGCTGGCAAATACCGCCGGTTGGACGGACTATGCAACAATTTGCAGCACCCTACCTGGGGTGCCACCAATGCACCTTTCCAGAGGTAAGGCTTCATATCCTGTTATAGATATCTAGAAACATATAAACTAGGCTAGACTAGCTTGCTTCTCGCTGAATTTTTATAAAGATACCTCGACCGACTCACATACAAATACTATACCTAGTGCAACAAACATTGATTCGACTTCCGATCGAGTGCCCGAAATGAAGAGTGAAGAAAGATTCGCGTTAAAAATTGTTCCTACATTAATTTTCTGCAGTTAGGTACTGTTCAATATAGATTTCCGCAAAGTAAACTTTGCAAATAACTTTGTTATATGACTTGCCTTCTTATTGTAACCAGAAAGATAACTGTACTGGTTACTAAATTATTTTATTTCTAGATTGCTGAGTCCACTGTTCTCCGATGGCATCAACTCTCCCCGTATCGCGCACTCTGGCCACGACTTACCCGTGTCTCGTGTGGTTTCCCGCACCATGCACCCTGACCACGGGTATCATGATCACGCTGGCACAGTCATGGTCATCGCCTGGGGACAGTTCATGGACCATGACTATACTCTTACTGGAACTCCTCTTGGTAAATACTTGTCCATCATTGCATTGGTTTGTTATTTGTATCATTACGTATATGAGAAAGATAGTCGTAACAGTATCATTTATAAATAAGATCGTTTAGGTGCATCATTTATAAAATATCTTTTTGGTGTGTCGGACTTGACGATTGGTGTTGCTTCGTAATCACATTTAAGTGATAAAATGTTTGAGCCGATTCAAACATTTTAAGTAAATTATTAACATATAATTTTCTTTAATATTAGAAAATTTTCAAATATGTCTGGTCATCCTCTGATCATGGTAGTAAAACGGGGTATTTTTGTTATTTTCAGTAAGTAAAACGGGTTATATTTTTTTTTACTTTGATCGTTTAGATACCAATAGCTCATGAAGCTCGAAGTCTATTAATAATTAGTTGCTGAAATAAAAGAAATGGCAGGGGCGTGTCAGCACGCTTAGATTTTATATAATGGATTTTAAGCATAAAAAATAATTTAATCGGCTCAGTTTTGGAAGAAAAAGCAAGGGAATGCAAAACTTCAATTTTGCGAATTTTGTTTATATTTCTCGCACTTATCCTTCCAGCGTAAGTGTTTGAAAAAGCACTCCTTTCGATCAGATGAAGTTTAGCAGTCTGTTAGATGGTTGGTAGGTGGACGATAATATTAAAGTAATAAAATTGGAGCACATGATTTAGCTCAGTCCAACGTGTTCTGATAGAGGACCCTATTCCGGCTCGGGACAAGAATTTTATGTTTTAATTATGTTATAAGTATAATAAATTTATATTAGCATAGCTTGCGATAGTGCGTGTATCATATTTAGAAATGTATTATTTGACGTAAAAAAATGTTTTAGATTTAATTATTGTTTAAATCTCAATCTCAGTTTACCATTTACTTCTCTTGCTCACCTACTACCTTGA
The DNA here is from genome assembly GCA_963890685.1 of Plagodis pulveraria. NCBI lineage: Eukaryota > Metazoa > Arthropoda > Insecta > Lepidoptera > Geometridae > Plagodis > Plagodis pulveraria. The sequence goes on from OY982956.1 coordinate 11,619,507, forward strand.
TCGATTTATAGTTTCCCCAATCTCATCAAAATGTGTTAACCAATTACAGATCCTATCAACCGTAACGACCCCGAAGAATGCTGCAAGCGTCCTCCTCACCTGAAGCATCCTTACTGTAATGAGATTCGTATACCTGATGATGACTACTTCTACCGACTTTTTGGAGTCAAGTGCATTGATTTCGTAAGAGGCTTCCCTTCACCAAGACCTGGCTGCCGTCTGGGTGAGTTAGCCTGATGAATCACACCTTGTTTTGTCAATTCAACTTAATGTTTAAAAACCTTACGTCAGTCAGAAGAGACTACGTCAAAATCTTGAACAACCAAGCTTAAAGTTTTTCATGAAAAAGTGTGCAGTCATTAAAGCTATTGCAGGACAATCTTAACGTTTCATATTTACTACTTTGCTCAATTAACATCACCATTACCTGCATTATTAATGCACTACTAAGTAGTAGAACAAATGTGACATAATTGTTTCCTCAATCGCTCTCAAATACTCCAAGTGTCACCAGTCTGTCAATAAACAAAATAATACCACACAATTATCGAGTTTTTGGTGTTACTAAGCAACCACTACTGGACTGGATTTTGCAGTTGCTTTACAATATGTTATAGAAATGTACTGATCTACTAGACTAATCTTAAAATTCTCGTGTCAGTGTTTGTAAAAAAAAAATCCGAAACAGCTTTTGTGCTGATTCCTATGAAATGTTGTGTGTATATTCAGTAGATCATTCAGTGGTCTGAGAATAGGACGTAAACAATTTTTCATATATAATATAGTTATATATTTTCATAGGTATATTCAAAATTTTTATATTTCATTTTTATTTGCGTCTTCGGTGTCACTTGTCACCCCTTAATCAGCAATTCAGCACAGAGTAGGGATGAAGTCGAAACCGTTCTGCTGTCTTTCTCAAACAATAAGCTTTCTCTCACTCACTAAAGTGTAGGGCCTAAACCGTTTTCGCCCAATATTATTGATAGTGCGTCGATCGTAGCAGTGACGATTATACTTATAATTTTACTTTCTCAGTGCCACTCTTATATGAAGTTTATTCTCATAGTAAATGTATCATAAATTTGCATCGATATAATTATTTATATCCATTTTACCGGATATTAAATCTTCGCTATTGCCAGAACAAAATGCAATGCAACGTATACTTGTATCCACACACTTATAATAAGGTAGTAATTTTTTATTTTACTATCAAATATTCACAAGAAATAATGTATATAGCAAAACAACTTTTGTCGGGTCAGCTAGCATTATATATTATCTTGAAATCCAGCGGGGCATTGGTGCCAGCTTACTGGGCATGCTACCAAATTGTAGTGGGTTGATCATTTGAATTGCCTGTGGGCTTGCAATGGCGTGTAGGTTGTCCTAAATGCATTCGTTGTGGTAGCTATACTGTTGTATTTAGTTTATAGTGTATTGTTAATATTTACCAGATTCACAATATATATAACTAGATTAAAAACGTAGATTTTAAGAAAATCTGCCATATTTCTCGTCCACTTGAAAAACTCACCTTTATACAGGATTTGAATACGTTAAGTATGTGCTTACTCAACAAATTTCTTCCATAGAGTCATTAACCTCGTCGAAGCAAAGTGAGCAGTATTATCACCACCATTATAATTTTATTATAGATCCGATTACTTAATAAAGAACCGGGTATGGTGGGTCCGAAACGGTCGAATCATCTGCCACACCTAGGTGAGAGGCGAAAGTAATAATTCCAATCGTTACGTGCACGGTGCAGTCTTGTGCTTTACTAAGAAATAGGCACTAGATACACTTAATAGATGTTTGTTGTTTCTGTTCAACTGTTCTCATATTGCGCAATTTACAATTGCTAGATGGGAAGTTAACTTAGCAAAACCTACAATTAATTAGACTCGTTTGGCTCTCACGAAAGTCGGGGAAGTCAATGATTAGGTACATGTGAAGAAGTTACATAACTTACATTCTCTGTATTCATTTGCTGTGCTCATCACAATTTTGTAAAATTTACTCTTAAACAATCAAATAAATTAGTAGGTATAATTAAAAATAAATGTAATGAATACAGATATAGTTTTTTTGCGTTGGTAACCATTAGCAAAATGAATTATTGATGTCACAGTAGATCAAGGTTTCTGCAAAAACTGCAATTACTGTAGATACTGCATCTGGTTATGATGGAGAGACATATTACACTATTGCTCTCTACTTGGTAAAAATATTTCTCCCTCTAGCCATTTAAGGTTCAATACATTGTTAAAATAACCTGGTATAATATGAAATATTATGGTCCTAGTAAGTATATACATGTTACATATTTTACAACATAATTGCATCGTAGCTACACTATCGTCTGAATCCTAAAACCGTCCGCTGACTACATTATACGTCTTGGAAGTCGCGGGAATAAAATTGTACGCCTAACAAACACCGTAGAAGTGGTAGTAAAACAAATTGGAAGTCTTTGAATAAGCCATTTAATTTTGATATTATACAGTTGTAGGTATTGTAGGCGTCAATAACATCCCTGTAGCAACTTGTAGATATTTTAGGGAATAATGGCTATCGTCGGAATTGTATCCTATCATAATTTTGCCTAAATTGGCTTGAATTCTCTCTAACGTAGACTCGTAGATGTTCATATAATCACGAAAATGTCTAAGTCATTGGCCATAACTCGTAACGTTGGGAAACCAGTCTCACTTTGCACAATACCTAATGCAATTTGTGTACGAATGTCTAAGGAACATGAGAATAGCAATTCATCACTTCAGAGCGCTGCAAATCTTATGCAAACATGCCATTAAGAAATCATATGTGCTGAACACTATCCACGTAGTAAAATAACAGACAGTTGCGCTAAAATAAAAAAGTACATGTGTGCGCAACGGCACTGCCAGCAATAACGTCTATATACTTAGCTGAATAAGTAAATAGAGCTATTGAGGTAACTGGAATACCGAATATATTACCCATGCATGCACTGAAGGCTGACCACTTTGTGTTAGCTAAATTGTATGGCATTTAATAATGTGATATTACATAATTGCATCTAAAAGTCGTTTAACTTCATGTCCAGTCTCCGGTCATATGATTTGCGAAGGGAGTTAATAAATATGTTATCTTTATTACAGGTTCAAGAATTCCTTTCAACACACTAACTGGTGCTATTGATGGAAATACTGTATACGGTGTAACGGAGAAATTCGCAAGGTATATATGTTCTACCTTTCTATTACTAACTTGATGACTTGTACCTTATTGCCGGAATCATTATAGTTTTTATTTTATTTGCAGGAAATTACGTACTGGCTTTGGTGGTCTGTTACGCATGAATCCTGTTTTCAAAGAGTATGGGCTAAAGGACTTGCTGCCGCTAAAACTGGACATTCCCGATGAAGGCTGCACCAGACCCAATAAAAACATGTACTGCTTTGAAGCCGGTGCGTATTTTGTTTTCTTTGTTATTCTATGATACAGTTATAAAACCACGAGCATATATAGATTGCTTCCCGTTTATAAACTATGTTACGTGGGGTAGACGATCTATTTTTACTCCACTCGATGCTGTTCTTCATCATCTCACTGTTACACTTTTTATAAACTCATCCTGATTCACGCGGGCCGTCCGTTCCTTCCTCAACCCCAACATCCACCAATATTCATACTTATGTATGAATGTAGCTGGATTCTTCTCTTCAAATATATGCTTACCGTCACTCCACGTGACAGACCTTTACCACTCTTCTTTTCATTTCCGGCTGCCAATCTGTGCTGCTGCTATTTTCAAGTTTCATTTACTGTTTTCATCCCTTACATTCTCATCTACTGTCCAAAATTCTGATGCATAAAATACGACAGATTGTAAGATAGTATTGTAAGAAATTTGTAAGTATACAAAGTGTTTTTAAATACGAAAACCATTTCGAAGTAAAACTTATAAGCCCACTTCAGCAACTTTTTCAGCTAACGATAAGCAAAAAATTTAAATTAAAAAATATACTCAAAAAGACATCTTGAAGTATAACTAACTCGGCCATCACCAATAATCCGTTTTCAGTTCCTACAAGAGATTGATTTTCATAAATACTAACCTCACTTTTCATATTTATCAGGTGAGATCCGTGTGAACGAACAACTGGTATTGACTGTCATGCACACACTGATGGCAAGAGAACACAACAGAGTAGCCCATGGCCTTGCTGAGGTCAACCCTCATTGGGACGATGAGACCCTCTACCAAGAGGCCAGGCGTATAAACATAGCGGAAATCCAACACATCACTTACAATGAGTTCTTGCCAATCTTGCTTGGAAAAGACGTCATGGAAAAGTTCGGCTTAGTACTAGCGAAAGAGGTGAGGAGCTTTTTTAAATCATCAATTTTCTTTTGCAAATTTTTTCAATACTCTTTGACTCTTGCCCGCGAACATTTTCGGCACGGAATGGCATACAGTCTCGTAGGTGGCCATCAGCTGTACGCACTCGCCATAGAGCCGCTGAAAGTTTACCATACGCGCTAATCACAAGTAAGTACAAGGTGTTACTTATTATACTTATTATCTTTAACTTCATTATTATGTTTGTTTACTCAGGGCTACTGGAATGGTTATGATCATGAAGTGAATCCTGACGTCCTGGCAGCCTTTGCTGCAGCTGCTTACCGATTCGGACACTCACTGCTTCCAACTGCCGTTGAAAGATGGTCAAAGGCCCATAAGTTTATAGGTAAGAAATCCCACTATTCATATTTTATGTTATATTCCTAACGATAAATGATATTATAGTCTATTGTTTTTATTAAACACTAATAATGTTTCTTTTCAGCATCGAAGAGACTTTCTGACCTGATCAGAAGACCTTATGACTTATACAGAGCCGGCGTCCTCGATGAATACGTCATGGGATTGATGAACCAAGTTGCACAAGCCATGGACGATTCTATTACGCAAGAAGTAACAAACCACCTGTTCAAGAAGGTTGGGGCTCGCTTTGGAATGGATTTAGTCTCCTTCAACATGCAAAGAGGTCGTGAGTTTGGCTTACCTGGATATATGGAGTTCAGGAAGTTCTGCGGCTTGCCTGGTGCTGAGACTTTCCAGGATCTTTTCGGTTCGATGACAAACGATACTGTACGCAAATACGAAACCATCTTCGAGCATCCTGTTGACGTAGACTTGTGGTCTGGTGGTGTGTCTGAAAGACCTTTGCCTGGTTCCATGCTTGGCCCCACTTTCGCTTGTATCATTGCGACACAATTTTCATACTCCAGACGCGGGGACAGATTTTGGTACGAATTTGTATAATAATACTTTATAATTCACAACAAAATTATGTGGTACTTATTCAAATACCTAACTCCTGCTTTCTGTTTTAGGTTTGAACTGCCAAACCAGCCTTCATCGTTCACACCTGAGCAACTCGCTGAAATTAGAAAGTCACGATTATCTCGTGTAATCTGCGATAACACCGATATCATTGATACAGTCCAGTTGTACCCAATGGTCTTGCCTGACCACGAGTTGTAAGTGTTCACAGATCTCGAAATTATTGTAATATTTATTTTGCGAATTACTCCTACAAAAACAATTTTTGCTTCAGAAACCCTCGTGTGCCGTGCAGGAGCGGGATCCTCCCCACTATGGACTTCAGCAAATGGGCCGAGCCAGCGCCCTTCCACGGAACCGCGAAAGATTTCGTGAGTAGCTTCTCCTACAACCCGTACCTCGGCAAGAAGTAGACAACAGCACCAAGTATTAATAAGTAGATCACAGCACATATTAATGTGGTAATAGTCAATGTAGATATATGACATTCAAGTTAAATATGTTGTTGGACTCTTTTATTTGAATTTAGTCATCAAGATTTTGAGTCCCATGAATGGGGTAGAGCTCAGCTAAGCTCAATTATGTTGTTGCCCTAGTCTTGTAATCATCTTATAAGATAAAATGCTCAGTGTATAAGTACATATAGACTTTTGACTTGAATTATATATTTCTACCCACTAAATCAGTAATTTTAGAATATCACCGTTGTTTTGTTAATGGCACTTTTATTAGTAGGCATTGGAGATAAAATTAGCAGAGGAGCACGTTTGAAGACATATGAGATGTTTTAGAGGAAACAGGTATGTAGTTATTTAGTGTAAATATTATTTTGTATCTACTTATACAGTGAATCAAATTATGGCGATGTAAAAACGGCTTGCATAAAATTTATTAGAGTTACGTTATGATATACTCAAAAATTCCATCGTTAGGTTATAAATTTTATCTTACAAAATAGTTTTTGTAATCAGATTCAATTATTTATAAATAGATTAAGCATTTGTACATAAGTAAAATAGACATGCTTGTTTGCCATATATTACCTATACTTAGTATTTTTGGTAAAAACGTTTATTTATAGTTTTCTTAATAATTTGAATATTATGTTTAATGTTACCTATCTTCATACGCTATACCTACCAGTTTTTATATATACAATACAACATCTTATGCAACAATGAGTAAAATGTATACTACTGGATTTATTTTGGAGAAGTATCTCTAAACAAAGTAGTACTACGTATTTTGCGCAACATCTTGTTATGTACCTTATTCCTTAAAATAATATAATATATTAGTGCTTAGCTGTTTGCTTGAATACAGTTTCTTTTACAACATATTAATTGTAGCAAACGTGATCGTGGTTAGTTATTGTGTTTAATTTATTTTAGTTAATGTAGAATAGTAATTTGCTCATGTTTGTAAATATGCATACCAACTATTAAATAGTTTTTCACAGTAGAATATTGTTTTATTTTGATGTGCACACCCTGTTATTTATAACTTATACTGATTAGTGCAATCATCAACTGCACTTTTTATTTAGAAACTGAAAAAAACTGATATATACCATTCAATTTATATTCACAGATAACAAATGCATACATAAACCGAAACGTTAGTGGCAAATACGAATCAAGTACATTTAACGAAACTAAAACAGACATTGGAAATAACAATATTGCCGAAAATAACCGCACAAGCGACGAATTATCTTCAAATTTAAATTGCATTAATCAAACTCTTAGTTTGAATGAAGATTCTACACTAACAAATACAGATTCTTTTAATAAGAACGACAATGCTACTATATTTAATGTCAGTAATGTAAAAAATAATGAATCAGATACAAGTGACATATCAAATCTTGATAATGTATTAAAATATGTGTACAAGAAAAATGAGAAAACTAATGTGGTGAACAAAACTACAGGGCACCCTAAAAATAGCTTAAGAAAAAAACGTTCTACAAACTCGGCAATATTGGATAGCACCAAACCACCTTTAATAGTCAACTATGACACAATTCATACACCTCAAAAAGATGGAATCTGGCTATCTGCTAGAAATACAGCAAATGTTATTAAATCTTCTGACTTAGCTGACTTTAATATAGAAACATTGCATGAAAATACAGGTGATAGCGAAAAACTAAATAAAAACATAAATGAGCCATCGCCAAAAATAATTCCTGAAAATATAGACAATAGCAACGAAGGTGATGATAAAGATACTATCAAAAATAGTGATGAAATATCTAACAGTGATTCCATAGAAAGCAATGAAAAAGAACAGTATGAAAATAGTGAAGAAGATAAGAATTCCCAGCAGAGTAGTGGCAAATATTATAATGCCCGATCAAATGAAAATGATGATAATGTTAGTGATGAAAAAGTGCCACAATCTTCAACAGAAGCTGAAAATATAGAAAGCCAAGAAGAAAATGATAGTAGAGAATACACTACATCAAAGTATACCAAAGAAAATGGTGATAGTACTGAGGATAATTCTAAACAACTCAGAAACGACTATTTTCATGATAGTACAGAAAACAAAGACAAAGCCTCTGAAGAAAACTCTAGTTCAAAAATCATAGATGAGGAAAGGAATCGGTTTAAACCTAACTATGAAACCAGAAATAGCTTGCCGGTAAAAATTCAAGATGTAGATTTAGGCGAATATGAAAGAATACAAGTAAACAATAATGGTCAAATAGAAGCAGTAAAAGACACATATGAAAACAGAAACTTAAATGCTGCAGTTGAAATAATTCCAACTTTAAAACCTCAAATGGATATAAATCACGACAATAAACTACGCACCCTCTCTCCAGAAAGTTCTCATTCTTCAAGCATTGAGTCAGGTGAACATAATGAGCCAACACATATAAATGATGGGGAAGTGAAACCAGTTGTAGAAATTAATACCGATGTTGACAGTACTGAATCAAGCAATGAAAATTCCGACGAAGCCTTACAAACAAAATTAGAAAATGAGAGTTTGGAAACCTTGACAGGTGTAAACGAAAAAGACAGTAATGAAAAAAGTGGTAGATTAAATGAAAAACAAATACAAAATCAAGGGGATGTTAAACAACAATTTGAAAGAATTCCAACTGATTACAATCATGCACAGAAAAGTAATAAAAATAATAAAGCGGATGTTGAAACTAAGATAGATAGTACTGGTAAAGAAGGCACCTTAGACAAGTTAAAGCCTCGTTACGATGATAACTTAAATATTAAATTTGATGATATACATATAAAATTACCGGAAATAAAATTACCAGAGGACATTTTATCGTACGCATATGAAAATCCTCCCATTTATAAAGATCAAGATAATAAACCAGAGCCTCCGAAATTGTATGATCATATTTATGATAAAAATAAAGAAGAACAAGTAGAAAAACCAAAATTTTATCAAGATTTAGGTTATCATAAATATAGCAAAGATGATCCTCCAAAAGAGAAGCCAAGGTTTTACCACTACAGTGATGAAATACACGACGAACCACGTAGTGCAAAAACAAAATCCGGTGGAACCAAGGATGATAATGATGTTGAGGAGGATGAAGACGAATATTCTACTGAGAACAAAAATGAAAAGTATGGATATTTCGGAAACAAAGAAAAAGAAGCATATAGACAGAAGAAGGATGAAGAAGGCGAGGATGATGATTTATACGAAAAATTCGTACGAGAAAGATTTGGAAAACGAGGATCATTTGAAAAGCGATTGGAAAAACTTACTGATTATAAAGCCCATAACCCGCATTTGTATGAAAAGGTTCAAAATATTCTGAAAAAAACTGAAGATGTTAAAGAACAAGCAGACAAGAGTGGTGATCCGAATGCCGGCTACATGTGGACTTTAGAGTATGGAGAAAAATTATAACCTGAAAGTTTAAGCTAAAATTGTTTTAATTTTTCTCACTTGAGTGAAATTATTGGTCCCACGTAACATACCTATCTACTGGCCATTCATATGTAAAATGTTTGCGTCGAAGCATCCATAAACAAAACGTATTGTGTCGACTAAACTAACAATGATGCTCGGATACTCGGCCATTACGATTTAAGGTTGTTTGGCGGAAGCACAGCAAAGGTCTTAATGCAGCTACGCCTTTTTTTAATGGGGAAGCCCACTGTCTTGTTAGTTTTACTTAGATGGCCCTAAATGTTTGTTACCAAGAAAAGTTCAGTTTGTATGAAAATATCAAACTTTTCTGGTTTTAGTTAATATAATAATATAGGCTGATATGTAAATAAAAATAACTGTTACCAACATTCCTCATTCATAAAAGTTGGGTAATATTCTTAAAAAGAATTGTTTTAGTGAAATAGATTACATTTCGATAATTTATTTATATCTATTAATATAACTATACGAATTCTATTCGTTTTAATACAATAAAATTTTAATCAAATAAGAAAACGGTGCATAGAATCTATTCAGTTTTGGCAACTTTTACGAAACTTTGCAAATCTACAATTGGTAGTTAGACGAAAGGAATTTTGTAAAGTTTGACCTAATTTCATATCTGAATAAAGTAATAAACTAGAATAACTAATTTAATGCCCTTCTTTCGACTCCATCAGGTGTCTATCTTGAAGGCTAGCACTTCGTTTTCTCAAATGCTCTTAATTGGGAGATACAACTGGTACCTAATAGGTATATAGATATAGAAAAACCTGAAAACTGTTATAAACCAAAAAACCAGCGACATTCCGAAAAATAATTAAGACCATTTTTTTAACAAGTCTTCAGCCTGATAATAATTATACAGCGCCCTCTGACAGAAAGTTTTCAGTAATCGACCCCATTGACGCATTTTGTAGTTACTAAATGCGTCAATGGTTTTTCAGATAGCAATACAACTGCTATGTAAAAAATCAGGGGGCCAGCTCTCACCTCTTATAGTAGGTAATATAATAACTTATTCTTACTGCCAAATTGTATACTTACACGTCAATTAAGCAAGCTTACAAACGGCAATGGAACATTTTACGATAAAAATGGGTTTAATTAATGTGTAAATTATGTACTTACAATGTATTTATTTATTCAAAATAAATGCAGCACAATTGTTTGATGAGTGAAACTATAAAAGTAACAGACAGCTGTTTTGCAGCATACAATTAAATGTAGTAAAACTATGGTAAAACCGTTCCATAACAACGTAGTTCGGAATACGTATGTAAGTATAACTATAAATAAGTTATAATCCGTGTCCGTGTCCCAAAATTCAACGATAAGCCGGCATCGGTGCATGGACCTACTCATGACTCCTCGGAAAAAAAAAAATTATAACTGTTTTTTTTTATTAATTACAGAGACTTTTATAAATTTCATCGATATTCGATACCCATTATGCTATTTTCAACTACCATGACCACAATTTTTGACATATTTTTGATATTTTTTGTGCATTAGCAACCTAAGAAGGACGGCTATCTACCACAATCCTTTAAAATTACAGAAAGTCTGTAGTTATTTGTTATTTTACAAAAATCAGTAAAAAAAAAATTTTTCTTATAATTTTCATAGATTTTAACATTCTATGCACTTTCTATAGTCTGGGTTAAAAAAAAAAGTATGGACACTACCATGGCAAGTTTTATTAAAAGTTGGCGCAACTTTATAAAAGTCTCTGTAATTAAAAAAAAAAAGAGTTATAATTTTTTTTTTTTTTTTCCCGAGTAGTCATGAGTAGGTCCATGCACCGATGCCGGCTTATCGTTGAATTTTGGGACACGGTGTATATATATATATGTATAAACACGAATTGACCTCTACAAGAGTATTATATAACTATCAAGCGTTACGTACTTTTTATTTACTTATATGGTACCTATGTATAATAAGTATATACAGATGGCAAATCTTTAATTTGCCTCAGTAATCAGATTAAAATCTCCATATAAACTGAGAATACTTAAGTACAATTTTTACTCTTGCCTATTTTGCAAGGCATTAATGATTACGCAGTAATTATATACGAACTTAAGTACGTAGGTACCTAAATTACTTGTCGATATTTTTTCTCTTTTTATGTAATTTTGTTTTAATATCAATTACATAATTATGTGTATTTGAAATAAGTATTGTTGATATTTCATTAAATGTTGGGCGCCTTTGATATGTACTGTAATATTCATACGTTTGCTTCATTAATTGCTTGTTTGCATTTTAATGACGGTTTGAAGGTTGAATTTTGCTGCGATGAACATGAACTGAAACTTTGCTTCGAGTGTGTGATAAACTGAGAATGAACTGGCAATTCAAACTTCACAATTCAGTCATAAAGTAGTAAAAATTTACTCATAGATATTATTTTTTGATATTACTAATATTTTTCAATCAGCCAATTCAAGACTTTTGGGATGTTTAATTTTTTTTTTTTAAGTTAACACCTAGTATTATCCCATGTATTACCATCACACTTTAAATTATTGTAAGTATATGAAACCGCAACTATGATATCGAAAGAAAAACTAAATAAAACGTTGAAAAATAACTTAATTTTTGTTTTCATTATTATTCTTCAGGATATCCGCCACAATAACACATAATCTGTGAAAATTTCAACCAGGTAACTGTGAAGTATAGTTCAAAGGTTCTCCTATAAAAAGTAAGACGGATGGATAGACTGCACGCGGAGGCTTGCGGGGCGTGCGTAGGCTTAGTAATCTCTGAGATAAAGACGGAAAGACAGAGTCCAGTAAAACATCAGACTGAAGGTACTTTTTGTATATTATATGTGTGCTATGGAAGTGTTGCCATATGAAAGAAAAAAACTAAGTTATGGGGTTTTAGCAGATACATATAAGCTGAATATACTTAAAGTAAAATCTGTTTAGCAAAATACAATAATACTGCACCGTCTTCACGATTACTATGGTATATTTTTTAATCATATTACACATTTTTTATATATAAATATACAGAATGCACTTACAGCAAATTCTTTTTTTTTTTAATAACTTCACAATAATACTGCACAATCATCACGATTATTATCGTATAATTTTTTGTAATTTTTAAAAATGATTTCTCATATTTTTAACGGTAAACTCATACTGAGCGATTAAACCCAGCCAAAAGTCACCGAACCGTGATTTACCCATTGACCTATATATACTAGACGCGACATCTCAAACGAAGATAGTTGTACAGTGCAAAGAAGCCGGCCGGCATCTTCTCACCCACTCGCTACTGGGCACTCGTAGAGATTACACGTGCTTTACGTTCGAAAATTGTGTATTTAAAATACACATTGATAATAGACAATTTTCGAACGTAAAGCGCGTGTAATCTCTATGAGTGTCCAGCTGCGTGTGGGGGAGAGTATACCAGGCGGCATACTTACACTGGTCGACTATCCTCATTTGAGATGTCGCGTCTAGTATATATAGGTCAATGGATTTACCGCCCTAATAATTGGCGACCCATGAACTGGCGTCCAGTAGTGTACATGGATTATTGTTCTGCGAGATATCATGAGGGTACGACTTATAAGGTCTAGTCCACAATGATTCCACCCCGGTAATAGAACTGTCAATCATATCCTAACATTATGAAACGAATAAATGATGCATTGAAATTATATCATTTCATTTAATACATAAATTTATGGACATATTATATATTATTCATTTATGGATCACGAAACTGCTTTTCATAACTACAAATTATCCAATCATTAAATTATATGTAATACAGATGTACGATACATCAAACAGTTTACATTAAATTAACTTAAAACAAGGCTCGCATGATTGACGCAATAATATCCTGATGGACATATTGAACGCCTTTGAGCGTCCGTCATGATAAGTTTCAAGTTCAACTTGACAAGTGACCAAAATAAATAATTCCATAAACTTTCGAAATGAAAACGTCACGTCTTACAATTACACCAGAATCATGTCTTTGCTTCTCTTTTCTAGTCCATGGCGTATAAAATCTGTCAAAATGACAGCAAAGTGACTTTCACTCTACTATTTTTAGGGTGCCCAGTGCGTTTGTTCGCCGACGATAGATAATGTTAGTATAATCGTATATAGTTTGGTATAAATCGAACGGAAGGCCAAACAGACTTCTTGAATGCCAAAGTACGATAGGTGCGTCACGTCGTTGCGCAATGTTATTGAACGCACACCAGATTTTTTTTATACTGTCGTTGCCCAAAATTACCTCTACTCTCTGCGAATATAAACCACTGCTTATAACTCTTGAACATGAACACTCGCAATTTTAAGAACTATGATAGGAAACTGATCAAAGATGACAGATCATTAGATAGATATGAGATAAATGATAATAATCACAAAATGTTTCATAAGTACATAGTCTACATTTTTCTATTTTCGTTCTGTTGCAATTTTGCGGCAATAATCTTCAGTATTGAGCAGCGATGCGTGTCTACGAATGATATACTAATCATTTGAAAAGGAATTTCATTCGAAAAATTCATCTGACACATATATTATTCGACCAATTTTTCAACTTTGTAGGATATTAGTGAACTATTCATTCATTAGGGTTCCGTAGTCCTGACAAGGAACCGTTATAGTTTCGTCATGTATGTCTGTCTGTCCGTCTGTCCGAGGTTTTGCTAAGAGACCGCTTGTACTAGAAAGCTGCAATTTTGTAAGGGTATGTAAACTTTACACGCCGACGAAGTGGTAAAATAAAAATTAAAAAAAAAATTTTTTTTAGCGTAGCTCCCATCCCATACAAGTGGTGTGGGTATGATTTTTTTTTTCGTCGTCTATCCCATCTTATGGTACCCCATACGATTCATTGAATAGGTCTTTTAAAATGATTTAGGGGTTGCTAATACTATTTTTCGATTTAATGCTTCATTTACAAAATATTCAACTTTAGAGTGCACATTTTTGTTCCAGTAGAGCTTTCGCTCCCCTCTAATACCTATACAGACTACTAGATTGAAAAATCTGATTAAAAATCATGATCATCAAAATGTTCATGAACTTTCAAGGAAAATGTAGCGTAAATATATATAAACGTGTTAAATATGGCGGTTAAGATAACTTTATTACCTTAGCAGTAATAGTCGTTGAACTTGGGTGTTAGATAATTTTGCACCAAATACAAAATTCTTAGAATAAATCCTTTAAAGTTACTAAGATGGAGTAGTGGAAGGACTCAAGAATCGGTATACATACTTTTGTACTATAAGAAGGGATGGAGGAGGGAGAGGAGGGTTGTAGCATCCTCTGGGGGGATGCTACAACCCTCCTCTCCCTATATTTAGTTTTTTATTTTTTTCTTTATTTAGATAGGAAGGACGACTATTTTGTGCAATGGGGAGGGGGAGAGAGGGCGGTATATTCCCCATTAATGGGAGGGGGGTATAGTTTTTTTTAATACTAATGAAATTTCCCCAAAATTAGCTTCTTCTTCATGAAAATAATTAATCATAAATCAGAAGCACGAAAACGTCACTAAAAAAAGTTTAGATAGATAGATAAACTCTTTATTGTAACACAAAGATTAATTTAACATAAAAACTTACAACTAAAGACACATAATAACTGAGTGAAACAATGGGCGGTCTTATCGCTTAAAGCGATCTCTTCCAGACAACCCAACAATATTGGACATTTTGACAATACATGGACAGGGTTTTAATCGAATGTTACAAATACTAGAACAGTAAAAAAATAGATAGAGAACGGTTGAACTGGCCGGTAACTTTTCCATACAAACGCCGTAGGATGATCACTCCCTTATTTGAGGTTTTAGGTCCACAACTAAGCATGATATCGATTTATCTCTTCATTATCTAGGCTTGTCTTGGCACCGATTTGTAAAAAAAATCTTCACATGATAGTTATAAGCCTCGAAACATCCCTGTAATATCACGAATTTTAGCGCATGTTTAGTCGTAAATAAACGACTTATAGAGCATGAAATCCCTAAAATTATTTACATAGAAGCATAGCTCAGTTCATGATCATTTTAGATAACATTTTGGAAAACAAATACATCCAGTAGTATAATCATAAACATCCTAGAGCCAAAGGTCGGCACACATAGTTTTGCGCGCTAGTTTTTCGTTCAAAATATTGGGCATCTCATGTCAATACTTCCATTCCGCGGCGAGGGAAGCGGGCGGGCGGGTCTCATGCGCAGCACACTAATATATAATTAACAAAACGCACACTACCAAAAGTCACGTGCATCGCGCCGCGATCTTAGAACATAATATTATATTGTAGGAATGCCCTGTTGCTTTTTGGTGTGCACGTATGTATACACTACCAATTTGTAGTGCCTATGCCTACTTACGTACTTATATATGTATATATATATATATTTACATATGTTGGGAGTTGGGGACCGGATTTTCTTTCGCATTTGATTAGTTTGTTCGTGATAGTAAGTGTCGGACGCCATAATCCATATAGATAGGTACTTGGATAATATAAATACGTTACTATGTCTAGGTACTCACCTACTCTCACCTAAGTTAGTACCTAGTAGGTATTAGTCAATACGCAGGTCATGATAGCTATGGTGAGTACCTAATCATTTTAGCAACACTTAGACAATATAAAAAGCTGCATTTGGTTAGATATGGTATGGACGTAGGTAGTCCGCATTCTTTTTAGAATATAGTCTGAGCAGTAATATAACTTCGAGAAAGTACCTACCTAACACAAAGTAGTAAAGGGTTAGAATTGGAAGCTCAATGGAAGATACCTATCTATCTACGATATAATTATCATTTATCATATAGGCCTGCCTAGGCACGCAACTGTCAGCGATGTCAAATCGACATTCGCGGGCGCGCATTACATTGCATACCTATCTACATAGCTATAAGATCACAACAAATAATAAAGTTAGTACTATGTATCTACCTACGTAAATTAGTAGAATAAGTATGTATATTTGTAGTAGGTACTTATACCTAAGGTAGTACGAAAGTTTATATGGTAAACTTAGCGATGATTGTAGGCACTTACCTAATCAAAAATAACCTATGATTAGTTATTGATTTTTATTGGAAATAATTTAAATCAGTTACGGGTAGGTAGAGAATTTTTATTCCAAATGTGTTCTACCAGAATTGGTAGATCCATGATGCCATCGTACATTACCGCTTAGAGACAGATTTTGAAATCGGTACGACACACTCTCATCTCAAAGCTCGCTAGCCGGGCGAGCATTCGCAAAACAACCTTCCACCATGCGTATAAAAAAATAACTCAAACAAGTATTTATTAAGAAGCTTCGACTTGCCCCTTTACCAGCGTGAAATTATATTATCTTCCAAAACTTCAGAAACTATTATGTGAATCAAGATACAAAGTTTTAAGTGACATTTATATATCTAGATACATAAAATACTATTCATATATACATACAATAACAATAGTACATAATAAAAAACTTGAAAACAAAAACTTTTAATTATGTAGGTATTATACATACAACACGTCATGCTTAAATGCTGCTTCCCAAAATGGTAGCCACTAAGGTTTTTTTATGCCTGATTGGTTAGCCTTTGACCTCTATCTCACCTGATGGTAATTGATGATGTGGTCGAAGATGTTGTTCAGGCTAACCTAACTGGCTCTCAAGGACAGCTGCCGGAACACACTGTTAGGTGACACAGATTTTCTACTTGAGGGTGGTAGCTAGCCAGGCGGGCATTCGCAAAATGTCCTACCACCATGCTATAACGACTGCCATCCTAAGACAACAACCGGGACCGACGGCTTAACGTGCCCTCCGAAGCACGGAAACGCTCAGTAGTAATGTCTCTAGCGGTCACCCATCCAACTCATGACCGCGCTACGTTGCTTAACTTTGCTGATCGGTTGAGAACAGCTAAGTAAACTTCGCTACGAGCGCTTCGAATTTTCCTACGATATTGGCGCATATCACTTGTTTCTTTCGTTTGTATCACATTCTTCATGCGCGCTCATAAAATTCAATATGATTTATCAAATTTAGGCATCTACGATAATTTTATTAAGGTCAAAAACATTTTAAAATAACAGAATTCTACATTCAACTGCGATGTCCAGCAAAATAAGAGTATCAAAATAAAGTATTATAAGGATATTTAAAACTAACTTTTTCCAAATTTCTCCAAAATATATTATTATATCACTACCTTTACCTACCTACTCGTAAGTTTATATAGACCTGTTGCGCGGCAGTCCATTGCTAAGAGCCATCACTGCTTCCTGTTAAGTGTTTAGTGACAGAATTTCTACTTGAGGGTGGTAGCTAGCCAAGCGAGCATTCGCAAAATGCCCTTCTACCAAGCCGTGAATTTCAAGCCCGCGGCGGGATTCGAACCATAGACCTGCTGCGTGGCAGTCCAAAGCTAATGCCACTGAGCCATCACTGCTTCCCGTTAGGTGCTTTCTGACAGATTTTCTACTTGAGGGTGGAAGCTATCCAGGCGAGCATTCGCAAAATGCTCTTCACCAACGCGGGGAAGCTCAATATCGCGGCTGGATTCGAACCATGGACCTGCTGCGCGGCAGTCACTAGCTAATGCCACTGGCCCATCACTGCTTCCCGTTAGGCGCTTACTGACAGATTTTCTGCTTGAGGACGGTGGCTAGCCAGGCGAACATTCGCAAAATGCCCTATGCCCTTCCACCAAGCGGTGAAGCTCGAGCCCGCAGCGGGATTCGAACCATAAACATGCTGCGAGGCAGTCAGCTAATGCCACTGAGTTCACGTTAGTTGCATGGTGACAGATTTTCTACTTGGGTAGCTATCCCGGCGAGCATTCGCAAAATGCTCTTTTTTTATGCCTGATAGGTTAGCCTTTGACCACTATCTCACCTGATGGTAAGTGATGATGTGGTCGAAGATGTTGTTCAGGCTAACCTAGAAGTACTGGCTCTCAAGGACAGCTGCCGGAACACACCGTTAGGTGCTTGGCGACAGATTTTCTACTTGAGGGTGGTAGCTATACAGGCGGGCATTCGCAAAATGCCCTACCACCATGCTATAACGACTGCCATCCTAAGACCACAACCGGGACCAACGGCTTAACGTGTTCTCCGAAGCACGGAAGCGCTCAGTAGTATTGTCCTAGCGGTCACCCATCCAACTCATGACCGCGCGCGACGCGGACGGTGCTAAACTTTGCTGACCGGTTGAGAACAGCTAAGTAAACTTCGCTACGAACTCTCCACCACGCGGTGAAGCTCAATATCGCGGCGGGATTCAAACTATGGACCTGATGCGCAGCAGTCCATAACCAATGCCACTGAGCCATCACTGCTTCCCTTTAGGTGCTTGGCGACCGATTTTTTACTTGAGGGTAGTAGCTATCCAGGCGGGCATTCGTATAATGCTCTTCTACCACGCGGTGAAGATTAAGCCCGCGACGGGATTCGAACCATGGACCTGCTGCGCGGAAGTCCATAACCTATGCCACTGAGCCGTCACTGCTTTACAAAATATGTTGTAGTAAAAGCAGTAACTTGCTAATTATGTAATAAATAATTATTGTAGGTAAATATTTACTACATCAATATGAAAAGAACAAACTAATACATATACTATGTACCTACAAATCATTGTACCTACTTAGGGGGCGTCCATAAATTACGTGAGGTGTTTTTTTTAATTTTCTGCCCCTCCCTCCCCCCCTGGTGAGATGTCGTGAGATTTTATTCAACCCCCTCCCCCATCTCCCAATCTCACGTGAGATTTTTCAAAATGTGAGTTTCTTACGTAAACGTGTTGGATTGTTATTGTAAAAAGAAAAAAACAAATTTGCTTCGTGCTTTTATTTACGACTAGTTATGACTAGTAATCAATGTTGCTGAGAGTTTAATTATAAGTGTAATAAAAATTTAACAATAGAATACTTAAATCGTAACTACTTAGATTAAAAAAGAGTATCTACTCTAATTCAGTCCATGGAGAATCATGCACGGTCTCAAGAGAGACTATTGGAACCAACATGTCCATATGATTTTCAGTAAAATCATCTGATCCTTCAACTTCGTTCTGATCTAGCCACTCTAAGCCATTGGCACTTGCACAAAGTAATTCATTAGCTCGTCTTGTGACAATCCGTGTGGGTCGCACTTTTCGGAACATACGCGCTTAATTATTTTCTATTGAACGAATTAGTGAATGATCTTTATCGTATTACGATTACGCTTAAGATTAAATCTTATGCATGTACAATCTGGATTAAATGGACCAAAATAGTATAATTTTTTTTTTGTTTCAATCAGAAAAAAAATTGCGTGATATTTGCCGAGACCCCCCCTCTCTCCAACGTAAGATTAGATGAGATTTGACTCGACCCCCTCCCCCCCTTAAACACCTCACGTAATTTATGGACGCCCTCTTACTAAATATTTACCTACTATAGGTGAAATAACATCAGTATGTTATTATAAAACGAATGAAAATTATAACAACAGGTACCTACTGTCCGAACCAAAATGTATTCCTCTGGGAATATATAATATTATTTTATAAGAAATACCTACACACGTCGTGACGTAGCTTGAGACACTATCTCTGTCCGTCGTCAAACATCGTACCTAATTCATTCGGCATGGTTCGGCTTTCATTGATATATCGCAAACAAGTGTGCGTAATTAGCGTAGATGCAATACGGGTGTGTGATGCGCGAGCACTATCTTCTTACTACTCATCACGGAGTCTTACCCTTTCCCACAAAGGTATAGGTGAAATAGCATGCTTTGTTGCCTCGCCCGCTGATAAGTTCGAGCCGCCGGCAAGTGCATCCTTAATTAAACAAGACAAAAGCTTTAGGTTGTTGGTAGTTTAGGCTGAGACAAATGTCTTATTAGAAGTGAAGTCATTCTATGACAGCTCCGAAATCTTAAATAAAATATCTTGTGTTAAAACAATAATAAATTCGACGAGACACGGAGGCGAATGCGTCGTGGCCTTGAAGCGCTCACTAGCCAAGGATGTGCGCGTGCGCATTGTCACCCCCCGCCAACACCCGATACTAATTTTCAAAAAGCGTTCGATAGAGTGGATTACAGGATCTTACTTTTATAAACGAGCTTATGATGGTATTCGAGGTTATTTATGGCGCTGGTTCTAATATATCACTAACCGTTGACAGATTTGGTTCCATTTCTTTTTATGGGATAGAAGGGCAAACGAGCAGGCGGCTCACCTGGTGGTAAGTGATCAACGTCGCCCACGAACATCCGCAACACCAGATGTATCGAGGATGCGTTGCCGGCCTTTGAGGAGGGAATATGCTCTCTTCTTGAAGGCCCCTAAGTCGTATCCGTTTGGAAATACTGCACCTAGCAGCTGGTTCCATATTGTGGCAGTGCGAGGTAGAAAATTGCAAGGTTGTGGAATTCCAGACGTCTACATGAAATTTATGAAACATCAAGCTTTGTCGAGACGTCCGATGGCGAAATTGAGTTGCAGGTAGTAAATCGAACAGTTACTCAGAACACTCCCCGTGATAGATGCGGTAGAAGTTTTTTTTTTTTTTTTTATGTTGTTTTGACGGAACATGCTCGAGGCCCACCTGATGTTAAGTGGACTAACCTCTGCCTATAACAGACGCATTTCGTCAGCGACGAATTGCACTGTGCCCGTCACACGGAGACGTCCAGTTGTTAGGTCTCAATAGCCTGTAATTTTTCTGGCTCTCAAGGACTGCTGCCGGAACACACTGTTAGGTGCTTGGCGACAGATTTTCTACTTGAGGGTGGTCGCTAGCCAGGCGGGCATTCACAAAATGCCCTTCCACCATGCGGTGAAGCTCAAGCTCTGGGCGGGATTCGAACCATGAACCTGCTGCACGGCAGTCCATATAGCCAATGCCACTGAGCCATCACTGCTTCAAAGATGCAGAGTGGTCCAACATCATAACTTTATTACTTGAGCAGTAATAGTCGTTGAACTTGGGTGTAATGGATAATTTTGCACCAAATACAAAATTCTTAGAATAAATCCTTTAAATCAACATCTCTACGTAGTGCCAAAGGGTCGAGCCGGTCGGAGAGAACTTGATCGTCAACAATTCGAGTCGCTCTGCGTTGTATGCGGTCAAATGAAAGAAGCTGGTACTGGGGAGCTCCCACCCAGAGGTGAGAGCAGTACTCCATGTGAGGCCGAACCTGAGCCTTATAAAATTGCAGGCGATGGGCCGACGTGAAGTACCGCCTCGCCTTTCCAAGTACACCAAGCTTTTTAGAGGCTAATTTAGCCTTATCTTCCAAGTGACAGCGAGCTTGAACGACGCTCGATATGTCGACGCCAAGTACTTCGATGCTAGTTGAGGGGGCAAGGGGAGTGTCTTCAAAACGGAGGGATATGACAAAGGGGGATAATTTAGCGGTGAACGCACAAACTTGTTTCTTCTTGGGGTTAAATTAGACTTAGTTCAGTCGGCCCCATTTCCAAACAGTTTACAACATGGTCTCGACTTCAGACACAAGTTAGTTCCGACTCTCGACAACGTTTTCCCCAGAAATTTTAGCACGGCCGATGTAACAAGCATCTCCCGTACTGTCATCAGCATAGCAATGAATATCGCTGAGCTGCAGCAAGTCATTGATGTGCAAGAGAAAAAGAGTCGGAGATAGCACACAGCCTTGCGGAACGCCAGCATTAATTGGCTTCAAGTCAGAGCATGCACCGTCGACAACGACCTTGATGCTCCGACCTGCCAAAAAATTGGAGATCCACTCGCACAATTTCTCGGAAAGCCGATATAGGAAGGAAGCTTCGAAAGAAGCGCTTTATGCCACACCCGATCAAAGGCCTTCGCTTTGTCCAAACTAGCCACCAACACCTCACCTTTGGAATCCACCACCTCCACCCATCGATGCGTAAGGTATACTAAAAGATCACCAGCCGAGCGACCGCGACGAAAACCGTACTGGCGATCGCTAATCAGCTGATGCTCCTCTAGGGTGTTTTTAACCCTGGTATGAGCCTATTTCTAACCTTTATTACTGAATAAAACGTTTTGTATTGTATTGTATTTTGAAGATACTGCAAGAGCTGGTTGTTGATAATGGATTCCATTATCTTGGATACCAGAGACGTTATGGCTATAGGGCGGTAGTTGGACCGTGGACGGATCTGAGCGGTCACCTTTTTTAGGGATCGGGTGCACCAAGGCCATCTTCTACATATGTTATTGCGACAACGCCTGATGTGGAGCTGAGCCGGAAAAGAATAACGTTAGAACCGGAGTAAATTCTGGAGCACAAGTCCGCAGCACTATCGGAGAGATACCATCAGGTCCACTTGACTTATGAATATACAAGGAGAACAATGCTTTACGTACAGCACTTTGCCGGAAATTTATATCCGGCATCGAGGTATCACACCGTGATATAGTAGGTTGTGAGTTCCCTTGGTCATCCAAAGTCAAGTTAGACGCAAAGAGAGAGCCCAGAAGATCGGCTTTCTCCTTTGCGGTGTGGGCCAGTGTCATTCTCTATGTGCAGGGGTGGTAGATATATCTGGCAAAAATTCCCCTGGACAGCCCTGGCGAGAGACCAAAACGCACGTGTTCCCGAAGGAAGGCGGGTTAATCTCTCGCCAATTCTGCCGATATGCTCCGATTGCGATTACCCTTTTGAAGGACCTGGAGGCAAAATTATATTCCTTTTTGAGATCGCTGCGGTATTTAAATCCTTAGATGCCACTGAGTCGGCCCAAGCTTGGTAACGCTCTCGTTTTTGGCCAGAGGCCATTTTAAAAGTACGACCAAACCAGGGCTGGGACCTGCCACCGCTGGGCACTGCAGAATATGGAATAAAGAAATGAAATTTTATTCTTTTGATTCTAACTTTGAAAAAATTCAAGTCATAATGGATTTAAGACTAATATTAGCAAGTAAATTAATCGTTAAATCATTAAACTAATCGTTGAACAACAAAATCGTTCTATATTATGATAACGGGCTACTACGGAACCCTAAATTGCGCGTAGCCCGACACGCGCCTGACCGTTTTTTTTTTCAAGTCGCCTCGCGGTCGTCACTCACGCTATGTTCGAATGAAAAGAGGCTTTGCCGGTCGAGCGAACTGGTGTTAGTAAACAACTATTTAATGTTCAAATATATTTACGAAATCTAGTTTTGATCGCAGTTGTGCATCGCTTGTATTGGCTATTTTGGTTCACAAAAAGTAATTGTAAATTAAGCTAATTTTACAAGGTTATGGGAAAATGCTAACAATCTCTTAGGGTTGACTTCTGCTAGTCCTAACAAATATTTTAAATGTTTTTTGTTTTTGTTTGTCTTTATGTTTTTTGATGGAATAAGCACGAGGACCACCTGATCTGAAAAGTCTTTTATGCCTGTAATTTATTATTTGATATTTTGATTACTTTGTAGCTCAGAGAAATGAATAAGAAGGAAGGAGTCTAATGAAAATCAAAAATGAAGCATCAAATTCGGCCAATTTTATGTAAGACACAACTCACTCACACAAACGTATCCAAATTCGGCCAATTTTGTCCTCATTCACGATAGACCGTCGCACATTACACACGTCACACATAACGGAATTAATACGTTTAAAACCGACTTGAGTATTAAAACACACGTAAGTATTAAATATAATGTACTTTCTTTAATATTATACAACGCAACTTAGGTTATAATTTCGAATAAAAATGTAAACAAAAGTGTTGCCAGACATACATTTTAGGTTGTTTCTAAAAGTGTGCAGTTTTTAATAGTTGGTTCGTGTAGCTGTAACATTATATACTTTATATCTAAACAAGCGTATGTTTATTAGGAAAAACTAGGGATTATCTTATCTTATAGTGGAAATAACCGGTAAAGAGTTTTGCAACTAATCATGTTTTAGTTAAATTTAATTTATAAAAGTTATAGTGCAATATGTTTGTTATCACTGCATCTATAGTAGTTAGATAGTTCGACCAAAAAATTTGATACTTTTTATAAAAGTTTGCAGGTTAAAAGTTATTACAAATTGTCCCACAGTTGGGCAAAAGCCTACATTTTGATGACTAACGAAGACATTAATCGACCAAGAGCGTGTCAGGACACGCATATGATATGCTCCCGTCGTAGATGCCGTAGATAAATAGAAAACCATCTAACGAATATTGTTGGTTTTTTATTTTATTAACGATTTCTCAAAATTTAACAGTTATAAACCAAAAACATTTTGGGAAAAAGTCCTTCAAATGACAGGAACGGTTATTTTATTATCACAGAATGCTCAAACCAATTTTCGTTTGATGTTTTTAGCATAATCTATCTAGGGTAAATAATGAAATTCTAGGCCTAAAAGTTAGAAATATCGACTAGGCTACCAAAACTTTCACACGAAAATAGTTAATAAGCAATATTTTAAAAAAACTCCCGTTATTATTATTTTTTCGCTGCTGTAGAACGGCGCGTGGAGAACGGTTATGTGGAGGTGGCGCAGCCGCCGCCGCCGCGCTTGCGCTGCATGTGCATGTCTATGTATCTATCCTGTAAATGTACTTCTTACTTGACTGATTAATTAGCGATACTATTACATAATACAAGGTTTCCTGAAAAATCCTGGTACATAATGTAGAAAAACCTACCTGGTTATTATGCGTTTAAACAAACACAGAACAATATACTAACACATCAAATTAACCACAGCAAAACACAACGTATTCACTTCATGTCTGGTCAAAGCATACAAGTATCAACCTGTGTTGGTCGAGTATCATGCAGTTTTAACCTTGTATTGTCATTATATTGAAATAAGAATCATTATAATCATCAACACAGCATAACGAAGTATATTTCTTTACTGTTTATTTTGCATTACATTTTTTTTTTATAAAGTTAAACAATTGAAGAATGTATTCACCTTTTTAAGCAAATATGTGGAAGGATACTGTTACTGTACAGGGATACTGTTCGGAACATTTTGTACTACTGTGATTCAAATAAGTAGATTTTATAATGAATTAACTTGTAATATTTTAGAGTTCCAGAGTAAACTATGAACCCTTAGAAATTCGAAGGTCATTGACCTTTTCCTAAAATCGATATCGTAATAAAAGTAATTAATGAAAATTAAACCAACATTAAAATATTCTAATTACCTAAAAAGGGAGAAATAACATGAAATGAATCAAAACTGGACGTCTACCTAGGTACGTAAGTTAACTATTTGTTGAGGTTATTTCTCCCTTTTCGATGATTAAGATTATAGTCGGTTTGTTTATTTTTTTAATTACTTTTATTCATGCATTTTTAATAGTATTTACTAGTTATGTGTGCAACAAAAAAAAATATTTACAAATCTTTACTGGGTAATTCCTTTAATTTTCAAACACACTTCACTACTATTGTAAGTGTAACATCAAATTTTTGCAGTATTAAGTTTTACATCCTTCAATTACATACTATAAGTGACAAACCTACCGAATTTCGTTCAAATCCACCCAGTAGTCTGTACAGAGTCATTGAAACGCTCAAATTTCTAAATTAAAAATGTTTATATCTTGAATCTAAATCTCAGTTAAATCCTGCGGGTTGCCGGGTTACAATGGCACCTCCCCATATCATCCCGTGGATGTCGTAAGAGGCGACTAAGGGAAAAATACTGGAAGGTGAGCAGCAGCGCCTTCTAAAAAACTGACAACTTACACTGCGATCCCCAAGCGTGGGGATTAAGGCACATCCCCCTAAACTCCAAAGCTGTAAGTCTTTTATTAAATGAAATAAGAATTTTTGAATACAATTTCTATTTTCTGCGAAATACGTGGACAAACATACATATATAGTAACATACATCCAACTACGTGGCGAGTAGTTTTCTTTTCAAATACGGCACCTGCGACAAAACCATACCATATACGTAACCTAACACGCCTTTGGTCAATTATTTATTTTCCTAGAGAACGTAAAGTCTAGAATATCTTAAAAAATAATTGTGAAACATATTAAACAATTATCGTGAAAATTGTGCAATACTATAATAATATTGCGCAATATAAATAATATTATGTTATTGCGAAGTATTCTTACGAATAGATTTTGCTGTATATTTATATCTTCAAAAAAAAATCTACCTTATGGTAAAAAAATTCTACCTACAATTTACCCTACAATTTAGTTATTTTTGCTTTCATATGGCAACACTTCTTTCGCACACGTGTATAAAAGTGTGGCTTCAGTTTGATGTTTTACGAGTTTCCCCTCCCGATAATAGCGTAGCGTTTTCGGCGCTCGCAGGAGACGGAGGTATAAGGCGCTTTTCGCCTTATGCGCCCGTCTCAGGCCTCCCGGGCTATAAGAGGGCCTCCCCGCGCCCAAAACCCGGTGGAGCTGGACGTCCGCTTAGCGGTAGTCAGCATCTATGTCCCAATAAAAAAAAAAAAAAAAAAAAGATGTTTTACGAGCCTCCGTCTTTTCTTCTATTTTGTCAGAGCTTTGTAGATGTAAATATTCAAAACTCCTTTTAAAGAGAGTGGGGCGCGGTCCAGTGGTGCCGTGGCGGTTGCTCTTGGCTTGGAGTAGGTGCCGGGGCGAGATGGTGATTGCTAACGCTACCCCATCTCGCCCCGACTAGGCGGCAGACTGCTCATCCCGGGTTTTTAGTGGGTAACCTCACTTACTACCCCCCCGTGGGGGTAGTAAGGCCCCTCAGGCGAGGACTCCCACATAACCACTCTGCTCCCCCCGGAGCCGAGTGGTATCCATAAAGGATTTTCCCGGGTCAAAAAAAAAAAAAAAAAAGGTGTTGTCATTTACTAGAAGGAGCCGTATTATATCGCGATCGGGAAGGAATTTTCAACCCAATAATGCGCAGCTCGTAAAATACCGGCACGATAATTGAATTAAACGTGCTCGCAGTATCTGATCGTGCATTATTGAATCGCCGCTTAACGAGCCTGTCGTTCCGTGGCCAGTGATTATTATGCTCACACAGTTTTTTGGATTAGGTACATTAAAAATAAGGATATAAAAATAGGAAAGTATAAAGGTATATCACATATTATAGGTATTGCATAGGAAATATTATTTAGAGACAACAAATAGTATGGACTTCCATACTATTTGTTGTCTATGAAGTTAAAACATTATAACTTTTTCAATGTTAACGCTCATCATAGAGAAAAGTAATATACTGGGAAGTCGTTTCCTACTAGGTAGTAATACGTAAAGTACTAACTTATATTTTTATTACGTATTTCCTATCTATCCTTATTCTCCTCTAAATAATATTTCCTGTGCAATACCTATAATATGTGATATACCTTTATAATTTCCTAATTTTATATCCTTATTTTTAATGTACCAAATTTCGATAAAATAACAACACCAAGTTTCCCCTTTTATTTATTTATGTTGTAAACTAAACATACCACAAAATACGTAACAAAAATAACATTTTTGCAAAAAAAACTGAAACATGAAACATGAAAATGGCACAATTTGACGTAGGGTGCTTACCATTTGAAGTTAAATTCGCCAAAAACGCTAAAAACGATCACACTCCCAAAAAGTTGTTCCACATGGGTCTTGGCGTTATTTTCGCCATAAACGCTACATCTAATGTCAAAAGTGACAGAAGTGGCAAATTTTAGTGGCATTCTTAGCGTTCTTAAATCCTAAATGGAACAGGGGAGAACAGTTACAAACGCTCAGTGATCACAACCATAGACGCAAATGTGATCAAAATTATCGAAAATAACGTTATTAGCGTCAAATGGAATATACCCGTAATGTCAACGTCATGGCCAAGAAGAAGGAAAAAAATACTCATGTCATGTATATGTCAAATAAATGTCAATGTCATCTAATAGGTACTATCCTTTATCTTATCATAACCTCAAATTTTGTCGGATTCATTGTGATTTGATTTTTGAACAAATTAGTATTTTTACGTTATTACGACACCAGTATTGTAGCAGAAAGTACATTTTTCATTACAATGGCCGAAGAAATACAAAAAAAGTTGCAGAAGGAATTGGAAGTTTACAGTAATATGCAAAAAGAATACCGTAAGGCCGTATCCCAAAAACAGCAATTAGATAGTCAGTTAAACGAAAACAAAGCTGTAAAAGAAGAATTGGCGTTGTTGAAAAAGGATTCTGAAGTGTACAAACTCATCGGGCCTGTATTAGTCAAGCAGGATTTGGAAGAAGCTAGACAAAATGTCGCCAAACGTATGGACTACATCAGTAAAGAAATAAAGCGGACAGACGATCACATTTGCGCATTAGAAAACAAGCAAGAAGCTCAACAAGAAAGCCTAAACAAACTCAAAAATGATCTTAACAAATTGAAACTTAAGTAAAGCTTGTAAACAAAACACATTGTTTATGTTAATCTTCATACATAATTTATAGGTTTATGTTGTGTATTTTCTTTACTAATAATTATAAAGTATATAAATACCTTACAAGCGTCTACATAAGTAGAATATAAGTAGACACTTGCTTAAGTATCAGAGTTTTAACATGAAAAATATAAAAAAAACTGTTTAAAATTTGAAAAATTCTAAAGAGCATACTGGAATGTGAGTTACATTCGAGAAACATTATACTTCATACAGTCAAAAAGTCTAGATTTTTCATGATATTATCCTATAATAATAGCTTATTGGATTTAGAAGATTTAGAGAAATTCAGTTATTTTCTTAAGTTTGTTAATATTCTAAGGTGGTATTTTAATTTTAAAAAAGAAAGGTATAATAACCTCCTGAAGACAGTTCAATCCCTGTTACAATACTCACACTGAACTGTATTCAGTACGCTTTTGGATTACATAGACCTGCAACCCTCTGTTCCTTCTCACAAGGAGCTGTGTTTTAAAGGTTGTATGCCACTGTACCCCACTTTATCAACATAAAATCAATACCTACTATAAAATATGAAACTTTTCAATTGAGATCACAGTTTTATTTCTTAACCTTTTATTAACGCTCATAACCTTGGCTAACCTGATATGTGATGACATGGAATATGAGTGTAAAACATTGACAGTCAATATGAAAATAAAAGAGAAATGTGAAGTTACTACTGCAACAGGATAAGGATATTAACGGAAATTGTTGCATGAATAATCATTATTGGTAGAATAGTTTTTTCTTTAACACTATAATATGCCATAAAAAAAAATGCAATAAAAAACTTGTAAGTATTCATAAATGGTTTTTTTTATTCTGTAAATTTTCCGAAAATAATACAATTTTATTCTTAAATACTAATGGCACTTCTGGAATGTCAAACATTTATCCACATGAAAGTCTTTGAATACCTAGGTACCTAGTTTGGCCATTTTTTATAATATAAAGTATAAATATTTTTATAATATAATCTTATGAAAATACATTTATATGTCATACATACTACATCATAGGAATAGTTACTTGTTTCATAGTTATTAATATAAATTATTTCAACCATGATTTCCATTATCAAATCACAAATAGTAAATAGAATATGTACCCATTATTGTATAATAAAATCTGATAAGTATGAATAGGTCCTACAATCTATTCCAAAACTAAAGCGAAATATTGCAACTGAAATACATTAGTATACCTGAATGAAAACTACTCAGGCTCCATAAACTTATATATTGCTTCTTTGTCATTTCTATTTTCCTAGTAAGTGTAAAGGGGTAACAGATGGGGTGAGTCAGAACTAACATATCTGTTTTGTTATTGTGTTTCTTGAGTGTTAATGTGCAATTAATTATAGTGACTTTTTAAAAGGTCAGTGTTTGTGAATGAGCACAAATGTAGGCAGTCACAGCAGCAAGCAATATAAGTCTCCTTTTATACACACTATTGATAATGTATCTATCACAGGGATAAGGAGGACTATTACAATTTTACAATGGGAATTATAAATACCATGACATTTATTGAATAGACATTTTTCTACCGGAAACCATATGTGGATCCGGGTGAACACCAAATGATCAGATCTACCTTTAGCTATAGGATTAGATTATTTATGATATAATGACCTACCTAATTGTTTCCATCAAAATTGTATGTTCTCCTAAAACTGGCTTGTGATTTTATTATGAAAACTAATGTGGTTTTCACTAATTTTTCGTAAATAATATAACTCACATGAATAAGTCAGATAGCTCCAACTGTAGTTTTTAGTTTCAACCACATCCACTATAGTGCTAAGCGAGACATTAACCGAGACATCCCAAGCTCTCCTTGAAAAATACCACCAAATGTGGTTGAATCTATAGTTGGAGCGATCTGACTCATTCATGTGAGTTATCCTGTTTTATATAATAAAATTGGCTCATGATATTGTTTGATATGGAGACATTTGACAAAACTTTGGTTTTCAATAATATCCCTGCAACATAATTAAACTTAAATTTGGTGCTTACTGTGACTTTCAATATACAACTCGTAATTACGATTCAAAGCCCTATTTTTAGCCTTTTACCCAAAAGGTGTGTTGTAGTTGTCCTGGAAAATTACAGGTATCTCATTCTACACAGAATGACGTCATGATTATCAACATATACATATATGCCAAATCAACGGTGCAAAAAAATTGCTTATGATCAACTTAAAACATAGTAGATCACAAGACAAGACATCATCACAAGAGGACAAATAATATTTCCTCATATATATGGACCAAAGTATATCTTTAATCCTTAGGGACTAAAAGTGATTTCAATTTGGAATGTAGATATTGTTAGTAAGTGTTTCAATTAACAAAGAGATCAATCACACAAACGGTATGAACAAGGCTGTATAAATGACGTGAAATGCATTCCACCCTCTTAATTTTGCTTAAAGAAACTCTCCGAAGAAACATCGAGCAGATGGAAGACCGGAATAAGATGAGACTGCAATCTTCAGCTGATATGTCGAAATACGGCAAGCTTAATAGACGAATTTCGAAGGCACTGCGACTGGCCTTGCGCGCCTTCAATACTAATCGAATAAAGGCCGCAATCGAATGAAACCAAGGCTCCAAAGTGTTCTTTAAAAATTCATCTATAGGGCAAAGCCAAATAACGAAGCTGAAGATCGACGATGGCAGAATCATCTCATCAAAACCGGAGATTCTGAGAGAGCTTGAGAGGTTTTATGGACAGCTATACACCTCGACACGAGAACCCGTTGTCAGCGTAGCTCAGAACAAGCTCAGGGAGCTAAACTGAACCGACACTATACCGAAGTTATCCCGGACATCAGCCTATACGAGATAAGAATGGCTCTCAAACAGCTTAAGGACAACAAGGCGCCAGGTGATGACGGAATCACGACAGAACTTCTGAGAGCGGGTGGAAAACAGGTACTCTCAGTTCTCCAGAAGTCATTCCATTCCGTCACCCTAGAAAGTAAAACGCCAGAAGCGTGGAGCAGAAGTGTAGCGGTACTGTTCTTCAAACAAGGCAACAAGACCTTGTTGAAGAACTACAGGCCCATTTCTCTTCTGAGCCATGTTAATAAGCTGTTCTCGAGAGTCATTACGAATCGCCTTGTTCGAAGGTTCGATGACTTCCAGCCTCCCGAACAAGCCAGGTTCCGAAAAGACTTTAGCACCATAGACCACATCCATACGCTCCACCAGATTATACAGAAGACTGAGGAGTATAATCGACCATAATGTTTAGCGTTTGTGGACTATGAAAAAGCCTTCGATTCAATCGAAACCTTCATTGTCTCTTCAGCGATGCCAAAATCGACTATAGGTACATCGAAGCGCTGAAGTGTTTGTAGCATTGTACATGGAGCGCCACCATGTCGATTCGATTACGAGCACGGAACAAATCCAACTGCAACGAGGCGTGAGACAAGGAGACGTTATTTCTCCGAAACTGTTCACAAATGCGTTGGAGGACGTTTTTAAACTGTTGAACTGGAAAGAATTCGGCATCAACATCTATCGAATACATCACTCACCTTCGTTTTGCCGATGACATAGTCTTAATGGCAGAACCGCTTGAAGAACTCAATACAATGCTCAGCAACCTCAGTAGTTTCCCAGCAGGTGGGTCTTATAATGAAAAAAAATGGATAAGACGAAAATTATGTCTAATATCCATGTTACACCCAAAGAATGCATCTTCCTCAAGTAGTGATAAATTAAAGTAATTTATTAAATCCAGACAATAAAGTATTCAACACTAAAAATTATGAAAGCATAAGACAAGTTCATTCTTTGTAAATTTGCAAAAAAGCAAAACCATTTTCAAAAATGTGTTTTAGCCTATTTTCAGGATTTAGATCTTCAAAGAGGGCTGGACTGGACAGGACATGACAAGACAAACTAGCAAATAGGCACGTTTTTTTTTATGCTTGATATGTTAACCTTTGACCACTATCTCACCTGATAGTAAGTGATGATGTGGTCGAAGATGTTGTTCAGATTAACCTAGAATTACTGGCTCTCAAGGACAGCTGCCGGAACACACCATTAGGTGTTTGGTGACAGATTTTTCTACTTGAGGGTGGTAGCTAGCCAGGCGGACATTCGCAAAATGCCCTACCACCATGCTATAACGACTGCCATCCTAAGATAACAATCGGGACCGACGGCTTAACGTGCCCTCCGAAGCACGGAAGCGCTCAGTAGTTATGTCAATAGCGGTCACCCATCCAACTCATGACCGCGGGCGACTTTGCTTCACTTTGCTGATCGGTTAAGAACAACTAAGTACACTTCGCTATGAGCGCTTCAAAACGTTCGAGAAAACTATAGGGAAATAATATACGCCTATCCTGGAGGCCATATTGGACTAGACTTGTAGAGGATAGAGCACAATGGAGAGTTCCAACACTCCATTGTGCTCCCCCAGGCGGCATATGCCAAAAGGCACACCAAACTATGAGACATCTTATAGTATTCTGTTGGTGCAATCATATAACTTCCCTATATCAAACAATCTAACCTTTCGGAAATAAATGGCTCTATTGTTATAATTTATCTATAGATAATAAAGGGTTTGAGTAACGTAAAGTCAGCAATGTTTGTTATCCCTTCCTTGCAATCAAAGATCAGAATATTTCGTTTTCATTTTGGAATAGACTAAAATATATACCTTATGCATCATGTTTCATATAGTAGGATTAACATTTTAATCTTAATAATGTACTTTCTGGTCCCAAATTATCCTAGATTTAAATTTATCAATACTTTAAATTGACTCAAATATACAATGATGTATCAAAGATACAAAAATATCATATCTTCTACTTGATCCTGCTTTGAACACATGGCACGCTGCAGAATGGCATCTCTTGTTTAACAACAAACCGACCGCTGAGCAAACTCTTGCCACACATTCTTCCAGAACATATGAAACAGTCAGCGTGCCAGTGCACGTTACTCCACGACACACCTTGCTGCTCTGGCCCGATGATGCCTCCACAAGCGCGGCAACGCTCTGCGTGGAACTGATCGTAGCAGGACAGACATATCGGTAGTCCAGTTTTGTCGTCTGGAACATACATTTGCCCGCCCAGTGGGGCGTCGCAATGATAGCAACAGAAATGTTCCACATGGAAAGCCCTCCCTTCCGCCGCCGTGTATGGACGCGTAAAGATCAGCTCATCGCAACCAGCGCAACGCGGAATCTCGAGCACATTCGCCAAATCTCTCGCGCAATACAGCTCCCCTTTGCAGAAGAAATACACGAGATCAGCCAGAAGCTCTCCACATTTGCTGCAGGTGAAGCACTGAGGATGCCATATAGCCTCTGGTCCAGCTCTGTCGGCCTTTACGGCTACTTCACCCGCAAACATCGGCTTCAAGCAACGTTTGCAAGGCACACCCTCATTGTACAATTTTCGATTGAATTCCAACTCGGCAGGTGTTATCGATAACTCTGTAAGTTGATCGAGAATTGGATCGATCAGCTCTTGACTGCCCAGGGATGATACTGGATAACCTGAATCAACAGGCGATGCATTATCAAGTGTTTTATTTCCCCATTCAGATGGAGGATTAGGAGGTTTCATATCACCAGGATATGTATTGTAGTTCGGCAACGGCGGCGGAGTCTGGTCATCCTCGGAATGAGTTCGTAAATATTCACGCAGTGGTGCAGTCTGTTGCGGCTCCACTTGGTTGATTGGTTTCATAGAAGTTGAATACTGTGGATTGATCTTTGTAGAGCATATAGTACCACTATGCTCTGCTGTGGTCGGTTCGTGTTTCCAGCTCCATATCTCGCCGTTTGGAGCGAAAATCATTCCCTTTTGAACCCTGCTATCTAGTAATTTCGCACTATTTGTGATGTTGTTGTTGGCACTAGACCACAAGTCTGGCATAATCTGAGCCCCAAGCACTTTGGTAGTGAACTCATTAGTTTCTTCTCTGAACTGTGGGTTCTTGTTATACTCATCTCGAAATTGTTTTATGGGTTGTAGATAAACGTCGTTATCGACCGGAACATTTAGATCATTCAAGTTCTTCAAAAGTTTATCGTAAATAGGACCATGTTCTACTGCACTTTTGATACGATCAGATTCAATGCGCATGATGTGAAGCTTATCTTTGACGATGCGACTGAAGATAGGGCTGGATTTATAATCTGGCAAGTTGGCAGTACTGCTGACAACATTACCCTGAGAATCGAGCACCAGTTTCTTGTCCGAGGCATTTTTGGGAACAATGTTGTACTTGACGCCTCTGGATACATTAGAAATTTTCAAGGGGAGAGCGTATGACTTCGGAGCCGTATGTGACTTACTGCTTTCCACAGAGAAAACATCACCATTTTGTAAAGGCGCCACGCGAACAACATTGCCCATACCGACGACATTCTCCTTGATCCGCGTTATGTATTCCTGAAATTGAAAACAAATATAATATAGCTTTTTAATATGTTGTTGATATCGACGATACGGTAGCCGCTGAAGAACTATGTACGATTGTAAAAAGCATGAAATCAAAGACTACTCCTGACTACTTCAATTTTAATTCTAAGACATTAAAAGGCGTTATTGGGAAAAATAATTATTTAATGAAATTGCTATACCTATGTAATTATCAGTGATTGCTTGATACATGGCACGTTCCCAGATTGTACGATATATAAAGTTATTCCTATGGAATAATGCAATGAAAATCAACTTAATAACTATAGACCCGTATTCGTAATATCTACAATTTAAAAAATATTAGAGACTGTACTCAGAAAAGAGGATTATCAGTTACTTTGAAAGGAATAATCTATTTACTAATGCCCAATATAGTTTTACTTTCACGAAGGTCAACGGAAATGTTTATCAGAAAGGTCATCTATTATATTCTAGAATCATTAAACGGATCCAAGAAAAGGATTTATTGTGATTACGACATGACATACTACACAATTATAAAAATGACGAGAGGAAAAATTATAGTCATGTGCGGGTTTCGAACCCGTATCATCCACGCCTATAGCCGCGGCATGCACTGAGCGGCTGAGCTAACATGGCAATGACTCATAACTCTAATTTTTCCTCTCGTTCCTTAACCATCGCAAGATCATGGAGCGACACACATAGTTAAACTTCCGTGGTACAACAAACAAGACACCATTCCATGATTGAATCAATTCTTGCTAGCAAATAAAATCTCAATCGCTTCTCGATGATTTTAGCAAATCTTTTTTTTTATTTCTGATAGGCTAGCTTTTGAACACTATCTCACCTGATGGTAAGTGATGATGTGGTTGAAGATGTTGATCAGGCTAACCTAGAGTTACTGTGCTTGGCGATAGATTTGCTACTTGAGCTAGCAAGGCGGACATTCACAAAATGCCCTACCACAATGCAATCTGCACTAGTATTCCGCGATTTTCAATGAATTAGCGTACTGTATTATAAATCGAGTTCCAGCGTACGACAATACGCAAGACTAATTTTTCATGTAGTCCACTGACGAGGCTGGCTCAGCTGCTATTTAGTTTAGTCATTTAAAGATTAAAACTAACAATAAGGGAGCATGTTTTAACTCTACTCCAACGCTATCTACATTTGGGAAGTAGAAATACAGTAGCAAACTGCAAATAATCTCATTTTTAAACCATTTTTGTATTGATATACACAAAACATAATTTGTTATATATCGGATTTGATGTATATCAGTAACGACCTATACACTTGCTTATTAGAGACGTATAATAAAAAAACACTACTATAAAGCATATTTAATCTAAAACCAAAAGGCACGAAACAAACATTACCAGATTAGCCAGGGGGACATTCGCAAAATGCCCTTCCACCATGCGGTGAAGCTCAAGCCCGCGGCGGGATTCTAACCATGGACCTGCTGCGCGGCAGTCCATAGCTAATGCCACTGCGCCATCACTTCAACGTTTCAAATGTAACTATAAATACGTACGGTATGCTCTGACTTCTCCTGATCGTTGCCGTGTTGCCTGGCGGCGAGCGCGACGTCGTGCGGCGGGAGCTGCGTGCGCAGGTTGGCGCGCCGCCTCCGAGCCGCCTCCGAGCCCGACACCGGCGCCAGCGAGCCCAGGCATGACATGTACTCCGACACCTTCGATAAACAACCACGTTATACTACCATAAATACACAATGTACATCATTCAACAAAACAGATTCAGACGGAAGGCCACATTTCATCATCAACATCAGTCGGAAGACGTCCTCTGTTGAACAAAAGCCTCCCCCATAGGGCGCCCCAAAGAACCGCTATTAGCCACCAAACTCCGCGCAAAATAGGCTGCACAGCGGCAAAATTACGGAAAAGAACCCGTATACCAAGTAAAGGGAGAAAAGCCACTAAAGAAGTTTAAAGTCGAAAAGTCGGCCTCTAAGATTAATCATCATCAGCCGGAAGACGTCAACTGTTGATGAAATGCCTCCCTTACCATAGAACGCCACAAAGAGCGGCTTTCACGATGTCGTCAGTCCACCTAGTGAGGGGCCTACCATCTCTACGTCTTCCGGTGTAGTGTGGTAACCACTAGAGAACCTTTCTTCCCCATCAGTTATCATTTCGTCGACCAATGTGACCCATTGCCACTTCAACTTGTAAATTCTGAGAGCTATGTCGGTGACTTTGGTTCTTTGGAAAATATCCACGTTTCGGATTTTATCGTACAAAGAAACTCCGAGCATAGCTCTCTCCATAGCTCGTTGAGCGACTCTAAGCGCGTCCATAAGGGCCACAGTCTCAGTGCCATAAGTCATGACTGCCTACACACTCTGGTAATCCACATTTAATAGTAACTAATTATTTCTTTTTTATTTCCCTTCTTTTGCCGGGCTAGAATGTCACCCCTTCATCTCTTCCCGTGCGTGTCGTAAGAGTGGACTAAGGGAAAAACACCGGGAGGTACCGGGCGCCCTTCAGAGACATTTACACCTGAAACTGCGATCCTCAAGACGCCTGCCAAGCGTGGGGATTATGGCGAAACCCTTACATACTGAGTTTAACCTTTAAATACTGAGTTGGAGGCCTCTCAAGCCTTTAGAAATTAACATTAATTAATTACTCCCTTCCCTCCCGCACTCCACACGAATAACATCTAGTACCTTCGAGTTTAGTTGCGCCGATGTGGACAATGGCTGTTTACGTGCTTGCGCGCGCAATTTCGGTAAGAAAATTCATTATAAAATTTTTCGTTGGCCTCTCAGTATTCACGTAAGTATTTTGCAAATAGTTATGATTCAGCTATAGTTTTTTTAAGGTTTCGTACCCAAAGGGTAAACACAGGACCCTATTAGTAAGAAAGACTCGAGGCCTTATGGTCTAACTATATAATGATAAGGATGAACTTGCCGACGACCCGACTTATCAGCGGGCGAGGCTACAAAGCATGCTGTTTCACCTATACCTTTCCGAGAAAGGGGGTTCTCAGTGAGGAAGAAGCTACTGTTCGCGCATATACACACCCGTATTGCATAGCTACTCTATTTAAGCTCACTTGTTTGCGCGATTGAAATGAAAGCCAAACCATGCAAAACGAAATACGATATATTTTGATAATTTCGCATGAACTTCATTTAAAATTGTAACTCCATAATGGTCATCGTTTTGAAAATGTCGACATTATATCATCTTCATTTCCATTCTATTTATAGAATACGGCCCCTAGTCTGCTAATGTATATGGACATGCAGGAATGACCGTCAAACTCTTTTTTTTAATACCATTAATAGTCCGAAGATCTATTTTTCCTTGCTTAAAACTATTCGAAAAACCGCACTAAATTCAATTAAATACCATTCAGTAGTTTTGCGTGATACAAATCTTCAGCCATAATATACCCACGGTAATAAATATTCATACATAATAAAATAAATGATGAAAGTCAATATTCTAATACAAACATGCCTTATCAATACAATTGACTATTCTATATCAGTCAATACTGATAAAGGTATTATGATTAGACAAGGTTACGAGAAATTTATTTTATATCTATCTTATCAATTTGAAGTTGAAGTTAATAATCCGACCATGACATTAGTTTGATTCGGCAATGGATTATTACGTAACTAATTATGAACAAGGATATCAAGAAACGTTACATTATGCTTATATGACGCTGAATTTAACGTAACTACAAGTAGTTATAGTGAAAGTAATATTTTTAGGAACCACATTAGAACAATCAGCTGTTCTTCATAAAATTTAACACATCAGTTATAGACCACATCAGTTATAGTAACCTACCTATAAAAAGTACTTACCAGAAAACATATTTACTACAATAGATCAATCTCTTTAATTACGGGTATACTATAAACTATCCTTATAATCTTATGTGTGTTCTTTGGTTTCTTACCAATTCTGTTGATGCGTTAGGGGGTACCCAGTCAACTTTTACCGGCTTATCTGTCAGCCCTCGGATCTTGATCAATGGCACTGAAATATAGATTTTTATACATAAATGTTTAGGTATTATTATTTTATGATAGATATTAGTAATTTCGTTTCTCGGTTGTAAAACCTGGATCATATAATAAAGCACTAAAATGGTATAACAACAACTTTTCTAAAAAAAAACTAATCTTAAGAAGGTAATGCATATCATAATTCCACCTCATAAGAGATACTTGCTAAAAACATACATCCTAATTCCTATTCGTGTCGGAACAACTGCTAAGCAAAATGACAAAGTAGCAGAATATCAGCATCATAATATGTCCATACAGCTTTGATACTAAGTACTCATAGCATAATGTCAGAATAGTAATAATGTCTATATAGCTGGGAGTCCACCACCCTGGTTTATAAAAAGGGTGACAAGATGGTCTTTGGAAACTTCCATCCTATTAGTCTTACTAGTACTGTTGTAAACAAATAATAAAAAAAATACAAGCAAAAAACCTGACAAAATTTTTAAGGAAATAATGTGCATGTATATTGGCTACACATGTGCATGGACCGACATGGGCATTGGCTCCGCCACCACCAGCCAGTAGCTTGCCTACGCGACTGACTTTTGCCTGTGGTGTCATCATATCTAGATAACGTTAATTGGAGAAGAAATATACTTTTTATTTATTTTCATCACATAAATAAAGGAACGGGTTAATGACTAAGTGGTAACTTTATACCTTTTTTGTTATTGGGTCTATCTTAAAAACCATTACTTATTAGAAATCAAAATGTTCTCTGCTATATTCTATATCCTTTCTCTCTTTCTAATCGGTCCATCATTACTGAAGATTTTGGTCTCTGGATTTGCTTGAACAGACTATCTGTCGCCATTGTATCCGATCCCTAAACTATTAACCCAACTAGACACCGAGATCTTTCAGTCTGAAAATGCACGCCTCTCCAATGTCTTTACCCGTACAAGCAAAATAATGTATAGACACAATACACGCACCTCAATAATACCATTGGTTCTTTAGTAATCGGGGGTTGTGTGCATAATCCAAATTCATAGTAAAATCACTGCTCGCACATACATTTAAATACTTAACCACGTTTAGTGTTAGGGCCTTGCATCTTTAGACAGAAAGATCTCTACTAAAATGAGTAATTCACATTAATAACGAATAATTCAGTATTGCCTTGACATTAGGTGGGAAGATGGTGTTGATATTTTTAGCCAATTGACTAGGGTTAAGCCACATGCAAGTCATGACTTGGATGGGTGTCTGCTTGTGGTAATATATTTACTTAACTTGACTCACACATGGTCGGTTTTTTAAATGTCATATTTTATAATCATACTCATTACCATATACTCACATGAAGCTTTCTTCGGTTTAGTAGTTCCAAGCAATTCAAACTGGGCCCATCCAGATAAGTCATCATCCTGCACATCATGAACATCCTTGCTGCAATGGCAGGCACGGCAGACCTTACGCCAGAAATGAAGGTCCAGACCTGGACACTTAGATCCTGAAATTAATATAACAAATACTTAATACCAATGGATGTTTAACTGATGTGCAGTCAGATTATATACAGGGCTTGAAATACAGTTCAAAATATAGTAACGTTATAGCTATTTTTCGCAGATATTTTTAAATAAAATTAACCTTTATCACAATTAACATTATTTCTAGAACATTTTAACTTTAATTAAACAAAACATTACCTGAATCCTATCAATAATTTTACCGTTATGGGTAAGTTCTGTTACCATCGCTCTCATGGTATCACAAAAATTATCAGACTACCTCAATGCTGAGAGTGTTTGGAGTAAGCGCGCCCCTAAAATTGTGTTTCATCACAAGTCAATAACACTTTTTTTATATTTAAAAATTATTACAGCAAATAACTCTGGTTTGCGGCATGATTACAAGAAAATTACAAGCATCCTCGAGACCTCTGGTGTTGCGGATGTTCGTGGGCGACGGTGATCACTTACCACCAGGTGAGCCGGCTGCCTGTTTGCCCACCTACGGCTTAAAAAAAGTACTTTTCCCACGGAAGCTCTAGTATATCCTCGAGACAACCTTAAGCGATTTTAAACCCATTAAATAATTGTGTTCATCTATATAACTTGTATTTAAGAAATCAACTAGTTCGGTAATGGGCTACATAAACGTTGTTTGTTGTTGAACTATTGAAGTTGAGGTAACATTATTTTCATTGTTTTTATCTTGTAATTCAAAATGTATATGAATAGGATCAAGTTTTTTTTTTCTTTTTCTTCTGTATGTTTCTCAAAAAAACTTTACTCCTGGATCTAAAAATATGTTTTTGTACATTAATTAAAATTTCATCACATATATACATGATCTACCCGGAAGACTTGATCTATCAGGAAGTATTCAAAATAATT
This sequence comes from Plagodis pulveraria, assembly GCA_963890685.1. Classification (NCBI taxonomy): domain Eukaryota; kingdom Metazoa; phylum Arthropoda; class Insecta; order Lepidoptera; family Geometridae; genus Plagodis; species Plagodis pulveraria. The sequence continues at coordinate 11,661,060 of OY982956.1, forward strand.
ATGCTCAAACAACTTCTATACCATTTTAATGAGCATGATAATATACAATGAGAATCAGTTTGGTTTCACAAAGATTAGATCCACAACAGATGCAGGTGTCCAATTAATTCATATATGCTTAAAGCCTGGGAGAGTTCACATGATGCTATTGGCGTATTTTGTGATCTTTCCAAGGCATTCGACTGTGTAGAGCACCGCAATCTGATTCATATACTGTCACACTATGGTATTCGTGGAAAAGCTCTGTATGTTATACAGTCATTAGTATGACAATGATGAGATTTTATATGGGCTAAATTTTATGTAGGTATTTTTTTTTGGGCTTAACGTCAGTTTACTATTTTGTTATGTTGCTTTAAATGTAGGGACATTCATCCCAAGTGAGACATAGGCAGGTTGCTATGAAAAATTCATTAGTTAGAGAAAGACAAGACATTTTTGAGAGTTCATCACTGATATTTAAATATTATAAATTAAACCGACAAAAACACTCACGTTGAAGATCGAATACGTCGACCCGGGTTTCTTCTTGAGCATCACAAATTTTTGTGCTTGGGTACTCTGGGTACCCAAGGGCAGACTACGGTAAAAATGCGGAATACCCACGAGCGGATCTACGGATATGCAGTTCGTGAGATTTTACGAACTAGTATAGGCTAGTTTATTTCGCGTACTTCCACAGTATTATGTTGTATGGCGTATTGCCGTGTGGAGCTGCTGCTGAGATAGAGACAATCTGTATCTTACAAAAGCGTGAAATTCGAGCCATATATGAAATGGATCCTAGGGAATCTCTGAGGATCTTTTTAAAGAAATCGTTATTATAACTTTAGTGTATATATATATATTTGAAAATACTTTGTACGAGGGGCGACTGATACCATTGCCTAGGGTACTTAGCAATGACTTATCGTCGCGTTATTGACAACACTCATTGGTAGTACATATAAATAACACCATTGTTTAATTAGGTTTATTAACATTTCATTCCGACATACAGAACCGAATTGAGCACCATGCAGTGATTAAAATTAAATTCTTTGTAAAAAAAAAACGCCGAAAGACATTTTTAATGAAATGTCAACGGTTCTCCAGGTTTCTGGGCCTTCATATTCGATGGAAAAAAAAATGATCTTGGCTTTTTCAACTAGGAAGAGAGAGCCGTCAAGACGACCCCAGCCCGGGCTCCACAGTGACGGTAGTGACCGAAGAAAATTACCAAAAAGTGAAAAAAATAGTTCTGGCCGATCGTAGAATCAAATTGTGACAGATAGCAGACGAACTACAGATTCGTAAAGAACAAAATAAAAACCGATGCCTTTGACAAAACGAATTTCACCATCATTAGAACTGCAATGCGTTGACATGGAGTTGATCCAACTCTAAATGATTGGGTCTTTAACATACTTAGGCTTAGGGTGGTACGCATAGTTTTAAATGGCGAAACCAGGGGGGTGGTATCGCGGGGCTGCCCACAAGGGGGAGTCCTATCTCCACTTCTCTGGAATATGGTAGTCAATAACCTGATCACCAGGTTCAACTCCAGTCGATTTTTCACGGTGGCAATCGAAGGAAGCTTTCCAGAGTTAAACTTTAGGTACTATTTCTATAGTATAGTAGGCTCCTCAATCTTAAGAGACAAATTACAATAAACAAACACCTGTTTACTATAGGTGTCACAGACAGCCTCTTCAGTCACAGAGGCTGTATTGAAGCAGAGGAGACGGCCGCACATGTGCTCGTTGAGTGCAACAGTGTGGCGTCCCACAGAGCACAGCACCTTGGTACGCCAGGGACCGTCCGGGAGGCCTGCGCCGGCGTCAGCGAGCTGCTTGCTTTCCTCGCCAATATTGGATGGCTAGGCTAACGGCAGCCACCAAATTCCACGCAAAATAGGCTTCACAATAGCGGCAAAATTACGGAAAAGAGCCCGCACACCAAGTAAAGGGAGAAAAGTCACCAAAGAAGTTTAAAGTCGAAAAGTCAGCCTCTAAGATTAATCATCGTCATCATCAGCCGGAAGACGTTCACTGTTGAACAAAGTCCTCCCCTATAGAACGCCACAAAGAACGGCTATTAGCCGCTTGTAGCCATTGGCTACCCGCGACTTTAATGATGTCGTGAGCATTGTACTGAGTTCCTCAAGCGATTCTGCCATAATGGCAGACTATGTCATCGGCAAAACGAAGGAGTATGTGTGTGTGTGTGTGTGTGTGTGTGTGTGTATTCGCCATAGATGTTGATGCCGAATTCTTTCCTGAACTGGAAAAGAGCTTAAAAACGTCCTCCAACGCATTCGTGAACAGTTTCGGCGAAATAACGTCTCCTTGTCTCACGCCTCGTTGCAGTTGGATTGATTCTGTGCTCTTGTCCTGTAGTCGAATCGACATAGTGGCGTTCCTATACACTAACACTTTAGCGCTTCGATGTACCTAAAACCTATAGTCTCTAAGATTATGGCAACCATTTTCTGGGATAGCAAAGGAATTTTATTAATTGATTATTTTACTTGCCTAAAGGGACTCCTATGAATGATCAGTACTACGCCAATTTATTGGGTCAGGCACGTGAAGCTGTCGTACAGAAGAGACGTAGAAAGTTGGCACGTGGAGTGCTGATTCTGCAAGACAATGCGCTCATCCACACCATTTGCGTTGCGAGGGATACTACAGTCCAATCTGGTTCCCAGTGACTTTTTCCTTTTTTCAAATTTGAATAGGGTGTTACGGCGAGAAGATTTTCGGATGACAATGAAATGAAGTCGGCCTTAGAGAGCCATTTTCAGGAGGAATATTTTTTCAATGGGATAAAGGGCTTATATTCACGATTTGAAAAGTGTTTTTCACTTAAAGGGGATAACATTGTAAAAAAGTTTGGTTTTGTATTGTATGAAGAGTTAATATGGGATTTCATCTTTCTATTGGAGTTATGAACAAACTTTTTTTCACGTATTTCGTGTATCTGTGAAATTTTCAAATGACTCAAGATACATGCGGACCGCACGCGGCCCGCACACTGCCCGAGAAACTAGTTATTATTATAAAACTGGCTCATCTAGAGAAGAATAGAGTATGTTACACATTATTTTTAATATTGTTAAGTTTGCAATAACGCCTGCTTGGCGAATTACATTACATAATCACAAATTTACGAGAGAAAAAATTACAGTCATGTGCGGGATTCGAACCCGCGTCCATCCACCCCTTTAGCCGGGGTATGCTCTAACCAATTGAGCTAACATGAAACAATGACTCATAACTCTAATTTTTGCTCTCGTTCTTCAACCATCTTGTCGGGCTGGAGCGACACGTATAGTTCAACTTGCGTTGTACTACAAACAATACCAATTAAGAAATTGGTTTTTAACTTGTAAATGATGACACAACCTTATAATTTTAATATTGTTATGTTTGCAATAATGCCTGCTTGGCGAATTACATTACAAACTTACAAATTTACGATAAAAACAATTTTAGTCATGTGCGGGATTCGAACACGCGTCCCGCGTTGTTTGTAGTACAACACAAGTTGAACTTTTTTTTTAGTTTTGATATTATTGTGACGGCACAAGCTCGAGGCCCACCTGATGTTAAGCGGACTAACTTCTGCCTATAACAGTTGCATTTCGTCACAAGTCACGAATTGCACTGCACCCGTCACCTTGAGATATAGTTGTTAAGTCTCATATGTACCTGTAATTTCACTGGCTCTCAAGGACTGCTGCCGGAACACACCGTTAGGTGCATGGCGACAGATTTTGTACTTGATGGTGGTCGCTAGCCAGGCGGGCATTCGAGAAATATCCTCCCACCATGCGGTGAAGCTCAAGCCCGCGGCGGGATTCGAACCATCGACCTGCTGCGCAGCAGTCCATAGCCAATGCCACTGAGTTATCACTGCTTCAAAACTATAGCAACTATAGCATATCCATTATGGTTGAAGAAGAGAGCAAAAACTAGAGTTATTATGAGTCATTGTGTCATTTTAGTTCAATTGTTTAGAGCTAGCTGTCTCTGATTTGGTCAGAACTAGATGGTCTGACCAAATCAGAGACACCACTCCTTCGTCTAAATTCTATGCCGCAGTGAGGAAGGCCACGGACCGAAATCAATGGAGACAGTTTGTCCGATCCTACTTAGCCAAGAGTGACCACGACCTTCAGCAATGAAGAAACGACCGTAGAGAGAGAGAGAGTTTAGAGCATACACCGGCTAAAGGGGTGGATGGACATGGGTTCGAATCCCGCACATGACTATAATTTTTTATCTCGTAAATTTGTAATGTTACGTTATTAAATGACATTCAAAAGAATGGCCCAGAGTTTCTTGCCTGTTCTTCTCACTGTGGCTCTATATTTTATTGCTGAATGTGGCAGTACTTTGTAGAATATTTTAGTATAAAAATTTGTAATTGACCTAATTGAGCAGTGTAGACGCCTTAATTTATAAAATCATTCTGACTTTGAAAGGCACTTGCACAGGTACAAATTCATAACACAGAGTATTTATATACTCAATTGTTTTGGTTCGTCTTTAGAAGCAGTAGGCATACACCACAATGTACCTTAATTTTTTTTTTACAGTATAGCTATCTTGTATAATCACAAGAAATTTTATAGACCGGAAATAAATAGTTTTTGAGAAATAAATTTTTGAAGTTTTAATTTTTACCTTGATTATTTGTGTATATTTACACTTCTACTAAGTACATGGCATAGCCTAATGGATTCAAAATACTTGTCTGACTGTTCCTAATCGCAAATTGTTAAGTTGGCTTAGATTAGGTCGAAGGTGGCTTAGATAAGGTCGAATGGTGTGACAGAACCGAATCAGAGCACCCACCTTCCAAGCAGTCTTTCATGTCTGCTCTACCCCTAGAGTGTTTTTATAAGCCAATGTGCGGAGGGGGAGCTAGCGCCGCTCCCCCTCTACTTGCAGTGAGGAGCAGCGGATGAAGCGATCCAGAGTGGCAGAAGCTAGGTGTTGCAAGTACGCTGCAACGAGGTAGCAAGCTGTCATAGAATAACTTCACTTCTAATAAGACATTTAAGTCTTAAGCCTTACCTTTTTTGTTGACAATGTCTGCTGTACCCCTAGAGTGTTTTTATAAGCCAATGTGCGGAGGGGGAGCTAGCGCCGCTCCCCCTCTACTTGCGGTGAGGAGCAGCGGATGAAGCGATCCGGAGTGGCAGAAGCTGGGCGTTGCAAGTACGCTGCAAGGAGGTAGCAAGCTGTCATAGAATAACTTCACTTCTAATAAGACATTTAAGTCTTAAGCCTTACCTTTTTTGTTGACAATTTCGTGCTTGTGATTTGTGACTATAGTTATTTTCATGAAGAAGAAAAAGAAGCTAATTTTGAGTAATTTCATTAGTATTACAAAACTGTAGGTGTCCGTAACCCCCGTCCTCGGTGGAGAATATACCGCCCTCTCTCCCCCTCCCCATAGTACATACTATGTACATAGCTAAAATTCTCCTAATGTATGTAGGTATACATATTTTTTGTTATAATGATTATTATTTTTTAAAAATAGTTTCCAGTACCCCTCTGGGGATATGCTAAATCGCCCCTCTCCCCCTCTTCCTTTAGTACATATCTATGTATAGGGATCAATTTTGGGACCTTTTCTGTTTCTAACATATATTAGTGATCTGCCTTGCATGGTCAAAGATTTCTGTGATATTGTTTTATTCGCAGATGATACCTCTCTGATTTTTAAAGTAGATAGGAAAGACAGTGAAATGACGCATGTAAATAATGTATTATCTAAGATTTGTAAATGGTTCGCCACTAATAATCTTCTCCTAAATTCAAAAAAGACGAAATGTTTAAAGTTTTCTTTACCAAATGTTCCTTATGTTGAATCAAACATAAAGCTTGGCCCAGATAAACTCCCTATTGACAAAGCGACAGTCTTCCTGGGAATCAAAATGGATTCCACTTTACAATGGGATCCACATATACATGATCTCTCCGGAAGACTCAGTTCTGCTGCATATCCAGCTCTTAGGATAAGACAGTTAACAGACGTAGCTACTGCTTGCCTAGTTTATTTCGCGTACATCCACAGTATTATGTTGTATGGGTCATTCTAAGGTGCTAAACTTTGCTGATCGGTTGAGAACAGCTAAGTAAACTTCGCTACGAACTCTCCACCACGCGGTGAAGCTCAATATCGCGGCGGGATTCAAACTATGGACCTGATGCGCAGCCAGTCCATAACCAATGCCACTGAGCCATCACTGCTTCCCTTTAGGTGCTTGGCGACCGATTTTTTACTTGAGGGTAGTAGCTATCCAGGCGGGCATTCGTATAATGCTCTTCTACCACGCGGTGAAGATTAAGCCCGCGACGGGATTCGAACCATGGACCTGCTGCGCGGAAGTCCATAACCTATGCCACTGAGCCGTCACTGCTTTACAAAATATGTTGTAGTAAAAGCAGTAACTTGCTAATTATGTAATAAATAATTATTGTAGGTAAATATTTACTACATCAATATGAAAAGAACAAACTAATACATTTACTATGTACCTACAAATCATTGTACCTACTTACTAAATATTTACCTACTATAGGTGAAATAACATCAGTATGTTATTATTATAAAACGAACGAAAATTATAACAACAGGTACCTACTGTCCGAACCAAAATGTATTCCTCTGTGAATATATATTATAATATTATTTTATAAGAAATACCTACACACGTCGTGACGTAGCTTGAGACACTATCTCCGTCCGTCGTCAAACATCGTAATTCGTTCGGCATGGTTCGGCTTTCATTGATATATCGCAAACAAGTGTGCGTAATTAGCGTAGATGCAATACGGATGTGTGATGCGCGATCACTATCTTTGTACTACTCATCACGGAGTCTTACCCTTTCCCACAAAGGTATAGGTGAAATAGCATGCTTTGTTCCCTCGCCCGCTGATAAGTTCGAGCCGTCGGCAAGTGCATCCTTAAGAGGTACTTTCCATGGCCAGGAAAAAAAAATACCTTTTTTTTATACCTACTTCCTAATTAACCTATTCATTACTTAAAACTTAAAACTAGTGTTCTTCATGCTCACTTAAATTTATTAGAGAAATGTACGTAGTTTAGTCACAATAAGTTCTAATGTAAGAAAAAAGTCTCTACCCTGGTCTGTCCCCGAACCGACTTTATTTGTAAACTAGTTACTATGAATGTTTTAAAATTTAATAATTACTTTATCATCGTTAATTTTATACAGAACAATAATTGAGTCACAGTGTCTTATAAGTAAAATTACTTATATTCCAATTTTTCATAAATAATATAAACGCCAAAATTTGTCCTCCGTGTTTCGTGTCTCGTCCCCTGGCTTTTTGTTTTCTTTTAAAAATCAGTTTTGTTTTGCTAGTTTGTGAAAGTTGTCACCTTGAGTGCATAGGATGTATCGTGAAGCAAGCAGCAAGCGGTGAATAAGCCGACTGCGCAGCCATTTAAACGGCCATTTCAGTCACGCCGCGTGCTGGGTTTAGAAATGTTGAGTGAATGCAGTCTTTCCTCTGGTAAGTTTTATTTAGCAGTTGTTTGTTAAAATACTTATATAGACTTAAATATTAACTATGAATAGTGCATACATTGTTACGTTTGATTGTTAATTGCGTACGAGAAATACTTTTACGGCTATTTTAGATATCAATCGAAAATGTATTTCCCCTGGCTCTTTTGATGGCAGGGGAGATACTCAAGTCCAGGGGAGATACATTTGTATGCGTTTCCATGAAAACTTCTACATTTTTCTCTGAACCTTTACTTGGATTTTAGTGAAAATGTAGATTTTAGTGAAAATTACCTAACAAAAGTGCTGAAGAAGTACAATCCTTTCATTTCGGAGGATCGAGACAACAAATAAGTGTGCACACTGTTGTAGTCTTTACTAAAGATGTCGACCAAAAGCTAAAAAGTCAATGTTACTGCACTTTGTCACAAAATTTATTGCACTCACCTCCAGCAATTTGGGCGCATTTACAGCCCATATTTGACTGTCTGCCGGCTACTGTCACGATTTTACATTTCTTGAGCGATGGGCCAGTCACCGTTCAATATCGTAATAAAATGATGTTCAAGGTTTTGGCAACAATACTAGAAGATTTCTACCCTAAACTTCAAAATTTCACAATTCGGAATTTTCATGAAGCAGGTCACGGTAAGGAAGTTCCTGATGGAGTGGGTGCTACTTGCAGTTCTCTTGAACTGCAGATAGATTAAATGCGAGTGGCACCGATATTTCATCAATAGATGACTTAGTTAAAGCCCTTGAGAAAACCTGTCTGAATATTAAAAATTTTACCGTAGATGATGCAGACATATCTGAAAAAGCAGCAAAATTAGGTTCTACTGAAGGTATAAAGACTTTTTCAGGCACACTAAAGGTTCACCAAATTACTGGTTGCGTGTATATACCTTATTGCCTGACATTGAAAAGTTTGAACTGCTTCTGTGACTCAGAGCTATGTCGTCATTATCAATTGGGTACTTTAGATTATCCACAAAAACATCGTAAATTTAATCTACATGTTGATGATATATACGGAGCTAGCGTTTTAGATGATGAACTACTAATCAATTTCACATCTCAAGAACACAGGAAGATGCCTCAAGAAAATTACAGCATTCTGTTCTACCAGTATAAAAACCAAACTGCACAAAGATGAAAGAATGATGAAGATGAAGCCCTCAAGATCTGGAAAGAAAACATTCTGCAACGGGGACTTTGTGCTGGTTGAACTTCAAGATACAAAAACAGAATATCGTTATGAACTTCAAGTTATATTTTGTAAAATCTGGGATAATTCTTACACCACCTAGGATCAGTTTTAAAAAAAAACTACCCTCCCCTAACTTAAAAAGGAGAGGGCAGCGTTTTTTACATGCATTTAATGAATCTATTGATGTCTTTGAATGCGGGTTTTAGAAAATATTTTTTTAGTTAGCATTTAATTTAAATGTTTTTAGAGTTTAAGTACAAGAAAAATTTAATACCGTGTACTCAGAGAACGTTTTGTTTCTTTTTATTTCATTATTGACTATTAATAGTAAAGTTATAGATATTTTTGTTTTGACGGAAAGGAAAAGAACCTTTTTATGTTTTGTGCCTAGTGCTTAAGAAACATTTCATTTTATGAACAAAGATTGCTCAGAAATGACAAGTCTGGTAATAAATAATTCATAATTAATATTAAAATAAATAGACAAAGGTGATTTATAAAAAACAACCCTGTCTTTAATATGTCTTTCTCTCTTCCCTGTCCATAAAGTATCCTCCCCTGTGCATATTGTCTCTACCCTGTACTGAGTATTTAACCTGGTCACTTATAAAACGAGATAAAACCAACAAATTGACTGGCCACTTTGTAAACGTTCCCATACAAAAAAGTATACTTAAGTAAATATATTTAAAAAAATGCCATGCCGTCACTTCATACAACAGATTACCTCTTAACTTAGAATGACCCGTATGGTGTATTGCTGTGGAGAACTGCTGCTGAGATAGAGACAATCTTTATCATACAAAAGCGTGCAATTCGAGCCATATATAAAATGGGTTCTAGGGAATCTGTGAGGGATCTTTTTAAAGAAATTGATATTTTAACTTTACCAAGTCTGTATAAATTTGAAAAGATTATGTATGTTCGTAAAAATTTTAGTAAATTTAAATTAAACAGTGACAATCACGATTACAATACTAGGAATAAAGATAAAATAGCGGTGCCAGGTTTTAGATTAGCAAAGACAAATAAAAGGTCCTTCTTAGGTAATTGTGTGCAGTTTTATAATAAAGTTCCCAAACATATTACAATGCTCACAGAAGGGAAATTCAAGTTGCATGTGAAAAACATATTGATTAAAAAATCCTACTACACAGTTTCTGATTACATAAACGACAAAAATGCCTGGACAATTCCGCCTCCGCCAAGCTATTGCTTATCACCTACATAATTTAAACAAATATTGTAATAACTCTATTATATAGTATGTATGTAACACATTGTTAAAAGATGTTTAAAAGAATGGCCCCGAGTTTCTTGCCCGTTCTTCTCGCAGTGGCTCTATACAATTTATTTGTTGAATGTGGCAGTACAATGTAGAATAATTCAATACTAAAATTTGTAATTGACCTGCATAAGAGCGTCGTAGACGCCTAAATTGAATAAATGATTTTGACTTTGATACCGATTCTAAAGTCCTTCCATTTTTTTGATATTGGTAATTATTGCTTACCACAAGAGTTACATGGAGCTCCTGCTCCACTATCATGTCCAAGTCGTGCTTTGCTCAGCTTCTCCCTTTGGCTCTCGAGTTTGGATAGCCATGCCGGTGCCTCCGGCGTTTCCACGCAAGATTCGCTCATCCTCTACTGTATCTACTAGTGTCGCTCTCTCTCTCTGATCTCTGATTCTCTACTCCAATCTAACCAATGATTCTGTAAGTGGGATTTAAGATACATCTACCAGTCTATCTATAAGGTATTAGTAACGCAAGATATACAACGTAATAATGGTGATAGCGGCCAAAAACGGACACAAGGCGATAAACATGCATGACTCAAGCGAGGTTTATTATATTACAAATCATTTAATTTATTCAGTAATACTGAGTAAAATCTTGAAACGTAACTTGAAAAATCGTTTTATGTCATTCAAATCAAAAATCTAATCGTTGAAATTTGGCATCACTATATTTTTTAACATGAAATTAAATAAAATGAATAAAAACAAAAATTGCGTAAACACAAGCACGAAACAAAAACAGTCCAAAGATTACCAAACCTGGGGACCGTTCAGAACCTCGGTTAGAACGCACTCGGAGTGCAACTATTCTCTCTAACGTCGTCGTTCACAACCTTCGGGTAAAGCGCAACTTTTTAACTATCAAAATCGGTCGTTAAAAAGTTACATCTTTAACTGACATGACCTTGACATTTGTTGATGAGAGAATTATAGATACTCTTTTGTATTTTGTAGGTAACGGTAGTTATTGCTTTTCATAAATCATAAATAGTCCATATATTTTTCTAGTTCCCCGCCAAAAATCTATATTTGAGGTTATACAACAACCGGTCGTACCGCACCTTGGAGTAAGTTAGGGTGCGTACCATTTGAGTGAGAATCGCTAAAAACGCTAAAAACGATCACACTCCCAAAAAGTTGTTCCACATGGGTCTTGGCGTTATTTTCGCCTTAAACGCTACATCTAATGTCAAAAGTGACAGAAGTGGTAAATTTTAGTGACATTCTTATCCAAAAATGGAACGGGGATGACAGTTACAAACGATCACGTGATCACAATCATAGACGCAAATGTGATCAAAATTATCGAAAATAACGTTCTTAGCGACTAATGGAACATACCCTTAAAACAACCAAACAACTACACTCTGAGCCTTGGAACGGCCCCCTTGGGGCCGTTCCCCCAAACAGTCTCAAACTGAATAAATACGAGGACCACCTGATGTCAAAAGTCTCTTGTGCCTGTAATGTATTATTTAATATTTTTATTATTTTGCTCGATGTAAATATTCAAAACTCTATTCAAAGGGGCCACGGCGTGGTCCGGTGTTGTTGTGGTGGGGGCTCTAAGCTCAGATAAGGCATCGAAACAAAAAAAAATCAACATAAAAAAAATATATATCTCAAAATGTTTCATAGGACTAGCAGAAGTCAACCCTAAGAGGTTGTTAGTATTTTACCAATAACCCTGCATACTAGACGCGACATCTCAAACGAGGATAGTCGACCAGTGAAAGTATGCCGGTCGGCATACTCTCCCCCACACGCAGCTGGGCACTCCTAGAGATTACACGAGCTTTACGTTCGAAAATTGTGTATTCAAAATACACAATTGACAATACCCAATTTTCGAACGTAAAGCGCGTGATTACACGCGCTTTACGTTCGAAAATTCTAGGAGTGCCCAGCTGCATGTGGGTACCCACACCCACTTCATGCTATTTTCGATAATATTGTCAACATTTTGCGTACCTTTTGGCAATGGTTGTGAACACTGTGATCGTTTGTAACGATTTTCTTCCCTGTTCGTTTTGGTTAAGAACGCTAAGAATACCAATTAAAAAAAAAAACTTTTTTGTCCATCCCGCTTTGATGGGTAGAAATGGGGAAAAGTTTGCAGTTGTCAGTTTTGACAGTTCTCATCTTAATACATAAAAATAAACAGAAGCTGGAAGTCGAAATTTCCAGAAATAAGGAACCATTTTTCATAAATTTACAAATTTTTATCAGCTAGATAAAGCTATTACTTTTAGAAGTGTAGGTATTAATGTGGGCAATGAGCGTAATCACTTTTATTGAAAGACCCCTAATGGGGCGTTCGTATAGCCTATCAGTTCCACCAATATCACTCACAAACGCTAAAAATGATCACATGGGCCGTTCGATTTGGGACTTCGTGAGCAAAAATATCGTTTTCGCTCACCGTTCGGATAGCTCTGAAAACGCTACAAATGACAGAGAAAAGTAATATTTTTGACCCATCTCTTACCTTGGGATCGTTGTGATCGTTTTTTGACAATTGCTGGTTTGACAGTTGTATTTGGCGCGATTAAAGAGTTTCACAAGTTTTATAAGTAGTATTTATATTTTATGTAGTAGGTACCTACTTGTTTTGTTAATTTTAGAGATTGATTCCATGTTTCGTACTGTGCACAGTACGAAACATGTAATTTAAATTGTTAAAATATTGTCGGTTGTCAAAGTATGTTTTAAGCCGTTCGGATAGCATACAGTAATTGGTGGTCAAAAATAGCAAAAGTTTCTATCCGAACGCTAATACACAAATGCCACTTTTGAAAATGCTACAAACGCAATCGAGCCAAAACGAACGCACCTTTAGAGGGGCAATCATTCAGCGATTCTCGTGCAGTGATATGAATATCATAGTAGATAAATATCGAGAAAACATGGCGAATATCGAGTCGTGTAGTTTTGTGTTATTCTCGCAATATCACTATCGATAAATATCAAGCCCTAGCGATCGACACGCAACATTGCGATATCGGGATTATCATTATACTTTCTATACATGTGAATACAAGTTCATCTGTGGACATATTTTTATATCTACCACTCGCGAGAATAGCATTTTTGTGAAAAGTCGATATTTTTTTGGAATATTAATAGTCTATAGGTGACACGGGATAAATATCGAGAATCGATAAATTTATCCCAATTTTGAGAATTGCCCCCCAGAGTCCTAATGAGGCCAATTCGAGATTAGTTCGACTATAACTTAACCACTTGATCAAAAATAATTTTCCGTGAAAATAAGCCGATTCATAGTCAAACTGTATTCTATTTTATTCGAGGAACAAGTGAAGTGACCATAGAGAAAAACATTAGATTCGAGATTCTCAATGACCGATAGTATTTAAAATTATAAATCGACATCATAATGACTGATCATATAATCTGTTTAATAAAATACTGATTGTAAAAACAAGGATATTTTTTTTTATTGCTATATAACCCAATTTACGTGTGACGTTATATTATATATAAATCGGATATTTCGTATGGTTTTGGCAAAGTTCTCTTAACGTGGGCGTACATGTGGGTATCGTACAAATGAGAAGACACAAACGACTAACAAACACTTGGTTCATCGTAGCCATTCCAGTGTTCGCCTTTTTTTTTTTGATTCCTGATAGTCTTTGGCCACTATCTAACCCGATGGTAAGTGATGATGTGGTCGAAGATGTTGTTCAGGCTAACCTAGAAGTACTGGCTCTCAAGGACAGCTGCCGGAACACACCATTTGGTTCTTAGCGATAGATTTTCTACTTAAGGGTGGTAGCTAGCCAGGCGGGCATTCGCTAAATGCCCTACCACCATGCTATAACGACTGTCATCCTAAGACGACAACCGGGACCGACGGTTTATCGTGCCCTCCGAAGCACGGAAACGCTCAGTAGTAATGTCACTAGCGGTCACCCATACAACTCATGACCGTGGCGGACGTTGCTTAACTTTGCTGATCGGTTAAGAACAGCTAAGTAAACTTCGCTACGAGCGCTTCCAATCCTTGCAGAAACTGCTCTTATCTCGTGATTCCGGTAAGCTTACTTCGTCATTATTGTGGTTCCTCCACTATTACGATGTCATATTTAGTACACTTTTCAAGGTTCTGTTATCATCTGGCATCATCACGAATTCACCTTTGATACCATGTGGCATGGTGCACAACTATTGTAGAATCTATGAAATAAGATCAACTTCTAATCTTATAACAAGCCAATATCTTTCAATCATAAAATCACTGTTACGTAATAGGATCGCACTTATGTAGACTGATTATTTCACAGTCCTCACATCATATGTTAACTGTCATAGGTTTTACAACATAGGCGGTGCCTGTTCCGATGGTCGGTAGAAGAGTGCCAAATCAACTGCAGTGTCTAATGACGTTAGTACCACTGACTGAAATGACATACTATAATTAACACCGACAAATCTTAGTGTTGCCAGTCTCGTAGTAAACTAACTCCAGTTACCCAATTGATGTTTTTAAACGTTAGTTATTTGATGGCTTGATGGATGAACGCTGAGAAGAGGCCAATATGTTGCAGTCTGTGTTACCTACCACCCTCAAGTAGAAAATCTGTCTCCAAGCACCTAACAGTGCGTTCCGGCAGCAGTCCTTGAGATCCAGTAAAATTACAGGCACATGAGACTCAACAACTTTGTGTCTCAGGGTGACGGGCGCAGTGCAGTTCGTCACTTGTGACGAGATACAACTGTTATACCAATTAACATCAGGTGGCCCTCGTGCTAGTTCCGTCACACTCACAATAAAAAAAAAACTATTATAGAAAGGAAACTGGCTCTCAAAGACAGCTGCTGAAACACACAGGTGCTTGGTGACACAATTTCCACTTGAAGGTAGTAGTTAGCTACGCAGGCATTCTGCCTCAAGGCAAAATGCGCTACCACCATATTGAAATGACATGCCATTCTAAAATGAGAACCAGGACCGATGACTCCACTTCCCCTCAGAGCACGGAAACACTCACTTTTTTTTGTACTTTATGCCACTAACAACTATCCATCCAAACAACTCAACCGCTTAACTCAGTTTTTTGGTAAAGAATGATATTGTTAGTACCACTACAACTAAAAACATACATATAAAAAAATGTTTTGAGAATATTGACCGCAAACCTCATCTAGTAATTATTTATCAAACATATGATGATGTGGTGCAAAAGCTATCTTGAAAAAATAAAACTATGCCTGTAATCATTATATTCGATTCGATTCAACGCTCATCGATAATTCTCTAGAATATCTCTGGCAAAATAAACAAGAAAGCTTATTTTAATCGTAGCGGTTAAACTTAAATTAGTTCAACTTAATCCGAATACCAAATAATGGATCTGACAGGACTAAGACCAATTATAGTTAAGTTTTAATCAAGTTCGTGATGAGCCTAGTTCAGCAGCAGATACTCTTGATTTAAATGTATAAATTTTCTAGCCAATTGATGTAATTGTATTATATCTAACCTGAAGAAATATTGTATGTGCAAATTCTTTGAATAAAGTATTATTATTATTATCTTTATTTATTATACAACATAATTTTAAATTTTTTACAACATTATTACAAAAATAAATATTATAAAAAACTTAAAACTAGGGTGCCGCTGGTCGCGGGGCAGAGCCCAAGCGACCAGTGGTTATTATTATTATTATTAAGTTCGTGATATAGAATCGGCCCCAATGTCTATCATATAAAAAGAAATTACTGTATTTAGAGCTCTTCATTACTAAAAACCTAAAGCACAAAAGCGTCCACTATCATCATTCATCATTTCAGCCGCAAGAAGTCCACTGCTGGATATAGGCCTCCCCCACAGATTTCCAAATAGAACGATTTGAAGCGGCCTGCATCCAGCGTCTTCCTGTTCCTTAATAACGACGTCCGTCCACCTTGTAGGTGGTATTCCGACGCTGCGCTTACTTGTTTGTGGCCTCCATTCCAGAACCTTTCGGCCCCATTGACCATCCGTTCTGCGTGCTATGTGCCCTGCCCATTGCCACTTCAACTCGCTAATCCGCCGGGCTATGTTGGTAACTTTCATTCGTCTACGGATCTCCTCATTCCTGATTTGATCTCGTAGAGAAACACCGGGCAATAGCCCTCTCCATAGCTCGTTGTGCGACTTTGAGCCTACTTATAAGGTCCACAGTTAGAGGCCCGTCCACTATACTCAATGACATTTGTTTGACAATAAATGTAGGCACTATCAAACTGTTCCAGTAGCTCCATATCGTTTATGGCGAAAATATTGATAATATGCCTCAAGATCCAAGTGGAACAACTTTTTACACTTTTTAGGAGTGTGATCGTTTTTTATAGTTCTTGGTGAAGTAAGCCCCAAGTGGAACGCACCCATAATACAAATAGTTTTTATTGACACAAGTTATATTAGGTACAAAGAAAATATGAATCCATACAGGTTTCCGAACTAGCGTCAGCTGTGTTTCAGGAACCATAGGCTTCTCCCATAATAGTCATGATACTGGCACTTACGTCTTCTATTAACTATCCGGTGCTTATAATATTTACTTGGCGCTGTAGGAAAGTAAAGTGTGTATGTGTATGTGAAGTGTATGAGTGTAAGTGAAGTGTTTGAGTGTAAGTGAAGTGTATGAGTCTAAGTGAGATTGTAGTGTATTGTGTGTGTTTGCAATCGTTAGTATACGTGATTATGAATATGTGTTTAAGGAAAAGTATGATTAACTTAACTATAGCGAGTGTTTGAATATTTTATATTATTATTTTGTCGTAAAGATATTAGGTATGATTTAATGCAATGCAAATGCAATGTATTACAAAGAAAAATATTATCTCAACTGGTAATTATATATAAAACTCAGTTAATAACTTTTCAAGGGCTTTATAGTCATATTTTCTTAACCAGGTAAGAATTACTTTTTTAATTTCATTATTACTATAGTTTTTAACTTTTGATCCTATATTTGATTTGTTGTATAGATGTGCATGCAGCCATGACACAGTATTTTTTCTGGCTAAATCTTGTAGAAGTAAGCAGACTAAGTATCATTTTTTAATTTTATATACTTTTAGTTGACCTGGTACCTGTTATCCAAAGAAAGAATTCTATGAATAGGTACATAAGGATTTGTTCTTACCCATGTTTAAGCCGTGGAGTTCGGGTGACATTAGGATCTCTCATATCTTCCTGTGGAGTTGTAAGAGGTGGCTAAGGGGCATGTGCAGCAGCGTGAAGAGAGCAACAGGAGGTTGTTGCAGCAAATGTTATTGGCATCAACTCTTTTTTTTCCCAAATACAGAATTACTCGTACTCATTCAGTGCTACTACAGCACTTTGTCTTGAGTAGGAGCTTAACAATTGAACAAAAATATCACTAGCAAAAAGCTGAGCTTTGTGAGAGCTCGCAATTATTTTACAACCTGATTCTAGTTGTTTCATCTAGTATTGAGTAGATTAACTGCGATGTATTTGAGTATTGGGTTTAGTTTTGTGCATTGCAGTGATGTTAACTCTTTGGTTTTCTAACAGATGGCGTAAGTAGTTCAAATACATTCTATCCAATAAATACAAAATAGTTAATGTTTTCTTTTTATATTATATATTTATTTGACTGATAAAACATCAAGAAATTAAGTTAAATTACTATGTTAAAGCACAAATCTATAGGCATGATGTGCCATGATAGGTGTGCCACAAAATGTTCAAGTTGTGGGATAGTGACAGTGAGTATAACAATTTGCATACCATGTTCTGTACGTTTTTGCGCTTGCAAATTCTGTACATTTTTCCAACAATAATAAATAAATTCTATCAACCTTTTCTTTAATATCATAATTTTATCGATGTATGTACATACCTGGTAATAAAAATTACCACTTTGATTTATTTTCAATCGTCCATCCTTGAGTAAAGGTGTTTTTTTTTCCTTTGGCAGTGCTTTCTGTGTCTTTATTCAGCCTGGCCAGTTGATGAAAACATTTTATTTCTAAAATCACTTATTCGTTATTAATCTATGCATAGTGGTAGAGCATTTTGCGAATGCCCGCCTGGCTAGCTACCACTTTCAAGTAGAAAATCTGGAGCCAAGCACCTAATGGTGTGTTCCGGTAGCTGTCCTTGAGAGCCAGTACTTCTAGGTTAGCCTGAACAACATCTTCGACCATATCATCACTTACCAACAGGTGAGATAGTGGTCAAAAGCTTACCTATCAGGAATAAAAAAAAATCACACAATTAATTATTCATAATTTGTAATTAAAATTTAACCAATTACCTTGGTACATTTACATAACAAATATTAGATTATTACCATCTGGGCTTGCTCCTAGAAACCCATATCATATTCCTTGTTGATATATACCTACTCCAGCTGGACAAACTACTTTTTGGAAATTAATTGTTCTTCACTGCTTTTACGGAATTCCTTGTCACACACTGTACTTCATTACATTTAAAAGTGAAAACCCTATTGAATCCGCTTATTGATTCACTAAATTTGTGCCATGTCTTTCTAAAAAAAAGTCCGATAAGGATACGCTCTATATCAATTCTATCGCTAGAGACGTTATGCAAGTTATCGTTTTGTACCGATTCAATAGTCAGCTAGTGAGGCCGATTCCAAACCACGAACTTGATTAAAACTTGACTATTCTTCTTCTGTCTTAGTCCTGTCAGATGCATTATCTGGTATTCGGAATAAGTCGAACTACGAGTAATATAATTTTAATCACCAGGATTACAATCAAAAACTAGTTAGAGCTCTTTTTATAACTTTCTTGTTTATTTTACCAGAGATACTTCAGGGAATAATCGATGAGCGTTGAATGGAATCGAATCGATCGCTGTCATAGCTTTTTCTTTTGTTCATATTCTAAATACACTCGAGAGCAATGAATCCGGGTCACTTAAAGAATCCTAAAAATCTCGGAAACTAAAAATGCTAGGTTAATGCAATAAATTGTATTTAATAGACAATGTAATACTCCTTAAATGAAGGTATTAAAACTTCTTAGTTATTGTAAAGTTATATCATAAAAAAATCAAATTTGAAAAAGGGCCACTTTCGAAGATGGAACTACGAAATTACAGCATTTGGTTTTGCTTTTGTTTGTAATCTGTCATTTATGTGGGTACATAAACCATGTTGATAGTGCTCTATATTCATTATTCAAGCTGAAATTATGTCGCTTACGCCTGAAGAATGCACCAGAATACTTACAATGCTGGAAACCGGCCGGAGTCAGCGCGATACAGCCAGGACTGTCGGTGTGTCGCTGTCAACAGTACAAAGAGTTCTCCGACGTTACGAAGAAACTGGTTCTAACCTACGCAGACCAGGAACGGGCAGAACCAGGTGTACCACAGCACGAGAAGACCGATACTTGGTGAACACCATGCTTCGAAATCGCTTTCTCACAGGAACTGAACTCACCAATCAGTTTCGACGCCTCGGAGGAAGTAACCCAAGTGCATGGACAGTAAGACGTCGGCTTGCTGAATCTAACTTAAAACCCCTTAGACCTGCAAACGGCCCTAAACTGGAGCGTGGGCATCGTATTTCGAGACTAAGATATGCCCAGAGCCACGTAAATTGGAGTATTGAAGATTGGTCAAAAGTTATGTTCTCCGACGAATCAAAATTTATGCTCTACAAGCACGATGGAAGACACAGAGTGTATCGAAGACCAGGGGAAAGATTCAAGCAAGCATGCATCGAAGAAAAAGTAGCCTACGGTGGTGGGTCTGTACTTGTGTGGGCCGGAATTTCTTCTGAAAGTCGCACAGAGCTGGTGATCATAGAAAACGGCTCTTTAACTAGCGTAAGATATGTGGAAGAAATCCTCAATGATCACGTTGGTCCATTTATGGTCAATTTAGGTGAGGATGCTATATTTATGCATGACAATGCCCGACCTCATACAGGTAGGATTGTGAATGACTACCTTCAAGAGATGAACATTACTCGTATGGAGTGGCCAGCGCGCAGCCCGGATATCAACCCGATCGAGCATGCTTGGGACGAGCTAGGCAGATGCGTAAAACAACGAAACCCTCCCCCAATCACGCTTCGTGAGCTCAAAATTGCTCTCACAGAGGAATGGGAGAATATTCCCCAAAATCGTATAAGGAACTTGGTGTACAGCATGCCAAACCGCGTAAACGCAGTAATGGAAGCACGAGGAGGCAATACGAAGTATTAAAATTCAAGAAAATCGTAATAAAGTTCAAAAATTTCATGTTTCCTATTTTTGTTTTAAGGAGAGATCAGCAGTTTTTTTCTTTATGTAATTTTGTGTTAATAAAATGTATGGTGACTCATATTTTTTTTACTTTCATTTAAGGAGTATTACATTGTCTATTAAATACAATTTATTGCATTAACCTATCATTTTTAGTTTCCGAGATTTTTAACATTCTTTAAGTGACCCGGATTCATTGCTCTCGAGTGTATTATGAACTAGATATTAAAGATAGATTTGTATTACATCGTTTTGTGCTTTGTGACTGATTATTTTATAAAAGTGGCAGCCATCCAGGTGTGCGTTCACAAAATGCCAAAAGTATTTATATGCATGTTTTTAGATAGTTATATAATTTAAGGTCGTAGTAGAGCATGCCAAGTCATTCTTAACCAATAAACTGAGTCAAGGGCTGCGTTTTTGGCTGGATGGATGGCATTTATAGGCACTTCCGTGCTTTGGAGGGTAGGTGATAGGTTGGTCCCGGTTATTATCTTAGAATGGCATTCATTTTAACATGTTGGTAGGGCATTTTGCCTTGAGCCAGAGAGCGTGCATAGCTATCTACCACACTCAATAGAAAATTTAACGCCAAGCACCTTACTGTGTTTTGCTGCTGCTGTCTTTGAGAGCCAGTTTCCAATCTAGGTTAAACCTGATCACCATCTTTGACCATATTGGTTATTAAAATATATTTGTTCAAGTCAGCGTATTGCTCGGAAGATGTTAAGCAACCCATTGAAAAGGTTCTATATATGATCATTATGAGTAATATCGCGTGTTAAGCGAAAATTACATTCACATTTTTTTTTTATTTTACATTTCTATCATCGAGTGGGAATCAAATCTACGTCTTCCAATTTTACACACCTGGTGCCTTAACCATTAAGCCAGCCAGCCAAAGAAAGCTAGGATGAACGAAATTTTGAAATTGTTCTCCAAAAAAATATATATGTAACCCTATGAAATGATCATAACATTATCGATATTGTAAAATATGTCGTTTTATCTGGGGCAATATTAAAATAACATTATTTGTGTATAAATATGGATGTGACATATAAACATAGATAATAGAACACTACACGTAAATTCGATCACGTAGCAATTGTACACATAAATTATCTTTGTTTTTTTTATAATAATTATATTTTGCTTAACAGATATATATTCAGTTACTTTAATATCGCTTTCTTAAACGGCCATTGAGGATGTCTCTATGGTCACTAGCTCGTTGACCAAAATAGAATACAGTAACTGTCTTATTCATAATCGTCCCATAGCTTTATGATTGGTTTACCAAACGTCATTAGTACTGCGCATAGGAAAACTCTTTTGCGCAGTACTAATGACGTATGATAAACCTTTTATAAAGTTATAGGGAGATTATGAATAAGGGGGAAAGACTATAATTCAGCTTATATTCACGGAAAATTATTATTAATTTAGCTAAAGTTTAGTTACATTCGAACTAAACCCGAATTGGCCTCAGTGACTATCCTGTGTTGGACTATTGATAATCGATATTTATCCCGTGTCACCTATAGACTATTAATATCCCAAAATATCGACTTTTCACAAAAATGCTATTCTCGCGAGTGGTAGATATAAAAATATGTCCACAGATAAACTTGTGTTCATGTTTATAAAAAGTATAATGATAATCCCGATATCGTGTCGATCGCTAGGGCTTGATATTTATCGATAGTGATATTATTATTTTATACTACACGACTCGATATTCGCCATGTTTTCTCGATATTTATCTACTATGATATTCATATCACTGCACGAGAATCGCCGCCCAGTTGATGTTTTCTTTTTGGAGTTTTTGGTTCTTTCAGGCATGACCTGCTGTAGTGGTTGTACATTTTGTGTATTATATAAGGTTAAATTTTTTCGCCATGCTTCATCTCGTCTGTAAAATAATAAATAATTACCTGCTTTACTTTGTAATACTTGCTTTGGTGTTGTAGCATCGTCCATGAGCTACTCGAACCTAAAAGATTAATTAGTACCATACAATATTCTAATGTTTTTTTTTATTCTAAACGTGACGGTAAAATAGTCACCAGTTATCACGGTTTACAGCTCTGAAACACTGAATCGGAGATAGAGACTTCTTGATCTTCGTACTGCATTATGATTATAATAATAATATGAATAAAACAATTAATTATAGTGACGCGAACTCAAGCCTTTGTTACAACAACGGTCAAAAGTGCAATTATTTTTATAATTTATAATATGAATACTATCATTTTTAAAGTTATTAAATCAAATTGTTGAAAGGTAATCAGATAATATGTAAACATATTCACTGTTTTAGAACAATATTTTTTATTGGAAATAAGGTCATTTCATAGAACACACTTATTATTATTGTTACCACGTATCATTCTATACGTTTTTTTATATGTAGATTAATTATTTTTTTTTGCCTGATAAGTTAGGCTTTGACCACTATCTCACCTGATGGTAAGTGATGATGTGGTCGAAGATTAGTTTTCACAATGAAGATAACCTTTTTTCGTCTGCAATATAAACTAATATAAGATTAATTTACATTGCAGATATATATAAATATAAATATATCTATATCTATATAAGTAAACCAACAAAGACATTCTTTAGGGTGACCATGAATTTTGTAGATCAAAGTTATTTTTACAATTTCATATGATAGTAGTAGCTAGGTACCAACGTACCAACTGTCTTACCAATTGGGGATTTACCGTCACCATCGGAGTGTAAAAAAGCGGCCAAAACCGATACTTAGAAATTTCTACATAGTTTTTTGTTATTATCTTGGTCTTTGATTTTGCACCGATGCAATTACGATTGTTGTTATTAATTATATTTCTTGTTTTGTATATTTCCGTACAATGAAAACCAGAAATAGTAGTGAGAAAATGCAGTGCCCGAAAAAATCTTAAAATAATCTTTTGTTTGCAGTATATATTTTAAATATCATGACTTTATGATGAGATGTGCTCTTTAGTGGAAGCTTGGGATAGCGGAAAACATAATAGAAAAATAAATGGAGATAATAAATATAAAGAAAACTAGATTTTTTTATGACTTGACACACTTAAACATTTTTATTCACACTTGACAGATCAACGACAATCTATAACTGTCTTCTTTATAATCTAAATTCAAATTTCAATGGCCAGTGCTGGTGTCTTCGAGGCCAGCTCTAACACTTTATTCCTGGTTATACAAGGAACATGCTAAAACTTGAGGCTGTTCCGTCTATATTTTTTATGGTAAAAATAAATCATTCGAATACGTGTGTGCATAAACTTAATGACCCTTGAGGATCCAAATCTTGTGACGCCTTTTTCAAATGATAGTACTAAACAGATTTTCATAAAATTTTGCACATGTTAAGATCAGATACCTACCTCGATCGGCTGCTTTATCTCTGGTTACTCTGTGGGTAGCATCATTATATCAGGATACTTTCTCAACCGTTTTTACAAGCAATTTGTCCCGCGTTCCGTTTGGTAATGGTCATTTCATTAGAAAGGGACACACTACCAACGCGCGGACCTGTTTATGGGCCATAGTGAACGGTTGTAATATATATAAATATATAATGTATGTAGTATAAGTATATGGTCTTTGCTATCAGCTATCCATCCGGGCTATAAGAGGGCCTTCCCAGTCCCACGCTCAAAACCCAGTGGAGCTCAACGACCGACAGCGGTACCCAGTATAGAAGTCCTTCCTTAAAAAAAAAAAAAGTCTATCCCATTCATGCATCTGCCGTTATGTGTGTTATCTGTAGGCTATTATAATATTTCCACAGGCTATTAAAATATCTTGAAAATAATAATTCATCCCTTGCTAATCTTATTTATACTCTTTGGTCTGTGAATGTTTCGGATTCTAATTTATTTCACGAATTAATTTATGAGTAAAACTGTTGTTTTATTGGTCTTATATTAGTAATTTGATTTACTATTACGGTAAGATTGAGTGTATATTGCTCAGGAGATTCAATAAATAGGTTTTACGCCGTTAATTTCATTTTATTCCGCCATACGTCTCGTTTTTACAATGAGTCATACTAGCCTTTATTTATCAATATTTTTTTGTGCTCTAATAGATGTCTTCTGGTAGACCCATCAAATGCGTGGTGGTCGGTGACGGAACTGTCGGAAAGACATGCATGCTAATATCTTACACAACGGATAGTTTCCCCGGAGAATATGTGCCTACAGTGTAAGTGTGAAAGAATATTTTACATATACCATGACTTCTGTAAATCCCGGAAGAGGTAGTTAGGATCACCTAAAACTCACGTTTCATTAGATAAGTTTCGGTCTCATGTATTTTAAAGCATTTCTTTTGCCCCCTACCAACCATAGTTCCAGACTGCTACTGACAATTTCTGTGTCTTAACAGCCTTATGTTTGTCCACTAGATACCAAGACCTGGACTGGAGATTTATGAGAATGCAATAACTAATGACACTAGAGCACTTAATATAACTAGGAATTCAGAAATATACTATGATTTGTAACTATCTTTTCTAAGTTATTAAAAACATAATATATTATAATGATAATATATTATTTTTCTAAGATGTTAATGTCATGGTATATGCACTTTCAGTACTGCAATCAATCATTAGGCTTCAGCCAATTGATAAATGTACTTAAAGAACCAAGACCAAGCTTTGAATGAAAAACAAATAATGCAAGTAAAATTACACAAATTTAGAGGTATCCCTGCAATATTTTCTGAGTTTTTCTAACAGTGTTTCTAACATGTACACACCTTTTATTGTTTACTATAATGTGTACCTAATGTGGAAACTAGATATACAAAATAAAATTAAAAATAACCTGATTAATTACTTCATACATGACTTTCTTTAAAATATATCTTATTCATTAACTATATTACAACATATTTTCAGATTTGATAATTATTCTGCTCCAATGGTTGTTGATGGAGTAGCAGTATCCTTAGGACTTTGGGATACAGCAGGGCAAGAGGATTATGACAGACTAAGACCACTAAGCTACCCACAAACTGATGTCTTCCTTATTTGCTTCAGTGTAACAAGGTAACTAGGACCAATTTGACTAAATTGAAAAATCAGCTATGAATCAGGTATGACTAGGCTTACCAAATTAAGAAGTATTTATCTCTCAACATAATTATAATCACAGTTGCTCAAAAAGTGAAAATAAAATTTAAACATTTTTAGATTACAAAATTTCTCACCTTGAGTGGATATTGAACCCACATCTGTCAATTTTACACACTCTGTGTCAAAGTGAGTTACCAAACTTCATATAATGAAATAAGTCAAATAATTAATGTGTTATTAAATACCACAATAAGATATCACCTTGCATATGTTAATTCTGAAATTTTGAAAATAGGTATTATCTCTATATTATAATATCATATACTAATTTTTATTCAGAATGTAGGTATTTCATAATTTCATATCACCATACAACAATTCTATTTTTCACACCTTAACCCATTGGCATCAGCGATAATGATAACAATAGAATTACATTCATAACTATTAAAATAGGACATAGTGGTCCTGACGATGCCAACTTATTAATATATTAATATTATTATTATTGAATTGGTGCTGGTTCATAAATTTTTATAATTAATATTAATATTAACATGAATATTAAATCACTACTGTTCCACTTTCACTATTAAGTTTGTTTTCACTAAACCACTTGTCAAGTCTATTCTTGAAACTCTTGGTAGATGAAGTGTAAATCCTGCTATAATTTGTTCCACAACTTCGTCACTCTGTTGTTGAGGGAGAGATGTCCTTCATTTGTCTTTGACTTCCAGCGAGCTAGTTGCTTATTGTTACTACATAGTGCTTGAGTAGTACCACTGGGCTTGAAGATGGAAGCTGATTTTAATTCAAACTAGACTTTTATTTATTCATATAATATAAACTAGCGGCCCGCTCCGGCTTCAAACGGGTATAAAATATATAGCCTATATTATGTCATTCACTGAAAAATGATTAAAATCAATCCTGTAGTTTTGATTTAGTCATTACTGCCCGTGGCCCGCATGTGTTAAATTTAGAGTAAAACAATTCTTCTTTCCCTAAACCATGAAGATTTCCTGCTATCTTTGGAATATCTAAATTCATACACTTCATTTTTACTTTTTACACTACTACACGCTCTCGCCGCCCGGGCCGGTCGGAACCGCCACATACGCTACGCCCCGCAATTTTTTAATCTGCAAAGCTGCGAAAATATTCATTTAAATCATATGCTGTAAAGGGCCATACAGATCTATATTAAATCAACAAAGTATTTAATTAGATAAGTATTAATGCTGTATTGGTTAAAATTGCTTCGAAAATTAGCCATTATTTGTCGTAAAAAGTAAATGACACAAAAATGTTATTGTGGGATATCCATAAGAAATAGACATATACCATAGCAGAGTTTTCTGTAGATCTTTTCAATGTGTACAATACTTAGTACATTATTTTGATAAATCTCGGAGGGTTCAGCCTGCATTTGCAATGTAAGCGGAACAAATGAAATTATTTACGACATCACATTAGAAACCTCAAAAATAACAGTGTTTCTCCACTATTTAATGGATGTTATTATACATATAAACCTTCCTCTTGAATCACTCTATCTATTAAAAAAAAACGCATCAAAATCCGTTGCGTAGTTTAAAAGATTTAAGCATACATGGGGATATAGGGACAGAAAACGGATTTGTTTTATACTATGTTGTAGTGACCAGATATATTTCTATACTCAAAAAATCTAAAACGCATAGTAGGTACTTATAGAACTTACTGTGCCTTGGGAAATAAACATAGCTAAAGACCACACAATAAAAAGTAACAAATATTATGACTTAACAAATGAATTAATCAAAAACGGTTAGTGTGGGATAACCGTTTTTGATTAATTCATCACACACAATTCTATCGAACATCAGGATGAAACATCAACATCATCAGGAATTGTGCCAATTTAATGCCAGAGGGCATTTTGCATGGTGGAAGGGCATTTTGCGAATTCCCGCCTGGCTAGCGACCACCCTCAAGTAGAAAATCTGTCGCCAAGCACCTAACGGTGTGTTCCGGCAGCAGTCCTTGAGAGCCAGAAAAATTACAGGCTAATGAGACCTAACAACTGGACGTCTCAGTGTGACGGGCACAGTGCAATTCGTCGTTGACGAAATGCGTCTGTTATAGGCAGAGGTTAGTCTACTTAACATCAGGTGGGCCTCGGGCTTGTTCCATCACAGAGGGATACAAAATTCACCTATGGTTAGTTCACTCGCTTTGCATTTCCAAGCTCATTATAGCGTGCACTTTATAGCGATCATTTTCGATGTTGTAGTAAAGATTTTACAACGTCTTTATCCTCAATTTTTTTTCTCAACCCAATGCACTGTGCACCTAACATAAATTGTTTATGGAATTGAAGCCTTGAATCAAGATCGCAGGCATTTTGTTGAGAGAGTGTGGGAGAGATGGGAGTATATCCTCTTGAGAATTTAGTAAGACATATGGTTTGGTATGAGGTGTTTAATAGAGCTCCGAAGGTTTCTTTAATTTCATCCCAAAATTATTTTGATTTAATTTTTATGTGCTCACACGAACACCAGCTTAGCACAGTTTTCAATCGTCAAAGATTTTGAAAGATTACTCCTGAGTTAAATTCGATTTTATAATTTCTTTAACCCAATTTGTACATCTAAAAAAAATTCTTTAATATAGTACAGTCCGGTGTCAAGTTTTCATTTTGAAGAAGATTTTTGACATCTCTATTGGGGATTTTTGACATCTCTATTAGGGATTTTTGACATTTCTATTAGGGAATAATATGCCACTGCTTCCAACCAAGTACCCCATCTTGTAATAACTGGTTCTGGAGAAAAGGGCATGTGGGGAAATGTGTTTTTCAACAATAGCACTCAAGTACAAAATATGGCGCCAAGCGCCTAACGGTGTGTTCCGGCAGCAGTCCTTAATAACCAGTGAAATTACAGTCACACGAGACTAACAACTGTGTCTCAAGGTGTCGAGCGCAGTTCATAACTTGTGATGAAATGCATCTGTTATAGGCAGAGGTTAGTCTGCTTAACATCAGGTGGGCCTCGAGCTTGCGCCGTCACAATAAATAAAAAAAAAATCTGAAATATTTTAATGCAGGACCATTATGTTTATATCAATGTTATATTTATATTTTCAGCCCATCATCTTATGAAAATGTCACTTCAAAATGGTATCCTGAAATAAAACATCACTGTCCGGATGCACCAATTATATTAGTTGGTAAGTTTATTTATATATAAGCAACTATCTAATGAATATTTTGATCAAAATCAAGGCATTTAACCACTTCTCGTAGTTTTTTTGAGGTTTAATTATTGCCTAAGGGACAAAGTTCCATAATACCTATGTTGTCAGGAATATACTGTTTGAGAACAATCATCAGAGAAACTGAATTACTAAGTCTTGTGTCCAAAAGAGTAACTTTATACTAAGTGTTGTGAAACCATTGCTGTGCGTAAGGTAAGAGGGTCCCCGAGGTGCCAACGGCCGGCTTAGGGAAACACTGGATGTCACGGAAGTATGGAATGAAGAGTATTGATGTTGTAGAAATGTCCACCTACCAGGAATACGAAATATAAGATTAAGATAATTTTAATATTTCTTTTTACACACAATTACATTTCACTTATTTGTATTATTGTACTCTATAACTGGATAGGCAGATAGGTAAGTATTGAAAATAGGAAAAAATGAACGAGGACTTCTAAGGGTGGAATGTCAAAACTTAATGCGAAATGCGGCTATTGTTTTGAACTTGGAGTTATGGAAGTAAGAAGAATGTATGTGGACGGTTTTTATTTTTTATGCCTGATAGGTTATCCTTTGACCACTATAACACCTTATGGTAAGTGATGATGTGGTCGAAGATGTTGTTCAGTCTAACCTAGAATTACTGGCTCTCAAGGACAGCTGCCGGAACACAACCGTTAGGTCTTTGGCGACAGATTTTCTACTTGAGGGTGGTAGCTAGCCAGGCGGGCATTCCAAAATTGCACTACCACCATGCTGTAACGACTGTCATCATAAGACAACAACCGGGACCGACGGCTTAACGTGCCCTCCGAAGCACGGAAGCGCTCAGTAGAAATGTCACTATGGTCACCCATCCAACTCATGACCGCGGGCGACGTTGCTTAACTTTGCTGATCGGTTCTGAACAGCTAAGTAAACTTCGCTACGAGCGCTTCATAGCAGCTGTGGCAAAATATTGAGGTGAAAGAGGATGACTCCGTCACAATATAAAGGTTGGGTACTTAGCTATGTGCGAGCCGAATTTATCTGTATTAGATAGTACCCCCATAGTTAAGCCTTATGGACAAGCTCAAAGTCACTCAACGAGCTATGGAGAGAGCTATGCTCGGAGTTTCTTTGCGCGATAAAATCCGGAACGTGGATATTCGGCAAAGAAAGTCACCGACATAGCTCTCAGAATTTGCAAGTTGAAGTGGCAATGGGCGGGCCACATTGCTCGAAGAACTGATAACCGATGGGGAAGAAAGGTTCTCGAGTGGTTACCACACTACACCGGAAGACGTAGAGTTGGTAGGCCCCCCACTAGGTGGACTGACGACATCGTGAAAGTCGCGGGTAGCCAATGGTTACAAGCGGCTAATAGCCGTTCTTTGTGGCGCTCTATGGGGGAGGCCTTTGTTCAACAGTGGACGTCTTCCGGCTGATGATGATGATGAGATAGTACCCAGAGTAACTTATTTATTGAAATGTCTGCCTGAGAGAGATCCTTCCGGTCCTTTTTTTGTATGTAGCTTAGGTTTGAAAAGGATGAGTCAACGAATTATGATTTTGTGCCAACATCCATTTTATCTTCTCTGTAACACAATGTTTTAAGAACTACAAGTATATACCACATGAAAAAACGGCGTGAATAAGAGTTCTTTATATCCAACAGGGAGTAAATAAGGGCTGGTTAGATATATAGACCTAAGATTACACTGATACAAGTGAACTCTACCCGTTTTCCTCGTCTCGTACGACACGTGCAACTACTAAGACATGTACTGTTTGGTTGACATTGTCAAGTCTATCTATATAGATTCAAAAATACAAATACAGTGCGGCCGCTGTGAGAATGCGTTTGACAATTTATTTTTTCAGTATGGATTTCCCAGTTCTAAGTAACATAAACAGTATGATTACGCAATATTGTATCTGTCGGACATTTAAATGTATAATAGTAGATTGTATACCAAGGGCGCAAACAACAATTTTAAAGGAGAGGGTGGTTTGTTTAATCCAGCTCGAAAAGGATTCTACAGTAGAATCCTATATAATAGTTGTTGACTCCCGAGGTGGAAATTTTGCTCTTTGAGAAAATAACAAAGTGCAACTTATGAATAAGAATAGTATATTTATTTATATAGGTATATTTAGGAAAAATAAGACAACATAGTCAGAGGCTAATGTTTATATTTGAAGAACTATGGAAGTGCATCGTAACAATTTTACATCTACCATCCGTTACAGTTGTCGAATTATTTTCTACAGCTTGAGAATTAGAAGTAGTCTCAGAAAACGTCTTCTCAGAATGTAGTTTCTGAGAAACTATATTATTTTTTAGGTTGTAAAAAAATAAAGAAAAAAAACAGCCTGTAACTTGTTCATACACGTTTGTGATAGGAACTTTTACTAATGATATCCACATTCAAAATTCAAATCACTTTTAGTCCCTTGAGGTCTACTCCCAAAATCGAAGTTCGAAGTTTCGTTTGACGGATCGCACCTTTTCTTACAACGAAACACTTTCGGATCCGAATTTCGATTCGAAGTTCGTATATTGACATTTTGTTCGTCGTTAACCACTTACTACTTCGGCGTTTGACAAACCTTGAAGTATAACCAGAGAGTTATATCCGAACACCACTGCTCTAAAAACTAACTAGAATTTACCTATCAACATACATATGCACATGTATATCCAGTTTGTAATGACAAGGAAAGAATATTCAATTATTATGCGGCATATCTGTTGGTAGAAAGAGATAAATAAGCTATTTGTGTTACCACCGCACCGCCACGAAACGTTCCGAATAGTTCCGATCACCATTACGCTACGATCTCTTTCACTCTCACACAAAACGATCCACACATCTAGTTCATCCATTTCATTGTGACAACAGTCGCCTAAGATAAAACAAAATGATGATATTTTCTATTTCAATAATAATGGCAATACTAACGCGTGAAATGAAACATTTTTCCGATCTCTCACAGTGCCTGTATAATTAGTGCAGTGTTAAGACACAGGAAGGCACATGTTCCACAACTTTTTTTAAAACACTCGTTTAACAGCTACGTATTTACCGGACACTCGGAAGCGCAAGACTGGTAGTGACTACGGCAATTACCTTGCATTCGTCTAGTAAATCTAGGGAGTTCACAACTCATCTACTTACAGGGAAAAAAATATTAGAGTATACCTAATACCAACAACGAAATTCGAAGCTTCGTTTGATTATGCTTTTTCATAGGATATTTTCTACATATGACCATTTTATACACATTGTAAATTTTACCCCTCATTTGTAGCATACATACTTCTATCTTCTTTAATAATCTTCATCTTATCATGCGCTTGGTGGTTAAAGAAACGTTATATGGAGTCGGAACATGGATGTATCTACAAGAGTCGCTGTTACAATATAATAAATCGTTCTTGTGTTATCAAAAATAACATACTTAATATTACTTAAGTTAGTTTACGCGTTGCATGGTTGTTCATAGAAAACAGCGCGATAAAGTAGGTAATCTTCTTCAAAAAAGTAGAAGCCCCCATTTTTGTTATGCCTCTCCAGAAAATAAAAACATTCTGATAAACGGTGTATCGAACATATTATGAGCTTATCTACTAATGTAAGTTCATGGTTGCATTCTCGTTGTCATATTCAAAGCAGAATTGAAGAAAGAGTTTGTAGTGTTAGGCATCATTCAATTAGGTTTTTTTGTTTGTCGACAACACAATCATCACTCTGAAATATCTTGTTTACTTAGAAAACAAATTATTGTAGAATTCATTGAATTCTACATACACATACATGAATAAATATTGTATTTATTATCGAAGTATTCTTATGCACAAATTCTTTTTGGTTATTAGTTTTTGGTTTATTTACCGGTTTTTACATGTCTACCAAAAAGAACCTACCCAAAGCTTTAAATATGTCGCTTCACTATGTTGTTTGTCTATGAAGCCGAAACGAAGACCGTCCGTACAAGTCGCATTCGAAGTTATTTGGTGATAGGGTACAAGTTCGATGTTCGTCGTTACTTCGTTCCGAAACGAAGCTTCGTTTTTGGGAGTAGACCTCCTGTTTACGAAGACTAACTCTTTTCGAATAGATGTGATGAAAAAATATTTCTTATTGTATATTTTACTCCATTTACAAGCGGTACGAATGCGTACTGTCAAACGTATTCTCTCGACGGCTGCCGGACAATAATCAGCCCTTATTGACTCCCTGTTGTATATAAAGGCCTCTTATTCACGCCGCACGTTAATTCGAATCTTATGCAAATCTCATCTGAAGGTGTTGTGGTCCCCCTAAAACTATAACTGCCATTGTAAAGATCATGTGATCACAGCATGGCTTAGGCCATGTTGTATTTCATGGCACATTCACTTAATGATTTTATTTGAACAGAAACAGTCACAGATGATTAGACTCATAGTCATACAACCACAAAGTAATTACCATTAGTAAGAAATGATGACTAATGTAAATTATTTTGACCCTAATGTTTTAGTAATTAAGTCCAATTGACAGTGTTACACAACACACCATAGAATACGTTCCTTAATCATGGCTTAGACTGTATTTTAACCGACTTAAAAAAAAAGGAGAATGTTCTTAATTACACTGTATTTCTTTTTTATGTTATCACAGAACTTTCGACTGGTTGAACCGATTTTTATGATTCTTTTTTTAGGTTTCCGTAAACAAAAGTTAAAAACGGGACCCTATTACTAAGACTTCACTGCCCGTCTGTCTGTCTGTCTGTCACTAGGCTGTATCTCATGAACCGTGATAGCTAGACATAAATTTCACAGACGATGTATTTCTGTTGCCGCTATAACAATAAATACTAAAAATCAGCCAAGTGCGAGTCGGATTTGCGCACGAAAGGTCCTTCGTGAAAACTAAAACAAAGATTATTGTACAGTGTCTAGTAAAGATAATAGTACGGAACCCTTCGTGCGCACTTGGCCAATTTTTTGTTGTTAGAGACTTATTTACAATTTATTCCAAGCCCGTAATATTTATTACCAATTAATTATGTATAATATTATACTTATTAAAGTTTTTTTTTTATATTGCTGTTAGGTAAGCCTTTGACCACTATCTCACCTGATGGTAAGTGATGATGTGGTCATAGGTGTTAACAGGCTTAACCTAGAATTACTGGCTCTCAAGGACAGCTACCGGAACACACCGTTAGGTGCTTAGCGACAGGTTTTCTACTTGAGGGTGGTCACTAGCCGGGCGGGCATTCGCAAAATGCCCTTCCACCATGCAGTTAATATTACGTTTTACCTAATCAAACCCTATGTTTATTCTACTGAAATCGGTTATCGATATTGTTGAATAATATAACAATAATAAATGTTATGCAACTGAAACTATTTACGTAACTCGGTCTGGTACGTGACCGAAATGGAGAAATCTATAATTGTTGCTATGATTTTGACTTGATATGCTATCCTGATTAATAATTGTTTCCAGGCACAAAGATTGATTTGCGAGATGACCGCGAGACATTGAGCCTCCTCTCCGAGCAGGGAATGTCTCCATTAAAGCGAGAACAAGGACAAAAGTTGGCAAACAAGATCAGAGCTGTCAAATATATGGAATGTTCTGCATTGACGCAGCGTGGACTTAAACAGGTTTGCATGAATATTTAACAATTGCATTGTTATATTGTGAATCACTCTTTTGCAATTTAATTTTGAATATTAATTTTTGCGTGGGCTGTACCTGGACATCGGATTGTATGCATTTGTATGTTTTCATATCAAATTGGGCGATATTATTAGCGTTATATAATTTCTCATTCGTCATGGTTATTTCAATAGCAAAACGTTACTCGTGTAGTTTTAAGCACAAATCGACGGCATGCGTCGACGCGTTGCGATGGCTGCAGTTGCCTTTGCCGATCGCAAATGAAGCCAAGTGTAAAGAGCCCTTAGAGAAGTTAGTCGATAAAACAAGCAACATAGTCTTTTTCGTTTGAAAGTGCTTGTGAGTATGAGAAATATCAGAGTATATAAACATTTGAATAACGTGTAATATAAATAAAGGTTCGATTCCGAACGACGCTGCCGACTGCAAGAGCCGCGGCTGTAGCGACACTATTAGTTTGTATGAAATTCTATGAAATGACATCCGAACGCCACGGCAACTACAAGTGCAGTTGCGCTGACACAGCGCAGGCGCGTGCCGCAGCGTTCGGAATCGAACCCAAACTTGACTCACTTGTATCAGTCGAAGTAGGTTTAAGGGCCTTGCTTTTCCTGTACATATTTTCAACATCTCTATCCATAACCAATGGTTGCTTTAGTTCATGATGAGTCAATAATGTAGTCATATTAAATGCTACTAATGTTGCTGCTTATATATTCTCAGCTAATTTTGAAAATAAATTTATTTGCTAGTTAGTAAGTTTAATTTGTTTTAATTTTTCTTGGTTTGAAACCACAAATATCAAAATGAAACGTAGCTGAGATATTATCATAGTAGTACAAATTAACACGGAACCATAGTAAATACCATTATAAGCGCGCCACACCAGAGAATTCAATCCCAGGATACCAGCCCTTTTCCAGTGCCGGACGTTTCGAGATTGGTACTATATGTAAACAAAAATATCAAAACCGCGTTTACCGGATCGCTGGTATTTAAATCTTTAGATGCCACTGAATCAGCCCAAGCTTGATAACACTCTCGTTTTTGGCCAGAGGCCATTTTGCAAGAGTGACCAAACCAGGGCTGGGACCTGCCACAGATGGGAACTGCAGAGTATGGAATAAATAATTCCATACCTTTAAGCACTACATCAGCAACAAGGTCGGCAGTGACATCTGGATCATCCGGCAAGAAGCCAACTTGTCCCCATGGGTAGGATGCAAAAAAGGACCGCATCCCGTCCCAATCTGCAGACCTATAGTGCCACACGCGACGACAACCTACAAAACGGGGTCGAGTTGGGCGTGTACTGAACTCCGGATCATGCAGTGGTCCGACGATCCGAGAGGAGCGTTAACGGATACTGAGTATTTGTCCGGGTGAGAGGTCAGCAGAAGGTCCAACAGGGAAGGTGTATGGTCATCCACATCTGGGATACGCGTAGGCGAGGTGACCAGTTGTGTTAGATCATACGGTAAAGCAATGTCGTGAACAGATCTCCCCGCATGATCGGTCGTGCGTGAACCAAGCCATTCGGCATGGTGGGCGTTGAAATCGCCAAGTATCACGATCTCTGCGGTGGGGATCTGCTCAAGCACGGAGTCTGTAGCCATCTGTAGGTGCTCCATGAATCGATCTATTTCGGTATTACCGTTACTATGGGACCTATAAAGGCACGCGTAGATTCGCGGATGGTCATCGCAGTCTACGCGCAACCAAATGTCAGATAGGCCCCGTCCTTCAAGGCTACTGAGACGAAGAGCACAGATATCCTCCCTAACGTAAACACACACCCCCGCCCGCGGCAAAAAGGAAGGCTCCAGTTTGTACCCTGGGTATGTGAGGAATGAGGTGTCTGTCGGAGAGCATATCTTTGTTTCGGTCAAAAAGAGCAAGGCCGGCTTAGCAGTCTCCAGGTGGTAGTGGACATCGTTCAGGTTAGAACGGAGACCCCGTATGTTGCAAAAGTCCACGGCTAGCGTAGTGTGGGGTGACTTAAGCCGCCTGCTTCGTTTGCCTCGAGTAGCAGAATTAGATTTGAGCACGGTTTTGCCCCCTCCAGAATACACAGGGCAGCCCGAGCATCCACCTTCAGGTTCAGATCCTGGAGGTGGATGCCCGGAGAGGGATTCTCCAGCGCTGTCGCGGCTGGTACCCTCCTGGAGTACTGTCTCTTGAAACTGTGCCGCCATATTCCTTAGGGGGGGCTCCGGGTCTGATCATCATAGTCGTTGTGTATCGCATTCTAGCAGTTAACAATCTAAAATTATTAATTTACTTGCAGGTATTTGACGAAGCAGTACGCGCAGTATTAAGACCGGAACCACAAAAGAGACATCAGAGGAAGTGTATAATAATGTAAATATCCATGACAAATTCCGTGACAATCATAACGAAGGCATTCACAGTAAACTATGAGTGGTATTTTAACTTACAGCACATAACACCAACTTCGAACACATGAGCATTGAGAAAATTCTCAAACTTAATACTCAATATATATCTTTTACTAATTAACGTGAATTGATCCAAAAGAGAGAAAAAAAATATTTTCTTAAGTACTTATGAAAAAAAATTCTTCATAAGTACCTATGAAAAACATTTTTTCTATTATAAATATTAACTAATGTCACTACTTGTTAGGTTTGAAGTCGTAGCGCATTTTTTATATGAAGTGACCACTCAAAGTTACTGTCGTGCCTTTTTCTACAAGCCAGAATCTCGGGAACAGTAATAATGTGTTTCTATACCTTCAATTATAATACAGTTTTATTAATTTAATATTCGAATATGTAATTTTCACCTTCTAAATGACTTAACATTTATTTAATTTGTGCCATAATATAATAACCACATCATTTGTTTACTGTTTACGTGATATAGAATACATCACACATTAATTATTTAGATAATACTTTTCTGCTTGTCAATAAGCACATATGTATGTAAAAGAATGCCAAAGATTTTATGAGTAGGTGTAAGTCTGAGTATTTGATATCTTTTTGTATAAAAGTTTTTCAGTGGATAGAAACAAATTGTTACTGTTGTGGTGGACGTGAACAGTATATTCGACAGATTTACATGAAAAGAGTGTTTGTTGGTACTTTACCTGTTTTGGTAAAGTACCAACCCTAATAAGGTTTTTGACTGATAATGAAAAGCTATCTGCGTGAATCCTTATTTTGAATTCAGGAGGTTTCTAAATTAAGAAAGAAATTATAAGTGCATGTTTTTAAGTTTGTGACATTGTCATTTATGTTTACAATAATAAGAAAGGACATGACATTTTAGCACTATTTTAGATGTTAACGTCTATAGATAATGATTTCTGTCATTCATACGGTTCACTGGACTGCAGTTACTTCACAATGCTGTAACTTTCGCCCCTAATTGTGTTACTTATCCTCACAATGCTTCTCAAACACATTGTACTCGTCCTTTGTAAACACCTACCGTATTCTTATTCAACACTCCAAATGATGTATGGCACTAGCACTGAAGTCAAAATATAAAAAGTCGGGTCACATTCCACTTGCTAGACAAAATTACATTAATATTCGTGTTTTACAAAAGTTCACCATAATATTTTGTAGTAAATATATTATTTATTTTAAAAAAATTGGTATTGGGTAAGAATACAATTTTAAACACAGTCAAATATCCTTGAAGTACATAGGTACAGGTTTGCTATCTCGGTCAGCTTGAACTGCATACCTGCGCAATGTTTGAAGGAACCAATGGGCGGCAAGCTACAGTGTTTCCTTAGGGTGCGTTTCAATTGAGTGAGATTCGCTAAAAACGCTAAAAACGATCACACTCCCAAAAAGTTTTCCACATGGGTCTTGGCGTTATTTTCGCCTTAAACGCTACATCTAATGTCAAAAGTGACAGAAGTTGCAAGTTTTAGTGGCATTCTTAGCGTTCTTATCCAAAAATGGAACGGGGATGACAGTTACAAACGATCACGTGATCACAACCACAGACGCAGAATGTGATCAAAATTATCGAAATTTACGTTCTTAGCGACTAATGGAACATACCCTTAGTGTACATACATATAAGGAAAGTCAGAGAACCTATCTAAGCGACCATGTTTAAATACTCACTAAAACAAATTATTCATATAAATCTGTCAGTTATATACCGTCGCGTTGCACTAATAGACACCTTTATGTAAAAAACAACAATGTTATTTTTGTATAGTTACGAAACTGAACCTCAATATTTAAAGTTTGAAATATAGCCTGAAGCAAATTGTGAATAAGGACTGATGGTAGATGCTATATAGGATGTACTAACATACTCGATAATCTCTTTAGGTTGCAAGTATATGCGTTTTTATGGTTATTCATGTGAAATCTTACTTTGGATTTGGTATATTATTAAATTATAATATAATGTATGTATGTGAAAGAGGTTATAAAGTTTTTTTTTTCTGTAATCATAATATTAACTGAAACTGGATGTTTAATATATATGTTTTTGCTATTACAGAACTTCTCTATTAAAAAATAAGGTAGATATGCTTATTTATAATTTCACTCCATCCAAAATGGATAAAATAATTTATGTATAAAAAGTTTGTGTAAGTAATTTAACCAGAAACTCATATTGGCAGCTGATTTATCATAATGAAAGTTGGAACAAAGAGTGTAAACGATTAAAATAGTGTTTGCGAGTTTACTTACTAACCATTCTTGGCATTGTGATTAAATCAAGTGTGTTAGCGATTCATT
Organism: Plagodis pulveraria; assembly: GCA_963890685.1. Classification (NCBI taxonomy): domain Eukaryota; kingdom Metazoa; phylum Arthropoda; class Insecta; order Lepidoptera; family Geometridae; genus Plagodis; species Plagodis pulveraria. Next base: position 11,700,121 of record OY982956.1, read on the forward strand.
AGGATCAAAATATTTTTGTATGTGAGAAAATTAGATTTTAAGAATAATATTGCATTTAAAAGTGATTTTACTCAACGAATGTTTAGCACAACTTTGTGTTATAAAATATGTGTAACTTGATGATTATTTTTCTTTTCTTAGTCTATTGCCTGCCTGTGGCAGAGAAGATGTAATTTATTACTATTTTACTGCCTTCAAAAATAATATTATTCTCTATTAAATCTTTTGAAAGGCTTGTTAGATTAGCCCTTATAAAAAATCTGCCACTGTTCATTTTTCATTAATCTGAAAGATTTTGTAAGTATGTTAGGAAGGACAGTAGCAGAGTTTTTTCATAATAAGGTAAGGGGGCCTTAAGTCTAAGAGAAGAATATTATGACATGTACAAAAATATTGTATGCAAATTTATGACAATTTACAAAATATTATTTTATGTTTTCGTGAATATTTTATAGACTGCTTTGTTTTACATGTAAAGCTTTGAAAGTTTTTCTTTTTTGTATATAACTATTTATATAAGAGCTAACTGCGCAATTTATGAATGAATCTTGTGTACTACTGCACTTCATAAATTATTGAACTTATGACAATTGTTTTATTTTATACAACCTTCTTCTTTCATAAGGTGAGTAGGGTAAGTAATTATTTAGTTTTCGTTTTACAATTTATTTCTTTTAACACATTTACATGTCATGAAACATTGATTATTTAAAATTACAATAATAAATATGTACCTACACACAGTATTATTATTAACATTACGGTAGGTTTTACCTGAGCTCATAGATCAGAAAGTTGCGAGACAATTGCGACTTAAAATGCATTAGGTCAATGATAGTCTTTCAATAAGAAAATAGAAGTCTTGCAGTCAAATAGGGCTATCATTATGGATGTTTACAAATGCATTATAATAGAACTTGACAATGTCAATTAGCTAGGAAGCTCATGGATGACACGGGACGAAATAACAAAGAAAATATCTATCTTGGGAGTCAATATTATAGTTACTTTTGAAAACATTATTATTATCTTTTACGCTGACTAGAAATTGTTTAGTTGAACACACAATCATTTTGATACCACCAATGTATTTTTAGACACATATGACAGACAGAAAAGCAGTTACATAAAGAAAAAAACATCCAAAACATTTAGACAAATAAGGAGACTACTAAACATACAATACAATACCTACTTGAATATTATGTATCAAATAATTTAAATGCAATTGAATACATAATTCTAAGTCTAAAACCTAATGAGTGTATTACTTATAATTTTCTGCGTAAACTGCATATTGCCCATTTTAATAAATATAAGGCTCATAATTTTTATATAGAAAAGTAATGAACAGTAATATTCTTTTTATTTTCCTTGTTGTTATTAAGAGTCAACATGAGCTGTACCCCAAGTAAGATTTTAGTCGGGAAACAAATCAATCTGAATATATTTATAAATTGTTGTTCTTCTAGAAATAACTGAGATCTTAAGTTTAAATAAGTAGATACAAAGGCGTAACAAACATTAATTTCTAAGCTACATTGAATACTGATAAACATAACAACATCAAATTGTAAGATTATTGATTGATTACACAAGTAGAACAATTAATGTAACCCATAAAACATAAATTTTGATTAAATACAAGAGTTTTGATTATAAATGTGACCATCTAGCATTATGCTGTTTATTAATATCAAACTACTCTATAGTGAATGACTAATGTTACATATTTAAATCCGTCCCTGTGATGCTAAGCTCACTGCCCCCTCAGCCTTCATATTCTAATATTTGTCATAAATAACATTATTACAATGATAACAACTCTTTCCTCTTAGTCACAATTTATTCCTAACATACAGACAAACAGTGAAAAATCATAATTGTTTGGCCACATACATAATAACTACCTACATATACTTTTGTGCACAAATTATATTACAATGTTATTTCCATTGGCATAACTTTTGATTAAGATTGTGTATATAAATAATCTTTCAAGTTACTAGTACATAATTAAATGATGTAATATTAATGTTTCCTGCAGATTTAATATACCTTATCACACTTGTAGGTACTATAATTGTACAAAACAAGTGTTATATTTTATTACAAAGATACCTATTACAATAGGGAAAATTTGATTCACATAGCTTATAAAACATGTACATATACAATGTGGTATAGTCACAAACAAAAATATCTTAGATAAAGAACATTGTGATGTACCTGTGAATATGGTAGAAATATCTAAATCAATGCAACAATTTAAATAAACTCAACTACTTAAGTATTAATTATGTAGATATGATTACTAATAGATATGACTCCAAAAAATCATCTACTACATAGGTATGTTTGAGTTTAGTACTGAAGAATGTCTCTGAGCCTTTAAAAACTGAGCAACGCCTAAGCAAAAACAATACATATATATATATAAGATAGGTGAATTACTTTAGTAGCTTTTTTTAAGAAGGTACCTACTATATAACATTTTGTTCTTCCCTGTTTAAAACTATTTATAGGATGATTTTGTATCAATCACATAATGTTACCAGATTAGTATGTTTATATTTCCTGGTTACACTGAAGAAAGTTTGCAATTAGAAGCCTAAATTAAAAAGTTCAAATGGACTCTATTGCAATAATAAATCTGGCAGGACAGATGATAAAAAAACATCATCTTCCTCATATCACATGCCTCTGTAAGGGCCTTGGGACTTCAAAAATTGGATAACCAATGAAGGACCAGCACCAACAACCTCTGGAGGAAATGCAGTCAGAGGGCAGTTTTCAATGCTCATTATCTGTAAATTTCCACATAAAGCCAATTCAAATGGAAGATTCAATAAATTAGGATTGTCATTCAAATACAGAGTTTCCAAAGCTTCAAGCGACCCTATTTCTTCAGGAACATATTGCAAGTTATTTTCCCCGGCACTGAGGAATGTTAGATTGGGCAGAGAACCAATAGATCGGGGAAGAGTTATCAGTTGGTTTGACTGGACTATTAACTTCTTGAGCTCCTTTAATGATCCAATTTCAGTAGGAAGTGCATCAAGTTTATTCTCTTCCAAATCTAAAACTCTGAGCTTTCTTAAATTTCCAATGTTTGGTGGTAGCTTTCTCAAAAGATTGTTGGACAATATCAGTACCTCTAAGTTCTGGAGACAATGGATATCATCAGGTAATTTTGTCAGCTGGTTAGTACCCAAATTGAGTTCTACCATGTTAACCCATGTGCCAATATCTAAAGGTAGAGATGTGAGTAAATTCTCCTTCATATTAAGTTTAGTTAAATTCTTAGCCCTTGAAAAAATACCATAAGGTATCTTATCAATTTGATTGTGTTCTAGATTAATAGAAAACACATTTGTAAACTGAGCAGGTCCACCAGATGGATAGCTCGAGAATGAATTCCTGGATAGTGTAATACTTGTCAGCTCATTGAGCCTGGCAAGTAGTCCTTCTGGAAGTTGTGATATAGAGTTTCCTTCAACATTGAACTCATCCATGTGCTGACAGTTGCTCAATGTTGGAGGTATTCCAGTGAGTCTGTTGTATCGAAGTCCTAGACGTGTCAAAGCTTGAAGGTTTCCAATTGTTTCTGGTATGTCGAGCAGATCATTATGTTGCAAGTCCAGAGTTGATAAGTTAACACAATTACCAATCTCTTTTGGTAAATGCTCTAAGTGGTTGTGGGATACATCAAATGTTACCAAGTTAACCAGATTCCCAATTCCAGCTGATAATTCCCTTATTTTATTTTCTCTTAGGCTCAACATGGTGAGATTAGTCAAGCTAGCTATCCCATCACCAACAATTCTAATTCTATTGAATCTTAGAAACAAAGTTGTTAGAGAAGTTAGTTCATACACAACTTCAGGTATATCACTCAGTTTATTATGGCGTAAATCCAGAACCTTTAAGGATCTCAAGTTGGCCAATGAAAGAGGTAAGCTAGTAAGAGAATTTTCATTCAATGCTAAGGTCTGGAGATTTGTCAGGCAACCAAATTCTGCTGGCAGTGCAACCAGTTTGTTTCCATATAAGTAGAACTCTACCAAATGGGTCAAATCGCGTACATTTGGAGGCAGAGATGTTATTGAAGACTTGCTAAGATCTAAACGTGTAACGCCTTCGTCGCGACATCTCATAAATTCTTTGATAACATCTAAATCTGCTTGTATAGGTTTGTTTTTCTTGGCAGTTGGCTTGGGTTTGTTGGACTCTGGATGTTTCACAGTGACTACTTTTGGCCTCGCCCCATCGGCATTTGTCAAAGAGGCCGTCGACAGCTTTTTCTCTCTCATGGTGTGAGACTTTTCTCGTGCACTTACTGTGCCAACTGTATCAAGAGCTTCAGAATTTTCTCGTGATGAGTTATCTTGATACATTCCGATACTTCAGACAAATTATCAGATCTTGTTTAGTATTTGATATTTATTTACATTACTAAACTATGCTATATATGCCTGGTCCTGTGGCATCGTTTCACACGAAAAATAAATCGATAGCAAGATGAAATGTTACAGTTCGCCAACTTACACGATGATAAACACATTCACTGATTCACAAAACATGCTCTACTACATTATTTAGATGTCTTTTAAATCCGATTTTGATACAAATCGTCGTCTGAAATCATTTAAGTATTTCAATGGAAAAAAAATCAGAAAACCAGAAAATATCCCTTTGTATGAAACCAGAGAAAAGGTAAGGTTACGTTTGGGGTATGTTCCATTAGGGTGCATACCATTTAAAGTTAGATTCGCTAAAAACGCTAAAAACGATCACACTCCCAAAAAGTTGTTCCACATGGGTCTTGGCGTTATTTTCGCCATAAACGCTATGAGGCTACTGGAACAGTTTGAATTCCCTACATCTAATGTCAAAACTGACAGAAGTGGCAAATTTTAGTGGCATTCTTAGCGTTCTTATCCTAAATGGAACAAGGGATGACAGTTACAAACGATCACAGTGATCACAACCACAGACGCAGAATGTGATCAAAATTATCGAAACTAACGTTCTTAGCGACAAATGGAACGTACCCTTAGTCGCTAAGAACGTTAATTTCGATAATTTTGATCACATTTGCGTCTGTGGTTGTGATCACTGTGATCGTTTGTAACTGTCATCCCCTGTTCCATTTAGGGGTGCTTACCATTTGGGCCTGTTCCATTAACCGCTAAGAACGTAAATTTCGATAATTTTGATCACATTCTGCGTCTGTGGTTATGATCACGTGATCGTTTGTAACTGTCATCCCCGTTCCATTTTTGGATAAGAACGCTAAGAATGCCACTAAAACTTGCAACTTCTGTCACTTTTGACATTAGATGTAGCGTTTAAGGCGAAAATAACGCCATGACCCATGTGGAAAACTTTTTGGGAGTGTGATCGTTTTTAGCGTTTTTAGCGAATCTCACTCAAAAGAAACGCACCCTTTGAAGTTAGATTCGCTAAAAACGCTAAAAACGATCACACTCCCAAAAAGTTGTTCCACATGGGTCTTGGCGTTATTTTCGCCATAAACGCTGTGAGGCTACTGGAACAGTTTGAATTCCCTACATCTAATGTCAAAAGTGACAGAAGTAGCAAATTTTAGTGGCATTCTTAGCGTTCATAACCTAGGGTATGTTCCATTAGTCGCTAAGAACGTTATTTGCGATAATTTTGATCACATTCTGCGTCTTTGGTTGTGATCACGTGATCGTTTGTAACTGTCATCCCCGTTCCATTTTTGGATAAGAACGCTAAAAATGCCACTAAAATTTGCCACTTCTGTCACTTTTGACATTAGATGTAGCGTTTAAGGCGAAAATAACGCCAAGACCCATGTGGAAAACTTTTTGGGAGTGTGATCATTTTTAGCGTTTTTAGCGAATCTCACGCTAATGGTACGCACCACTAAATGGAACAGGGGATGACAGTTACAAACGATCACAGTGATCACAACCACAGACGCAGAATGTGATCAAAATTATCGAAAATAACGTTCTTAGCGACTAATGGAATATACCCTAGGATAAGAACGCTAAGAATGCCACTAAAATTTGCCACTTCTGTCACTTTTGACATTACATGTAGGGAATTCAAACTGTTCCAGTAGCCTCATAGCGTTTATGGCGAAAATAACGCCAAGACCCATGTGGAACAACTTTTTGGGAGTGTGATCGTTTTTAGCGTTTTTAGCGAATCTAACTTCATATGGTATGCACCCTTGGTAAGTTTGGTATGGGTATGTTCCATTAGTCGCTAAGAACGTTAATTTCGATAATTTTGATCACATTCTGCATCTGTGGTTGTGATCACTGTGATCGTTTGTAACTGTTTGTAATTGTCGAAATTAACGTTCTTAGCGACAAATGGAACAGTGCATACCATTTGAAGTTAGATTCGCTAAAAACCATAGACATAATAAATACTTGGACCGGAAATACCTATAAAAAATAGGTGCATACCTACAACTCTAAATGTCGCTTAAAATGGTTGCCAATGCTAGGGTTGTGCCGGTCAGGGAATATAGTGTTACTATAACAAGTATCGATACTAATACCACTTAATAGTATAATAGTCCTACTACGTTTATCACGTATGAATACCTACAGTTATTTGTAACATAAGAATGGGTAAGATTTAATTCCCTTCTGATATCTGACAGTACAATTAATGTAATGTTTTTTCGTCACAGAATTTAAAAATAGTTACATCAAATATTTAGGTACATCACATTTGCACATACGCTTATTTTATATCTGGTCCATATACATAAAAGTACTCTGTAATCTGGTTTGTAGCTTCTGGTAGGTATGCGGACTGGGGTTGCTATAGTTCATGTCATTTCATTCCCGGGACATTTCGTGGGATACTAATTTGTTACTTATCTTTGTGAATTGCGTTTCTTGTAATATTTTACAAACATACCAATACACCTACGTTAAAAACTTACCATCTTGCATTGCTCATACATTGCAGTGTTTATTTTATCATTACAATACAAACATAAATTGAGGAATACACCACCGCAATATTTATTCATTAAATAAAACTTTGGTAAAAATCAACAGTGTTTAATTTATTCGATTAACATTTGGTGTATATACAGCAATATGCACATAAAATAAAACTACTATTCATTTCGAAACAATGTTAGTTTGTTCAAAAACTGTCTCCGTGACACCTTTTCTGATCTTTGACTGTGATATCTATACCTTATATCTAGGAAGATCTTAATTATCGATTTAATGAGGAGTAACTTGTGGTTACTGTTATGCTCGGGATCAGTGTCCGCATGGAAAAAAATCTTTAAGTCATACAATTCACAAATGAACTTAAAAATGTACAGATAATATAACTCTGGTTTTGATTTTTGTTCTAATTGAGTTTTAATAATTTTTTCTGTCTTCTTCAGTATATCAATGACACTAGAAGAAGCATATTTAAGTCCTCCTCTTGATTTTATGTAAATGAGGCTATTGATGTCTTCCTCTCCAATCAATAACGATAAACAGACATCGCATTTAATGGTACGCATTAACTTTTTAGTAACGAAACCCGATATATATTCCAATACCCTATCTGTGTAAGTATCAGTCTCTGTATTCAAAATGCATTCCAGATATTTGTCGTATAAATCACTATGATCTTCCGCAATTTCCACAAAACTTTTTTTGTCAGTTAACTCGTTTAAAGCTAGAATAGGATTTTGACTGGAGCAAGTCAATATATTGACTTGTTCCAGTGGAGTACAATTCCCAATGCCATCATCTCTTATCTCAGCTCTCACAAGCAACTTTTTATATGCGGCACGAAATTGAATGGCATTGGGGTTATTGTTGAAACCCCCTCTTGATCTCACAGCCGAAAAGAAGAGCTCAATATGATCTTGGCTGATCTTGTAGAGTGGTATGTACTTTAACATTTTTGTGTCTTCCACCAAGTAACTATACATTGCCAATGCGCTTTTCATGTTTATCAATAATCCAATAAAGCCGGTTTTTCTGCGGGAATTGATGACAAGTTCACCTGTGCATAGTTTTAAACTTGTGAGGTAATTAGTCGCACTTTCAAATAAAGCTGATATAAAGCCAATATTGGCGGGACACATGGCTTTTTTAAATCCTGGCGGACGGATGGAATGACTGTTTAATACGTCAAACACGTCGTTCATAAGATTTATAAAATTGACAGTGCCACTACATTTCTCAAATTGTTTTAGTTTTAATACACTGCGGCAAAACTCGAGTGCATCTGCTACTGAGTTACTGAATAATTGTGTCGCCAGCTTCACTTTCATCTTCTGTTTGTGATAGAATATATGCGGCTTTTTAATTTTATTTGCGAGATGTAGGCCCTGTTTCTCTTGAAGTTCGAGCAATTCTTCTACAAATTTAAAATCTACCATTCGACCAAATGAGTCAATAAAAACTCTTAGTTCGCCAAATGCATTACGAATTAATTTTACTGCGTGGCATGGGTCGATAAAAGCGTGGATGCGAGTGTTACCACTCTCAAATCTAGTAATACCTTGGTTTTTTGTAATGTCGCAACCAAGAGAAGTGAACATGCTGAAATTTGCGGCAGGTCCGTCGCATGTAATGCTAACAACTTTTACACCCACATCTTCGCACAATTTTAGAGCCGTGCCCAAGATAATACTTTTTTGCTCGCCTGTGAGGGATGTTATTAAAAAATAACCAATAGGTATCTTCCACCTGCCATTGATAGCCGTTAACAAAAGTACTAGGGCTTGAGTGGCTTCTTCAACACTGTCATTATCTAGGTTATGTCCATAATCAACTCTACCATAGTATTTCTGAGCTCTTGGTTCCCAAGTCAAAGATTTTCTTATGGACATTTCGTCAAACACCAAGGAGCATATTACAGGATGTGCACTTCCTTTCACTTTAATTTTTAATGTTTCAAATGCTGATACCATTTGCTCAAAGTTCTTGTGTGAGGTAAGCATGTATTGTAAGTTCCCCTTATATAATTATAGGCCTTGGGGGATAAAAAATGCAACGTTAATGCGAACTTTCTGATTTCTTCAGAATATTTATTTGGTACAGGTAAACCTTTGGACTTCTTTATTTGTCTTTTTAGAAAGTCTTTTGGTCCCGCCAATTCTTCTATCAAAGCAGACTGTTCCACGTTGATACAATGTTTTCTTCGAAGGTCTTCTATAATGTCTTTCAAATTGGCAATTTTTTTATTTTTCTTTCGAATCCTTTCGTTGAGGCGTTTAATTTTCCTCTGTTGCTTGACATATTTTTCTTTTAAAACCTTAATTTCTTCTTTTTGTACAACCTGAAAAAAAAAAAATCTACTTCAATCTTTAAGTTATACCTAGAATGCTGTTTTGTACCCATAGTTTGTATCTGTAGTACGGCTACAGAACAGAGAGGATATGTCATTGACATGGTACCAGAATCAGCCAATAAGATTATTTTTAGAGAATTAACACGTAACATCATTTTCGCTTTATTTTAAAATTGTCGTAAGAACCTCAAAAAATTTAGAACTTTGCAAGACCAGCAAACCGTAAAACAGTCGACATCTGAATAGATGTACACATACCTTTTCGTGCACCGTTTCCTTAATTAGATGGGGTAACTGCAATGGAGGCATTGCAGTAGATTTACAAGAAACATCAGATTGTTTAATATTGCTCGTCTCACAGAAAACAGAAAACAGGTGCCTCTTGATATTGTTTTTTGTTAGATGCCTGAAAAAAAATGGAAATTATATTTTGATATGCATTATTAAATATGTTTTTCTCAAACATGCATGGAAATATTGTCACTATTTTCAAAAATGGAACACGCGAAGTATCGAATTCACGGACAAAGAAAATAAAATCCATTTCAGGAGCGTTTTTCAAATTTGAAACATTACAACGCTCCAGCATTTTTGTATAAAGCGGCATGCTGGGGTTATTAAATACTCTTTGATTGGCCCTATGTGGCTATTTTTAATCAAAAAGTTTAATACACACTTACCGAAAATATTGTAGGAACAGAGTTATCTTGTAATCTCATTACATCAAGTGTTCTATTGAAGCAACTTTCTTCAAAGTGAAGTGAACAGATGTACCATTCTTTATGTCGAGGATTAATATTTTCTTCACCAATAGCCTCTAACCACTTTTTTCTTAATCCTTCATTTTTAGGAAACCTATAAAAGGTTAATATTTTTATCAATATATTTTAATTCGAGTTGTTAAATAAAATATGTATCTAAAACAAATAACAGAATACTATCGTCTAATTTTCGGAATATGTATAACCAACGATCATAAAAGTTTGTGGGACGGTCATTCTCTCATTGCTGTGAACCTCAGGCCGGACCTAGCAAGGTCACTCGAACCGTAGCACACGTATTAGACCGATATCGTTTCAGCTAAGCGAAGGAACTAGTATCGGAAACTAGTACGGAAACGGTACAACACTATTCCACCATGTCATATTATTGTAAACAAACGAATGAAAGTATGATATTTAAAAGGTCTGTTGGACAGAAATAATCCCAAATATGAACACTACAGCCATTAACTGATGATTGCTTTTTTTTTTTAATGAAAAATTTATTTCTATGTGTAATATTGGATGAAAACCGGCCACTAACCTATGCAAAGACAATTGAGGTTGATTTTCCTTCTTTCTTGCACCACACTTCATAACACAACACATAGGCATGTTGAATGGATGTTTTCAACCGTACACGTGCAATTTCAAAGATAATTTCCTCGTAATTTTCTCACAAATCTCAATAATAAAAAAGTAAACACCTATTTGACAGCAAAACTACCACGAAACTCGTCGCATAATATGGCGGACAGGACACTTACCTACGACTGTCACTACGTCACAACAAAATGTTGCCATTATGAGCAACAACTGAAATATTGCTGTCTCTTTTATCAAATACGGTAGCCACATTAGAAAGAATGGAACAAAACTATACATCACATTCTGTTACATATTTCACCCGTATTTGTATAAGCAAATGTAGTGTAGGAATATAGCGGCGCCTCCATGTTTTTTCTTATCTCTATGCTAAAAACGATCACACTCCCAAAAAGTTGTTCCACATGAGTCTTGGCGTTATTTTCGCCATAAACGCTATGAGGCTACTGGAACAGTTTGAGCGTGTTCCATTAGTCGCTAAGAACGTTAATTTCGATAATTTTGATCACATTCTGCGTCTGTGGTTGTGATCACTGTGATCGTTTGTAACTGTCATCCCCTGTTCCATTTAGGATAAGAACGCTAAGAATACCACCAAAATTTGCCACTTCTGTCACTTTTGACATTAGATGTAGGGAAGTCAAACTGTTAACTGTTGTGTTCAATGCACCCTTAGCGTTCTTATCCTAAGGGTGCGTACCATTTGAGTGAGATTCGCTAAAAACGATCACACTTCCAAAAAGTTTTCCACATGGGTCTTGGCGTTATTTTCGCCTTAAACGCTACATCTAATGTCAAAAGTGACAGAGGTGGCAAATTTTAGTGGCATTCTTAGGGTATGTTCCATTAGTCGCTAAGAACGTTAATTTCGATAATTTTGATCACATTCTGCGTCTGTGGTTGTGATCACTGTGATCGTTTGTAACTGTCATCCCCTGTTCCATTTAGGATAAGAACGCTAAGAATGCCACTAAAATTTGCCACTTCTGTCACTTTTGACATTAGATGTAGGGAATTCAAACTGTTCCAGTAGCCTCATAGCGTTTATGGTGAAAATAACGCCAAGACCCATGTGGAACAACTTTTTGGGAGTGTGATCGTTTTTAGCGAATCTAACTTCAAATGGTATGCACCCTTAGCGTTCTTATCCAAAAATGGAACGGGGATGACAGTTACAAACGATCACGTGATCACAACCATAGACGCAGAGTGTGATCAAAATTATCGAAAATAACGTTCTTAGCGACTAATGGAATATACCCTAAATGGCACAGGGGATGACAGTTACAAACGATCACAGTGATCACAACCACAGACGCAGAATGTGATCAAAATTATCGAAATGAACGTTCTTAGCGACTAATGGAACATACCCAATACACACCCTACAAATATACAATATGTAAAGAAGTGTAACTCGTATACTAATACCACTTTGATTTCGGACTCATCAAGTTCACAAATTTCACAAATTAACAAAACACAATCTTCCAAATTAAGTTGGATTGGTTGATAGGGCGCTAAGAAATGATCGCATCCGATCCGATTGGTTACTTCAAGTTAATGTTGTTGCGACGCTCGGTAATCTTTTTAAACCACGCCCTCTGTCGTCGTAAGATTTGCGTTCTACTGGTTTTGAGCTTGGCTTACATTTCTTGACATATTCGTAGCACACACCGTTATACAGAACAGGGCATCCCAGGCCCACAAATAATACCTCTCTAAAAAAAAATGTATGTAATATCTCTTAATATAGAATTAATTCTGATGCCACAGAATATCTACCTACAGAACATATTGAATGCGTGAGAAAAGTGCTATGTATTAGTGATGATACGTGATAAGTGCTCTCATTCAAGTGAAACGCAATGTATTCATGAATTATAAAAAGAAATATGATTTGCGCGGTGAAAGAATGCCATAACTTAAAACCCATTGGCATCGGCGATAATGATAACAATAGAATTTCATTCATAACTAGGACATAGTGGTCCAGTAGGTACGATGCCAACTTATACCGAGAAACAAAATAGGAGTATTGGTGTAAAATTCTACAGGTCAACCATTTGATTTAGTAATCATTTGCGTAAGATAATACAAAATTAATAAAAATATCTAATTCCAAATTTAACCGCAACAAAGGGCGATGTACATTAACATGTTAGGCAAAAATCCAAGGGCAAGCACAGGTCACAAATGAAATACTAGTAATATCAGCGTCAAGAGGCAGTCTGTGTCAAGTAAAAAAGAAGGTAAACGACTATTTTTTTTGCGATTTCTTTAGTATTCCACTAATGAAATCGCAAAAAAAATATCGCATCACATAAGCGCGGAAGTATTTGTGGTTTGTTTTTTGTCATGTCTGTAGGGATGATCGATGATCATTGATGTTAGAAGAACATCGATGTTGCATTTACAAAACATCGATGAACATCGATGTCACGCACACATTATCGAAATTCGGATAATCATGATACTTTGTCTCGTTCGTTTTGATCTGTGGACTGCTGTATCTGTCTCGTTAATGTGCGATGTCTGCGCCGTTCATCCGTTGAAAATGAAGTTATTATTAATTGGTATTCACACTAAACTTGGTATTATCAACATGTAAATAACTACACGTAGATCAATATCTAGTATTGTAATCATCAATTTATACTAGCGCTACTTTCTTGGTTTTCAATTGTATTCAATAATGGTCTAAAGAGACAGACTACTTGAGAGCTTTCTTAAAAATCAAATCTTCATAACAGCAATTCTTGTCACATTTTTAAATAAGTAGTAGTCAAACTTAACACAAAAAACTGAATAAATATCGATATATACCTAAATCGATACTGGCTTGTTTGCAGTAGGACAGCTTTAGGGCATACTCCACTTGACGCCAATTTCGTTATTTTCGTTACCTTTTTGTATCTATGGTTCATATTAAATGTGGAACCATAGATGCAATATGTGGTCAAAATTATCGAAAATAACTCAAGTGGAATACGCCCTAAAAGTAAGAGGTGTATCAGCCATTGTTGTAATATGTAACAATCGGAAATTGCGAAAACTCCTCTTAAAATCATCAATTTTCGTAGGCTTTTACCAACAAATGCGTTTATTGAAAAAATACACAAAAAACATTCAAATATCATAAGCTACTTAGGTATTTCAATTCGCTCAAAGCATTGCCAACAAATGTTTCGCCATTGTTCTTTGCTATTGATTTCCTGATTTTACCTCAAGCAAACGCTGATTATGAAAGAGGGTTCAGCAAAGTTTATTTGACAAAAAACAAATTAAGAAATAACCTACAACACGCTCCACTGACTCCCTGTTACTTTTTTGCGATGTAGTAAAGGAAAGCAAATCCAATAACTGCATAGAATTTATACCGTCTGACAACATGTTACGTCGTGTCTATGCTAAGGATGAAGTTCTGATTGGCGAGTTAGCCGAGATCGACGTCCACTTGCCTGAACTTGATTAATATATCTATAGGATTATGTAAATGTTTTTATCTCGACTGCCTAAAAGATTATTACTTACGAATTACGAATGCATTTTTTCTGGCGGAAACTCATATATCTGGCTCCCGGCAGAGATGTGGGTCTCCGTAAATTAAATTTTGCGGAATTTAATCAAATAAAATTACAGATTTTCACGCAGGTTTCGAACCATTCTACGCGATTACAGTATTCGTAAGTTTTTAGTATTGCTCGTATGATCTTGAACAGTTATCGGACTCCAATGCCGTCAAAAATATTAAAAATTACGTTTACTCGTTACGAATGGTATATATTATGGTAATGGTATATTCATTAAGTATTGCAGAATTGTATAAATATTGAAAAATCTTCTATCCATATCTAGTGTTTCACGCGATCTAGTACAATAGAATATAAAATATTTATCAAAAAAAATTAAGAACAAGACATTTTAATTTCATGGTAAGACGTTATAGAAAAAGGAAAGAAAATATAACAAAAATGAAAGGAAAAATAATTTATGGGCGAACTGAGGTCGGGAAGTATATGGGGGTGAGTTTTAGAGGGTAAAAAACGGTTTATCTCGACTTCCGGCAATACTACAAGTCCTTTGGAAAAAATATAAGACAAAGTTGTAGGTAATAAAAAGATCTACAACTTTTGTTTAACAGTTATTTCACTTAACTGCAAAATTTATGTCAAAAATTCAAATAACAAAGTTATTGGTTTTTTATTAATTTTATCTTAAACTAAAAAAACTTTTATTTTACTGAAGTTGATGAAGGCACATTAATATGACAGGTAAGTGCGTGTTTTTTTTTGTGGATATAATATATATATATTTTTAACTTTTATTTGACTTAATCGAAAATGCACCCTAATTATCAATCAAAAATTCTTGCGTCAAAATATCAGCTTGTTTTTTAAAAACAAGGTGGGCTTTATGTTTGTATTAACGATTTGAAAAATCGCGATCAGAGATCACCTGTAATTTTTTTTTCTTTTCTTTTTGTTATATTCTCTTTCATTTTCAACGAGTTTCATCGTACCATTCTTTTTTTTTTTTCACTTTTAACCTTTTTTAGAGGTTTCTCCACTGGTTTATCAAATTTTGCCTTATTTCAAAACATATATGCCAAAAAACTAAACGTTATACGATATTATAAAAAACTTGAAACGTCAAAAATAGTATAATTTTGTACAAATCGTATAATTTTATTTTCCATGTAGTATATTTTTTTAGGGTCTGAATCCTACCCTGCACAAAAGTCTGTGGTCTGTAGCAAAGAGAATATAATTGGTCTGTAGTTGTTTGGTTTTAGCCAGCAATTTTAAGGTTATTATCCGGAAAATAAAAATAGCCGTTTATTACTCGTTTTTAAGTAAGAAAAGTTAACAAAAATGGATAAAAGCAAGGAAAAAGAGGAGCAGAGTATCATGGACAAGTCCATGAGATCTGTTTTCGGTCCGTATATATAAAATAATTTGGATACTACATTGAGTTATTTGTAATCCCTGTTCCAAACCAAATATCTTCTATTAATGAATTCTTCGTCCTATTCCAGTTGGTAACATACCGTACGAAGCGACTGAAGAGAAACTTAAAGATATCTTCAGTGAAGTAGGTCCAGTTTTGTCCTTCAAACTTGTGTTTGATCGGGAAACCGGTAAACCAAAGGGTTATGGCTTCTGTGAGTATAAGGATCAAGAGACCGCCCTCAGTGCCATGAGGAATCTGAACGGATATGAAATAGGTGGCCGCTCGTTGCGCGTTGACAATGCTTGTACTGAGAAATCTCGGATGGAAATGCAAGCTTTGATGCAAGGCCCTCAGGTATCCCTCATAATATGTATCTATTCTATGCTTAAAAGACGTTTATGTTGGGTATCATCTGCTTTATTCATATTTTGTTTATTTATTTTCCTGTGGTTAACGCCTAAATAAATATAAAAACAATATTTTTATTTATTCACTCATGTAAGCCACTCTTACTTTAGGTTGAAAACCCATATGGGGAGCCAGTAGAGCCAGAAAAAGCTCCTGAAGCAATCAGTAAAGCTGTGGCCACATTGCCACCTGAGCAGATGTTTGAACTCATGAAACAGATGAAACTGTGTATACAGGTAATACTAAGTTCAGAGTCTTTGTAATTTTAAAGATAAACTCGTTAAGTATGAGGTGGACTTGGGCACAGAGGGTTTCGTGACAAGACAAAATTTACCAAAAAATAATTATTTTTCATACTGTGTTGGATTTTAGCAAGACTTCGACTCATACTTAGCTGGTTTATTATTTCTTGTGCTGAGTGGATTCCCTATAATAAACATTGTATATAGTAAGTAGTCATAAAAACTTAGCAAATTAATATGAATTAGTACTAAGTTACCAATAAGGTATAGAAAAGTTTAAAACCCTGCTGTATCGATCTTGTATAATTTATAAAGCATGAGAAGTTTTTGGTCAGATGTCCCATTAGCACTGTTACTTAGGACCTGCTGACATGTAAAAGTTTATGTTTATTGCATGTGCCTTTGGCTAACTATCTGCATTAATATTATTTTATTTTATTTTATTTTATTTTAATCGGAAAACATACAGTGTTTACATAGCAGTTTTTACATTCAATATAAGATATCTATACACCATTTAATAACGTTTTCGCATATAGAAACTATTTAAACTTGCTTGCGTTACAATACAGTATTTAAATATAAAATAAAAAAGTTATCAGAAATACAAATTGGTAGCTTTTGTTGTGAAATAATTACAAGACAGTTAGGGATTAACGCCAAACCAACTATTAGAAATTTTATTTCTTACCACATTTGGAGGCGAGTTAAATAGATCGAATTCGGGATAGTTGTCCAGTCTATTGACACTGTTTGCAGATCTTATGAAAAATGAATTTTGCCTATTATTAGTGCCACTTTGAGGAATGTGTAGATAAGTTATGTGTCGCACGGATCTAGTTGGTACCTTTAGACTTATTTGAGATAAAGAATATGAAGAGTCAATTAGAAATTGCGCTATTTTTAGTACCATAACTATGTCAGCAATTCTGCGCCTTTCATAAAGGGGTAACATGTGATGTCTTCTACATCTCGATTCATAATCTACGTCTAAAGTTTTGCACTTGAATTGCAAGTATCTCATAAACCTACGTTGTATCGATTCAAGCCTGTTGATGTAAACATCGTATTGAGGGTTCCAAACATGGGAACAATACTCAAGTATACTGCGGACATATGAACAAAACAGAGTCTTAGTTATTTTTATACTCTTAAATTGAGAACTTGACCTGAGAACAAATCCCATAGACTTGTTGGCCTTATTGGCTATATTATTAATATGCGCCTCAAAAGTCAATTTGGAGTCGAGTATCACGCCTAAATCTCGTATCTCATTGACAAATTCAAGCTCATGTGATTTAAGTTTGTACTTACATTTTATGGGTTCATTTTTACGAGTAAAAGTGATTGCATGACATTTTGAAACATTGATATCTAATTTGTTCAATTTGCAATAAGCCTCAAACCTATCTAAATCTTGTTGTAGAAGATGACAATCAGTTAAACTATTAATTTGTTTAAATATTTTCATGTCATCTGCATATAGAAGAAATTCAGAATGTAAGAAACAAGACGTAATATCATTGACAAATATATTAAATAACAACGGACCTAATAACGAGCCTTGGGGTACCCCAGAGGGCACAAAACTCCAAGTAGATGAATATCCATTTAGTACAACAGCCTGAGATCTGTTCTCAATGTATGACGTAAACCATCTGTACAGATTTCCATGGATTCCGGCATTCAAAAGTTTCTGTAAGAGTATAGTATGGTCGATGCGATCAAAGCATTTACTATAATCTGTGTAAATAGCGTCAACTTGACCCCCTGAATCCATATTTAATGTTGTATAATCTATGAATGTTAATAAATTAGTTGTCGTTGAACGATTTCTAAGAAAACCATGCTGTTCTGGTATAAAGGAAGGTGAAAAACTACGATAAACTTGTGTATAAACTAGTCGTTCTAATATTTTAGCAAAAATGCATAACTTAGAAATGGGTCTGTAGTTTTTAACATCATTTCTATTGCCGTTTTTATGAATTGGAGTTATGAAAGCAGACTTCCAGATAGTGGGCACAATGCCTTCTCTTATGGAACGTGTAAACAATATTGTTAAGGGAATTTTCAAAGCATCTGAACATTTTGTGATAAATAAAGGTGTTATTTTGTCTGGGCCAGCTCCTTTTGTTACGTTGAGTGATTTTAGCAGTTTGTGTATGGTTTCTGGAATAATTTCAATGTCATTAATAGAGTCAATATGTCTAGAGCATGTGTCATGTGTCATCTTATGAGCATGTGTCATAGAAGAATTATTCGTACTAAGAGATGGAGAAAGAAAAGTAGACTGAAAGTACGTTGAAAAGAGGTTACATATATCTTCTCCTGAATCTGCGGTCTGCCCTTCATATAAAAGAACAGAAGGGAGGGAATTAGAACTGTTCCTGTTAGCTTTTATGAAGGACCAAAACATTTTTGGGTTTTTCACGATAGACTCTTCGCATTTTTTAAGGTAAGTAGCATAGCATTCCATTTCCAATATTTTAGCTCTATGACGAAGTAAGGAAAAAGTGTCATAATCCGATGTATTGCCATACGTACGATATTTTTTTAAGAATTTAAACTTTTCTTTGAGTACTTTCTTCAGGCAAGCGTTATACCACGGGGGAAAGGTTGAAGTAGTCGTTAGCTTGTGAGGTACAAACTTCTCTATGACGTCGTGCAACCGTTTATAGAAGTAATTTACAGCCTCCTCTAACGGGATATCTGTCAAGCAGTCGTTCCAGTTCACTTCGTTCAAGGACAACGTAATATTAACATAATCACCTAGTTCAAAAAAGTATTTTAAACGTGGGCTCACACTCAGCGGTTGTGTATTTAATATATTTAAGGTAATTTCCAAAGATTTGTGATGAACATCCTCGGGCACTAAAGGATCGTCACAGGTAGATATTTGTAAATTGGTGTTACTGAATACTAAGTCTAAGATTCTACTATTAATGTTGTGACAAAAATTATATTGTGTGAGGTTGCATTCCGATAAGGTATCAAAAAAATAAACTTGTGTTTCACCTGCACCACTCGAGTGCTGCAGGTGAATATCACAGTTAGGTACCCATTGAATGTAAGGTAGGTTAAAATCGCCCATGATGACAAATAAGTCGTTAGGACACGAGTTCACTATCTGCGATAAATTATCCGTAAAATTAGAGAGTTGAGAATTATATGAGTGTCCTAATTTTTCACTGCAAAGATATAGGGTACAAAAGTGTATTTTAATAGGATATCGAACATTATTTTTACTTTGGAGTGTGACTGTAACCCAAATATCTTCAGCCGTAGAAGACCATTCTGGTCGATGAACAGCCGGGAGATCACGATGTATTGCTAAAAGAATTCCGCCACCATACATTTCTTGAGTGAATTCGTACCGCCTATCTTTTCTCCAACAAATATACCGGTCATCGAATAACTCAGATGACGAAATACTATTTAATAACCATGTTTCCGTCAGAGAAATAATTTTATAGGAACTAAGTGATACATTTCTTTTGAAATTATGCGTCTTCGTGCGTAGCCCTCGAACATTTTGATAGTAAATATTAAAACTATGAGAAGCCATTATTAACAGCCAGGAATATATATCTCACTTGAATCAAAGTAATTTTTAAAACGAATATTAGGCAAAACCATACAATACAATACAATACATTGACTACGATTACGAAAAAACATAAACAAAGTTCTATATTTATTTTAAAATACGAAACTACGAACTACTCACGATCAGAACTAAGCGGGAACCGTAGCTACCGCAAAGTAATATGTGCTCTATGATACAGCAAACGAGACCGCACGCGTTGATAATTTGTTTAAATAGATGCAAACTTACGTACAATTTGACTTGGACAACTATCCGAGTGACCGCTGCGCTCAGGTAGCGATAACGTGAACAAAAGAAACAGGCCATACCTGCGTTTCCCAAACTGTCGGACACTAACTTTAGAATTTGAAATAATATTCTTATATACGATACTACGATATTTTCGCGAGATCCTTCTCGGACTTTATAAAAAATATGGGTGATTTATCTGACTTTCTAGCCATTATTTTGCAGTGTTTGACCCATATGTATTGGAAGTCCTTTTCCCTTGCTAAAGATCTTGCTTTATTCAATAACATCTTGTTATACTGCGTTAAATGATCGTTAACGTAGAAGGTCCCACCAACATCAAAGCCCAGGTTTGTCAAATTGAGCTGCTTTATTTTGCGTGCAGCGGCTATAAGCTCCTCTTTAGTGTAACGGCTATTGAAGGCAATTACTATTGGTTTCTCGATATTAGACATACGAGTTGGAATGCGCGCAATGTAATTTATTTCTTCTTTCCTTATAGTGAAATTGCATATGTCACCTATCTTTTGAGCTATCTCATATAGATTTTCATTTTTCTTTTGGGGAACTCCTCTAATTTCTACATTATTTGCTCTCGCCCATTGGTCTTTGTCTAAAAGTTCTTGATTGAGCCTGGCGATTTCAGCCTGTAGAGTTGAAACTTCCACGGTAACCTTTTCTACTTTACCCACACGAGTTTCAAGGGCTTTCACTGCTCCTGAAAAGTTACCAATGAGCTGATGCGCAATTTCCTGCGACTCCTTTAGGTTATTAATATCACTTTTAATTAATTTCACATCCTCTACCAGTGCTGATAAGGGTGCCAACTGTAGCATCATTTTGTTGAGTTGTTCTTGTATCTTGTCTAGTTGGTTGGGAATGGGTGAGGTCGCAATCGGAGAGGGGGACAGGCTAGACTTGCACTTCGGGCACCGCCAAGAATTCTTCCTATCTCCAAGTTTGCGAAAGCCACCTTCAGTGATCCCGGAGCAGTTGAAGTCATATTGCTGCTTGCAGGCGCTACATACAGGTCCATCTGTATGTTGTAGACTACAGCTTGCACACTTGAACATCTTGATAAAAAGTTTGAGAAACACTGAACTACGTAAAGCAAACAAGCGTGTACTCTCTAACGAAGCCGAACGGCGAGTGATATTTTTTTTTTTTTTTTATATTATTTTTTATTTATTTATAAAGAGAAAAGATTTGTATTTTTGTATGTAACAAATAAATTTAAAAACTACTGGATGGATTTGAAAAAATCTTTTACCATTAGAATCCTACATTATCCCTGATGAGCATAAGCTATAGATGTTTTTTTTAAATACCTATGTGATGTCGCTTGTAACTGTAAAGATATATAATTTCACAATAGGTTTCGCTATTCATTGTTTAATGGTGCAGTGGCTAACTGTGAATGATAAGACCTGTTCAAAACTAACATTATTATGTTGCCATTCCTTTTGTTCTCACTGGAGAGTCCTAACAGATTATGGTTAATAAAGCTTGTCATAATGACAAGCCAGTTCTAGAGTAATAGTGGGCACAGTACAAGATATCTGTCAGTAGCTATGCTCTATTGCCCTCTTGCTTTGTCATAAATATATTCTGTCATTCTCAAACTTTGTTCTTGTTTCTCAAACAAAAAAATATTTTGTTTTGGTATCAAACATGGGGTGAATCCTAAAGTGTAAGCCATGCGCCTGCAGCTAATGTCATTAAGCGATATCAGTAAGCGATCGTCATCATAGTCTGTTATCTACAATAATCATACATTATTTTACTTCTGTATGTATTACTGTTTCTAATAAAGAGGAAAACCAAAAAATATGGTTGGAATGGATAGAAGCCAAGGCTTAGTGTTGGGTTTCCAGTTTTTATACAGAAACCTAAAAATATAAATGCTTTATGAATTGATATCCCATTACCTATATATAATACCAAGCAATAAAATAAACATCCACACCCTAGATACTTTCTTGCTATGTATTTCTCTGTTTGACACTCAAAAACAATTTTGTAATATTATTTTCAGAATAATCCAGCTGAAGCTAGAAATATGCTGCTTCAAAATCCTCAACTAGCATATGCTTTGCTTCAAGCTCAAGTCATCATGAGGATTGTAGATCCAGCAACTGCTGTTGTAAGTCAACAATTATAGAAATTTTCTAAAAATAGATTTGCACCAGCTTTCCACATGAGCGAGCATACCATCATCATTTCCATTTGTAAAGTGTATGTGAGGTCTATAATCTTGTGATGGTTTATTCCATTTTATTAGTAAGATGTTTTAACTTTGACGCTTAGTCCACAATAACTCTAAGATTACCTAAAATAGTTAAAGAAATGACAGCCTAGTGACAATGGCTGTGGACTGTTGCGCAAGAAGTCCATGTTTTGATTCCCACCGTGGACTTTAGCTTCACCGCTTGATGGTAAGGCAGTTTGTTAATGCCTCTGGGCTGCCACCCTCATGTAGGAAATCTCTTATCAAGCACCTAACAGTGTGTTTTTGCAGCTGTCCTTTAGAGTACTGTTCACCACCTTCAACCACATCATTATTACCATCTGGTGAGGTTTAGGTCAAGAGCTAGAATATCTGCAATTAAAAAATATGTACTACTTGTTATTTCAGACTATGCTCCATCCAAGCAATCCTGTGCCGCCTGTGCTGAATCCTGGCGATAAGCCACCTCCACTACCCCCAATCAACCCCTATATGACTAACAATCAACAAGGTAATAAAGGAGAGAAAATTTCACCAGTTACTGCCTGTTTAAGTTATGTAGAGTTTTTTTATGGCAAGATAGAGTTTATTTTTAATATTGTTAAGTTTGCAATTACACCTGCTCTGCGGATTACATTACAAATTTACTGTGGTAAAATAGTATATATGGTTGAAGAACGAGAGCAAAACTTAGAGTTAAGAGTCATAATATGTTAGCTCAGTTGGTCAGAGCATACCCTGGCTATTATAAAACATAAACTATATTTTATGGCGACTGAATCAATGGATAAGGTGTAGATTGGTTATTGTACCCATCAATATAATAACAATTTTTTTTTTTTTTTTTATATGAAACATTAAAAATATTAATTTGTAAGTGTTTATTCCGCCTAATTTTCCTGTTAAGCCGACGTGACGTCACCAACGCCACGCAGCCAAGAAGAATTTTCGATGTGTTTCGCTTCTACACGAAGCATCCTCAGGAGATCTTAACTCTTCGGGCGGACATTTTTTTCGCACATTTTTCTCGACAGAAATCCTGCTACCTAATGCAACTGTTTCATGAGCTGTTCGAGTTATATATTGTCAATAGTTAGAATATGCCAATATAAATCATCCCTACAAATATTATTGTAACTGATAAGTTGTGAAAGACATTTATGCACCATAGTATATTTGTTTCAGCTCCTCAAGGACCACCGCTGCTGCCTAACCCTGTTCCACCACCAAACCAATACCCAGGTACATATTAGATTTTATAAGTTGCCTGAAAATAACCCTCAAAAGGAAATTTGTCACCATGTAACAAACAGTGTGTTCCGACCACAGTCCTAGAGAGCCAGTAAGTAATTCATGAAATTACAGGCACATGAGACAGGTGTTAAGTCTGTATGTCTCTTATGGGTGAGACGAATTACTTAGCATTCCATGGATTCACCGTGCGGGTGCCGGGTCCATCGCGTTGCAGAGGAAGAGGCTAGAGGGGCCTGGGACTTGAAACCCAGGAGTAGGGTGAAGGGGCCCCTTTACGATATACCAATGCGGGGAGCATTGAGGCCAGAGGGGCTTGGGACTAAGTAGGGTTAAGGGCCCCTTTACGATGTCATCAATGCTCCCCTTCACCGCTCGAGCCTCCTCCCCTACCTAACCAAATTTGATAAGATCCTACTAATGCCGCCTTGAATACATGTTCTAGGATGGAAGTTACGATTGTTCTTGGTAGGCCAAGGTCTTTAAGTAGGTTATATAGGGATTTCGCTGGTATACTCCTTGCTCCAACATCTACAGCATATAAACTAACCACATAACCGTTTTTGGTTAGTTCATTTGTTAGGTCATAATATTTGTTTGTTTTTATTGTGTGGTCTTTAGGTATGTTTGTTTCCCATGGCACAGTAAGTTCTATAAGTACTATGCGTTTTAGATTTTTTGAGTATAAAAATATGTCTGGTCTGGATGACGAAATACCAACATCCTCAGGAATTTTGTAATGTTTTTCATACGTGTCCATCAAGAGAGTCCAATCGGGAGCTGCGCCTAAGATGGAGTAAGGCTTGGATTTCGATTTGGTAGATGACCCTTATTTTACAAAAGCAACCTGTCGTTTGTTCGTGGTCAAACATTTTTTTGCTCTAGCTATCGAGAGACTCGCTGCTTCTCGTATGATTTCGAGGACTCTATCATGACGGCGTGAATAATGACCCCTATCAAGGAGCACCTCGCATCCTACCAATAAGTGCCTTGCTGTACTTATGCCCTCCCGACAAATACCGCAAGACTTTTCGGTAGCTTTCCCCCATCTTACTAAATTACTTTGGTCTGGGAGGGTCATTTGAAAGGCGTTTAGATAAAATTTTAATACAGTTTGTCACTTGTGACGAAATGCAGAAAGAC
The DNA here is from genome assembly GCA_963890685.1 of Plagodis pulveraria. Lineage (NCBI taxonomy): Eukaryota > Metazoa > Arthropoda > Insecta > Lepidoptera > Geometridae > Plagodis > Plagodis pulveraria. The sequence continues at coordinate 11,724,871 of OY982956.1, forward strand.
AAATTACTTAGCATTCCATGGATTCATGAATTTCTAATCTGAAAATCTTCACGATTTTGAAGCAATGATGGCGGAGCGGTAATAGCTATGGACTGCCGCGCCGCAGTACCCTGGTTCGATCCCCACCGCCGGCTTGAGCTTCACCACATGGTGCAAGGGCATTTTGCGATTGCCCGCCTGGCTAGCTACCACCCTCAAGTAGAAAATCTGTCGCCAAGCACCTAACGGTGTGTTCCGGTGGTAGTCCTTGAGACACAGTGTAATTACAGGCACATGAGACTTAACAACTATGTCTCAAGGTGACGGGCGCAGTCAAATCGTGACTTGTGATGAAATGTATGTATTATAGGCAGAGGTTAGTCCGCTTAACATGAGGTGGGCCTCGAACTTGTGCCGTAACAATAAAATAAAATTGTATCTAAAGTACATTCCTTCCAAGCTGTAAATAAAATGCTTATTTCACAAAAAAAGGACGAGACGTAGATAAATTATACTTCTATTATTTATTTTACCATTTAGTGTACTGGCATATGAGCAAAAAAAAGTAAAAGTATGTAGGTATTTATTATATCGCGGTCATTAGATTCTTTGCTACTGGCTTCACCCTGATTATATATTCACGTAGCATTGGATCGATGCGGTATCAGAAACATATTTTGAGTTTGTGCGGTACTAGTAAAAATATATGGGGGAAAGTGTTGTTGAAGAACAAAACTAACTATGGGTTTCGTTTTGAGTACTTGCAACTGATCCAAGCGATCGTAATATTTTACATTTTAATGTTTTACTGAATGTACTATTAGAATTTACACCCATACTACACGAGACGAATTTCTTAGCATTCCATGGATTCACCGTGCGGGTGCTGGGTCCAAAGCGTTGCAGAGGAAGAGGCCAGAGGGGCTTGGGACTAAGTAGGGTTAAGGGCCCCTTTACGATGTCATCAATGCTCCCCTTTACCGCTCGAGCCTCCTACCCTGCCTAACCAAATTTGTTAGGATCCTACTAATGCCGCCTTCGATACACGTTCTAGGATGGAAGTCACGATTGTTCTTGACAGGCCAAGGTCTTTAAGTAGATTATATAGGGATTTCGCTGGTATACCCCTTGCTCCAACTTCTACAGCATATCAATTAACCACATGACCGTTTTTGGTTAATTCATTTGTTAGGTCATAATACTTGTTTGTTTTTATTGTGTGGTCTTTAGGTATATTTATTTCCAACGGCACAGTAAGTTCTATGAGTACTATGCGTTTTAGATTATTTGAGTAGGTACACAAGTATGTCTGGTATGGAAGACGAAACACCAACATCCTCAGGAATTTTGTAGTGTTTTTCACACGTGTCAATCAAAAGAATCCAATCGGGAGGCTGCGCCTAAGATGGCGCAGCCTCTTTCCACAAGTCCTATCAATATCTAAATTAATATGTTTCAATTCAGCCTACGGTTGCCTGGAAGAGATTGCTGCCTAGCAATAAGGCCGCCGATTGTACTATTTTTAAGATATGTTTTAATATTGTAACTAGTATTAATAATTTTAAAAGTGCAATAAAGAGTTATCTATCTATCTATCTAAGATGGAGTAAGGCTTGGATTTAGATTATATAGATGACCCTTCTTTTACAAAATCGACGTGTCGTTTATTCGTGGTCAAACCTCTTTTTGCTCTAGCTACCGTAGAGTACAAGGCCTACCCATACAAATCCGCATCAATTAGTTTTTGTAATCCGGGACGACTTCGTGAGTGAAAAGCTCTGTACAGTAGTTCAGCATTACTGGGTGTGTTACAGCTCGCCCATCGGGCGGTGGTGACGTGGACTTGCGCGGTTCACGAGCGCCGCCCGCACTTTTAGACCAGGACATGCGCAGTCTTCCGCCCGTCACGCCGCATCCAGTGCCACCGCCGCCCATGCATCACCAGGACCCGTATGTACCCTCTACTCTATTATTATTATTTATTATTCAATTAGTACCGCTTACACGAATTACACTAATGACAATGATAATTATTAAAGAATTATATAAAATTAATGTCAAAAATATAAATATGTCAAAAATGATATTATCAAAATGAAGAACAAGGAATCACAAAAATAATATATACAATTGTCAATAATAAATAAAAATAATAGTAATAATACAATATATAATTAATATGTCACGACCTACCTAAATATACTAGATTGTTTCTGTGATGCGACAGACTCACAGTAATGTAAACCATCTCTCATTACAACGTTCCACTCGCCCGCTAGCACATCACAATCGAGTTGAACGTCAAGTAAAGCATTAAGTGCAGCAAGGGATCGTGGTATCGGGGAGGCCGCATGCGCCACTGTTACCACTCTACACCACACACGCAGCTCTACATACATACCATCACACCTGTATATCCATAATGGACATTTTGCGATTACTCGCCTGGCTGACTACCACCCTCAAGTAGAAAATATGTTGTAGTAATCAGTAAGGTTAGCCTGAACAACATCTTCGACCACATCATAACTTACCTTATTGATATTTAGAATATGAGGTAGTGGTCAAAGGCTAACCCATAAAGCATAAAAAAAACGCTCGAGGCAAGAGTTTTGTGGTGTATTAATTTGTAAATAATGTTTGAATGTACATTTTATGGTCCATACCTCATGGACTTATTTAGTAACCAGCGGGACTGCGTCTCTATTTCTAAGGGAAGGACTCAATTATTTAATATTATCAACTGTGGTAAACAATACACTTACATTATTGTCTTGACCTTAATTTTATTATTCTGTATTAAATAATCAGTAAGTGATTATAATAGAGAAAAAATCTTATAAGGGTATAAAAATATCTGATATCAGTAGGTCGTGGAGCTTGGAATAGTTATCTATATTTTTTACGTATTCTGATTCCTTATGAATTTTGTATTTTTTCCACAAGTCCTACTCCTTCCACGGAGGGAATTGAACTAATGTGAGTATTTAGTGATTATATATTTCGTAAATTTATTTGTGTTGAAATCCGAATATTTTCTTTCCGAATAATTGATGAGAAGATTTGTCGCTTAATTTTTGTTATTTTCTCAGTAGTATCGTAGTGAATATAAGTTTTAGAAAATAAAATATAAAGCAATTAGGCGCGCATACTTCAAGCAATCGCTGATTTTCCGTGTTTTACAATATTTTTCAGCACACTCGCTTGTAACGGGCCTTTAAATGCACCGATTTTAGTGTCATAATATAGTCTACTACGCACTCGTGCTTTTTTTTTACTTTACCGCACTAGTGTTTGAAATAGAAAATAAACAACTTTTCCAACTTCTCAATACGGAGATTGTAGTTTGTTCCGTTCGTTTTTCATATAAAAACAAACCAAAGAATTTTTTACCTACTGAAGTAGAACTTTAGAAGATTTAATTATAAACCTTCTCAATCAGATTATTATTGCTATCAAAAAGATCAAGTAAATTTTCGTATCGAAATTTTCGTATTCGTTCCTCGCAAGTGTGTTGAAAAACGTCGTATGAAACTCGTGTGTGTTGTTTATTACAATCTCTACTCCATTTAGGCCTTCGATCTTCGATCTCAGGTCTAAAACCCGTCTCGATTACAATAGACAACTTCGCGCACTTGTTGCATAATGTACTATTACCATACCTTATTCTTGATAAGTGGGAATTCGTATGTATTAGCGCCACTGTAGAACTAAGAGGAGAGAAACTAAGTTCTTCCTTGTACTGCGGTATGGCGTTAAAAAGTGTAATTGTCTTTGTCTGATCGACCTAATAAAAAGTATGAGAACATAATTTATTTTATAAAATCACAAATATATGATAGGAAAAATTTAAGTCATGTGCGGGATTCGAACCCGCGTCCATCCACTCCTTGAGCCGGAGTATGCTCTAACCAATTGAGCTAACATGACATGACGTCATGACTCGAATCTTTCCTATCCTTCTTTTACCATCGTATTGGGATGGAGCGAAATCTATAGTACCACTTGCGTTGTACTACAAACAAGACCAATTTTGCAATTGGTTTTATACTTGTAAATGATGACGCAACCTTATAATTTTAATAATTTTGTAATGTAATCCGCATAGCAGGCGTTATTGCAAACCGAACAATATTAAAAAAACATAATTTACTATGACTTTACTGTCAATGTTTTATATTAATTTTGTAAGAATGTGCTAATTATTACGGAATGTAGAAAAATAGTGATTTATTTCATGATAATTCTTTAATTCATTATCGCTGCATAGTTACTTTTACAATGCATGCTGGATGTACTGCCACCATACCTATTTATATTGAAAAGTAGTTATGTTCGCATTACTGTTTTCTGTCCACTTGTGACGGAATGCATCTCACTGTTATAGGCTGAGGTTACGGAAACGAAATTGCTCCGTAAAAATACCATGAAATAAATTCACAAATATTATTTTATTTCATTATAAAACCAACAAGCCGTAAAACCTTGCTGAAAAAGCATACTATGACATAAGAGATTTTTTGAATGAAAAGAAGAACAATAATAATTTAAATAAGAATATTGTAATTATATAAATAATTACTGTATTATGAATAATTTTATATTTTCTTTTGAGAGCTATAGACATTACTCGTATTAATTCATAAATTTTTAATGTATAATTTTCGTTATTCATAACCTAATTATTCAATTATTATATTTTTATTTAATGTCATAATTTAGTCAATTTTGTATTGAAATTTTCGTACGCTGATAAAGCGAAACATGTCTGTACTTCTCCTAATTGTCATCATTGTTAACCAATGTTATATGAAATAAATGAATATGAATATCATCGGGCCATGCATTTAAAATGTAATGTTATTGAACGCAGTGGTTTCCAACGCGACCCGCGGCTCTCCAATGCGCCGCCGCCGCCTTTCACTTCGGACCCGCGCGTGCGCAACAACGACCCTCGCACGCAGCCCAAGATGCCGCAACAACGTAAGTTTTATATTCTTCTTTACTCTACCTATTTTTTTTTTCTTCTGCCTGATAGGTTAGCCTTAGACCACTATCTCACCTGATAGTAAGTGACGATGTGGTCGAAGATGTTGTTCAGGCTAACCTAGACGTACTGGCTCTCAAGGACAACTGCCGGAACACACCGTGAGGTGCTTGGCGACAGATTTTCTACTTGAGGGTGGTAGCTAGCCAGGCGGGCATTCGCAAAATGCCCTACCACCATGCTGTAACGACTGCCATCCTAAGACAACAACCGGGACCGACGGCTTAACGTGCCCTCCGAAGCACGGAAGCGCTCAGTAGTAATGTCACTAACGGTCACCCATCCAACTCATGACCGCGGGCGAAGTTGCTTAACTTTGCTGATTGGTTAAGAACAGCTAAGTAAACTTCGCTACGAGCGCTTTAAAAGCGAAGGCAGAATATATATGTAGGTGTACATTAGGCTCTTTCCTAGTTACAATAAAACTTTGTTAACAAACATGGTAACCATGCCCTCTGTTGCTCTCGAAGTGTTGGTCAAATTTCCCGCCACGTTGTCAACTGGTAGTGGGCTAGAGCATTTGGTTAGCCTGTGGGCCTGAAATGGGCTTTAGGTTACCTAAATACTTATAGTAGCTGTAGTGTATTGTAAAGTTTAGAGTACTGCCCGTAAAAAAAAACAATATAAAACTTGTGTAACAATAACTATAATTATCTACATCTACATTAATATTATAAAGATCTAATCTTTCCATTTGTATTTTTATATTTTTACAGTTTTTATATTTTTGTATGTAACTAATAAACTTATAAAGTACTGGACGGATTTAGATGAAATTTGGTATGGAAATATGCAGTTTGAGACCCGGGGAAGGACATAGGAATAGTTTTTATCTAACTGCGCAAAAAGAAGTTAATGTCTTTGCGCGATAACCGAAATACGCGCGGGCGGAGCCGCGGCCGGAAAGCTAATAATTACGAAATTGATTATAAGCAAATCGTTTAAAAAGTAACTTGATTAAAAAACTAAAACAATCATACTTCAGACTTACCGACATTGACTTTATTCATCCGCAAAATGGTAGAACACCAGGAGATAGGCCTGTTCAGCAAGAGTACATGTTGCTGAACAGACCTAGTCAGATACGTGTCAGATATTCTGCCTCCGAGCTACTACTTGCTGGCTACTACTTGTGAGAACACTATTCGTGTGTTTAGGTGTGATGGGCACTGGAGCAAGTAGAGTGTAGAAAGAAAATACTGGGCAAACGAGACATAAAAACTGACATCTTGCAGTGAAGAGCGCAATGACTCTGCGACTGTAATAGACAGGCGTGATGCTTACTATCACGCGGGCGACATGTCAGTCACGTAACTTCATCTAATAAAAGAAAAACGGTTTCAGAGTTGGTTTTGAGCGCAGAGAAGATACGTGCGGTAAAATAGCTCATGCCCTCTGCTTCTGATATATTTAACACTAATATAAAATTGATATAGTTTGGGACTCAATAGCGAAACCTATTATAACCCAAGTAATTTACTCTCTAAACTCTCTCTACTTTATCTCGCGTACATGTAACAAAATTATACCATAAACAGCTAAAAAGAAACTAGGTACATGACAGGATCCATTAATTATTTTATAAAGATACTGCAAAAATGATTTTTTTATCACATTTATTCGAAAAGAGATTTATTCCATGTAAAAACAGGGACTAAAATAGCATTTTAATCCCTGGGGGACAAAAAGTGATTTGAATTAAGATTGTGAATATTTTTAGTAAAAGTTCCAATCACCAAAGAGATCAATCACAACCATTGTATAAACAAGTAACTGGCTGATTTATTTAGTATTTTAGGGGTTTTATTTAATTTTGATTACAAAATAATGTAATTTCTCAAAAACTACATCCTGAGACGGAGTTCTCTGAGACTTCCTAATCCTTAAGCTATAAATAAATCGACAACAGTAACCGGATGGTAGTGATAAAATTGTTACGACGCACTTCCATAATTGTTCAAATATAAACTAAATACTAAATACTAGCCTCTATTTCTATGCTATGTCATATTTTTCATTATTATATCTAAATAATCGAACGTACTATTCTTATTCATAAGTTGCACTTAAGTGCTTATTTTCTTACAAAATCACAAATATACGATAGGAAAAATATAAGTACTGTGCGGGATAAAAATTTTCCTATCGTATATTTGTGATTTTGTAATGTAATCCACATAGCAGGCGTTATTGCAAACCTAACAGTATAATACTTATTTTCTCATAGTGATAAAAAATAGAGTGTCTACCTCGGGGGCCAACAACTATTTTAAACTCGAGTAACTTTAAATGCCTCGCTGCTCTCAGAATTCTACTTTAGAATCCCTCGCTACGCTCGTAATTCTACTCTAGAATACTTCATTCCGCTCTGGATTCAAAGAAATAATCTCGTCTTTAAAATGGTTGTTTGCTCCCATGATAAACAATCTACTATTTTAACCTTCTCTAACTTCAAACAAAGCATAGTAGCTAGCAGGCTCATCAGTTTCGATAAAATATAATATGTTCGAAACTCATGATGATTCAAAACAAACCACTGTGCAAATTGAAGCAACTTAAATATTTAATTTTGTAGTGCTGGCCCATGTTCATTAATGTTTTTCGTATTTTAAACCATGATTGTAGTATATAAGATACCAACCGCTGAGATAGTGGTCAAAGGATAGAATTTCAGCTAAAAATGGCTAAACAACTAGTTCAGGAGGAGATTTAGAAATAAGGCATGATATTTTGAGTAAGAATGTAATGTTTAGTTTTAGTTAAAAACGAAAGTTTTATATATTTACTCCATTATGTATTATATAGAAAACACTATTCTATGAGTTTTTTTTAAATTAATGTGCCATTATTCACGAAATACTTATATAACTAAATACTATGGCTAGCTATAGCTACTACATTGATAAGAAATTAGGCAACCTAGAGACTAATTCGGGCCCACAGGTAGTCCAAATGCTCCAGACCACTACCAGTTGGCAAAATTTATACATTTATTTACACCACATTTGGATGAAACAATAATAAAAACATTTTTTATTTTTGCCTCATACTATCTTTTAAAGTTTTCTTATTTTTTCAAGTTTACATTGTCCATTTTACTTATATGTATCATTTTCAAACGTATTATTTATATGCGTCTACCATAACCTTTCTTAGATAAAGGATAGATAGAGGCCAATCATAGTCAAAAATATCCAATGTAAAATATTTGAGAACAGTTAAATGTATAGCTTATGAAGGCAAACTTCGCTTAATCATAAATTAATAATATTCTTTTGTATTTACCAAAAGAGTCAACTAATTTAAAGATTCAATTAATTTGATAACAGGATCCCAAGCAGGCGGTACTGGCCAACCATCATCTCTATTGAAATTTGGGTACTTTTTGATTTCAATAGCCTCGCGTGACATTTTTGGCATAAACTGGGTCTCTCTGGCGAGGATTTGTGGATTGTCGAACCGAATTTAGTGCCCTGTATTATCATTTGTGACATCGTAATCTGGACTTGTTGAAGGAGAGTTTAAGTGACACATTACATATATTATGTATATTTTTTAGCAGCCCAAATGCCGCCGGGTATGCCAAGCGTGGCGCAGGCTAGGACCATTCAGGGCATCCCATCTGGAGCTTCCGACCAGGAGAAGGTAAGTGGCTCTACAATCTCAACACGCCTTTTAACTATCGAACTAAAATTCCCCGTGAAGGCTACGCGACATTTGAATAGGTGCCGCCGCGCGCCTCCCTATCAGATATTGACATGTTCTAGAATGTAAGACTAGGTAGCGAGGTTTATGTAATTTAACATGTAATATCGCGGGTGCCCATAGTGCTGTGGAGGCTATTTATGTTTATTTTTTTATAAAAGTGTTCAGATTTTGTCAGACTGACCATAAATTTGTAACCAGAACTTTATTCAATATTTCGTAGTCATTTCTGTTGTTAAAAATTATATTTAGTTTAATACAAGGACTGCTTAGCGACCAAACAATGCTTGGATTATTTAGAAGCTCAGATAGATTAGTTACGAAAGTTTTAAGATTTTGTAAAAAATATTTCTTTCGTTCAGACGACGCCTAATAGTTTGATTAAGGCTCACACTGTTTCCACCCAGGTGAACTAAGCAGTTGGACCACGACCGAAACCCGTTTCCTATAACGGTATAATTCGGTCTCGGTGGTCAAGATGGAAAGTGTCCGATGTGTAAAGCCGGAAGGCGCTGGTTCAACCCCTGCCCTATGCAAAACTTTGGCCCTATAATAAATTGTAAACATTTTATTATTTAATAATATGGTCTATTGTCATTCTTTGTGAAAAATTAAGAGATGGTGATAGTTTCCCGAGCAGTAATGACCTAATATTTTTTTATCCACAGGCGGCGTTGATAATGCAAGTGTTGCAGCTATCCGACGAGCAGATCGCTCTACTGCCGCCGGAGCAACGTGCCAGTATCCTCATGCTAAAGGAGCAAATAGCCAAGAGCACGCAGCAGCGTTGATGCTTTACTTACTTTATATTCAGCCGTATTTATAAGACAATAGTATAAAGGGGCCTTACCTTACCGCCACTTTTATAGGTCCTTCCTGACACTATCTACATTCACAATGTTCTTAAAAGTCGTGTTCGCGCATTTGGAAATAAAACTAAGGCCTGAATCAGACCTGTTCACCGATGGTTCCGTACTGTACTTTTCGTAGTGGGGCACTCTTGACAGAGTGGTCGTGGCCATGGTGATGGCAAACGGCGGATCCTCGCCGTCCTTTTCCAGGTCTGTACATAAAGTAAAAAAAATCTTCAGTCATTCATATATTTCGGGAAATTTAGTGGCAGCCCGCTACTATAATAATTTGTTGACAGTTTAAATAAAGCCTTTAGTGTCTATTATAATCACACCTGTATAAATTATCTTTAGTTTTTACGAATGATAAAGAAAAAAACACGTCATAATAAAAAATGTGCCTGGTATTGCACACCTTAAGTTTTATTTGTGTTATAATTATTGGTGACGGTTTAAATAAAGCGTTTAAGGCTGTGTATCTAGTAGGAATGTGCGAGGGAGACGAGCGGTGTAAGAGGAAAAGAAACCACCAATAGCTACGCGAGCTTAGGAAAATTAAGCGATCTTATTGGTGGATTATAACCGCGCACATTGCTCATGTCCTCGTACATTTTTAGTAGGTACACAGTCTTTATGTCATACAGATGGACAGCGGAGGTTTAGTAATATAGTATAAAACATTTTCCGATTTGGCTCATTATTTTCAAAAAGTGAACTCCTTTAGTACTATAATGTTGTCTTAGGTTTACGCGATTATTACATATAGTAATTAAACAACTTTAAACGGTTTAAATCGCGTATATTTATCATTATTTTTGTCCCGACATTTCAAACACTTTGTACTAGTGAGCACTAGTGAGCAAACAGTATAATCTGTGTGTAGTTTACGAGATATTTCAATCAAAAGTTAGTACCGCCACGATGACGTTTCGTTCAGCAAGGACAAGCGCAATTCTAGTTTTTGGGCACAAATAAGTACTAGAAGAACTAACTTTTTAGAAATTTTGAGCTAAATCAGAGTAGGTGGTCCCGCCCTGGTGACGGACATATAGGGTGTCTGTTATAGAACCTTACAAAGGACCCCAAGTCATACGATCCGTCACAACTTCTCGCAACCAAAAAGGTTCAATACATACTGCTACTGCCCTAAATGTGGATAGAGGTTGCGCTTCTTGGCCGTGCTCTTTGACGCGCTGAAAATTTCTATAGAGATCAATAGGGACCTGCAGACAGGCGTGAAGAGCAAATAATACTTCATATTCCCTTGATATTAACACTTTCTTAAGGGCGTTATGCCTTTATTAACAAGACATTACAAAATATATGCAACAATACAGCTACTACAACGAAAGCATTTTGGCAACTAAAGGCCGTTGCAGACCCATAGGTGCTCCAAGTTCTCCACCCCACTACTAGTTGGGAGAGCTGCCCAGCATGCTGGTAGCAGTGTTACTACTTAGATTAGCACATACCATCACTGTCACGACATAATAACGATTATATGACCTTGTATCTATTTGTCAACTTACTTTTGTACGTAGAAAACCGTCCGTATATCTGGTTTACGGTTGTACCTATGTGTGCTCGTATACATTACTTGTAGAAAGTAATGTAACGAGGACACATACATTGATAGAATTAGGGTACTTCGCGCTCCCTTTAATAGTAAGAGATGATGTGGTTCCCAAGGACAGCTGTGGAACTCACCGTTAGGTGTTTAGCGACAGATTTTCTACTTGAGGGTGAAAATTAACTCGTGAACGAGTGCTGCTTGAGGACACTGGTCCGTTCAGAATGCCTGTGCAAACCTGTTTGTATCTGATTGTAGATGTATATATTAGGTATAATTAGCATCCCTTATAGCTGTGTGCCCTAAGTATGTAAGAATGTTCCTCATAGTAAAATAATTGTTTAATTAATGGAGTCACCCTGGAGTCTGTGGAAAATCAATAAATTCATATAAAAAAAAACATTTTCAACAACAAATTTGTACAGTTGATTCGCGAAATGACCTACCATCATGCTATAACGACTGCTATATTAAGACAACAACCGGGACCGACGAATGCTTACGTGCCCTATGAAGCATTAAGAACTCAGTAGTAATGTCACTAGCGGTCACCCATCCAAGTTATGATTAATAAAAAACATTAAATGGTCAACTTAGATGATCGGTAAAGAACGGCTTAGTAAACTACGGTACGCGGGCTTCAAGAAGTTAATCGGTATAAAAATATCTTGTGTTAATTTAGGACTGAAATTTATGTACCATAATAATTCGCTTCGCAGGTTCGGAAGAGACAGTTAACAGGTTTCACGCACACATCCACAAGTGCCCCTAATTTTTTATAATCGTTAGTATTCTTAGCAAGTACTGACTGCGTTCCACCAGCGTTACACTCGGATTCAGCTGCGCTCCGAGACAAGTCTCCCAGTATGTGTCTGAGGTATCAGCCACCGTGGTAAACTTACTCGACCTTTCTCCCCTAACTCTGACTCATCGCCGGACACAAGGCCAATGCATGGCTAGATTGTTTAGTGGCTGTTTTGTCCATTGTGTAAGACTTGGCTACGGCCAGAACAACCTCTCGCTATCACAAAGTGATTTTTTTTAGCGTCGCTCTGGGGCCACGTGTGAGGTTTATGTTGTTGCATGGAGGAAGAGTATAGTGAATGCCCCCCTGGCTAGCTACTATCGCCAAGCACCTAACGGTTTGTTCTGGCAGCTGTCCTTGAGAGCCAGTAATTATAAGTTAACCTGAACAAAATCTTCAACCACATCGTTAATTACCATCAGGTGAGATAGTGGTCAAAGGATAACCAGGTATAAAAAAATGTTGTACTCGTTATTAGTTAAATGCTTCTAAGCGTTCCTTAGCAGTTCTGTTTCGAAGCAGTGATGGCTCAGTGGCATTGTCTTATGGACTGCCGCGCAGCAGCTCCATGGTTCGAATCCCGCCGCGGGCTTGAGCTTCACCGCATGGTGGAAGGGCATTTTGTGAATGCCCGCCTGGCTAGCGACCACCCTCAAGTAAAAAATCTGTCGCCAAGCACCTAACGGCGTGTTCCGGCAGCAGTCCTTGAGAGCCAGTCAAATTACAGACACATGAGACTTAAGAACTATGCCTCAAGGTGACGGGCGCAGTGCAACTCGTGACTTGTGACGATATGCATCTGTTATAGGCAGTGGTTATAGTCTGCTTAACATCAGGTGGGCCTCGAGCTTGTTCCGTCACAATGACATTAAAGAAAAACTATTTACTCTCAGGTATATTATAAACGCACTACGAATAAATAACATTAAATTATAGACCATTCTTTTCGGCCATAAAGCTTTCTTCCGTTTGGTCGAGCTTGAATCCCTTACTCCACTCAGGATTCTAGTTTTAAATTTTAACTCTTTACTAACTACCTCGCTACGCTAACTCTGGCATCCTTCCTTACACTCGGGATTTAAAATATCTCACGTGACGAAAGACACTTCTTAATCCCCTTGGTGCATAATCTAATATTAAATAATAAAAATACTTAAATAAAATACTATAAGTGTTTTAACATATAAGTAATCACTAAAAAATAATGCAACAAAATGTCCAAGTTATGACGAGCCTACGCTAGAATGAAAAATAGGAAACGAAAATAGTTGATTATGTAATTCGTTAAGGACTTACAGACCAGCTTTATCAGCTAATATTTTACGTTAAAGTGACAGTGATGAGAAAAACTCAATTAAATTAAATTTAGAAAACAAGTGCCGTCACTATGAATTTGGATTGATGCCCATTGATGCATTAACATAACACTGACTATAGAATTAGTTAAGTACTGTGTCAGTGCTTTTAACAACGTTTTATTAGTGAATAGCACAATTTATTTACTGTAAAAGTGGCGTTAAATAGATACCTACATGCAGCATCTTAGTGATTAAAGAACTACTGTATTGCTTTGTAATCCTTCTTATGTAATAAAACATTTTAAATATCAATTACTTCTTTGATTTCGCTCATTTTTTGTTCATGTATTAGTCCAAATTAATTATTTGCTACTATAAGATAGGTTATCAGATAGGATGGGTCAAGTGTTTGGCATTTTTATCGTGTACGTGAGGGAGCTATCGTCGCTTGTGCCACAGTTTCAACAACAGTGTTTGTGATATTTTCTATTGGGAGTGACATCGCGCAAATTGCCATTTGGTTGTTTGAAGCAGCTGTGTGAACACCGGGTAGGCATTCAACAATATTTTTAAATAATTTATTTATTTTAATACAGAAAAACAATGCATATGAACCAATTGGTTTCATAGTGATAGTTTTTCAATGTTTGTTACATAATCTAATTAAATTATTGATCAAATTATATTTTTAAATTTTTGAAGTACCTACTACTTAAATATTTTTTGCTATTTTATAATTATCTACTAGGTATTATATAGCTAATTGAATTTTGTTGCTACTAGTTCGTCCTTAAAACGATTTAAATAAAAAAAATCTACTGAAACTTGCTCTCACGAAAATGCAATGGATATTTTATAGAGTTCTTATTAGGTAATATTTAATAAAAGCCAGACGTAATTAATGCTTCATAACTCACATTTAAATTACGAACATTTTACAAGGATATTTAAAAAAAGAGTATCAGTTAATGCTATGTGTATCATCAAACCAATAACACAACGAAGGACCATGGAGTAGGGCTTCTCTATCCGTCGTCCCTTGATCGTGTCGCACCATATAAAGTGCCTCAAAACCGGCTCCGACTGAATGCTTCTCATCTGTCAAAATAATCAACTTTAAAGAACAACCATTTTCTTTTAATGATAAAGTTCATTTTCGTCTGTATGCAAAAAGTAAATATCATGACATGAGCATGCTACTACCAAGTTCATTCACAATTTGGCAGTGAATTTTGTTATGATGCATTATTCAGTGCAATTTTCGGTCTCTGAGCGTTTCAAATGTATTCATAGATATTAATCACAATTAACTCACATGTTTCTATTTTAAGTGATTTGGAGTTATTGTATTGTTAGGTTAGTGTTTTATTTTAATAACGTTTTCCTTGTAAGTACCTAATTATTATTCCTTTTTATTTCCTCATATCACGCTCTGCGAATGGCTGACCGAGACGTGCATATTTGTGCGTAATTTGTTTTTTTAAAGTGCTTGGTAATAAAAATAAAGTGAGTGAGAAATCTTTGGCACGGTAATATATTTTCAATATTATGAATGTAGGTTTCAATGTTTCTATTCCAATAATGTAATGACTTGTTTATATTAAAGTATGTACCTAAGTATATTTTATTCGGTATGTTCCTTTGTAAAGACATTCCAAATAATCAAATTATAATGTCTTTTAAATTATATACGTACCTACTTTGTCTTACTTTACTTAGCAGCTAAAAGGTACTTAGGTAGATATTTAGGCAAATTATTTTTAGCATGAGAAGTATTCTCGATTATATTCTCTATATGTACCTATATTTCCCTAACGTGTTTTTTTTATTTGTTTATACCTGTTTGGTTAGCCTTTGACCACTATTTCACTTGATGGTAAGTGATGATGTGGTTGAAGATGTTGTTAAGGCTAACCTAGAATTACAGTTAATTAATACTAACTATTTTTATTATGAGCCTATTATGGGTATCTGAATTCGATATATCAGTTGATTTATTTCACAGGTCCAAAATGAAGTTAAAGACTGTATTCCTGGCGCTTTTTGTGTTCGCCTACGGAGAGTGCAAATGGCATAGACGAGAATCCGCCAACGATATCAAACATAGTCGCATCTCTGATCCTCCTGATCACACCAAGCTGATACCCATGGCAAGATACGTATTGCATAACTCTGGTAAATATAACTAATGTTGTGATTCAGACTGTGTGTGAGTGCTCATAAAGTGCAAATTACCGAGTTGAGATTGCGGTCTAGATCAGAATATGAGAGAGTACAGCTTACCTTCTCCTTCTGACCACACTCTTTTTTTTATATTGTTATGTTTGCAATAACGCCTGCTTGGCGAATTACATTACAAGGTTTCGCTCCATCCCGATACGATGGTTGAAGAACGAGAGCTAAAATTAGAGTTATGAGTCATTAAAGGGGATACCCTGGCTAAAGGGGTGGATGGGCGCGGGTTCGAATCCTGCACATGAATATAATTTTACATCTCGTAAATTTGTAACTATTTTTTGTTCATAATTGTAGGGCATTTTGCGAAGGCCAGCCTGGCTAGCTACCACCATCATGTAGGAAATCTGTCGCCAAGCACCTAACGGTGTGGTCCGGCAGCTGTCCTTGAGAGCCAGTAATTCTAGGTTAGCCTGAACAATATCTTCGACCACATCATCAACTATCAGGTGAGATAGTGGTGAAAAGCTAACCTATCAAGCATAATAAAAAAACACTTATTTAAACCTATACCAATCACAATAGTGTTGTGTTAATTAGTATTTGTGAGAAACTATGAAAACCTGACCTGAGTATTTGAGACATTTGTTTATGTTGGATTTTGGTCCCGAAAACTTCTCATATGGTACCTATCGGTAGCCCATGCTGACAGAGGATTGATCTTAGAATCCCGGTATAGAGAAAAGGAGCGGTTTTATTATCAAATAGATAGCCAATGATTTTATATACTTAAATTCATTCACTGTTGCACTGTAATCCGTAAAATTTTATGCACGTACTGAATATTAAACATAGTGTGAATTCATTAATGAATTCAAACTATGTTGTGTAGACAATTCTCAACTGGCGCCTGGGGATAACTTGTACCTATGGCAAATTCATCCAATGTTCCCCTCTCGACTATTGAAACTCGGAGGACCTATCCTAGCACATAAACGTCTGCGAGTTATCCTTATTTGAGGCCAGCTATGCGACCGACAAATAGGAAAAAATATCAAAAATTGGGTATCACTTCAAGAATGTGGTATGGGATTCAAGTTCTTGTGTGCTTAAGGACAAAAACACAAGACAGCGTTAAAAGCTTTTAACTTCGATTCTATGGCCGGTAGACTGCCTGTATCGAAATTTGAGCGCTTCTTTACGTTTCTACTAGTATATAGATACATACTCGTATGGTATACGAGAACACGAGGTTTTCGTGCTCCCATTATCTTATGGTAATATAAATCGAATATTTTTATATTTAGGTTGGGCGTCATTAGGAACGATTTCAATTCTACCAGCCATCGAAGGGTTCCCGTTTACAAACGTGAAATCCATCGTGGACGGATCATTGGCCAACTCGACTGGAATTCCGTACTTCTACATGTCGCCCTTGGATTTCTCTGCGAAGGACTTAGCGGTAGGTATTTTGTCCTAAGTCATTATTCTAAAATCTAGAATGTATGATATATGTATGATATATATTTACTGCCGTTAAAGCCCAAGAAAGGTAGCCCCTCTGATCATAAATATCACCTAAGTTATGATGTAGTCGAAAATGGCCAATAGGTTTAACCTAGAATTTAAACTGGCTCTCAAGGAGACTCAAGGATAGGTGCTTGGCGGCAGATTTTTAATTTGAGGGTAATAGCTACCCTGGCGGTCTTATATACAATTGGTGTCTATACCGAATAGTGGGGCATTAAGTAGTGTAATTTTTTCCAGTACTGTCCATCAATATGAATATCGACTGTACAGTTTGGATCTATTACAATTAACTAAACGCGTTACGGTCTGAATATTTTATTTTTGCGGATTTATTCGTCAACGTCATTTTACAGTTCACTATAAATACCCCAACTGCTACTCATATGGTAATATTGTATTCATTATGCATACCTACATACTCGTACAACGTATTTTGATTGAGTGTCACAAGTAACAATACATATAAATTATAGGAGATAGTAAAGAATTAACGTGGATTTAAGTTCCGCAAGCCAGAACTACGCTCAATTCTGCAGTGATTTCTTTTCTTTTTTGTATGAAAAACATTTTTTGCTTCTCTAACCTCCAAAAAGGCGCGCAAGAGGGGCGGAAAGAAGAATTCACGGTCACGGATAATTTGTCATCGTTATCACATTTAGATAACACGAATAAACAACAACAACACAGTACAGTATTAGTTCCATATGTCTCGTAAAATACTGAAGTTTATTTATAGGAACTGTCTCACTTTGTAATAATGACAAATTACTAAATATATCTAAACTAATATAATAAAGAGAAAAGATTTGATTGTTTGTTTGTTTCCATTTAATAGGCTCTGAAACTACTGGACCGATTAGAATGAAATTAGGTATGGACATAGTTTGAGACACGGGGAAGGACATAGGATAGTTTTTATCTAACTGCGCAAAAAGAGTATAGAGGATCGTCCTAGTTGAGTCACCAGGTCACCACCTTTGTCTGTTAGGTTAGCGCACACTGGCCCAACTGGCACCACCGTATCGACATATTGCCTCAACTCAAGCCGTTCAGTATTCTTTGTATAGAAAACCATAAGTACTGCAACGTACAATAAACAACAACGTCTCGAAGCGGTACAAGCTCGCGAGTAATCGTGAAGAAGCGGCGGGGATACGATGATAAGATGCCAATGTAAATACCTAAATCATTATTGATTATCTAAATTGACAAACTGAAACACATTGATTACCCACCTACCTACATGTCATTTTATACGTAGGTATAGGTACTTGTGTACTTACGCTTATGCATATTCTGGGGTTCATAAGCTTTGGGAATAACCCTGTCATCGGTTTTATATCATACCTATTTACCCCAATAAATTAGAAGTAATTAAAGGTTAGAATAGGTATATGGATCCTTAATTTGTTTACGTTTTCAACCTCGTTTTGAATCCGCCCAATATCTATGTCGTTTTAAAAATGTTCCAAAATATAATCAGACAAAAAATAACTGGATCTTGGTCACAAATTCACAAGAATCGGTTGAGAAATGCAACCTGTAGAAGAGAACAACCGAAAATCCGGACAGACATACGATAACATTTTGTCCAAGCTGAAACGGAGACGCTTTGCGCGTGCTCGGTCATAAAGAGTTGAGTGGGTATTTCTAAGCAGTGATGGCTGAGTGTCATTGGCTATAGAAAGCCGCACAGCAGGTCCATGGTTCGAATTCCGCCGCGGGCTTGAGCTTGGTGGAAGGGCATTTTGCGAATGCCCGCATGTCTAGCGACCACCCTCAAGTTGAAAATGTTCCGGAAGCTGTCCTTGAGTGCCAGTCTAGGTTAAGACTGTTAACACCTTTGAATACATCATCATCTACCATCAGGTGAGATTGTGGTCAAAGGCCAATCTATCAGCTATAAAAAAAACTTATCCTTAATGTCACTGAGAAATCAACTCAAAGAGGCTTGCTTATAAAAATGTTTTTGTACCATCACAGTACATCCTGATAATTTTTTTATTTATGCAGAAAAACAGCCGCGCTACTGTATTGGTTTCCTTGGAAGAGACTCGATACTGCGAGCAGCAAAAATATGACCCTGAGGATCCACGATGCACTCGACTCATGCTCTCAGGAAAGATGAAGAAGGTATGTAATCTAATATATGTACCTTAATTTCCCTTTCTTCTAGGAATAGAAGGTATTCTTTTAGGAATAGAAGGTAGCGTTTTTCCATGACCGAATGACTATTTATATATATATGTCCGCCGTGGAATTGCAAATAACGTTATAGTTATTTGCAATTCAACGGGGCAATGCTGCCAGCATGCTGGTCACGCTGCCAACTGGCAGTGGGCTGGAGCATTTGGACTGCCTGTGAGTCAATGACTTATAGGTTGTCTAAATGCTTTCTTTGTAGTAGCTATAGTGTGGTATATAGTTCGTAGTATTTTGTTAATAAAGGCATACCGCCGGTTAAAAAAGAAACAAATAAAAAGTTAATATGTTCAATATTTTTTTTTTGTATTCGTTTCATATATGGCCTCCGCAAGTACGACCATATATCCGAGTATCGCAAAAAATTGAATTGGTTGCCTATGCGACTTCGCCGGAATGCACATAATTATTCTACATCATCTATACAGTATTCTCTTTGTTTCCAGTACTCCTACATATCTAAAAAAGTGTTTTGTGTTTCTCCATGTCACCCATAATCTGTCCTTACGTTCTTCCAACACTCTCCAACTTAAAATCCCCCCTCATAGCTCTCAGTACTACAGCAAGTCCTTCACAGTACAGGCTGCACGACTATGGAATGCTTTACCACTAGAAATCAGACGTGCCAAATCGATTGGAATTTTTAAAATAATGGTAAAAAATCACTACTTATCCAGTATATAACATTGTAATTATTTGTTTATATTATGTGTAATATATGTAGATGCATATTTAAGTAATTTGTTATATATGTGTTATTTAAAGGTATGTTATTTATGTATGTATAACTTTAGTTTATATATATATATTTATTATGTATATATGTAGGTATTTATTTATTTATTTATTTATCACGTATTAGATTTATGTATCTGAATTTAATTATCTAACATTAATTTATTGTTCACCACCGTCTACCTTGTCCCTTATTTCTGTCCATCCAAAAGTTGTCTGGTAGAAATCGCTACATAGCGATAAGACCGCCCATTGTACTGCCATAGGATAATTAGTCTTAATCAATGTAATTTACTTTTACTTGGTAAACAATAAAGAATTTTTGTATTGTATTGTATTGTATTTAGTTAGTTAATGGAGTTCGATAAAATTGCCATTTTGAATGCATCGATTGCTTCTCACGGCGCGCGGCGACTGACCGACGCGACTGTGAAAAACGCTGACCACGAAATTTCATCTATTTTAACTAACTTCCAAAAAGGAGGAATTCTTGATACGACTAAGTTTTTTTTGTATGTTTGTTACTCGATTACTCCATCAATTATGATTATTAAACTGATAAGATTATACATAATTTAGATTATTCTAGTGACTGAGTGCTTTGTGGGCAGTATGCATCACAAAAAGACTAAAAGAAAAATATTTAAAAAAGGCGAAACCGACTTCCAACACAGAAAAGTATGAAATGACTAGTAGAAATCGGACCATGATAATGTGATGTCAGTGTTTTGAATCAGCTTGTTGAAGTCAGTACCCATGTACTGACTTCAACAAGTAATTTCATATCGCAGTGTCAGATATTCTGGCTCGAATCAGTAGTGTTCAAAGACTACTGTAGATGTGTATTAATAAAGGGCAGTGTAGCAAGTGAAACATAAAAATTTACTAACATCTCAGAGCGATGACTGCAGTGTAATGTAGAACGAGGATAGTGACATTGCTATTGTAATGGACAGACGTGACGCTTAATCAGACGGCATTCGTCTCCTGACTTTAAATCACAAAGAGAAAAAAAATAAAGCACCGTTAGGGATCATATAAGCGCTGTGTGGTGGATAGTCAAGTAATCGATATTTTCACCTAACAAACACTTCTTTGTACTTATTCTGGATGCAAGGGGTCGCATTGTCATGGTGAATGATGATGATGATGAGACCGTTCAACGATCTTCAAGATAAATTTTCGCCGTGTTGCGAGAACGAACTAAGTAGGTACTTTTGTCGGCTTGAACTCGTCGTTAAGACCCAAATGTGAAATTGATTCTTAGTTTCAGACGACTCTTCACCTGAAACGACGGTATAAACTGCATTTTAGCTCCCTCCGTTGAATTCTTTCAAAGTTTTGCGGGACCAATTCACACGATCCGTTTTCTTCTCATTAAACACCAGTCCATTAGTAAAACAGCTTTAGTACTCATAAGTTTTCATGTAAAATAATTTGAATTTAACTTATTCCAATGCCCAAATACTCATCAATCTCTGGATATGTCACATAACGGTATTCCTTCATCAGTCGACGCACAACATCGTTATTTTTTAGTTTCCTTAAGTGACATCCGATTTTGATCAACCTTCGCGCAAATACCACCTTCAAGGTGCTTTATTACCAAAGGCAGCAGTCATCCCGTCGTCACGTTGTTTTTGAGTTAATCCACTAATAAGTCGTTATAAATCATTTATTCGTATTTTTTTCTAAACCTCATAAGGTGAACGGGCTCATCTTAAATTTTATCGGGACAAATGAAACCGAGCACAATTTTTTCTTCGTTGTGTTTACTGTTTTTATGAAACTTAATTGCTTGTCGTAAGGTATAGGTACCTACGTACAACTCGTAGACGCATAGGAATCATATCCGTACACACCAAGTCATCATTACAAAAATACGTAGTTATTAAACACTTCCGCTCGACATTCCGTACATACGGAATATCCTACCAGCCGGCTGATTAATGGAATACCCTACCAGCAACGTCTATAATTTTTCTATCGGTATCGATTTACCGATAGAATAAGTGTAGGAGACTTACCAAAGTTCGAGTGAATAGTACCTATGTATGAGTAGTATAATACTTATTAGTAGAAAGACATGTTCCAGCTTAGACCACGTCAGCTGATTTTAGTTCTAAAAGGTCTTCCTGTTCTGAAGATAGTTCTTTTAGGTAGGTAGGACGAACGGGCAGCGTAAGCTCAGTAGTATAGTACAACTCTTACCCTTGTGGAACCCTAAAAGGTAGTAGAAAACATGTCTGGGTAATAAAATAAGTAGTTAGCCAATTTTGCCGTCACCCCTTTGTACTATACTTATCCACATTTAAATTTTTATGACTTGTATGAATGACACCCGCCAAAAATCCAAAATGGCGGGTTCAAGATGGCTGGTTTACAAATGGGGCGTTCATATAGCCTATCAGTTCCAAAAATAACACTCACAAACGCTAAAAATCATCACACGGGCCGTTCGTTTTGGGACTTCGTGAGCAAAAATATCGTTTTCATTTCTCATACTCGGAAAGTAGTGTTTATTTGATCTGAGTAGCGGGTGGGAGGCGCTGCTTCCCACCTAAGGGAGGGAAAAACTCATAGTAATTGCTTCCCTCTTAAGGGTAGGAATGAATTTTAAAAACAGAACCAAATTTATCTAGGCAGGGATATACAAAAAAATATATTAAAAAAGTCGATAAAAATAAAGGCGATGGCCGTGTGAATATAAAAAAAAAACTTTTAAGCGGGATGGCGCGCGGCGGTGACCAGGTGTGTTCCATATGTGAAATTTAAAATAGATTATAATTTGGCGGGATACTAAGTACCTCTGTAAACTGTACCGAAATACAATATCTTGGTTTTATGGACTAATATTTGACAAAAATGAGTTCATGCGATTCTGTAATGTTAACCCCAGATTCGGTTAAAGATGAGGCAGATACAGTTATTGAAAATCTTCTGCCAGAAATTTCAAAGGACAGATACTTAAATACATACAACGATTTTATGAAGTGGCGAGCAGACAAGAAAATTAAATCATTTTCCGAAAGTGTGCTTCTTACATATTTCAATTGACTATCTAACAAAATAGGTACAGCCTTCTGCGCTATGGAGCAGGTATTCAATGCTCAAGAGTACCTACACTTAGTGTAAAACACAATGTAAATTTGAAAAAAATCCATAACCTAACATCGTTTTTGAAAAGACAGTCTCAGGGGTTCAAGAGCAAAAAATCTAAGGTTTTCACCGCATACGAAATAGAAAAATTTATAAATGAAGCCCTGACGAGATATATTTGGCAGTGAAGGTGAGCTCTTTACTCTACTAGCAGGTCTTTGACTCTAAAAATGAACGTCATTCCAACGTCTTTACTATTTATTTCTTTCCTTATGTTCGAAATGAAAAGTAGAGTGCTTAACACGGGTGAAAGTCATCAATTCCTACTCGGACTATAGCCTCGTATGGGAATTGATTCCTTTCGACCCTTGTATAACAATCTACTATTTCGCTCACCGTTCGGATAGCTTTGAAAACGCTACAAATGACAGAGAAAAGTGATATTTTTGACCCATGTCTTACCGTGGGATCGTTGTGATCGTTTTTTTGACAACTGCAGGTTTGACAGTTGTATTTGGCGCGATTAAAGAGTTTCACAAGTTTTTTATATAGTATTTATATTTTACCTACCTACTTATTTTGTTAATTTTAGAGATTGATTCCATGTTTCGTACTGTGCAAGAGTACGAAACATGGAATTTAAATTGTTAAAATATTGTCGGTTGTCAAAGTATGTTTTAAGCCGTTCGGATAGCATGCAGTAATTGGTGGTCAAAAATAGCAAAAGTTTCTATCCGAACGCTAATACACAAATGCTACTTTTGAAACTGCTACAAACGCAATCGAGCCAAAACGAACGCACCTAAAGTGTTCCAATCCATCTGAAGTGAGGCTAATAATTAGCGCTAATTTCACAATTTTATGATGATCAATTGAAGTATTTTTACCTCTCTCATCGGTCATCTATCGCATATTTCTGTTTGCATAATCTGGATGCCGTTTTATCGCAAATGCATTGTGTGATTAGCTTGACAAGTACACACTGAGCTGTTAATCGTTATCGTAGGTATATCGGTAGAATTATAAATACCTACCTACCATCTTTACTTACTAAAGTAGTTATATCGACTATGAGTGTATGTTGATATATAAGCATCGAGAACTAGCGAAAAACCTGCAGGTTATTACTCAACCAACGGGTTGATACACAAAATAACACGGTGTACCTATATTGTTTATGTATTATCTTCAGGAATTCCACTTTTTTTATCATAGACTTAATAACGCCTTTTGTTTTGGGTTCATTAATCGATAAATTAGATTCTATTGATACAAATATACGTACCCACTGTTGTTTAGCTCTCTTTATCTTTGACAGGTCAAAGAAGGCACCCCAGAGTACACATTTGCAAAGGCAGCTTTGTTCGAGAGGCATCCAGCGATGGCTAACTTCCCTGCTGGTTTGTATATCTCTCTTTATTGATAATTCCACGACAAACAACCTAGCAGGAATCCTTTCAAGTTTTATCTTATTGAGTACTACAGGGAACTTATAACATGCTAGCTCACAGATCTCAGGGATCAACTTAAATTTGCGGTAGGGCATTAGCCTCTAGTAGAAAATCTGTTGCCCAGCACTTGACGGTGTTAAGGGACTCTGACCTGGAGCTGTCCTGGTGAGTCAGTTCCCATTTTAAGTCTAGCTTATCGTCTTTAATCACAGCATCACTCACCTTTTTACCGACTTCATAAAAAAAGGAGGAGGTACTCAATTCGACTGTATTTTTTTGTATGTTTGTTACCTCAGAACTTTTGAGACAGAACCGATTTTGATGATTCTTTTTTATTTAAATGCTGATGCTTGCCGTGTGGTCCCATTTAAATTTCATCAAAATCAGCCCATTCGTTTTTGAGTTACACTCCTATAACTGAAAAGTGCTTTCCTATCTCTTGATAATATAGTCATTGACAGTGAATGACAATCGAACCCATAAGTATCAAGGATCACTAAAAAGGGTGACTTTTTTTTTGCACAAAATGGAACCGATTTCAACACTCAAATGTGTGAAATTACTTGTCGAAGTCGGTACCATGCGCACAATATTGTGATAATAGGTACATACTTTTGAACCATCATGGTACCGATGATCCAATAAAATGTGAAACTTACCTTCGAATATTTCAGATCACAACTGGTTCGTAGCGAAGCTGAAGATCGCCCAGATAGCCATGATCGACTGGTTCGGCGGCGCCAAATACATCCCAGTGCGCGACTACCTCGCTTACAACTATACTGGCGTTGAAATGCTTGAATATCACAACAGAATGCTCATAATGAACTTGAAGAACTAACGTTTTATTAAAGCGTAATAAGTTTATTGACAGGTCTAAAGATTTATTAGTCATTTATATTATAACCTCCACAGATATGAGAGTGTGGATCCTATAGTCAAGATGGAGAAAAATATCACAGATAATGCATTAGGTAGAACTAGCGAACTGTAACTGGATCCTGTGAATACATATAACGTATTGTTGCTTATTTTTAGTGCATGTGGTGTTTCCTAAAACGTTTCCATTTGTACCCCTAGTACAGGGACAAGTGTATCTAGTATCTAAACATAAAAAGTGATATATTTTTATGATACGTAATTTTCTACGGTTTTGTAAAATAATACAATGAATAATAACAATAAATATATTTTAATAAAAATATTTCTTATTAATTAATACATTAATATAAAGTTCACGCCTGAGAAGTAGGCAAAGACCATGGATAGGTGAGATAGAGATCAATCCATCTGTTACGATTATGTCATACTTTCCTCTTTCGCTTCATCCAACATCATATATGTTCATCATACAATAAATATACTTATTAAAAATTCATTGTCATAATATCCTTAACCCGCACTGAGATTGCGAAGAGGTTAAGACTCAGAATATAATTATTTTTAAGACTAAGAATATGTTTATGGATTTCTCCTAACTATATAAATTTATTGCCCCAGGAAATGAAGCTTGACATATTTTTATACAATTATGTATATGTATTATGTATGTGGCCATTCCATGATAACAAAGTTAATTAAGTCTTATCATTTAAAAATATGCTAACGAAGAAGTAATAAAATATTATGCCAGGAAGTTGAAGTTGTCCTTGAGCTTTCCTTATCGATAATAAAACCAGGAAGTTTCCGCAACCGTTAACTATAAATGGACATGCATAACAATTAGCTAATTATATTAGAGACATTGCAATATAGTATTTTTCTTTTTTATGTGATAGAAAATTAATGTCTATTTTATAATCAACTTTATAATAACCAATCAAAAATTTAGATTCGTTTTTCACGTGAGTAATCCTTAGATAGATAATAATATTGATATGTTTATCTTACCTACTTAAATAAAATAACACAACCTCATGACAATTCAAATTTGAAAAGAATACTTCGTATTTATTAAGATAATTTTCGGTAGACAAATATTGAAGTTGTTATATAGAATGTCCTCTGAAAACACATTTTATAAACATTTGTGCTTTTTCACATTTGAACCAAAATATGAAGTGCCTAAATAATGCGATATTTGTATTAACGCCTGTTGGGGACACAGGACGGGGACAGACCTCTTAAATTTCGCTATTGTTATTTGCGCCGCTAGCAGCATCACATGCATCAATGTGTAGTTTTGTAATCCTACTCTTAGGTACAAAATGATAAGAATGAATTAGGACCCATTCGTTAGGATGAACTCATCTTAGTAAATGGGTCACAGTTCTTATACACACACCACGGTAGCATTGGAAGAGCATGTGCCAGCCGTGGGGACGGATAGTCAAATCAGAAAGCTCGCATTCCTTTCGCAGTTTAAATCTTTCGATTTAGTAAATAATAGCGACACCTAATTGGGGTTTCTGTCCTAGTGTTCAGGAATAGACAACCCAAGTTGTCTCTATAGCCGAGCCCGGCACTGAAGGTATGTATCGCCTTTAACTTCCTTCATTTGCGGGCACCGGAAACACCGCTACGGAGTTACAACGAGCTCATGAGCAACACTGCAGTACGTTCCTTGGCTAGAGCCGTCGCCTAGATCATTTGGGGAGATCGGAACTACTTGTCACTCTCAAACTCTCAACTTGCTACTTATCGGGACTTTGTTTGCCTCAAGCTCGGTGTTTGATTGTGTAACCTCTAACTACCGCGAATTTGTACCGGTACAACTATCGGGTGACGCTAGACCTGCCAACGTAATGGCTGCAATGAGGTCATCCGGGTCGCCAAATACATGCCTTGGGTGGCGACGGGGAAGTTGGGATGAAATTAATGATGGACGGATGAAATGAGGATGAGGAAAGTCGAATATTTCGCTGCCTGGACAAGCATAGGGTTTGAGTGGGTGTGGAGAGCCCTGTAGAATATGTATAAACGAGCGCAGCTCTTAAATAAATGAGCTACGGTGGGAGCTCGAAATCACAACGCAGTTCAGAGTTCTTTAGGTGCAAGGTGTACCGACTGAATTGCGTAGGAAGCGACTTTGAATCGCTTGGGAGTTGTAGTGTCCACTAACGTGACCTACAATCATGACTACTGAGGTGTAGGACATGATAGGACGGATGTACGTACATCCTTATTTCAAAAAATCAATTAACTCTTTTTACAAAGTAAGAGACCAAGGCGATCATTGACATAGCTTGTTACGGACAGATTTGATGTTGTCGGCAGAGATCACTCTGAGGTATGTGGTTGATCTCGCCCAGGGAATGACTAACAGAATGATGGGTTTCTGTAACTGTACTTTAAACAATTTTTTGATATTAAGAAGTGATAAGGCGGACTTGTTATGCGTCTCACCTGTCCATTACAATTGCAGTGATACAGTCCGCGTTCTGCATGACACTGCACTGCGCTGGTCACTCCGAGGCGCTGGTTCTAATGTCTCGTTTGCCAATTCATTTTAATAGCTATGTGCCCTTCCCGCCTAAACAGTAGTTTTTGCACACTACTGCTTCAAGGCAGTATATCTGACACTGCGACGGACCTACCAAGATGGATTATTGCTAAAAATAAGTACCACCTGGTGAAATAGATTGACCGCGGTCCGCCATTCACGGAACCTGTCACCTATGGGCCGTTGGATCGTGTGTCTTAGCGTTTTTCATTTCATGGGTGGGGACCAGGTACCCGACCATCAAAAACCGACCTACTATCTATCGACGCATCCGGTGATCCTGTTTTAGACCTAAATCTCCCAACAGCCAGAGATGTAATATTTAAGTCCAAGGAGAGATTTTATAATGTTCAACTGTTTGGTATGAGTGGCCTACATTGCCGATATTTTTGAATATTTAAATAATATAAATGGAAGTTTTTGTGGAAGTCACAAGAAAAAAGCTTAATATGTGGTCTTCTGAATCAAATGGAACAAAGCATTTACTCATATAAATTAAATACAAAAAGAGGAAAACATTGCCACAAGAGATTCCACTCAAATTATAGAACATTTATTAGGATGGGAGATCCTCTAATAGACAGCGACAAAGCATGGATAAGAAACCATTTAAAATTATTGAGAGGGTCACAAGTATCACAACGTGAGTCTCACTTGCTATTGGTCTAAAATTCAATGGACCTAAATCTCAATATGTCAACGTCTTTCCCTTCAATGCGTTTTAGGTATGCACCGAGTAAACATTTTTGACATTTATTTTATTACCATCAACCAATATAAAATAACATAAGTCGCCCTACTGGTAACATCTCTTACTGGTCTCGATATACAATGATGTAGTGTCCAGAGTACCTGTGGCTTGCGTAATTCGCTAACACGTCGCCAGAGGCGCTGTATGTATCCGCAGATAATTTCGAGCTCTTCCATAGTAACACCACATGAATAAAGAACGGTACAGAATGAGAACTTCAAACCCACACCTGTGTGCGAAACTAATAACTGACAAGTCGTGCATGGGTTGTAGCGGGTACAACGGCAGCAGCTCGGGTACATAACCGTTTCGAAACAGCTCAGTGAGCGGACACAGTTGTCGTAGCTTTAATTCTGTTCCTTTCTTTATTCATATAGGACGTATTACATTTGACGCCTATTTCGTTATTTTCGATAATTTTGACCACATTATGCGTCTATGGTTGTGATCACTTTGATCGTTTGTAACTATCTCCCCTGTTCCATTTAGGATAAGAACGCTACGAATACCACTAAAATTTACCACTTTTGACATTAGATGTAGGTAATTCAAACTGTTCCAGTAGCTCCATAGCGTTTACGGCGAAAATAATGACATGACCCAAGTGGAACAACTTTTTGGGAGTGTGATCGTTTTTGAAGAATTTAACTCCAAATGGTACGCACCCGTAGTAACACTGAACCGCACACTATACCACAGATATCACGCGCTATGCACATAAGACTGCAAGTGTGCAGATAAATTACCCACAGTGAACAATTAAGTACTAAAGGTAAATTTTTAAGTCATTACAATAATTGTACTTTTCCATTGCAATGTGCGCATGACGCCACTGGTAGCACAACGCTGTTGCTGTTGTTATAAGCGTGATGAACTAACGCATTCACTGGACCCTCATTAACTTTGCTCACTTCTAGAGGCATTGCCATCACCTGGAAATCAAAATTACAATATGATTTAGACTCTACTGGCATCCAAACTAGTTTTAGCGTCAGATTAAAAATATTTTATTAGAAACATGTTTGAGTAAAGCCTGGTTTTTCAATCTGTATCCCGTCTGTATCCCGGCCGCGCATCACTCCAAAACTACTGAATGGAATTCAATGAAACTTAACACGATTTGAGTTCATACTACGATGAAAGTTATTGTATACTTTTTATCCCGAAATTCAGCACAGTTCCCTCGGGAAAGGGGATGAAAGTCAAAATGTTACTTAGTTGTAATTTATGAACGCGTAGACCGATTTGAATTATTCTTTTTTGTTAGAATAGTGATGAGTGAGCCCGGAACCCCATGGTCAGCCCGGCACCCCACGGGCAGCCCGGCACCCCATGGGCTACTGAAAGAAATTCAATGAAACTTAACACGATTTGAGTTCATACCACGAAGAACGTTATTGTATACTTTTTATCCCGAAATTCAGCACGGTTCCCTCGGGAAAGGGGATGAAAGTCAAAATTTACACTTAGTTGTAATTTATTAACGCGTAGTCCGATTTCAATTATTCTTTTTCGTTAGAATAATGATGAGTCAGCCCGGAACCCCATGGGCAGCCCGGCACCCCACGGGCAGCCCAGCACCCCATGGGCTACTGAATGGAATTCAATGAAACTTAACACGATCTGTGTTCATACCACGAAGAATGTTATTGTATACTTTTTATCCCGAAATTTAGCACGGTTCCCTCGGCAAAGGGAATGAAAGTCAAAATGTTACTTATTTGTACTTTATGAACGCGTAATCCAATTTCAATTATTCTTTTTGTGTTAGAATAGTGACGAGCGAGCTCGGAACCCCACGGGCAGCCCGGCACCCCAAGGGCAGCCCGGCACCCACGGGCATCCCGACACCCCACGGGCATCCCGGCACCCCACGGGCAGCCCAGCACCCCATGGGCAGCTCGGCACCCCACGGGCATCTCGGCATCCTTATTCAGATTTGCCAGCTTGCTAAGATAAAACTCTAAAATCTGGAACATTCGCCACAATCAATTTTGTTAACTATCTATCTTTTGCCGGATACATTTTGGAGACTGCGCAATGGAAGTGTACAATCTAATATATTTTTGTTCTACCGCCAAACAAGGAGAAACTCGGCAAAGAGATATCGTTTTATAATCGAAATTCCAAAGAAACCCACAAAGTACCTACTTTGCTTCAACATTTATTGTGCAAACCGCGAAGGAACTCTCTGATTTACTTAACTACTGTCTTCTGGAAAAACAAGCTAGGAGTTACCAAACCCAAAGTAAAAAGCTCCTTTTTGAGCTATGCTTTACTAAGAGTGCTTCACCACAGACCACAACGTTGCTTAATATGAGATAAACAGTGCTCAAATGTGAATAATTAGTTTGCAGGTACGGCAATCGCGTACGAAGTCGCGGGTACAGCTATAATGAATATAAGTGTATGAACATATTTCATGAGTCTTGCTTGTGTGTACATCAAAATGGCCTTAATTCCCTCTCAGTGAAACATGTGTCCCATGTTTCATTGAGTTTTCCTAACAAAATATTATCTATAGCAGTCTGAGGCATACCTTACCTTGCTACTGAGCATGCTCAGTAGCAATAGACTCGCCCCCTATATTGTAGGACCTAATACATCGCTAAAAGCAGTTGTTTATACACCTCTGCCTATCGCCTTAAGGAGTCTTGATGATAATATTGTAAAAACAGAGGAGAAATAATATTTTAACTTACCTCTTCAGCATATTTTTCTCCATCAGTAGCAGTCGATAAGCCATCCACATGACTGATATCCTGCTTTTCTACTGAGCTACTTATATTCTCTGATAACTTTAAATTCACAGATGCCAAATCTATGATATTTGTAGAATGTGGTACTGTTGCATTGAAATTCAGATTACCAATTGGTCTGTTGTACATTTTACTATCACCTACATACTCCGAGATGGCAATATTTTCAAGCCACTTTTCATGTGAACTGTACAGGTTTTTATAAATGCACAGTAACATATCCCTTACTCTGCATCTCTCATCTAGCAACTGTTTTATAGCTTGCTGCAAGTTTTCAGTCTTGTTGTTGAGTACATTTTTGCATCCAGCCAACTCTTCTACCATCAAACTATAAAAAAAAAGTTTTATGATAAGTGGCAAATATTCATCATAAAATAATAGGCAAGAATAAGTATGTTTTTTTTTCTATGCCTGATAGGTTAGCCTTTGACCACTATCTCACCTGATGGTAAGTGATGATGTGGTCGAAGATGTTGTTCAGGCAAACCTAGAAGCACTGGCTCTCAAGAACAGCTGCCGGAACACACCGTTAGGTGCTTGGCGACAGATTTTCTACTTGAGGGTGGTAGCTAGCCAGGTGGGCATTCGCACAATGCCCTATCACCATGCGATAACGACTGCCATCCTAAGACAACAACCGGGACCGACGGCTTAAGGGCCGGCACTGTAGAAAAAGATGTTATATTTCGTCTCCACTTCTCGCGTTTTTAGTTCGCGCCATGTACCCCATGGCGCCATGTTCGCAAGTCAATGGCAATATATTATTTTATTCGAAATTTAGAGCGCTCTCTAGTAGAACTAGTAGAAACTATCTTGTCACACACGAATGATATATGAATGAATGAATAAAGCGCCATCTAGCACGCATATATGATACCAACACATTAGTAGGCTCATGAATTGTTTTTAAGCTGTCAATTTAGTGTGGCACAGTTAATAAATTTACCATACCTACAGTAGAACAAGTTTAATCTTGATGAATACCAGCTTTTTCTTGCATGTTTTTGTGTATGCAAATTTTCAACTTGCCGATTTTGATGAACTAATTGCTTTGATGTAAGGCGTAACCCATTACAAAAAATATAGTTTATTTATTACAAAAACAAGTATATAGTGTAAAATTTGCGCTGAAAATAATGAATAAGCTTTTGTACCCCATGATCAAAAGACAGATAGCGGGTATACTATTAGGTATTATTCTCAAGTAGCTTGGTTTTTAAACAAGATTTTATCTTGTTTAAAAACTAAGTATAAGTCATACGACTTGCTCGTGTCATTACTTCAAGTCCTATTAAGGTCACATAAACAAAAAATCACATGGAGAAGGTAGTAAGTACAGTTATTGTTTCAATTTGTTAATAATAATTCATACATTTCGTGAATGCTATTGCGTAGATGGGTGGCACAACAAAACTTTTAAGAAAATAATATCCTTATTCAGATTACCCACTTAGGAAGATAGGTATTTTGTTTATAAATTTTACCATTAAATATTATTTGTACCCGTACGTAAATATTACTATTTGTACTACTATTCGTACGTATTACCACAATATTATATATCGATAGTAAAACTGTGGTATAACTTAATGTAGTCTTAGGTTTTCGCGATTGTCACACATAGTAATTAAACCACTTTAAACGGTTTAAATCGCGTATATTTATCATTATTTTGTCCCGACGTTTTAAACACTTTGCAGTAATCGTGGTCACGGGTAACTAAAAAAAATTGATAAATATACGCGATTTAAACCGTTTAAAGTTGTTTAATTACTATATGGTATAACTGTATTGGTAGTACTAAGATACTATCTTATTCATATGTCATCATATACGAGTTCGTAGAAAGAAGTAAATATACTTATACTATATATACTTATTACCTAAAGCCAAGTAAAAAAAGGCAGTGCAATGCATACCTTTTATTTTAGCTGATTTTTACGTGCGCTCCGTAACCACCACCGGGCAAAACGGAGCACTTATCTATCATCTGTCTATCCGTCCGTTTTAATGTCAAACAAATCTTGAGCTCGTAAACGGGATATAGGTGACAAAGCGCTCGTAGCGTGGCTGGCTTAGGCATTCTTTACAGATCAACTAAGTAATTCAACGTCAGCTGCGTCATGACTTGGATGGGTGACCGCTAGTGGCATTACAACTAAGCGCTTCCGTACATCAAATGGCACATAAAACCATTGATCTCGGTTGTTGTCTTAGGATTGCAGTCGTTATAGAAAGGTGGTAGGGCAATGCCTGCACGGCTAGCTACCACCTTCTGTCACCAAGAACCAAGCAGTGTGTTCCGGCAGCACTCCTTAACCCTAGTGATACTATATCCTAACATACCCTAGATATAATCCTAGTGTTCATATGATGGGTTGCTTTTCTGGGCTATAATTACTATGAAATTATGAATACTTATTTCAATAACTTTTATGTTTGATAGTTTGTGTGTGTTCCATTATTTGTGGAAAGAAGAGTCTGTGTTTATTGCATGACAGCTTTGTATGGTACCGTAAGGCCTACTGTTACTGTTACGCTGTGGCCTCAAAATATTTTTTATTCCATCAGCATGTTCATATTTATGAAAAGTCTTTCGTTTGTCTGGTGTCCATCCAGGGTATAAAATATAATTTTCCTAGATCTACGAAAAAATATGGTAGATACTTAAGATTTACATACATTACGTATTACTCACTATATTCAGCATACTAAACTTTTCTGAGTGAATAATAGGAAAAAAAATGGAATCTAGGTAATAAAATTACAAGCAGAATGCATAAAGCATATTGTAAATAAACTTAGAAGTAAATACGTATCAATTTATATAATTAAATAAAAAAAATATAAAAATAAATTTTGCTTAGGATTTAAACCTTGCACCTTCAGTTTTCTGGTCCGACCTTAGAAGATGAGCTACTCAAACAATGTTTTATCGATGAAAATGACAGACCTATGTAACATTTGTGATTGTGTTTCCTGGATCAAAATGTGGCAACGTAAAAACTAAAGAGTTGTCAACGTAGGTTAACTACGAAATCAAGGTAAAAATGTACAAGATTTACATTAAAGAATTGAAAAGTCGTTAGATAACTAAATTATATTATGTAAATGAGTATCAAATTTTAATAAAAAAAAATAAAGACAAAAAGATCAATGCGTCAGATTCGAACTCCGCTCTTCCAGATTATGGTCTGCCCTTGCTAAGAATGCGCCACTTAGACATAGCGAAGGAGGTCGAAAATAAGAGAGAAGTAAACGCAGTATGATTCTTATCGTATTGTGTAAATTTATGTAAAAGTTCATATTATAAAAAATTCAGAATAATCCTCATAATGACTTTAGGTAGCTCAAGTACTTCCTACGTCTTATAAAATCTTGCATGTTTATTTTATTGTGATAGTGTCACAGTAATATGATGAATTAATTAAAATTAGAAAATTACATTCATGACAGTAAACATAAATGGAGGAAAAAGTACAGATGCCTGCCTTATTATGTCCACGATGCGTTTTTGGCAATTTGTATAAACCTTTTTTGTACCTACAAAGCGTTTATTTGTATGTTTAACCATATTTTTATTTAATCGAGATCGCTGAGAAAAGCGACATAGGTCCAACGCTCAACGCGGCTGGCCGCGGTTTGAACGATAATGATAGCGCTATACGTGGATCGCTGGAGAAAATAGTGCGGCATGATGTTAACGCTTCTCGGAATGAAAGGGCGTATGCGACATTTTAGAAACAGACTTATTACACATTAACCATGCTTTTTTGTAAAAAATTAAATAACAAACTTTATTGCACTTAAAAATTTAATATTTTAGAACATAAATCATATCTTAATACATTAAAATCTAGCGGAAAAAGTAGAAAACCTTTATTTTCAGAGGGGTTTTTGTCAATTTTTTGTATCGAGCCAATTATTAGGAAACATGTTTTGAGTGCTATGAGCACACTACCTATATCCTTGAGTATTGTGTATATAAATTGCAGTACCATGCGGTATCTGGTTTATGAGATTTTCTACATATTGTTAGCATTATTTCTTATATACTGGGCCTTAACGTGCCCTCCGAAGCACGGAAACGCTCAGTAGTAATGTCACTAGCGGTCACCCATTAAACTCATGACCGTGGGCGACGTTGTTTAACTTTGCTGATCGGTTGAGAACAAATAAGTAAACTTCGCTACGAGCTCTTCAAAATTCTTAATTGTAATAAATGTTATTTTGGAAGAACAAGAAATCCAAAAAGTGTATACCTGCTGGCTAAGAATTTGCTTCTCCATACTTCGCATTGTCCAGCCAACCATTCTGTTTGTTCCTAAAATAAGAATTGAATATTTGAATAATATGTTTAAGGTGCTTGATATTGTTTTAAACCAAATCTATTTATTATCTTTGCTCAATGCATCATAAATTGTATCTTAAATATTTGCTTTACATAAATCACATACATATATACACTTATCATATCAGTGTCAGATTGAAAATATGTAGGTATTAAATTGATAGAAAGGGATTAACACAAGCCAGATTGCTATTATCTATACCTACATATTACTGTGTATCTATAAAGTTTTATGGTAAAAGCAATTCCATTATTTATAACAACATTACCTCTATGGTATGGATGGCATCATAGCTTTTATTAATTCTTTGGCATCCAAGATAATGAGAACAATAGAATTACAGAATTTCGTTCAAAAACGGACAATATCGTCTACGCAGACGCCAAGGGGTTAACCTTTCACCATCACGGAAGGACCAATTGTTTCTTTTATGAATTCATTTCTTATACTTAACTTGCTATTTCTCTGAAGTTCTTTTTTTTTCTG
This sequence comes from Plagodis pulveraria, assembly GCA_963890685.1. Taxonomy (NCBI): domain Eukaryota; kingdom Metazoa; phylum Arthropoda; class Insecta; order Lepidoptera; family Geometridae; genus Plagodis; species Plagodis pulveraria. Next base: position 11,761,108 of record OY982956.1, read on the forward strand.
ATAGATAAGTCTTAGACCAAAATCTCACCTGATTGTAAGTGATTATGTGGTCGAAGCTGTTAACAGGCTTAACCTAGAATTACTGGCTCTCAAGGGCAACTATCGGAACACACCGTTATGCTTAGCGACAGATTTTCATCTTGAGGGTGGTCGCTAGCCAGGAGGGCGTTCGCTAAATGCCCTTCCACCATGCAGTGAAGCTCAAGCTCGCGGCGGGATTCTAACCATTGACTTGCTGCGCGTCAGTTCATAGCCAATGCCACTGAGCCATCACTGCTTAAAAAGCTGAACTGATTATCACTTATACACAACTCATTATTAGCTTCTGTTACTTAGGCGTTTAATGTTAAATATGGATCTTTTGGCAAATCAGTATTAGCAATGTATTACCTGATGAGTAGATAGATGTTGTGCAGAATTGAGCAAAGCATTTGCCAAATACTTCTTATCTTCATTTAGAGATTGGACTTGGGTCTCAAGGTCTTCACCCATTGATGCCACTAACATTGTTTTTAACTCTTTGTTGACCTGAAGATGTAAAAATAAATAAATAAATTTATCAGTTTACTAAGGAGAAACATTATCAAGCTGATCGCTTTATACGAGGGTGCATTTATGTACAGTTTGCAAACTTAAAAATGCACCCTGGTGAAATAAATAAGCTCATATAGGGCTTAACATGTTCAATCACTTATAATTAGTTTAAATATAAAGTTTTGTCACTATTGGGTCTTTGAACTATCATCAATCAAGTAACTTAATCTTGAAGAAAGTGTAAAACATGAATGTCATCATTAAGTTCTTTGTCAAGCAATGAAAATTGGTACAGACCATCCTGGAAGATATGTCATCGCTTTAGGGGGACTCTTGTCCTTTAAAAACTAAGGCTTACAAGTATCATGGTCTCTTAAAGCAAGGCAGTGAATCACTTGCAGATGACCAATAGCCAGGGCGGTCTTGGAAGTGACCAATTCAGAAGATGTTTTGAACAAAAACTTGAAAAATCAATATTGGAAGATGCTTGGCTAAAGAAAAACCTTGTTAAGGTTTAACCCAGTTATCTGATACAACCATTTTTAAAATTTTATATGATTATCTTGGCATGCCTAAGGTCAATGCACAGTAGGTGCCGAAAATGCTCACAACACTGCAAAAATCACAGTGTGTCGAATGTCCCCGTGCATCATTAGACCCCTGCAGTGATGACAATGCGTATACATATATGTAATCCAAGTTCATCATTGGGAACCTGAGTCAAAACAAGACACCATGCAGTGGCATAAAAAGAGTTCAGTGCTACCCAAGAAGTTTAACTTATTTCAGCCAGTTGAAAACACATGTCTACTACGGTCTTTTGGGACTCAGAAGGTATTCTTTTAGTTTATTATATGTATACGCATCACTCCTGTGGGCCTAGCACAGACCGGAAACAAATTTCCCAGGAAAATATTTAAAAGAAAGTTTGTGGGAAGATATTTTCCAACAATGAAGCAGTTACCTTTTATTTTTCAAATAAAGAAATTTTATAAAATCCTACTAATGCTGCCTTGGCCACACATTCTAGGATGGACTTACAGTTGTTCTTTATGGCCCAAGGTTGTATTGTAGGTTATAAAACAAATTTGCTGGTATTATTCCTTTCTCTAACTTCTACAGCACATAAATTAACTACATAACTATTTTTGGTTAATTGATTAGATGTCATGATATTGGTTTGTTATTGTTTAATGTGTGAATTTAATAGTGTTATTCATATGTATCCATCAAAAGAGTCCAATCAGCTAAGATAGACTGTGAGATGAGTCTGGATGACAAAACACCAATTCTTTGTGATGTAAATAATTTTTATTGTCTAGCACCCGCTTCCATAGCATAATTGTTAATTCCACAGAATGGCAGTATGTGGTTGGGGGTTCAACTCCTGCAGGAGGTAAATTTTTTCCTATCTAAAAATTTCCATGATTTGCTAAGTATGTAAACAATGCTCTTTAAAATTAATATTAATTTAATAAATTGTAGTATTATCATTTTAATTACTACCAATTTAGAGGATTTACTACCTGTACTTGTTGCTTGAGCTGCTCAGACAATGACTCATTCTCTTTAAATAGTTTATCAATCTGTTTCTGTAAGTCTGCTCTTTCCGGATTATTTTTTTCTACATCAACCATGGAACTAGAAGAATTTAACTTTGGTCTTGGCTTGAACTCATTCAGAGATGTATTCATTTGAGACATTTGAGATATGAGTGTATTAATGTCCATGTGGTTTCTTGACTTTTTAGCACCTTTAGAAGACAAAGTAGGTGTCATAGGCTTAACAGCTGCAGCATATGGCTCATATGGTACAAATTTCGGTGTTTTAGAGTTGATATTCTTTCGCTTCTCATTCCTAATGAAAGTAGAAGGAAAAACTTGAACAAGTCTACCAGGTAGGAGAGAAGTTTTCCTTTCCAATGGTTTAGTTTCAGATTTTCTCGTTTCTGATGTGTGTTCATTCGCTTCCATGCCATCTCCGGCCGTCCTGACCTTGCTTGTAATTTCTGTACAAACATAAATGATTATTAATTATCAACACTTGCGACGCTATTGGACACGCATGCATGACTGCACTGCATGAGCTGAAAGCTAAGATATAGTTCGTTCAGCGGTCAAGTTTACTTACTTGGATAAAAAGGGTTTTGTTTCTCCATGGCAGTAACAATTTAAGTGGCTGAAAAGGAAAATTATTTGTTGTTTACTTACTCAGTCGTTGATAAAATGAAATAAAAATATTTACATTATTTACAGAAACAGCAGTGTTGCCAACAACCCAGGCAAGCAAGGGCCCAGGGCGGCCCTGGGGCCGCCTTGGCGATAAAGGCGAAAATGGCAATTTTTTAAAATATAAGTAGGTAAAGCCAAAATATCGATAAGATTAAAATATAACTAGATGTACAAGATTATAATTATGCTTATATTTTATCTTTACTAGTACAATGTCTGATGAATTCTTATCGTTATGCGCGACACGTGCAACCCACGGGCGTTTATCTTCAAATGGAAAAGCAACGCATCCACTACGTGATATTCGCACTGACTGAAACTATTAACTAAGACTGGGCCACACCTAATAAACGGTTGTAGCATGCGGGAAATGAACCCGCGACTGCTGCGTTTTGTTTGGTATTGGTAATCCCTACACCACAGTCTACCGTACTACTTGTTAGGTTAAACTCCTTAAAGTATTCTGTATAAATACTCTATAGTTAATACCAACGATTTAATATTTACTGTGACGTATTGACTTTGTAACTGTTGTCATTGCTCTATGTCTTACGTTATAAAAATTATGTACCAAAATGTGAATTGAATAAAACTGCAAGCATTTGCAATAATAATTGTATTTCTTTCGCCGCCAATTCTTCTATAATATTAAGAGGTTATGGGCGATTAATTTTCTTGGAAGAATCGGATGTTTTTGGATGTGATAAACTCAATAATCACATACCTAGAACACGGTAACCATGGCGACAGCAAATAATAATTTTCCACAATTACAAGCGGAAAATTTTAATAATTGGATATATAGAGTGAAATGCATTCTGGATGAAAAACAATTACTGCATGTATTAGAAAAGGTAGAAAAGACAGAAGAATTCAAGAAAGCAAATGCAAAAGCGAAAAATACCGTTATTCAGTGTATACCAGATAAGTACCTAAATTTAATTAAAAATTGCGAATCAGCCAAAGATATCATAGAAGTCCTGCAAAATACATTTCAAAGAAAAAGCATCATTAGTAGAATTCAATTACGTAGAAAACTGTTAAACCTAAAAATAGGTATATCTGAAAAATTAGAAGATTACTTTCACAATTTCGACGTTATCATACAGGAACTTGATGGTATTGGAGAGATGCTTACCGAAACAGACAAAGTTGCATGTTTATTGACAGGTCTAGATGAAAAATATAATGCTGTAATTACTGCTATAGAGTGTAATACGGATATTTCTGGAAAATCAGATATCAAACTGGATTTTGTGAAGGCGCGTTTATTAGACGAAGAGCTGAAAATTAAGGACAAGAGATCAACTTCTGCGACCACATCGGAAAATGCATTTGTAGTAAAATGTTACAAATGCAACAAACCAGGACACATAGCTAGTCAATGTCATACATCAAGAGGACGAGGTAAATACCGTGGACGAACGAGAGGATATCAAGGTAGAGGACGTCAGCAACAACAACCAATGGTAAGACAAGAAAATTCATACATTACAACAAGCAAAAACGATGATGACAACCTTACATTTTTAACATCGGGTAAGATGAATATGTCGAAAAACGACAAAGGTGAGAAAAATATACAATGGGTGATTGATAGTGGTTGTACTCATCATTTAATAAATGACATTTATGAAAAGGATATGACAGATATCCAGCCATTGGATAATCCCATGAAGATATTTGTAGCAAATGGCGATTATATTACAGCTGATAAGGAAGGATTAATTAGAATGATACATGGAAACCATAAAATAAAATTTAGAGCTTTAATTGTGAAAAATATACAATTTAATTTACTATCTGTTAAAAATATGGTTGATACTGGTCATGATGTAAAGTTTAGTAAAAATGATGTAGTAATACAAAACACGAAAACACAGTCTTTTATAAAAGGTACATGTAGTGGCAAACTTTTTGTTTTAAATGCTGAAGTAAGCACCAGTGTTTCTTGTAACAGCGCAACTAACAATAACGATAAGCTATGGCATAGGCGTCTAGGACATCTGAATCGAAGGAGTCTACGAATAATGAAGTTACCTGTCAGCAACGAACCTTGTGGACCATGTATGTTGGGTAAGTCAACTCGACTTCCGTTTGTGTCAAGTAAAAAGCCTCGATCAACGCATGTCGGTGAGTTGTTACATACTGATATTGCAGGTCCAGTTCGTACACCAGGTTTGAATGGTGAACTATACTACCAAGTGATAATAGATGATTATAGCCATTTTTGTGTAACTTATCTTTTAAAGAATAAGCGCGAAGCAACAGGTAATATGATTCACTATATTAAAAAGTTAGAGAGAGAGAAGAATACAAGGGTTAAGAAAATAAGGTGTGATAATGGGCGTGAACTTAAAAATAAGGTGTTTGAAGATTTTTGTAGAGATGAGGGTATTGTAATTCAGTACACGCAACCATATAGCCCACAAGAAAATGGAGTTTCAGAGCGTATGAACCGTACACTTTATGAGAGAGCAAGGACACTTCTTACAGAAACAGGTCTTCCAAAAGCTTTATGGGGAGAAGCCATAATATGTGCCACTTATCAACTAAATAGATGTCCATCTTCAGCGATCAACTACAAAACACCAGAAGAAATAATGAGAGGTAAGTGTGATCTTTCAAGACTAATAACATTTGGAAGCAAAGCATGGGCTGTTATAATGCCAAGAGGAGACAAATTTGAAAAAAGAGCAGTAGAAACTCGTATGGTAGGATATGCAGCAGTAGGATATCGTTTGTGGAATCCAGAAACAAATGAAATTATGATATCACGAGACGTAAGATTTGACGAAAATGACATTAAATTCGTAGAAAAGGTAAAGAAAAATGAAACAGATACTTTTTATAGATATGATGAACAGGAGGAAGAACAGGAAGAAAGTGAGGAGAGAATAAGAGAAACTGAACAAAGGAATGTAGAGGAAGTTAGTATGCAAGAGAATTTGGAAGTTGAAAGACAAGAATCAACAGTCCAGACAAGACCTCATAGAAATAAGTCAGTACCAGCATATTTAAAAGATTACCATTTAGGAAATAGAGATGAAAATGATAATTTTTATGATGCAAACATAGCATATTGTTTGTTAAATAGTTCTGACCCGCAAACATATGAAGAAGCTATCAGTAAAGGAGATGAATGGAAGAAAGCTATTGAAAGTGAAATTAGATCTCTAGTAAATTTAAAAACTTGGGATGAAGTTGATTTGCCTCCAGAGAAAAAGGCAATAGACACCAAATGGGTATTTAATACTAAACAAGATGGAAGAAAGAAGGCTAGACTAGTTGCGAAAGGTTTCCAAACCAATAATAACTATAATGTTTATTCACCAGTAGCAAGAATGTCAACTATTAGAGTTATGTTTAGCCAAGCAGTTCAAGAAGATTTACCAATTAGACAGTTGGACGTACCAACGGCATTCTTAAATGGAGATTTAACCCAAGAAGTATATATAAAACCACCTAAGGGTGTTAAAGTGAATGAAGGTAAAGTTCTGAAATTAAATAAAGCTTTGTATGGTCTTCGTGAGGCACCGAGATGCTGGAATGAAAAGTTTGATAGATGCATAGTAAGTAATGGTTTTGTACAGTCAAAACATGATTATTGCCTATATACAAAAGGGAAAACATGGCTAGTAGTATGGGTTGACGATGTATTGGTAATGGGAGATACTAGATCAATTATTCAAAAGTTGAAAGAAGAATTTAATGTTAGAGATTTAGGTGAAATAAGAGAATATTTAGGTATGAATATAATTAGAGAAAAAGGCAAGTTGAAAATAAGTCAGAAGATGTTAATAGATAAAGTATTAGAAAAGTTTGGGATGGATGAGTGTAAAGGCTCACAGACACCAATGGAGCAAGGTATATGTGTAACGGAAGAAGAAGTGATTCATGATGTTCCATACCGGGAATTAGTTGGATGTCTGACATATATCTCAACTACTTCGAGACCTGATATTACTTTTGCTACATCGTATTTGAGCAAATATCTGGATAAACCAACTAAGTCACTGTGGATTGCAGGTAAGAGAGTACTTCGATATTTAAAACAGTCATGCGAGAAATGTTTTACTTATGTTAAGTCACCACAAGCAGATGAGCAGCAGCTACTAGTATATACCGATGCTGATTGGGGATCCGACAAAGAAACAAGAAAAAGTGTAAGTGGATGTGCTGTGATGCACAACAATAATCTTGTATCTTGGTTTTCAAAGAAGCAAACAACGGTTTCATTATCATCAGCAGAGGCAGAGTATATTGCTGCAGCTATGGCAACAACAGAGTTGTTATATTTAAAAGGCGTATTATCTGATTTTAATTGCAGAAACACTAATGCTTATCTTTTACTTGATAACCAAAGTTCTATTAAAATGATTGAAAATAACGAAAATAGTAAACGCACAAAACATATTGATATAAGATATCATTTTATTAAAGATTGTGTTAACAGTAGGCAATTCTCTATATCATATGTACCATCAGATGAAAATTTGGCTGATGCATTTACAAAACCGCTCAACAGTGTAAAAAAATATGTACAATTTGAATAAGTTAAGAATTATTGTGTAACAAATATGTGTTATATAAGTATGTCCTGCTCAGTCACAGTTCAAGATCACACATCGCCTCCTTGGTTCTGCTATCCTAGTACTACGCCGCCCGGTACGCTCGCCCTGTCGGACGACTTTCTTAAGCTGCTCACATCTAGACATCCCTCTTCCACCCGTGTATGTCCTGCTTACTCACAGTTCAAGATCACACATCGCCTCCTTGGTTCTGCTATCCTAGTGCTACGCTGCCCGGTACGCTCGCGGTGTCAGACGACTTGCACTAGCACACACAAGTTTACTCTATCGGCACTTCTAGTTGCCTGGTACTTAACATGATCGAGACTGTGATGAACAAGTCACCTTCAGAGAGTAACATAAGCAAAATGGGTTCAGATACGACTCCTCCCAACTACGCTTTTCAACGAGGTAAACGAACAAGAGAGGCTGAATGGAGTGATGACTTGCTTGCTCATAGAGAAGAGATGAAAGTCATGATGAGAGAGTTTATGCATGAACAAGAAACAGAATTAAAAAAGCTGTTTACGCCTTCTCTTACAGAAATTAAAAAATCAAACCATAACATTGAAGCCTCTGTAACTCAAGTAATTACGCAAAACAAAGAACTAACAAAGAAAATAGAGCTTCTGGAACAACAGTGTATGAAAGACAGAGAACGGATTACTTTATTAGAAGATAGGCTTGAAGAACTTCAAAGAAGCTGCCGTAAAACTAACATAGAAATTAAAAATGTACCAAAAAATACTTCGGAAGAAAAGCAAGACCTAATAAACATGATTCTGCGCTTAGGGAAATCGATTGACTGCAACATCAACAAGTCAGATGTAAGAGATATTTATAGAGTACGAGAAAAGAAAGGCGGAACAAAAAACACGCCAATTGTGGTAGAATTCTCCTCTACTATCACCAAGACCGAGGTCCTGAAAAAGAGCAAATCTTACAACATTAAAAATAGAAGTAAGCTCCGTGCTAAGAATCTAGGCCTTACGCAGAACGAGGAGACCCCTGTGTTTGTTTCTGAGCAATTGACGGTAAAGGCTTCACGTCTCTTCTTCCTTGCCAGGGACCTCGCTAAGTCTAAGGGGTATAAATTCTGCTGGACATCTTATGGTCGTGTTTATGTGAGAATCTCTGAAAATACTCAAATAATATTACTTAAATCTGAAAGTCAGATTCAGAGTCTGTTTCAGGCTGCATGACTAATGTATTTATCGAGTGCTCTACTTTACGGTGAAACTATTGTGAAACTTAATTTTAATTATATAAATTTCTCGTATGTATCGATTCACGTTGTCTTACACTATACACTTATACACAAAACACAAACACACAAAACTCTACCACAAGCAAACTCGAAACTGCAAAACAATAATTTTACATCTTTTGCCCGTTCATCTTCCATAAAAAAATCATATGAACCTAAAATACGAAATGACCATAAAATATTTAAAATAAAAAAGCAAAGTACTCTAGAACAGCATGAAATTTCCTTATTCGACATTACATGATGGACAAGCCTTTGGAATCAAATGAATTAGACAATGTTGAAATTGCGTATTCCTTTGAATGTACAACTACTGAACTCTCAAAAAAGTTATGTGTTAAACCTACGGATATAACTATAATTTCGCAGAATATTAGAAGTATTTACAAAAATCTTGATGACCTGGAATCTAATTTGACTTTATTAAAATTTAAAGCGGATATTATTGTGTTATCAGAATGTAGACTAACTAAGAACAAATCTATCCCATGCCTAGCGAACTACAACTCGTTTGCTACTACACTTCATTTAAACCAAAACGACGGTGTTACTGTTTTCATTAAAAACACATACAAAAGTATGGTTAAAGAAATAAAATTGACACATGCATCTTGCTTACAAATAAATATATATAATACAGTAATTCTATGTATGTATAGATCACCATCTAACGATAACGCCGAGCTATTTATAAATTCTTTGGACACATACTTAAAAACTATAAAAATTTATGAAAATATTATACTAGTAGGGGACATAAATATAAATACTATACCCAGGTCAACAGAGACAAGTCAAAAAAGGAACAATAGATTAAACTATTTAAACATGCTATCCATGCATGGCTTGCTACCTGGACATAACCTACCTACGAGATTACATAGCTGTCTAGACCATGTCTATTTAAAAATAAACAAAAATAAGAGCTCCGCCGTTGTTGTCGTACTACAAACAACTATTACTGATCATTCTATGGTCCTACTTAGTCTTTCTAAAATTACAAACAAGAAATGTAGTAGTTCAAAAATTGTCACTAATTATGAAAATGCACTGAAAAACCTAACGGAACAAAATCTTGTAAACTTACTTAAACTAGATAATCCTAATACACTATGTAAGCTATTAATAACGACGATACAAAAATGTCTTGTTGACAACACAATTACTATACGTTTACCTCGGAGTAAACAAATAATAAAACCCTGGATTACACAAGGTATCTTACGCTGCATAAATAACCGAAATAACATGCAAAGAAAACTTCGCAAAGAGCCTTGTAATGAAACACTCAAGATATCTTACAGAAGATATAGGAATCATTGTAATAACCTAATAAAAAAACTTAAAAGAAAATATGATAGAGAACAACTTAATAAATCTTCGAAAAATAGTAAAATTTTATGGAAAACTATTCATAACATTACTAATTATAAAACTACAAGGACACCGAATATGCAATTGCTTCATACGAAAGCTTTACCTACGGAATCAGTTAACTTTGTAAACTCATTTTTTTCTAATATAGGGAAATCTCTAGCTGAAAGTATTTCTAAACAAAATATAACTGACAACCATTCATCTTCTGCTTTTACTCTATCTTCCAGTCAAGTTTCATCTTTTACACTCTTGGAAACAGACCCTAAAGAACTTCATAATGTCATAATGAATCTCAAGTCTGAAAGTGCCCCTGGATGGGATAACATACCTTCTAAATTTCTAAAACTCTCAAAACATATTCTAATTCCTATATTATGCCATCTGATAAACCTATGTTTCTCTAAAGGAATATTCCCTTGTTTTCTAAAGGAGTCGATTGTAACACCTGTCTATAAGAGTGGAGCGACAGACGACATAAATAATTATAGACCTATATCCGTGTTGCCATCTATTTCCAAAATAATAGAAAAAATAATTAATAACCGGCTATTAATATACTTAAATAAATTTAACATACTGTCAAACTCGCAATACGGTTTTAGACAAGGACTTTCTACAGAAGATGCTGTTACAGCAATCTGTAACCTTATTGTGCAACAAGTCGACAGCGGCAAAAAGTGCCTGGCAACATTCCTTGACCTCAAGAAAGCTTTTGATACTGTATCTGTAGATATACTTATAAAAAAGCTGGAAAATATCGGGGTTCGAGGAATGCCACTAGCCCTTCTGACAGACTACTTGTGTGAACGTAAGCAATGTGTAAAAATTGGTGAATTCGTTAGTGATTTAGAGACTCTTAGCTATGGTGTACCTCAAGGAAGCGTACTGGGCCCGACTCTATTCTTGATTTACATAAACGACCTGTGTGACCTCAAAATAAACCACGCGACTATTTTCTCTTATGCTGATGATACTGCTATCGTCTTTAGTGGTACATCCTGGCATGAAGTTAGAAAACGAACAGAAGAAGGACTCGTTAAAATATCTAAATGGCTTACCCTGAATTTACTAACCCTAAATGTCTCTAAAACTAACTTTATGACCTATACTATATATAATAATAGCCAACCCAATCTCGATTTTCGTCTAAAAATACACAAATGTAACCTCAATGACGATTCTTGTGATTGCCCTTACATATATAAAGTCTCAAGTACAAAATACCTTGGAATCATGATTGATCAATGTCTTTCCTGGCATGCTCACATCGAACTCCTTATGAATAGAGTTCGAAAATTAATTTGGATTTTTAAAATTCTTCGTCATGTCGCACCAAAAGATTTAATCAACCAAATCTACTTATCATTAGCACAATCGATTCAAAATTATTGTATACCAGTCTGGGGAGGAGCTACGAAAACAAAGTTTTTGGAACTTGAAAGGGCGCAGAGATCTTTAATAAAAGTTATGTACTTTAAACCCTACCAATACTCGACAGATATGCTCTACCGAGATTCAGGACTACTATCAGTCAGAAAACTCTATATCCTAAACGCTGTTTTAAAATTACATAAATCTCTTGATTACAATCATAAAAATCTCAATAACCGAAGAAGGGGTAGAGTAGCCACTAAAGTTACTACTCGGTCTAGGTTTGCATCGCGACAGTATGCGAAGCAATCTACCTATATCTACAACACTATTAATAAAGCTTTGAACATATACCCTATGAATAATTATAAATGTAAAAAAATCCTCCATGAATGGCTATTGACATTAAGCTATGAGAAAGTTGAAAAACTCCTTGAAATCATTTCGTAACATACACTTACACAAACTCATCAATTCACTCTACACACACATACATACACTCACTCACACCTAGTTGGGTACTCCTGATATAACCATGCTCCTGATAAGACGTTCAAGAGATCAAGAGCACCCTCACTCTACAATTATAAACTTAAGTTTAAAGTTTAAATTATAAATGTCTATCATGATCTAACCTAGTACCACGGAAGAGCGAGACACTCTAACACAGGTATCTGCATACTTAAAAGAGAGTCTCAAACCCATGAAATGTATTATAGATTAAGTTTACTGAAATAAAATATTTGTATTTGTATTTGTATTTGTATTTGTATGTGAAATGTTTTAAGTTAGAATTTATGTTATGTTGAACAGTTAAGTTTTGAGTTAGTTACATTGTTTTGTTTTTAAGTATTTTCTGAGTATTTATATGATTTCTCATTTGCAATCTTAAATTGCTAAAGCAATGTAATATTGAGAGGGGGTGTTAGGTTAAACTCCTTAAAGTATTCTGTATAAATACTCTATAGTTAATACCAACGATTTAATATTTACTGTGACGTATTGACTTTGTAACTGTTGTCATTGCTCTATGTCTTACGTTATAAAAATTATGTACCAAAATGTGAATTGAATAAAACTGCAAGCATTTGCAATAATAATTGTATTTCTTTCGCCGCCAATTCTTCTATAATATTAAGACTACTACCAAGGTAAGTATCATAAAATCAATAATTTATTCGTACTCGGTGCTCTCTCTAATGTCTGATTTTTTAATCTCACTGTAGGTGACATAATGAATTAGGTTTTGAAAATGTAGTTTGTATAAGCATTCAGACTAATGATCCTTATATGGGTATTAAAACATTGACCCTGAGCCGTAAACAGTAATATTATTCGCAATATTATTATCCAAACACATTATAAATGTATTTATTTTATATTATGTATTAATTACTGATGTTTTTCCCATTCATCGCTATAATGCTTTCGTTTACAGATGAATTAGTTTTTGAAAATCTAATAGCTTTGTGTAAGCATTCAGACTAATGATCCTTATATGGATAAACAATGGCCCTGAGCCGTAAACAGTAATATTATTCGCAATATAATTACACATACACATTATAAATGTATGAGCTACTCATAAATACTGATGTATTTCCAATTCATCGCTATAATGCTTTCGTTTACAGTATTTTCCTATAGACACAGTGCCTTTTAATTTGATTTTTATACTAATTTAGAACAAAGTAAATATGTATTACTTTATTGACTTGTTATTTTGGCTATACTGCAGTTAAGATAAATTCAATGGAGATAATTATTCCCAGAAACGAAATAACGTGAAGCAAATAGTGTGGTCCACTTTATTTCCCAGATTGTGCTTCAACATATAAACCTCACACCTGTCAAATAAAAAATTGAGGTCAATTTTTTATTTGAACTTCTAGAAGTACTTAGCCGTAAAGGCGACCAGTTGCCCCTCAGTTTTTCTTATCTTTAGTAGCCCAACTGGCGAAAAATTGCCTACGTTGGCAACACCACTAATCAGTAGTGGTATGTTCCATTAGTCGCTAAGAACGTTATATTCGATAATTTTGATCACATTGCGTCTATGGTTGTGATCTCGTGATCGTTTGTAAGGGTATGTTCCATTTGTCGCTAAGAACGTTAATTTCGATAATTTTGATCACATTTGCGTCTGTGGTTGTGATCACTGTGATCGTTTGCAACTGTCATCCCCTGTTCCATTTAGGATAAGAACGCTAAGAATGCCACTAAAATTTGCTACTTCTGTCACTTTTGACATTAGATGTAGGGAATTCAAACTGTTCCAGTAGCCATAAAGTAACTTTGTATATACTGAAATAGAGACCAAACTTGACATCCCTAGGTGTTAATAGATTTTTTTTGATGACGTCACGGTTAGTAATGTCTGTATATAACAGATGGCACTAAAAAATATAATAAAAAAAACAGTGCTGCCATCTGTTTTTCATAAATGCTCATCCCGGTTACGTATGGTTGATACTTTGTACCTATATTTATTTAAATATAGATATATCTACAAGTTTTTTATAGATATACTATATATTTAATGCCTAATATTAACCTGTTATCCTATAAATTACTTTCAAGGAACGCGTGAAGATCATCAACTCTTAAATATGGACCAAATCACCAATGCTTCCTGCCACGGGTCGAAACATATAGCATCAAAAGTAAAAGCAGTATTAAGATCCAGCCAAAAACCTACAATGAGCTTGATAACTAAATACAAAAGTCTATAAGTTTAAGTATGTTTTATTATCCTAATTTATCTACTTGCAACTATACATAACAAAAAAATATCTTTCCACCTCATTGTAAAAATATCGTATATGGCACCATAACAACGTCCCTATATGATCACAGCCAGCATAAAAAGAATGCACCATTCACAGCTAACTTTAAACTAAATAAATTTAAATTTCTGGCACAGAAAGTAAACAAATCGGCAAGATGCAAAATCAAATAGGAATTGGCTATAGGAATTAGGGATGCTCACCATCGATTCAAATCGATAATATAATTATATCAATAATGCACGAGACTAAAATTTCGTGAATTAATTATTTCGATTTGAATTGAATTATTCTTATTTCTTAATAGAAGCTTAAAGTAAAACAAGCCGGGCAACCAAATTAATTTGCTGATAAGCCTTTTCCTTTTTTGAATCCAAGGCAGAATAACATATAAATTTAGTTTGTGGGGACATTGGAGGGCTCGTCTGGGCTTATCACCTCGAAGTTGTACCTCTCAATACATAAATTAAACATATTAAACCAGTTCCAGTTAGTAAACTCGATTTCCCATCGGTGAGTATTTTGATTTCTATCCGTTGTAAGTTTTACCTTTAATTAATAATATTAGTCTATCATGTATCGTGATATTTTTTCTTTACTTTTATTATATTCGTATTTCTACGAGTATATTAGTCACACCTCTATTGTCTCTTTATTTGAAATCACGTCAGATTTGTGTTTTTGCCATAAAGTAAATTTTGTATATTTTTGTACAGCGGATTTTAATAAATATCTTCGTATAGTAGCAGTACGATGTATATGTACACCCCACACGCTAGGATACGAGAATTATTTGTTGGGTCTCTTCTTCTGTATCAACGGATAAAAAGTTTAATTCTGTAAACTCCGCAAAGCCCACACATCCAATTCAATTCCCCGTTGCTAAATAATTACTCGTTTTTAGTACTAAACACATCACAATCAGTAGTAGCACTGGCAGGATTTTCTCCACTTGAAAGTGATCAATTAATTGAAAGCTCAATGCCAGCAAAAAATTACATCAATGAGGATCGTACTCAAAGTAA
Organism: Plagodis pulveraria; assembly: GCA_963890685.1. Taxonomy (NCBI): domain Eukaryota; kingdom Metazoa; phylum Arthropoda; class Insecta; order Lepidoptera; family Geometridae; genus Plagodis; species Plagodis pulveraria. The sequence continues at coordinate 11,776,270 of OY982956.1, forward strand.
GTATATGTATTTGGTTCTAACAATACGATCACAATTACTTGCAGCTCGCTCGCAGAAAAGTAATACCAAATGTTTACTTGTCATTTTATTTTACCGGAAAAAGGCACAGCACAGCACAATACCAGCCGGGAAGTAGTCATGAACCATCTTGAGATAGAATTCACTCCATTTTAAGATTGCACTAAATGTGAAAATGTAACTTTGGGACATTCTGATTATATACGGAGGAGAGTATGCTCAAGGATGGCTATGCACACCCAGCGATAAAATAACAAATGTTGTATCAAATATACAAGACATCGTTTATAATATAAAAAATGAAAATGTACAAAAAAACCCTTTGTTTAATATTAATTGATTTTAATGATATTGGGTGCCATGAACATAATAGGAAATTACAAATATTTCTTTTAGACTTCTGTAAACGATTTTTCTTGCATAATTTTTGCAAAGACATAAATAAAATATTAAATGGCAAGCGACCATTAGAAGAAAATGATGATAATGTTAAAACGAGAGCAATGACAATATTTAAAAGATCACATAAAAAGAAAAATTGAAAGAGAGCATGTTCCCTCATAGAACTTAAACGATTCTGCTACTGATTTGTTCGAATTTAGCATTCGATCACTAACTAAGGGATTCCAACCCTAATTATCACATGGGAAATGTCTGACACCTGTTCTTTTTTTTTATTAAGGTATTGGCCTATGTCTTATTTAAGTTAATGCATTGCCATATGTATTAACTAATTTCTCCATATTGTATAACAACGCCATCTGTTATTTAACGAAATCCCTAAATTTGAGTGCTATGCTACAAAATATAAAATACGTTAGAGAAATGACTTTGTGTGTATGTCAGGTATCTGTTTTATTTGTTTGCATTACATGCTGTCATTATTTCACATAATTATTTATGAGATTGTATGGTCTGCCAGTAGCCTCATAGCGTTTATGGCGAAAATAACTCCAAGACCCATGTGGAAAAATTTTTGGGAGTGTGATCGTTTTTAGCGAATCTCACTCAAATGGTACGCACCCTAATCTGAAGAAGCCCGGCGGGCCGATCACGTATTTCTGTAGCTATCAGACAGTTGATGCTATCAAAGTTTTGTAGCAATCGATATTATGCGATCATGTATCTTGTAGCATTCAAATATCAATGTGTATTAGAGGTGTGTCGCTCTTCACGGAAACGACTCAGTGAGTCGTTTCTTTAAACTGATGCACTGATTCGAATCTTTAACATCGCTTCAAATGAATCATTCGCTCAATTGCATCTCGGTTTCAATCGGCACGCGGCGCTCACTGATACGATTGAGTGAGATAGACTGTTCGAAGCGCGTCGGGTCGCGCAGTCGCGGTCGCGTCGGAGATCGCCGACCACCGCGCCGTCTCCCTCACTTATTCACTACTAGTGGATGACTGAGAAAGACGGAAACACTAGCTCACCTACGCACGCATTACGCGTAAGGAAAGATGACCTGTTGTTATTGTTTAGTTGACCTTTGTTTGCGGATAAAAAACCGGATTACGTTGGATCTGCAATTTTCTGCTGTATTAGAAAACTATTAAGTGTTACACCCTCAAGTAGAAAATCTGTCGCCGCGCACCTAACGGTGTGTTACGGCAGCTTTCCTTGAGAGCCAGTACTTCTAGGTTAGCCTTTACAAAATCTTCGACCACGTCATCAGGTGAGATAGTGGTCAAAGGCTAACCTATCAGGCATAAAAAAGCGTATACACTTTTAAAAAGATGTTTAATAGACTTTTACTTCATAAAAATAGTGAGTAAACTGAGTTGAACTGTAAATACATAGGTAATTATTATAGAAAAAGTTTTTTTTTTAAAATCGATTTCTGTGGAAGTTTCAGACAAATGAAATTAATAAAATAAAAAAACTAACACAATATTATAAACTTTACATAATTTCTCAAACAAGGTCAATAAAAACGATTCATGAAGGTTATTTAATTTATTTGCGCTAGTAAATCGAGTTTAGAGTCACTGATGCAAATGATGCAAATGAATCACTCTACTGATTCGAATCTTTGAACTGATCCAGATACAAATGATACAGTCTCAACAAAGATACGTTTTTGCCGGCACTAATGTGTATCTATCGATAAATTGCAAAGTGAAGTTGATGCGAATCATTGGCTATCTGACCAATTTAAATGGCGCCATCTACTATGAACGTCAAAATAAACAAGGCACAACTTTATTCAATAGTATAATACTTTTATGTCTCTTTCTAACCGGTGATTGATACAGAAACTGTCATTAAAAACAATATAACCTATTCCCGCGAAGCGAATTGAAATTGTGAATAGTAATATAATGTTGTGAGCTTTGACTTCAATTCAAGAAAGAACTTGTATTGTGAAGAGGTATGTACTTATCATGGGTCATTAAACATTTTTCTCAATAGAATAATTACGCAGGATAAGTGTGACCGTACTCACTTGTGATTCTTTCAAAGCTATGGCGCCAATTCGAAAGGTTTCGAACCGCCAGCTGCAACTGTTGGTGGAGTTGGCGGTGCAAAACACCGAAGTGGCGCTAAACTCCTGCCGTGGTAGCGGACCTCTTGGTCACCAGCGGCAATTTTATGTCCGTCCCCGTGTCTCAAACTATTTCCATACCAAAGTTCATCCTAATCGGTCCAATAGTTTCAGAGCCTATTCAATGCAAACAAACAATCAAATCTTTCCTCATTATTATATTAGTTTAGATTGTTTTAGCCGTTAAACTCTGAACATTGTTACCATAAGATAATACAACGTGGGCTATTTATGGTTTTATTAGGATCTAAGTAATCAACTTATTTGAACCAATAGTTGTGCATGTAATTTTCAGCTACATGATGACCATAATTATCTTGGGCCTTCCTCTCAAATAGAGATGGTGGTAGAACCGTTGCATGCCGTGGAATAAGACAGCACAAGTAAGTTTCTTAGAATGTATCCAAATCAGTTAATTATCAAAATATCTACAGTAAACATTGTTTTAAAAATAATAATGTTCCTTTTGAACAAACTGCTACTACATAGTATCTTTATTCAGTGCTGCTACTAAGCGAAACATGCTTACAAAATTACAATGAATATAAATTTAAAAACTGAGCAGAGTGAAGGCAGCTTCATCAATCATATACCCCTTAGCTTAGGACAGAAATATGGCATTGAAAGAAAGTTCAAAAATGTTAACACTCAGTTTAAGTTATGTTATAATATATAATTGAATAAAAATCAGTCAGAGGTTAAAAACTATTTATTGAATTCACAAAGCATTCTCACAGTCTACCATAATTGACGCCTAGTAATTTTGACCTAAGTAACTAATGACATATCAAATACAGAATCAGAAATACTGATAGAGATGCCAACAACCATACCCATACAACCAGCTGAGCCGACACTAGGTACATGTTACATTGGCTGTTAAGATATTCAACTCATTAAGTAGAAGACTTGGATGGTAGACAATACCATCCATTCTACTTCCATACCACCTACTATCTCAAGATTAGTATTTCTGAATTGTTAGTTTTAAAATGGATTTTAACTGGAATTATCAAGTACAAGTTCCTAGGTACAAAGAAGGATCTAGTGAAATTTAGTGCAGTTAGTATGTTGTACACTTCAGAGCAAATCTTAATGTTTTTTAAAGAATAAAATACAAAAACAGAAAATATTATACAAATTTTTAATTGTGATAATAATATATAATACATTTTGCTGTATCATCTCAAAACAGAGGGATCAGCCGCCCCCAGCCCTCAGTCTCTGGGCAAAGACCAAGCTGTGGTAGCCCAAGAACCAGTAACTAAGAATGGTTTATTAATTAGGAAAATTTATTCCTCATACCAAAGATTATTTTATGATCTTTTTAATCCAAGTACTTATTTAAAATTGTATTTATGTTAATACCTTTATTACAGGTCACGATGCAAACGTTCCTCAGTGGGCATACGACCTAGAAGAACACCGGATTGCCACTGAAGAATGTATTGCAAGTGCTGTGGAAAGGATAGAGGGCAGGCTGAGTGTGGTTGAGAGGATAGAGGGCTGGTTGCAGAAAATTGCCGCGTCACGAGATGAACTTAATAATACAGTTACTGCGGGGTGGTCAGCAATCATGAGCTGTACTCATGACTTTCATTCATAAGTGATGATGTGTTTGAAGTTAGTATACCTACAGGAAACTGGCTAAAAAAATATTGAGAATAATAGGTAGCATTAATGTTGCTAACCGCAGATGGACAGTTTTATACAATTTCAAAGCGATTAGCACTTAATATTGTACAGAGCCAAATGCGTTTTCTAGGATGTAACCAACACAACATAACCTGCCTTTTGTATTTTTTGGCATCTTTCATAGTGTGTAATTTTATGCAGAATAAAACTTAAAAATACAAGTCTGTTTACAGAAAGAAAATTCAATTTGCATTGGGCTTTTTATTAGGTATATGGAAAGGTTTGTAATTTAGTCTCCAAATGCTTGCCAAAATTCTACTTCTGTAAAGTAACATGTCGCTGTCATGTTAAAGATACAAGATTATTATAAACTTATTGTAACAAGTTGTTAATATTATTAAAATATATACTTATATTTAATGAAAATATTCCATAATTATGGAAATGTGCTTGTGTTTACAAACTATATTATGTGATGTGAAGTTTTAAGTTGTGCTTGCAAAGCTGCATGTAATTGTTTAATATAAAGTTCTAATAACATTACTGTTAATTAATACTTAATGTATACTTAAAAATAATATATATGTATAGTAACTCTGAGGTCCTTTATTGTATTTTGTTATTATTGTTTGTTAGGTCTTACAAAGTCACACAACAGGAAATTTAAAATTTATATGACACTAAGCCAGTTATGTCTTTTTAGATGATAGATTATATACCTAATAAAACTTAAAAATATTAATTTTATCTTGGTTTTATTTCAAGAACATCTTACATAAAAAATATACTTATTTTCAAGATAGCATTCCCAACAGCCTAAACACACAGTAAACAATATTCGTGGAATGGTCTTATAGAGTACATCAGTCATTGTAATCAGTCTGCATGCTGATGTGCAAATATATTTATACAAGTTTGTCACAATAACTTACTAATTCCTTAATGTCATAAAAACAATTATGCAAGAGCCAGTCACTTATACATTTCTTAAATGTATGTCCTAATAATAAAAACTCTTGGAAGCTTGTTATACAAATATAGTAGAACTCTGTTGGAAACAAGTTAGCCCGCAGGAAGACTGCCACTATACCTATTTCTACAGCCAAGTAGTAATGCTCGCATTACTGTGTTCCGGTTTGGGTATTTAGAGGCTATGAATCCTTCACTGCTGCCGTCTTGCTGCCCACAAACTTTGGACCAGCATGGTCCTTGTGTCTGATTCAGCATTATCAGCAATCGTCAAATCTTGCTGACTGCATTGTAGGGCCTCTCAATCATCATGGGAGAGCTGGGGTACTGGGCCATTGTGCGCATTGGCAATGTTATGTAGTACAACACATGCCTTCACTAGCTTTCCTAGGAGTATAGTGAAGCACACGATGTGATAACAAACACCGCCATCGAGCTTTCAGAACCCCAAAGCACCGTTCCATAACATTGCGTGCACGGTAGTATAAATGAGTGTAGTGCTCTTCAGAGGATCCTTCTGCTGCTCTCAAGATGGGGGTCTATGAGAGACAAACTCGTTGTTGGGTTGCTAGAGTCTCTCATTGTTCGTCTCGAGATTTTGAGGAGCTTTTTGCGCCGCTCTTCGCCCGCCAATGCCAACAAAAAAGTTCTCGACATAGGTAATTTAGCTAAAACGGAAAATATAACAATATTATTTTTTCTACAGTAGTTATTTAAATACCTACGTTAACATATGCAGTAATTTCCTATTTATATTCAGCATAATCACTGCAATATCTTAATTTTGTAATTTACTTTTGGCTGTAGCTAATGATTTCTATACTTTGATACAACCCAATACTTGTATCAATGAAGATTGCGATTGCTACAGACACTGTCATTCTAATTGATATTGACTGTACGTGATCGCTATTTCATACAAAACAGTATCTATCGATAGATACAAGATACGTCAAACGAGGCTCTGTAGCTATCAAGATTTCTTTGCTACAAGATCTGTCAAATTATGGATACGTAATCGGAAAACTGTCATTTTTGATTGTTGCAATCAGCAGTTCATTGCTACAGAAGATACGTGATCGGCCCGCGGGGACTATGTATTCTGGGGTGCGTTCCTGCAAGCCTTCGGCAAAGACAAATTTTGGTTTAACCGTGGATACACGCCAAAGAGAAAAGTAATATATTGGGAATACATACATATTACATTGATACACACCATTCCAGCACTCCAACCGAGCTTATTTTGATCCTAACATGATTTGATCATTCCCGTTCCGGGCGACCTGTCCCAGTCAATTATGCTCTTTTTCTAATATTTGAATTCAAATTCAAATAAATTTATTCATGAATCGGCCTTTGCTAGCTGTCAAATGTGACAGATTCTTCAATAAATAATAAATTGTATAAAAGCTAAGCGAAGGATTAGTGATTGTTATGCTACCATTGCTTAATTACATAATGAGCCCCATTTCCAAAACATGCAGAAAATATTTTATTACTTAAAAACCTCCCTGTCAATTTCATATTTTGACAGCATCTCTTAAGGTCGTTCCAGGGGCGCGTCCCTGCAAGGCCGGGCCAAATATTGGTCGAGCTAGATTTGCTGAACACACCGAGATGCCAATAAATAAAAAAAAGTAATCTGAAGATTATCGAGTACCTAGTAGTAGTAGTACCTATGTATTAGCCGCTGATAATATATTTGTCACCGGTTTATTGTACTAACCGTTAGTTTATAATAAATTTAGTTATATTATAAACTGTCGATAGATTATGAATGGAAACCAAAAATTTACAATATAACGTTTACATTTTCTTAAGATTAGAAACTGACCATGTCCAGCAGTAAAATTGTAATTATGTTGATCAACAACAATTTACCATAACCCTACGAAAGTATTACAGTGGACATAAGCAAAATACGTAGTACAGATTTCAAATGTATAATTTTTTGGCTTATGTTTAACTTACCACCAGATATAGTAACATATAACAGACAAAATAGTAAAATATCACGAAAATTAAACCCGCATTTCATATATAAAAATAAATTCTTGTTGCGCATCGTAGGCCGCTGCCGCGGCACGCGCGCTACACTCGCTCGGCTCGCGCGTTGTTATGGTCACAAGTAACTTAACGCTCCTCCTCGCTTCGCTCGTCGTCGCACCTAAATATGACTTTACCCTACACTAAATTATATTTATCCCCTCGGTAAAATATAGTGATCATTTACTACATTTATGGTGTTCGATTACAATTTTTGGTAAAAGAACTACGGGTATGAAAGCATTTCATGGTGGTCATTATTTTAAATCCCTAAGTTTTTTATGTACAAACTCGAAATGATTATGCTTTTTTTGTCTCACTATTATTTTTCTTCGTAACTCTATGAAAGGAATACCTTTAACGGCGACCAATCAGAGGACGATTCACAATTTCGCAGGCGATATATTGTCAGACAGAGCAGTAATTGGTGCATTTATTTGTAATCTGAGGGGTTATAGATAGTTAGATTATAAACTGCCAGCTAGACATGGTCAGTTTATAATCGAAAATGTAAGCGTTAGATTGTAAATTTTAATGTTCGTTCACAATCTATCGACAGTTTATGATCTCGCTAGATTTTTTATAAACTAGCGTATCGTACAATTATCTGGTGACATATTCACTAGATAACAAAACATTTCTATTGTTACGAATTTGATACCAATATATCAGCTATCGATAAATAATAATAAAATAAGCGATGATCTACAAAACATTCCGATTATCATTGAATTGTACACCAAGCTACCTAGATATAAAGACTACGTACCTACATATTTATTCGTAGTTTAAAGACCATTTTTATGTGCTTACGTTCATTTTCTGAGCGCCGTGACATATTGCAGCAACTTGTTCTTTGATGGTGGCCTTCTATTTAACGTCTTATAGCACAGACATATTATTTAGTTGTGGACTTCTTCCGTAAGTCTTATACTTTCCGAGATATTCCATCTTATTTTAATTTCAGCCGGATTGTCCACTGTTTAACACAGCCTCCCCCATTAAGGGAGGGTTTGCCTTGGCAAGCGTCTTGTAAGATAGCAGCTCCTCAGAAGGCACTGCTGCCCACCTTACGCTATTTTCCTTAATCGCCACTTACGACACCCACAGGTAGTAATGGGGGTGAAATTCTAGCCCGGCACCCTACGGGATGTTGTAATTTTAGTTGGCAGACATTTTCATGTAATGGGATTTCTCCCATAATCAGGTTAAGCCCCTCTTCACTTTTGCTATAAATTAATATAACCTCCCACGACTCCTTCTGGGAGAAAAAACACCCGACCCATCTATCGCTTATAGTTTCCTTGATATAAGGATTTGCTTTTTTTTTTGGGCGGTTTTGATAAACGACAAACAGCGTGATGTTTAGTCTTGTACATCATCCTTAAGTCTTATAGTTCCCTAGATACACCATCCCATTTTACTTGGTAGGTGTTTATTTTTACGGATTTTATTTTACCCATACTCAGTTTATCCCTTCTTAATTTGTTTTATACACTACTTTTACCTCCCACGACTCCTTCTGGTAGAAGAAACAGTCCATCTAGTTATGAATCGCAATTAATTGTAGTTTTTCATCACCTACCTATGCCTAAGTCATAGTTTTCGAGATATGGCATCCAAATTTACCCTTATGTAAGAAAATGTGAAACCGTAAGTGGGTAGTTTTAAAAAAAATTACGTTTTTGTCAAAGTTTAAAAAAAAGTCTTGGAACTGGTTTGTTTTGACGGCATTTAGGTTTTATGTAAAAAAATGTGTTTATACTTGAAACTGAACTGGCTATAACCAATAAGACACAGGCTAATTAGATATCAGCAGGTGCGATTAGGAAAACCTTGATTCCAATGTAAGCTTCAAGAATTATCATTTTGAAGCGCTTGTAGCGAAGTTTACTTAGCTGTTCTTAACCGATCAGCAAAATTTAGCAACGTCGCCCGCGTACATGAGTTGGATGGATGACCGCTAGTGACATTACTACTGAGGGCTTCCGCGCTTCGGAGGGCACGTTAAGCCGTCGGTCTCGGTTGTTATCTTTAGGATGACAGTCGTTATAGCATGGTGGTAGGGCAATTTGCGAATGCCCGCCTGGCTAGCTACAACCCAAGTAGAAAATCTGTCCCCAAACACCTAACGGTGTGTTCCGGCAGCTGTCCTTGATAGCCAGTAATTCTAGGTTAGTCTGAACAACATCTTCGACCACATCATCACTTACCATCAGGTCAAAGGCTAACCTATCAGGCATAAAAAAACACCTGCTGGGCCCTGACAGGGTAATTAAAAAATGACTGTTATGTTGTCATAAGCCAAATATTTTTATTCAGCAAGGTTACACCGCCTCCAAACCAAAGCTGACCCCTTGTATTATAATCCAATTAATTTTTAACCAGAACTGATAATATGAACAAAAGTTATTGCAGGCAGGAAAAAGAGAACTTATCGTGGTGTTCGGATAGTCAAGGAATATTCAATATGACAGGTGAAGGAGAAATTATTGTTTTCAATCATAGATAAATATAATATTATCTCTTTTCTGTGCTTACAATAATTAAAAAAAATATTTTCTCTATATTACAAAATTAAAAATTTACGAGAGAAAAAAAATATAGTCATGTGCGGGATTCGAACCCGGGGTGGATACCCCTATAGCCGGGGTATGCTCTGACCTCTTGAGCTATCATGACAATGACGCATAACTCCATTTTTTCCTCTCGTTCTTTATTTAACCATCGTATTGGGATGGAGCGACACCTATAGTTCAACTTACGTTGTACTACAAACAAGACCAATTTTGCAACTGGTTTTAAACTTGCAAATGATGACGCAAGCTTATAATATGTTTTAGGAGCAGGCGTTATTGCAAACATAACTATATAAAAAAAAACTTTATCTCTACTCTCATGATTTCCTCGTGGTAACACGAATATTGAAAATTGAACTGGAATTAATCATGTGTTTAATTTAATTTTGTTGATTTCTAATGCAGAATTACTCATTTTAAACATTCCCAAAAAAACTCGTTCCTTGAACACGCAGGTTAACGAGAAATGACTACAAATTTAAATTAGCATTCGTACTCCGAAAGCTGTAAAAAGCACTTGCCTTGCTTATGCTTCAAAATCGTATCCTAGAAGGTGTGATGTCTAAAGCTTGAAAAATATTAACCATGACTAAAAAGTCACTGGAATGTGGATTCGGCAATTTTTTTAAAACTACCCAAGTAGCGTTAAGTTAAAAAAGAAATAAGGTACCTAATCACCTCAACAATGCCAGCCATTATTTTGCTCAGGAGATTCGGAAAGGTTGAATAAGAAAAGAATATGCGTAAAAAAGCATCTTTTAGCATTCCCGTAACATGTAAAGTGAAATATAGGTTGAAAGATGCTCCTAGGTCTCCGTGACATAAGAAACCAAAAAGTTTAAAATCGAACCAGAAAACGATTTAGCAACGGAAGTTCACGGATTTATTGTACGAGCTTACAACCTACCAATACTGGTTCGAAAGGTGTAGAAGGGCTCGCAACATTGATAGTACTGACTTAACTTGAACATGAAGTGGTGCTGAAAGGGGAGTTGCAGATATTTTTAATAGACATCTGAAAAATTAAGAAATTCTCTGGGGTAAGTTCAGATCTTCAAACAACTGCACGTAAGGTGAACGAATAAAATGTGACTGGGCAGCGCAAGCCACTGAAGTCAATTGGCGGAATGGTTAGAACAAAATAGCATCACAGTCGTCGGTTTGTTGCCAACAATTTAAAAACTCATAGTAATTAAACAACATTAAACGGTTTAAATCGCGTATATTTATCATTATTTTTGTCCTGACGTTTCAAACACTTTGCAGTGATTGTGGTCACGGGGTGAAAATAATGATAAATATACGCGATTTAAACTGTTTAAAGGTGTTTAATTACTATGTGTAATAATCGCGAAAACGTAAGACAACATTACTTTAAAAACTGCTTTATTTGGAGGTAATTTAACTTATCCGATTTTCATCATATCATACGTTCTTACCCCTGTGCACCTTATATTTGTTAAGACTTCTAGACCAATCATGGTCTTTTTTGTTGGGTAGAGTATACTTCGAAGTTAGTCCCATTTGAATTTAATCAAATCGGTTAAGTAATCAGCAAAACTGCTTAGCAGTCATTCTAATATGGATTATTTTATTAAATTACGTTTTTGAACTCAACGGTACTTACGTTTGAACATAATTTTCATTTTGACATCTGTTACTTAAGACTAATCAACTTTGCAAAAACTTGATTGGTGGTAGGTCATTTTACGAATGCATGCATGGCTAGCTACCACCCTCAAATAGAAAAACCTGTCGCCAAGCATCTAACGGTTGTAACCTTTTCTTTTTGTATGGGAGTGGCTTATTAAAACAAATATGTTCGGTGGAAATTTTAAGTCTTTAATAATATTATTTTCCTTTATTATCTTTATCACACAGTGATACAGATACAGTATTACAGAGTATTCAGACTAAGAACTACTATGGTAACAGTACAGGGAGAGAACACCATTCACTAACTTCAAATTTTAATGTAAAGGTTAGTTTAATAGAATTTAGGGCGCCTCAGCTAGTAAATGGATATCTTCCCAGGTTGAAGCATAAAAGCCACGGCTAGAACTTACTAGTTAATTTTCACATTAGAACACTAGAGATCTCAGGGGTGAGTTTTTACCTACATTATCACTACTTGCGACCAGTTATTTTGTGATTTCTTAGATTTAATTGTTTAGTAGGGACGGACTAAAAAGAAAAGAGGGGTGGGTAGAGAGGTGAATCTCTCTAGCCACCAATACCAAATAGCTTGCTCAGATCAGCCGTACCGCCACAGCCCACTGGATATCAAGCGGCCGCACCCTGCCTTGACCATGTGTTCAGACGAAGACGAGTCGGTGCACGCGGTAGGTAGTCCCCGGAAGGGTAGGAGACCACCGCAATGAGTTTCAGGGGTAAACTAAGAAACCCTGGCAAAGACAAAAAACCGACTTAGTTTCCATGTAAATTGACAATATGGATGTACCAAAATCTAATTGTACTTAGCACTCACCCGATTTGGGGTTCCTTGGTTATAGGAAAAAGAGCCTGTAGGTTGAACAGGATACCGGCAGAATGCCGACACCGACGCAGTGTGGAACGCTTCTTACAATGGGAATCGACTTTTCAGGTGGCGTAAAGTACACGCTCAGAAATTGTAGGTGTCGGTTCTAGTTGACGCTGCTGCCTCACTCGCCGAAATTAGGTATCAATTTCCTTCTGTGATAGCGGTCGTGGACTCCTCGACCTCGTCGTAGCAAAATGGAGTCGCTCTCGCGGTTCCCCCTCTTCAGAAAATCAGCCAACTCATCGCCGATGACGAATTTTTCGTCCATCGACAAAAAACTAATCAGTTGTCATACGACTGTTGACACTGACATTAGATAATTCAATATTATGTTTTTTTTTTAGACCACAATAGTTTGTGTCCTCAATAATATAGAGCAGTCGGGAAGTCTGTAAGGCACCGGCGAGAAACCAGCCGTTACACGGTGTGTTCCAGATGCTGTCGTTGAAAACTAGGTTAACTTGAACAACATCTTCGAATGCATCATTATTTACAATCAGGTGAGATAGAGGTTAAAGGGTACCCTAACAGCAATAAAAACATTTAAAATAAGAATGCATTTAAAAAAATCCATATCCTTTATTGCAATAAATTAATCGAACACATGCCTACAATATTCCCCGAATCTAAAATATTCAAGCTTTCAAAGTTGAGTCCAATTCTCCATTTGCCTGTAATTCTTTGATTATGTCCAGTCCACCAATGAGCTCACCCTTGACATACAGTTGAGGGTATGTGGGCCAGTCTGAATACTCCTTCAGTCCTTGACGCACCTCTTCATCTGTTAATATATCAAATGTATCATATGGCACTCTGTAACAAATAAGAATGACCTAACAATCTTTTGCTAGCAGCAGTGGATATAATAATAATTTATTTTCTCAGCTAAAGTATAATTCATAAGGTTGAACTGGCCGATCACTTCACCATACAAACGTCGAAGGGTGATCACTCCCTTATTTTAGATTTCAGGTTCATAACTAAGCATGATACCTATTTATCTCTTCATTATGTAGGCTTGTATCGGCGCCGATTTGTAAAAAAATCTTAACTTGAAAGTTATATGCCTCGAAACATCCGTATAATACCATGAATTTTAACGCATGTTCAGCAATCCCTAAAAGTATTTCCATAGACGCACAGCTTAGTTCGTGATCATTTTGGATAACTTTTTTAAAATAAATACATGCAGTATAGTTAATTTATAAACACCCTAGAGCCAAAGGTCGGACCACGAATTTTAGCGCATGTTCAGACGCAAATAAACTACTTATAAAACATGAAATCCCTAAAACTATTTCCATAGATGCATAGATTAATTCGTGATCATTTTGGATATTTTTTTTAAATTAAATACATGCAGTAGTTAATTTATAAACACCCTAGAGCCAAAGGTCGGCACATATAGTTTGCGCGCTAGTTTTTGTTCAAAATATTGGGCATATCATTTCAATAGTTCCATTCCGCTGCTGTGAGGATAGCGGGCTTTCGGGAGTCAAGCACATGCATACGCATGCAAATGCTTGAGTCCCATTCCGCATGGAAGGGTATATTTTGCGAATGCCCGCCTGGCTAGCAACCACCCTCAAGTAGAAAATCTGTCGCCAAGCACCTAACGGTGTTTTAACATTGTTAGGTTTGCAATAACGCCTGCTATGCGGATTACATTACAAAATCAATTGGTTAGAGCATACTGCGGCTCAAGGGGTGGATGGACGCGGGTTCGAATCCCGCACATGACTTAAATTTTTCCTATCGTATATTTGTGATTTTGTAACCCAACGGTGTGTTCCGGCAGCTGTCCTTGAGAGCCAGTGAAATTACAGGCACATGAGACTTAACAACTATGTCTCAAGGTGACGGGCGCAGTGCAATTCGTAACTTGTGACGAAATGCATCTGTTATAGGCAGAGGTCCGCTTAACATCAGGTGGGCCTCGAGCTTGTTCCGTCACAATATCATAAAAAAAAAACAAAGAACGCACACTACCCTACGTCACGTGCGTGCCGCCACCGCTGTGGCCGCGCCTTGATCATAGAACATAATAATACTTGGTTAAACATTAGAGTTAGTGCGTGATTAGGATTACTGATTAGCGTAGATACAATACGGGTGTGTATATGCGCTAGCACTATCTTCTTACTAGCTACTCATCACTGAGTATTACCCTTCCCCACATATATATAGGTCAAATAGCATGCTTGTTGCTTCGCCCGCTGATAAGTTCGAGCCGTCGTCGGCAAGTACATCCTTAACTTATAGATGTATACTATCTATACCTATGTACATTACATAGGTACTTATTATGGGACAAGGTAACATTGTTATATAATATAATACTAGGCTAAAATGGTTTTCTGTTTATTATTATGTTACAATATTGACGTGCAGAATCTACATTAAGAATACTCTTGTACCGTAGATTCTGCATACCCTTCAATGTTCAAGTAAATATTTTTATGACATAAAAATATCTGAAAATATCATCATCGTCCTACCCCTATCCTACCCCTATCCAACTCATGTAGGGTCTCTACAATAGGTCTTAGTCTTCTCTAACAACACTAGTAAATTTTTTTTTACAATAGTAGTAAAATACTTTATTTAAAAAAAAACATTTAGAAAAGATTTTGCTTCAATATATGTATAGCCGACCGCCTAGCTTGCCTCATGCAGCCTTACTGGTCCAGTGACACAATTTAATGCCGCACATAGGTTCATGGGTCAAAAGTTTAAATCCAACAATTGATAGCTACCACCATTGATAGATCACCAATCACCTATTGGTGGGCCCCCGGAAGCTGTTTTTGAGATCATATAAAGCATGGGAACAGCCCCATTTTAAGTTAAGCATGTTAACCAGCGTCAACCATATCATCACTTGACAAAACTTGAGATAGTGGTAAAAAGTCTAACCTTTCGGCTCTAAAAAAAACTCCATGGCAATGCTATGATTGGCAGTGCATACATGCTACTTCTGGAGTAATAAGAGTAGATGCTAAGGAGCCCTGTTGAGATTCTAGTATGCAGCAATAACTCACTCATAGACGTGTGCAATATCACATTCGGGAATTATTTCCCTCAGTCGCCTTTTCCGACACTCAACAGGAGAATATGGAGCAGTACTTAAATTCTAAAATCAGGAGTTCCCGATACTACAGTTTTACTCTCTACTAATATAAATAATTCCATATTTAAATATGTCAAGTCATTTAGCACTCCGCACTACTTAATTACTTCATACTAGTACTGAACAATGCAAAACACTTTTGTAAGATCAACAATATTTGATATTTTACTAAACTTACCCAGTTCCATTTAAAATTTGAATAATAGTTTTGCTGAACCCACATCTTGGAGCATCCCTGGTGCCTTTCATGAACAGCATGACATTATGTCTATTGATAAGTGCCTTCAATCTATCTTCCAGTTTAATAGGATTGCTTTCAATAATTGCCGTTTTGCCCAGACTCTGTTGTTTCACTTTGGAAGATATTTGAGCAGCATCTGCACCATCTACTCGGTCTACTTGTGAGCCATTCTTAAATAGAATTACTGTAGGAACAGAGTCAACCTGAAAAATATATAAGCAAGTTTTATAACTCATACAACTAATGTTAAAGAAGACAAGGGGTTCTGAAAAAAGCCCTGATCAGGTATACCCTAAACCGACGCTAATGTATGATAGGTCTGATGAGTGTAGATAAAGCGAAAGAGATATGTAAGGATCGTAGTTAGTGGATATCCGTGGTCTCTGCATACCCCTACGGGAAAGAGGCGTGATTTTATGTATGTATGTATAAACCTTATTTGTGAGAATTTACAAGATTAAATATTACAATAAAATTAAGAGTTATCTTGATCCAATTAAAATACTAACTTCTTATATTAAGACTGATGTATATATACATAATATACACCAATGGAGCTGGCATGGCTGCAACCAAATCATCTAAAAGAGCATTAATATTTTTTATTATAATATCGAAAAGTCTTAAAAGATTCATAATCAGATTTAGAGTGCAATGAATTTTGTAGCGGTTTTAATTGAAGTATGGTGTTGTAACACACTAATCAAATGTGTAAATTTGATTCTAAACACTATTCTATATTCTGCAGATATCACATTTTATCAACTCTGCATCTTATCATCTATATTGAAACAAAAAAATAAATATTATATACTTCAAAAAATGCTGCTTGTAACTAGTCGGATCAATTTAGACCTAAAAATAAGGATGCAATTACAAAAATTCGCGCTTGATAGAATTGTTCAAAACACCATTATAAATAAAATATAAGAAGTCCTCATCGATCCGACACCGGGAAAATTTTTTCAGAAAAAACGGTATGTTGTATTATAAAGTTAGTCTTATCAAAAAGTTCAAAGAGTTGTAATCCTCATAATATGTATACTTAAGTGCACCACATATATATACATCAATGAAGCTGTAAAGTAAAAATATTTTTCCATCGCTCAGTGTAACTTACACATATTATAATATAATTAATACGAGAATGTCTTATAATATTATAAATATTTAACTAATATTATGTAAGTTTTTACTTCCATTGTTTAAAATAGTATTTAATTTTAGTGGGAGTTGATTGATGAAAAGTTTGATTTGGAAAGGTACTAAAAATATTTCTTCGTATTAAAATTTAACCGCAAATAATAGTAATAATCATAATGATCATCAGCCCGAAGACGTTCACTGTTGAACAAAAGCATCCCCCATAGAACGCCACAACGAACGGCTGCTAGCCGCTTGTTGGCTAACGCGCGACTCTTACGATGTCGTTTGTCTACCTAGTGGAATTCCTACCAACTCTACGCCTTCCGGTGTAATGTGGTAACCACTCGAGCAGCTTTCTTATCCATCGGTTATCTGTACGTCGAGCAATGAAGCTTGCCCATTGCCACTTGCAACTTTGCAAATTCTGAAAGCCATGTCGGTGACTTCTTATCTTAAGCGAAAATCCTCTTTCCAAATTTTATCGCGCAAAGAAACTCCGAGCATAGCTCTCTCCAAGGCTCGTTGAGTGACTCTGAGCTTGTTCATAAAGGCGTCCATGTCTCAGTGCTATAATTCATCACTTGTAATACATTACTGGATGAAGTTTAGCCTTCAGGTTCTGCGAGATGTTCGTCGAAAAGATATCTCGTAACTTCCCGAATGCTGCCCATTCGATTGGGATTCTTCGGGAGACCTCTGTGTCGAAGTTGGATCTATCTGACTGGACAGTCTATCCCAAGTAAATATAATGATTGACATTAGAGCGTACCTTTCCCAACAACTACTTGTAACATGGACATTAGACATAATTAAATAACAATAAAAAAATATATTTGATAATACCTACTTTCAACCATAACTAAGATGTTTTTTTTAATGTTATTGTGACGCAACAAGCACGAGGCCCACCTGATGTTAAGCGGTCCTCTGCCTATAACAGATGCATTTCGTCACAAGTCTCGAATTGCACTGCACCTGTTACCTTGAGACTGGTTGGTAGGTCTCATATGTGCCTGTAATTTCACTGGCTCTCAAGGACTGCTGCCGGAACACACCGTTAGGTACTTAGCGACAGATTTTCTACTTGAGGGTGGTCGCTAGCCTACTGTGATGCTCAAGCCCACGGCGGGATTCGAACCATGTGATTGCTGAATATGGTATATTAAAGTCTAATACCCTATTTTGTTATACTTTGGGATGATAAGGTGACAAAAGAAGGAAATACTATTGAGAAGAATGACAACGACCTCAGAGAAGACAAACTTTTAGATGTAATTTTTACTGGTGTTTTGAACAATTCTACCAATTTTCAGTTGACTACGAATTTTTGTATCCTTGGATGTTTAAAATGACCAGACTAAATTGGTTATATTGTACCATGGATTTTTTTTAGTCTGCACATATCCATAGATTGATGGCGAATCAGTTAATTGTGGATTTCCCAAGGATGGTTTTACTGAACATTGTGAGTTAAGTAATAACTTAATAAGTGAATTTTGTTTAACCTTATATTGCAATGAGATTTCTGATAAGTTCTCGGCATCACAAATCGCAACTTTGCTGCCACTGGATTGGATTTCAGGTAGTTTTATTAACTCTTGCAGTACTTCTGTAACATGCTTGCATTGATCAGCCCATTCAGCTGAGAAATGTACTACTGTCAGGCTTGGTGATCTGAGGAAGGTATAATAGATATTATTTATTAATAATACCAATTATTTTCAATATGTACTAAAATAAACACTTCATAACAATACATCTAATGACAATTTCACCTAATTTTCCTGCTAAGCTGAAGTGACGTCATGAACGCCACATAGCCCAACCAGAATAATTTTTGACGAATTTCGCTTCTACACGAAGTATCATCACCACCTTGACTCTTCGATCGCATAATCAGATGTGTATCTCTGAGTGTTTGAAAACTATTGAGGAAGATGCCTAACATTCTGTGTATTTTATTGGACATTTTATTTATTAATTTAATTTTGATTTATATTGGAGTTGTATTTAATTATATTTGAAATTGTTTTCAGTAACTTATTTGCCTAATTTATTCTTATTGCGATGATGACTTTTAATAAGTATTTACTTTTTTATTATTAATCTGTAAATCGTATAATTAATAATTATTAATATAATATTTATTATATTATACCTGATCGGTTCTGCCTTTGATCACTATCTCACCTGATGGTAAGAGATGATGTGGTCGGAGATGTTGTTTGGGCTAACCTAGAATTACTGGCTCTCAAAGACAGCTGCCTCTTAAGTGCTTGGCGACAGATTTTCTAGTTGAGGGTGGTAGTCAGCCAGGCGGACTTTCGCAAAATGCTCTATCACCACGGTATAACGACAGCCAACCTAAAACAACAACCGGATCCGACGGCTTAACGTGCCCTCCGAAGCACGGAAGCGCTCAATAGTAATGTCACTAGCGGTCCCCCATCCAAGTCACGACCGCGGCGGATATCGCTTAACTTTGCAAATCGGTGAACGGCTAAGCAAACTTCGCTACGAGCGCTTCAAAACTTATACTGTAATTAATAATCTAAAATATTCTGTAATTAATAATCTAATTAGAGTAATTGGCAATATCCATACTAATTATGCAAATAAATAACTAGTTAAGAAACTAATAATTTATTATTAAACAATATAACCCCTACAAGTAATCATCCAGTATTGACAATTAGGCCGTGACTGACAAGTTTAACTTTGTCTCACATGTTTGAATTATACCTGTGAGTTCTGTGTGAGTTTGTAACAAGAAAGAGATATGTAATATATATTATTATAGTTAGGGCATTCAATAGCCTAAGGTTACCAAAAATTAAGGTGAATAAAATAGAGTAAAATCTTTGAAAACAGGAACTACGTAGGTAGGTATGTGATTGTTTTTTGATAACACCATATTTTTTTTTATAAGAGCCAAATTTGATGCTTTTTAGGCCTTAAATGGCAGACCAGTAAACGGACCGCCTTATGGAAAGCGATCCCCGTCGCCTATGGATATCTGTACCCCGGGGCATCATAATTGCGTTGCCAACCTTGTAAGGACTCTGTTGACTCGCTTTTTGAAGAACCTCGTGTTGTAACTGCTCGGAAGTACCGTGGCAGTAAGCAGATTACATATTCTGCAGGTTTACACCGGCAGAAAAGATAGTATGATCTCACAGTATGTGATCTCCACGCGTCTATAATATGTGGCGATGGCGGTTGATAAAAACGTAACGCCGGCATGAGGTTGAATAATTCTTCAAAACACTCTCCTTTATAAATGCGACAAAAGTTTCAAAGAGATCGAATGCCTCTGCGCATATTGAGGGGCTCTAGTTATTCGGAAAGATTGGGGTTGTTGACATTTCTTCCAGCTCTAAGCTGTAGGGCATTAAGAGGCTCAAGCTGATACTTGGGTGCTCCGTTCCAAATGTGAGAGTATACTCCACGTTATAGGGCGGACTTGTACTTTATAAAGTAGAAGCCTTGGGTTTGAAGTGAAGTAGCGCTTCGCCTTATTAAACACGCTAAGCTTCTTACACGCGAGCTTAGCTTTAGACGTAAAGTGGTCGCGGAACTGTACAGTCGCAGAAATGTCAACTCCCAGGATTTCAATGCTCACTGAAACCTTGAGGTGAGTGTATTGAAATCGGGGCCACAAGGCGTTATTTTTAGCAGTGAACGTACAAACCTGTGTCTGATATATTGCACAACCGGTGTATTGTGCATCGCCAGTACCATCGTCCGCAAAACAATAAATGTTGCTAGTATGCATCATAAAACCTTCAGGAACGGCAGCATTGATAGGTATACTGTCAAAACAGTAACCATCGACAGCGATGTTAATGCTCCGATCAGGTAAGAAGCTGGCGACCCAAAAGCATATATCTTCAGGCTGGCCATAGGCTGATAGTTTGGATAAAAGTGCCCTATGTCACACCCGATCGAAGGCCTTGGCAATATCCAGCCTAACCGCCAGAGCCTCCTCTCTACTCTCAACGGCTTCAGTCCATTGATAAGCTAGATACACTAGACCATCAGCTGACTGTTAGTTGAAATTTATAATAAAAAAACTAACTTTACAAAGGTATTTAGACACTTGTAAGCCTTTATTTAAAAAAATTAAAATACTTACATATATTCGAGAATTATGTCTTTTTGATAAAACACATTCTTCTTATTTCAAAAACGCAGTGAGGTCTTCACACGACAGAAAAGGACTATATATGAAAACCTATTGTACAGAATACAATTGTCGATACAAAAATAAGATGAAAGTATTGTATATTTGCAAATAAAATACTGATTTGTAATTGATGTTGATAGCAACATCAATTACAAATCAGTATTTTATTTGCAAATATACAATACTTTCATGATAGCAACATCAATTACAAATCAGTATTTTATTTGCAAATATACAATACTTTCATCTTATTTTTGTATCGACAATTGTATTCTGTACAATAGGTTTTCATATATAGTCCTTTTCTGTCGTGTGAAGACCTCACTGCGTTTTTGAAATAAGAAGAATGTGTTTTATCAAAAAGACATAATTCTCGAATATATGTAAGTATTTTAATTTTTTTAAATAAAGGCTTACAAGTGTCTAAATACCATGCCTTGTTTATGACTCGGATGCACCTTTTTTGTAGTTTAAAAGCTGCATCCAAATCAACAGAGTTTCCCCACATAATAAGGCCATAGCTAAGGACTGACGACACATAGCCATGATAAGCTGCTAGGGCTGCATCTACAGAAACTGTCTGCCTCAGTTTCTTGAGAGCGAAAACAAAACAGCATAGTTTCTTACAAACTGCATTTACACGGAGTTTTCAATTGAGGTTATATAGAAAAATTTATAGAATCAACTTTGTCAACTTTCTGATCACTATAAATTATGTTAAGTTTCATTGGAATAGTATTGTATGAATTAAAGTGAATTATTTTTGTTTTATTGATATTAATACACTAATTATTATTTTCCATCCAATTCATTATGTCAAGTAGTGTTTGATTTAAGACTTGTTGCACTGATTTGTGTTTATTACATTTAACAGACACTATAGTGTCATCAGCAAAGAGTATGCAATTTTGTGAATTTGCTTCAGGAAGGTCATTTAAATAAATAAGAATGAGTAAAGGACCCAAAACATTGGAAAAAAAAAAATACTGTCCTCCAATAACTCTTAAGTATGATAGTACATTACCTACAGCATTTCTTTCTTTTCATTTAATATTCTGTACTCCTTATTGCTAGTTTAATTTATAGAAAAACATATGTATATCGAGTTAAATGCTAAGATAATGTATGTTAGAGGTCATTATGATAAAATAATAATGTGATAAGGTTATTTACATAGATAAACTTTTGAATGAATAGCAATGATTTGAAATGTAATGTAAACTCCATACAAAAATTAACAAACCTTTGTAACTTTTTGTATGGAGCGTGGCATAACTAGTTATCACCACCAAAAAAATGAATACATTTCTTAAACACAAATGAAACTGGTGCCAATCGATAGGTTTAGTGATCACAAATCATTCATAGTATGGGACAATATGACCTAAACAACCACACTAGGAAATTATTAATGTCATTTGCTGAACTAAACTCATTTGATGCTTTATTGCAACCATGAGATTTTATCCCATCGGAAGCAATTTCACATACTTTGTTGTTGTACTACATCTGAGCCAGTTTCAACAATCTCATGGTTGTGCCTGAAGCAGGTTCAGTAACCATCTTATTGATATGCACAATAAAAGGACCTAAATCAGTTTTGTCATAATGGAGTAATTTAGTATCAGAATATCCATGGACAACCTGATAATGTTGATCAGAAGACGGAGCAGTTATTGATGTCTTTTTGGGAATGGATTTATAGTCATTTTCTTGTTCACTTGACCTTTTTTTAATTTCGGTAGGGGGTAGATACATAACACCGTCATCTGGTGGATAATGATCACATATTTGCCTGAAGAAAAAATCTCTACGAAACATCCACTAACCAGACAGCACACAACACACACAAATAACAATAAACACAAAATATAAGAATCTAACCAGATTAGTTAAGATAAATAAAAAAGTTTTAAGAATGCATACACCAACCAATGCACTTGACAGCAGAATCCTACAGGAACATTATTGCAGAATTTTGACTTTAATGTGTCAAGGTGTTTATAATTATAACTCTATTAGTCTTGTTTTATTTTTCATTATTTACACTGTATTAACCTTTATTAAATAATAACCTGATAATTGTAAAGAATATAGAAATAATTTGTAAAGAAACTTGTAGCGGAAAAATGTTGCTGAAATTTAAGCGCATTACAGAGCTCAAGACTTCAACTTCTATTTACTGCTTGCTTGAGAGTCAAAGATTCTTCTGTCATGGAACTATGAAATCTAGATATATGTCCTTGTCTTCTGAAAATGATAATATGTGCGAATTGTACGATGATATACATGAAATATTTATATGTATTATTATACATATAAAGATCTCATTTACGACGAGTGGTCATTATGAGCCTTACGAAGTCCCTAACATTTTCTAATAGCTAGTTGAACACTTACCTGATAAATTTTTCAAAATTCTGAACAGTATCTATTTTGGTGACCGACATTCTTATAGGGTTAGATTCACTCAACACAAAACTAGCTGCAAGGCAAGGGCAGCTACTCGTAACCAACTAGACAAATATATGTATAAAACTTTATATTTTAGTAATTTTTATTTTTAACCTCCGCCGTGTATCCACCGGTCTGCCGGATTTCCCTTATGTGTCCCATCCGGCCTGCCGGAGATCGGTCAATAGTCGTGGTTACATATTCACCATAAAATCTGCGTAAGTTCGATTTTCATAATTCAAACGGTTTTCGTGAGAATGGATCCTTGGCTATGCGAGAAAAAATCCATAATATTCTGATATAACAGAAAGTATGTTTAAAATTGATATGAAATCTGAAACCAGCTCAAATTAAATTTTGGCGCCAAAATATTGTTTATATTTATTTCATTTAAAAATAATCTCGTCACTACTTCTAAAGTAATTAACCTAGAAAGCTGTAATTTTGCATTTCTATAGGCAACAAGTCAATAACGATGTTAAAAGAAATTAAAAGGATAAGGATTGATAACTTTTTTTTGTATAGATTTTTTTATTTGACCCCCGTTTTTGTTACGGCCGGAATTCCGGTGGTCTAAAAAAAAGGTTTAGTGTGAAGCTTGTATTTATCCGATCGTTATTATTTAAACGTTGTTAGTAAGCTACTATCATTGGCTATACAACAAAAAAAACCGCATTACTCTATGGTAACGAGAAGTTACTCAAATCATGAAATGAAAAAAAATAACTTTCACTCGATGCATTTTGCCGCGCAAACACTCACCGATCGAAATTTACGTAATAAATAATCTCGTAACTACTTTTAAACCTGTAAACCTAAACATCTGAAACAATTCAGGTGTATAGATTACATCTAAATAATTATATCAAAAGAAAAACCAAATTCGTAGATGGTATAGTTGTTGAGAAAAAAAATAAAATCCGCTTATGTACAGTTTTCCCGCCAAAATTCTTAAAAAAAATCGCGTTGTTTTAATCTCGTTACTACTTATAAAATATTTATCCTTACAATCTGGTATTATTCATGGGTAAAGAACCATAATAAATACACACATTAAAAAAAAAAACAAAGTTGTAGGTGGAATAGTTTCGGAAAAAAAAAATAAAAAAAATATATAAAAAATGCCGTTTCCCGCCATTTTCGTCGTCTGTTCAAACCCATTTTCCTGTAAAATTTTCCATGAAAAGGTCTATTTTCATTTCTTTTCCCGTAAAGAGAATATGATGAGGATTGCATTGGTACCAAGAAGTTTATATGTTGATTGGAGACTGCCACAAATAAACTCGATTAAAAAACAAAATACCTCAAAATCTGGAAAAATATATTTTTATTCGCTGTTTGATCCACTCAAACTAAATGTATGAAAATGTTATTTTTTGTATGGTATAGGTAATATATTGGGGTATGGGGATGTTAGGGTGACATGTTTAGGTAATGGAAAACTACTTAGTACTACAAAAAAACGTTACGGGGCGTCGCGGGATAAAAAAACGTGAGCAGTTTGGACGATTTCGTCATAGGAGGTGGACAGATTGGACGCACGAGGGGGAGCCAAACAGAAAAATTAAATTGCTAATAGCTTTTGATCATTTCATATTCCATAGAGAAAAGAAAAGTAATATACCGGGGAGATATTCTCACAAAAAGCGCGTTCGTATAGTATGATATTAGTCAAAATATCAACCACAAATGCTAAAAACGATCACATTGGGCGTTCGTTTTGAGAGAAGTCCCAACTCAATGCATGCATTTTGAATGTTTTTTTTACACAGTTTGGAAAGGTTTAAATACTGCTACGAACCATCGTGAAATAATATTTTTGACCATATCTGTTGATAATTATTTTTTATATCGTATTTTTTTTATATCTACGAGATTTATTGTCGATCTTCGTGACGGAAGAATTATATCATATAACTTGTGTTTTTCGCAGTAAAATGTATGGAAAATCTAGTTTGGCATTTATCGTGAAGTACGCAGGGCAGAGCTATAGAAATATGTAAGTCAGCTTTGTCTTGTCTCCATAATCTCAGCCGTGATCTTAATGGTAGGGGTGTGGTTTAGCTTAGTCTTCTCTCTCTAGCCGCTTGCATGTGAACCACCTTAGAAAATATCGTGACTTTAAATACATTTTCGTCAAAATCACGTCGCAATGATGAAGTGTTGCATTTTATCTTGCAAATAAGTAAGTATTGTTAAAAAATAATGTTTCAATTATTTACATAACTAGGTATATAGATAGTAGCTCAACATTTTTGCTACTTAATACTAGATATCATCTACTTTGGAACTTGTTATACCGCCGTATATGCAGATTAAATAACTACCAACTATACTTTAGGCATAGATTCTTTTATTGGCTACTTGTTTGTAATTTTCTGACTACAAAAGATTAGTGATTTTAAGATTATATCTCAAAAAATGCGCCATATATCGCTGAGTGACTATTCTTTTTGCATAAAATCAGGGCCGTATTCATCGCAGTTGCGCGGATTTCAGCTCCTCCACGAATGGGATATTAATTAAAGAATTTCCAAAGATTTCTTTCAAGTCATTATCGCAGAAATTACTGGTTAAGTAATATATAAATAGAAGGTTAAAGAAGAAGAAGAAAATAGAATAAAGAAGGTTATAGAAGGTAAAATATAAGTAAAATACAAATTCTAGGTTAGCCTGAAAACATCTTCGACCACATCATCACATACCATCAGATGAGATAGTGGTCAAAGGCTAACCTATCAAGCATAAAAATAAATAAAAAAGACTGGAGCCCGACAAATTATACAAAAATTTGTTCGTTACATTTCAAGGAAGATGACTTTGTAACAAAAAAAAGGACTGCACAGCCATTTTTTTTTATACTTTGCACTTAGAAATATAGGTGCCAGATTAAAAATATATACATTACTTACTATGCATATTTCGAGATTACTATAATTTTTGTGTTCTCTAGTTTACCTACACAAATATTGTCACTTTTTTATTTAGGAGGATTTGGAAACTTAATCATTTGATATAAATATATACTGGCAATTAAGTATATCCCGCGGAATATAATTATAGGAAGAAATTTAACTATAATAATTTAAACTATAACTAAACAACTTTATACTGTAAAGTAGAATTACACCTCGTTACTTCATATCAGTAAAAGTGAAAAATATTATCACTTCAACCGGAACGTCCACTGTTAAACAAGGTATCCCCCGTTGCGAGAATTTGAGAATCATCACCGTAGCAATGAAGTCTAGTCCAATAAATGCACTCCAAGTGGAATGCATTGATCCTCCATTCTCTATTTCATTTACGTCGCTAGATACTGATCTATCTGATAAATTTATTTTCCGTTTACTTAGATTCTCTAGACATCTTATATTTTTTCAAGTTACAACAATTATCTCAACATATCACATCACATTCTAGTTTTTGGTCACATAAAACTCCACCCTGTCTTATTAATAGCTGGCATAAATTCAAGGACTTAAAAGCGCCTACTCATTGAATTGAAAAACTCCCCATTTATAATGTTAGGTATGAATGTCTATCACGGGATCGTGTCTACAGCATTGGTATTGATAGAGATGATGCTAATATTCAATTAGATAGTACAAGAAAGATGGAATGGATGGCACCGCCTTTATAGCGATGCATCCAAGCACACATCTGCTGATTGAGTTGGTGTGGGAATTTATCACCCGCAGTATAATAAATATTGTGCAAAAAATTAAATTCCCTCTGCAACATCTGCTTTCACTGTCGAAAGTTTTGGAATTATAAAAGCATTGGAATATATTCTACATATGAAACTATTCAAAACTGTAATATTCTTGGACTCCCTAAGTGCTCTTCAAGCTTTAACTAAGTTTCCATTTAAACCTCAATCACACATTCCTATAATAATTGAAGCCAGATTAAAATTATCTCAGTGTACTCTTCTAGATTATTTTGTTATGTTTATTTGGATCCCAAGTCATTGCGGCATTAGAGGTAATGAAAATGCTGATCGCATAGCAAATGAAGCTGTTACATCCGGGGACATTTTTTCGTTTGTAAACTATTTCCATGATTTGACATCTTTACCAAAAGTTTTTCTCAAGGAATCCTGGAACAGAAATTGGGTCAGCAATGCTCAATGTAAGGGAAAGCACTATTATCTAATATAACGAAATATAATGACTTAACCATGGTTCACCTGTTTAAAGTTACGCAAGATACGTCAATAATAATAAGCATGCGTCTGGGCCATGTTTGCAATCCAGCTAATCTAAGCTTAGGTACTTATTAATGTTAATGGAATTGTATATTAATTTGACTTTGATTATATTTTAATATTTGACGTATTGTATTTGATAGCTAATGACATAATATTAATATTTTATCATCATTTGTACTTTCATAATAAATATGTGTATTGACTTATTTTGTATAAATAAACTTTTGCACACCATTGTCATGGTAGAATATTATGGACATTTTTGTAAAGCTATACATTTGCTGTATCTGTACAACATTCTTGTGAATAAATGATTTCATTTGATAATCTTGAAAAGCTTCATATTGTTGATTCTCCTACCTGTCCATGCGGGGAGAATGTGGGGGATTTGAATCACATTATGCTCTCTTGTCCTCTACATGACCAAACTGCAATGCTTGAGGCATCTCATCAATCTTGACTGTTCTTAAAATTCCGTTTTCAACTAGTATTGTTTGTAGTCTTCAATGTTCTGATCCAGATATATATGTCACCGGATAATTGTACACTACGTTATTTTATAAAATATCTAGTGAGATTATACATTGCCAATGGATTGTGAACGAACATTAAAATTTACAATCTAACGCTAACATTTTCCTAGGATTATAAACTGACCATATCCCAGCTGTCAGTTAAACATGTAACTATTTTATAACCGGTCATATTACAAATAAATGAACCAATTATTGTTCTACCTGACAATATATCGCTCGCGAAATTGTGAACCATCCTTTGATTGGTTACCGTTATAGGTTGCACGAGTTCATTCCTTAGAGTAACGAACAAAATAATAGTAAATAATAGTAAAGAAACATATTCATTTCAAGTTTGTACATTTAAAAAAATAAGGGACTAAAATAATGACCACCATAAAATGCTTTGATACCCTTATGTAATGTACCAAAAAATTGTAATCGAACACCAAATGTAGTAATTGATCACCAAATGTAGTAAATGATCACTATATTTTTGCGAGGGGTTAAATATCGTTTAGTTCAGGGCAAAGTAATATTTAGGTGAGACGACGAGCGAAGCGAGGAGGAGCGTTAGGTTACTTGTGACCACAACAACAACCACAAAAAAATAATTTTGGTAATCTTATACTTACTACTTTTGGTGAGCATTTACTACTTTTGGGTTAACAATGATTTATTTCGAGTCATTTTGCTTAAATAGGATAGCGATATGTTAAAACATTAGTTATAAATTTACATTAAAATGCGGGTTTAATTTTGGTGATCATTTACTATTTTTGTTAATTCCCATTGTAATACTTTCGTAGATCTATGGTAAATGGTTGATCAAAGTAATAATAAAGCGTTTACCACTTGACGCAAATTTCGTTGTTTTCGATAATTTCGATCACATTTTATGTCTATGGTTCATATTAAATGTGGATCCATAGACGTAAAATGTGGTAAAAATTATCGAAAATAACCAAACTTGTGGCAAATGGAATACGGCCATGGCTGGACATGAACATGAATGGTGGAATACGAAAATGTAAACGTTAGATTGTAAATTTAAGTTTCCTTTCACAATCTATCAACAATTTATAATCTATCTAGATTTATTATAAACTAACGGGTAGTACAATAAACCGGTGAAATATAAATTTCATAATGTTTCTTATGAAAATGTAAACGTTAGATTGTAAATTTTAGTTTCCATTCACAATCTATCGACATTTTGATACTCTAACTAGATTTATTATAAACTAACAGTTAGTACAATTAACCGGTGACTTCTTAATGTGATTTCATAAGGTTTCCCCGTTTCATCGAGCTATGCTCGAAGTTATATCTCAACGAAAATCAAAGTCGTCTCATCAAAGAAGCTAAATACCGAGAATTAAACATGAAAAGTGGTAGCAATTCTGTTGTTCACTAACTATACTAACTAATTAAAAAGTTCTAATTTTAGTTTTAGGATTTCTAAAAGTCATTCTGCTGTTACCTCGAACTAAATTTAATACAGCAAATTATCAATACTAAATATAATTCACTTTGCCGCTACTCTACGCTAGATGGCGCACAAGTCAAGTTGTTTTATAAAAGAAATATTCTGGCCGTATTCCATTTCAGTTATTTTCGATAATTTTGATTACACTTTGCGTCTATGGATCCACATTCAATAATATGTTCCATAGACATAAAGTGTGATCGAAATTATCGAAAATAACGAATTGAGCGTCAAATGGTATACGCCCTATTTACCTATGGAACTTTGTTTATATTCGAAACTATCGAAACCGGTGATAAAGCTCAAAAATAATGATTTTGACACGGCAGAGCAGCTTCAACTGGTCGCTTCATAATCTCGAAAGCCTAGGTTCAGTAACAGAATCTACTGGTGATTACATATAAAAAAAATAGCAAAGCACATAGCTGTCCGAAGTCCCTCGTAAAAAGTAGAATCTAATAAAAGTGGGTATTTAAACACATCTGCCACCCTTCTGGGTATTACAGGTGTGCAAAGATTTTATTAATCCAAGTTCGCCTACAAGCATTTGTCACTAGTTATGCTTTTGAATTACCGAAAATTACGATCCTTTCCGGAAAACCCACATGTCTAGCAATCATATACTACCATGCTCCATTGTTTATCCGACTAAGAAAGCCATGATTACCAAAATAAATTAATTGGAGAACATGACAGCATTAGTCAACACCAGTTTACTCGTTGATTAATTTTAGGTTTAATTATCTATGGTTCCACCTAATCTGACTAAATTATGGTACAACCATAGGCTTAGGATGTACAAGACCAATAGTGACGGATGAATGGTGTAACAAAAAATGAAATGTAAATGTGTGAGTGACATAGTGTTGTAATGACGCGAGCGTAATACTATCGACAGTTTAATTTGTTGAATCTTAGGACAAATTCGTTTGAAATTATGCCCTATATAGTTCATTGAGACTATTGTAATGATCGTAAACAACACTGAAATCACAGAAATGCAATATATGCAATTTCATTAACTTGAACAACCTATTTTTCAAGTTATTATGATTTAAAAACCAAACTACTTAACTGATTATGATGACATTTCAAAGGGATGAATCTTAAAGTATATCTTTTCAAACAAAATACGATGTTTTCAAATGAAAATCAAACCAAATATCATAACATGAATACAACCTTATTGAGAACATGCTCCCTTTTTGATCTGTTAAAAATAAAACTCATTCAAAGTTGAAGTCAAATGCATTTATTGTATGTCTAAAATGGTACAGCACTTTTAAAAGTAAACTACTATAACTTCATCGTAACAAGATGAAATAAAACTTACCATTACTAAGTATTATGATTACCATTAACAAAATCATTAAGCTGCAAATATACAGGTACTGTAAATTATTAAATTACATTTATCTGAATACCATTTGCGTAAAGCATTCACATGTGGTAAGCAAAGGTCGAATTTGTCCCTTGTGTAAACATAGCTCATTGGGCTGTAGAAATGACGATGTGTACATAATTTCGATGATCTTTACTAACTGGCCTACAAAACATATAATTCTTTAAAGTCTGCTTTTAAGTCTAAAAGCCGTTTTATCATTATTTTTGTTTCAGCTTTCAAACTTCTTAATATTTTTCTGGAATTTTTGTCACAATTTAGAACATTAGTTAATAAGTTTTTTTTCTTGGAGACAGTACTTGATTTGAAGGGCAGGTAATGGCTAACGGTGGTAATATATCTCTATTTAAGTAAGGTCAGGGTCGTCTTATTTTCAATTTGATCTGAAAGGAAAAATAAAAATTATTTTGTGTCAGGATAGCCATAGATATCCAGCGCTGCAATGGAGCGAGTATTGTAGATTTTATTGCACCAGGGACGCTAAGGGAAGGGTTACTAGATTGACTCAACATATCCTACGGTCTTTACATGAAAAATAAATATATTTGACCATGTATTTTACTACAAATTAAACTTTGCGTTACTTGTGTCATCATTTCCTAAAGCTATTGACTACCATTTCCACAGTTTTATGCATTCAGGGACATTAAAAGTTGGTCATCAATGTTTTCTTTGTATGAAGCATTTTGATTCAAAGTTTACTACAAACTGTAGAGTTTTTATTTAGATTGCGTCAATAATCCGAACCCTTTTATCACATACTGAAAATTTGTTGGTAATCTGTAAGAACACAAACATTATTATACGCGTGCATATAGTTATTTCAAATTCTATTAAATAGCCATTTGTATAAAGATACTAATATTTTATGATAGAAGTAAGAGATATTTCCAATTATCTATTGAGAGTTAGGGGTACTTACCACTGAAATATCATAATAAATTTTAAATAATATATCTTGTGATAATATTTACTCCCTTATTCGTAAATACTCTTCTTCTTCTTCTTATTTTATTTAGTGGCTTCTGCGGTATCACCACAATTTCGCCAATGTCGCGTGGGTAGAGAGAATGATATACGATGGAGATTGTTCGGTAGAATAGGTAGTGGTCGGTGATCCCTGACCAATAATTTTGCGTCTGAGTTCTGCAACAGAATAAACAACACAGGACATACACAGGACAGAACAAACAATCATAGATATATATGTATTTAGCATTAGTGAATAAAATATAAGATAGTAATGATCTAACAATATATTATAACTTAATTTTGTTAATTAATATACATTTACATATAGTATATAAAAGCGGGGTGAAAACAAGGGATAAAAGCGAACATAAATTTGTAGGACGGGGGACATCTGGAGGGAGCATGTCGTATAATGAACAGTTCAGTCTAGGACATTCAAAGAAGATGTGATCAGTTGTGCCTTCGTGTAGGCCACATTCACAAATAGAATGATCTCTTACGTGTATTTTGGCCAAGAAAACTGGAGAGCAACAGTGACCCAGCCGCAAACGGCATATTGTGGATGAGGTCACTTTGTTAATTTTTTTAAATTTGAAGAACCATGGTTTTAATGGGATATTTGTTTGAATACGCCTGTAGAATCTACCTGTATTGTTTAAAGGATTTTTCCAAAGAGAGTCCCAAGTGTTACGCATTTGACCTTCACAAGAAGAGACTAGATCGTGGCAGTATAATTTGGTATGATCTTTGATGCCATGTGTAGCAGCATGTTTAGCACAGGAATCCGCACTTTCATTGCCTGGGATACCCACATGCCCTGGGATCCAGGCCAAAACAATTTTTAATCCGAGTTGGTGGCAGTCATAGAGAGCTTCTTTTATTTTAAGGATTATGGGGAATCGGGATTTGCATTTGAATTGATTGCTTATGATACTTTGGAGGCAGCTTTTGGAATCACTAAAGATAATTGATTTATTTATTCTGTGGGAAGAAACATAAGAGATTGCTTCAAGGATGGCAATTGCTTCACCTGTGAAAACTGAGGATGTGGAGGGGCACCTGTGACTGAGAATGATCCTGTACTTTGGGATCCAGACTGCTGCTCCAACATCACTGTCTTTTGAGAGTTTGGAAGCATCAGTGAAAATCTGAAGCCAATCCCTCCATTGGTTGTCAATTTTCTCAAAGAAACTTTTTTTTGGGTTCACAGAGTCTTTTTCAATTCCAAATTTAAGGATTATGGAAGGTTGGAAAATCAAGGAGGCATAACTAACTTTAAATATAGGGTTCACAGGAAATTGGGCAATGGGATTTGTCAGGTTTTTATATTTCATGAAGCTGCGAATAACACATGGGAGGTTACCTTCTGTTCTATATCCATGCAATCTTAAAAGGCTGTATAGTTCTTCCATAATAGGCAAGAGAGGGTGGTTATAATTTTGAATAAGTTTAAAAATAAATTTATCACAAAGAAGCTGTCTACGGAGATGGAGAGGAGCTTCCACACACTCCACCTGCATAGCGTTGATAGGTGATGATTTCATGGCACCAATGACAATCCGGAGGCATTTAGACTGAATTTTTGATAATTTATTAAGAGCTTCTTTATTGCCAGGGTCTAACAAGAAAGTGCCATAATCTAAATGACTACGTATAATGGCATTGTATAAAAGTTTTTGGCAAAATGGGTGAGAGCCCCACCAGACTCCAGACAACGACCGAAGGATGTTAACATTCCTTTCACATTTTTCTGCCAGGTAATTGAAATGTTTAACACCAGTAAGCCTACTATCTAGCCAAATACCTAAAAATTTTACATGGTCCAATTGGGGTATAGTCTCATTTTCAAATTGTAAGGTTATGTTGGGGATAGATCTTTTTCTGGTAAAAATAACAGCACTGCTTTTGAGTGTAGATAAGGATAAGCCGTGATCATACAACCACTCACCTAGATATCTAAGGGCAGAATTTAGTCTGTTTTCAGCCTCCAGAATAGATTTAGTAGGCAGATATAAGGCGAGGTCATCAGCATACTGTAGAACCTTACAGAATGAATTTACTGAGAGCTCCAAGTCTCGAGTGTATAGGTTGTAGAGTGTGGGACTAAGCACCGATCCTTGAGGGAGGCCTTTCCAGGTCGTTCTGGGAGAAAGAAATGTATTTTGGTTTCTTATGAGGATGGTTCTCTGCATAAGAAAGCAACATATGAAGCGAGTTATCTTCACTGGAACACTCAGCTGCAACAATTTAGTTCTGAGCTCTGGAAGGAGTACGTTGTCATATGCGGATGTGATATCCAGAAAAACTCCTATAAGGAATTCTTTATTTTTAAATGAGCAGTTTATTTCTGATGTGAGTATACTGAGGCTATCTATTGTGCTCATGCCTTTCCTAAAGCCAAATTGGGATTTAGCAAGTAAATTTTTGCTTTCTATGAACCATTCGAGTCTGTTTTTTATAAGGTGTTCTGAGACTTTAGCTAATATACAGGACAGGGCAATAGGGCGGCGGGAGTTGGGGTCCGAGGGATCTTTTCCTGGTTTAAGGATAGGAATGACAACTTGTGTTTTCCAAGATTCTGGGATATGTCCTTGATTGAAAAATGTATTGATCATGTCTAGTAAGAACTGTTTGACTTTCTTGGATGCCTTGATAATAAAAGAGTATGTTAACCCATCTAACCCAGGAGAGGAATCAGTCAACCCATCTAGGACAAGTTGCAATTCCTCAAACGTGAACAAAGCTTCCATGCTATCTGTATTGGACACTATAAGGCTAGGGATATTAAGTGAGATGGGAAAGGGGACAAATGGAGGGGCTAGTTTGTTGGCAAATGTCTCGAGCCATGAAGAGGGATCATTAGATGTGATGTTAGTATAATTATGGTATCCTCTAAATCTACGGATCAGTTTCCATACAATGGATGGGGGGGTAGCAGGGGATAGGCTTTCACAAACCTTTATCCATCCAGACTTTTTCTTGGTAGAAACAATTTTTTTATATTTAGCTGCAGATCTTTGGTACTTTAAAAAATTACCCCTAGACATTGTCAGCTTATATTCTAATTCAGCTGTATTACGATTTTGTACAGATGTGGTACATTCGGGGTCCCACCATGGAGGAGAGGAAATTTCAGTTGCAGGATTTTTAGGAGGGATATGCTCATCTGCAGCGGAGATAATTATTGAAATAAATTGAGTGTAACAGTGAACAGGGTCAGAACTGATGGTACTAGGTAGTGCATCAAGTTTTGCATCAAGTGAGGATGAGTATAAATCCCATTTTGCTCCTGAGAGCCTATGTTTTAGAAGAGAGTCAGAAGAATGTTGGGGACATACTCGTTGGGGAAGTTTTATTAAGATAGGGTAATGGTCACTACCATGCGAAAGGGGAAGAACTTCCCAAGAAAGAGTAGAGGAGATGGATGCAGAACAGGCTGTGAGGTCTACTGCACTAGGATTCTGACCAGGGTATGCTCTCCTGGTAGGGGAGCCATCATTTAGGATGCAGAGGTTGGTTTCATCAAATGTGTCCAATAGGGAATGTCCAAAGGAATTGCAGTCTGCAGAACCCCAAGATGTATGGTGGGCGTTGAAGTCGCCCATTAATAAAACTGGGGGAGGAACAGAAGATATAATCATTAATATATCAGGAATTAAGCAAGAATTGGGACGATGGGTATAAAATGATAAAAAGGAAATATTTAATGCCCTAACTGCCACTACATTTAAATCTGCGCTGTGAGCAGGTAGAGTTAATTGCGAAAAGGTTATATTTCGTTTCACAAGCAGGGCACTCCCTGCATACCCATCCTGGCGGTCGCTCCGGAGACAGGAGTAGCCTGTAACTCGAAAACGAGATCCAGGCACCAACCATGTCTCCGAAACAGCCACCAGGATGGGGGAATATTTTTTAATTAGAAAGGATAATTCATGAGTCTTCTGACGGAGGCTGTGACTGTTCCATTGAATTATTTGGGTTTGATCCATTATAGACTAATAAAGAAGAAAGTTGAGTGATCATTGAGGCAACGTAGGGCGGTAGATTATGGGAATTCTGGGATATGATGTTTATGATTATAGAAATGAGTTGGATAAGGAGTTGATTCTGGTTCTGGGTACTCTCCTGAATAGGAGAGGGGGACGATTGGCTCATATGAAGAGCGTACCCATTGTGTAAGGAGGAAGGGCCATTCGAGACTATTGCTTGGTGTGCCTCTTTGTCATATGATTTGCCTAATGGTGCCCTGGGTTTGGGGTTATGGACTATTGTCTTTCTGTAAGATGTAGGGGTGGGGGAAAGGGATGGAGAAGCTGAGGTTTGGGGGGTTTGAGCTTTTATGGGTGTTGAACTCTGGGCTATCTGACTGTATGCCTTGCCTACTTTGGGGAAATGGGCAGAGGCATCTTCATAAGATATCCCATTTTGTGACATGGTCACCTTAATTGCCTTCTGGCGTTCCTGTTCAGGGCATGTTCTACTTGTGGAGAACTGGTGAGCAGAGCAATATAAACAAGTAGATTCATGTTCTTGAACTTCACATTCATCCCCATTATGGGGTTGGGCACAGCGATAGCACCTTGGTTTAGATCGACATTGAGCTTTTATGTGTCCAAAGCGGCAACAGCTCATACATTGGATTGTGGGGTAGTTATAAGTTTCAACAGCTAAAGATGAATAGTAAGAGAATATTCTTGAAGGGAGTTGTTGGCCTCTGAACGTGAGGACAACAGTTTGAGTAGGTTCCCATACAACTGTCCCATCTGTTTTATTTTTTCTGTTAAGTCGCCTAGCTTTCACTACATGTGTAACATACTCAGGTAATTGAAGTGATGTTACAAACTCATCCATAGACCAATCCACTGGTACACCACGAACCAGACCCATCCTTGTCACATTGTAGGTAGGAATAATAGCTTCATATTTATGAGCCTGCAACATGGGGTTATTTATAAACCTGTTAGCTCCTTGAGCAGATTTGAATTGTATGGAGATCTTATTTCTACCTACTCTTTTGACACCATCCTGACAGATGTTTTCAATTTTGTTTGAGAACAAGAATTGTCCAAACTTAATTGGGCGTATTGTTGTTCCAGCAGTTGGGTCAGGTTCAACACGGGACACGTGGACTATGTATGGACCTGAGTCTGTTGATTCGTACGATCTGATTCCAAGAATCGACATGGTAGGATGCGTATAAACCGTTTGTATAGAGGATGAAGCTAACTCTTTATCAGTAATAGTTTTTTTGATGGGACCTACCTGAGATTCGTCATCGTGTCGTCTTTTAGTTGTACCGACTGACTGTTCATCAACGACACATATCACCTCCATAGGAGATGGCGGCGGGTCAGGCGGGACCGGAGCCACCGGCTCAGGGGAAATGGACTCCATTTCCCCTGCCGATTAGCGCCAACAACCACAAAACACACTTACCACCACCTATAGAATGTATACAAAATAACTCAGGGAAAAAAAAAACAATGCCGAATAGGAGAAAATCACAGAAAAAAACGCACAATCTCACTAACACGTGTATCCTCTTTCACACCGAGTTAGCGACCTCCCTTCGTAAATACTCAATAAGCTATAAATTGATCTGTCAACTTCTTGCTAATTATTATGTAATTATATTATTTTTAAACAAATGTATGATTAAACTAACTACCGGTTATTTTTGAGGTTCGAATATGTACCCGAGCATTCACGTCGAAGCTACAGGTCAGACATAAACTATCGACTTTATCGATACTTGTGACGTCAGAACTTTGTCAAGCCCTATCGTAAACAAATGTTTTTGTATTTTTCGTAAAATACCAACCAATTCTTCATTAACAATGTAATTTGATGATATGTATGAAGAGAAACCTATTATCTAATATTTCCATAGTTCATATAACTAATTTTAAGACAAAATGACAAAATAAGGATTATCCAAAAAGCAGTACAAATAAACATAAATTACCTGTGAAACGTGTATATATTCGGGTTACTGTGTCTTGTAACCTCACATTCACTCACTGAACAAAACACCATGTTTGCAGAATACATATTTTATAATATAATCGTAAGATATTTGAGCAAATACACAAAATTCGCGCCGACTTGGAAGAGGCCGGGACGCTATGGCCTCTTACTCGAGTAAAAAATGACATACCGTCTTCTTGTTTCACTATCTCTTTTTTTTCTCGCGACGGTTTGTAGCAGCTTAGGACCTTTCACTCACACACTTCGTAGGTCTGTTAAGCGTAGCGAAAAAATCCTAGGTCTGTGGGTACAACAGAATAGCAAATATGCAAAGTTTACTAAGTTTAGTAACTTTAATAATCTTAGAGTGAAATAACTAACCTATGGCCCCAACAGAATAAGGAATGTTCCTTTGACATTTCTAAATTTAATTTTACTAAATTTTAGTAATTTTTTTGGCAACAGAATTGCTACCACTGTCAAACGCACAAGACGTGCGAGACCAAATCCAGACCAGAGATAGGGAGAAAAAAACAACGCTACTAAACTACTATAGTCTGTATTTTGTGTGTGAGGTTATAATTTTTATTGGCAGAGTTTGATGAAACGGTTTTAGATTAATTAACTTAATTGACTTTAGAAAAACGCTTAGCGCTGCAAAGTATAATTTTTGTATAACATGGCGTCAGTATCATCAGGGCCAGCTCCAGGGATGCAGCAAATCGATTTATCAAAGCTCTCAGTTTCCCAGTTGGCTCAACTAAAACAGCAATTGGATCAGGTATGTATGGACGTTGGTATGCTATTTTATTTTTTATTATGATTCTATTGCTTCATTCTTATTTTTATGGATTTTCAGGAGATGAATGTCATTCAAGAATCCCTTCAAACACTCAAAATGGCTCAAGGCAAATTTCATGAGTCTGAACAGAGCCTTGGTAGAATTACACCTGATACTAAAGGAGAAACTATATTAGTGCCACTCACAGGGTCCATGTATGTCCCTGGAACAATAGCTGATACCACAAATGTTCTCATTGATATTGGAACTGGCTACTATGCTCAAAAAGTAAGATATTCTAACATTTTCGGGGCGGGAGGGATGACAGAGGAGGGAGAGGTGTAGTCTCTTTGAGTGGAGACTGGAGTCTAAAGAAATGCCCCCCTCATGTAGGTTTTTTACTCCAATGAACTGGATCTGTTCTCATGTTGTTTTACAAGTAACAAATGCTCATCCTCAGTTCATTAATTGTCACGCCTAAATATGTCTTTGCCCTAGACTAGCATTGCCTTCATAGTCTTACTCTCGCTCTACACTTGATTCTTTGGATTATGTCAAGGCAGAACACACACAGGAGTACAAAGAATACTCTCTCTTCTACTGTCTCTCTCTCTCTCATTGAAACAATGCCTGACTCATTGAATCAAAATGACAGTGACACTAATAGTAAAGTGGTACTAAAACTGCATTTCATTTCACAAATGGACTCACCATGCGGGTGCCAGGTTAGAATTGCACCCTCATATCATCCTGTGGGTGTCGTAAGAGGCGACTAAGGGAAAAATACTGGAAGGTGGGCAGCAGCGCCTTCTAAAGAACTGCCATCTTACACTGCAATCCCCATGCCCCCTGCCAAGCTTGGGGATTATGGCAAATACCCTCATAATAGGGGAGGCTGTGTTCAGCAGTGGACGATCCGGCTGATACAGTATACAGGGATTTCACTGGTATAGCCCTTGCTCCAACTTCTAAAGTATATTGATTAACAACTTAACTGTTTTTGGTTAAATTATATGTTAGGTCATAATACTTGTTTGTTTTTATTGTATGAGTATAACTAAAAGACAGTATTTGATAGCTGTGTGCCTAGTCTACCTAGTGTCCATTGCAGCAGATTATATGTGCTTGTTCTTCTACATGACACAGAATAAATAATAGAAACCAACGCAAAAAGGGATGGTAAGATTTCTCGGCAATTCAAACACTCTGCAGTGATTGTGGTTACCCGGTGACAAAAATGCGTGGGTATAAAAATAATTATAAATATTTAAACCGTTTAAAGTTGATTAGTTGCTATACTTATGCTTTTTAGAAGTTTACTCATAACCTTGTCGAGACCTGGAGTGTTATCTATCTTCTGGCTATATATAACTTTGTCTACTTCTCAGGGAAGTTTTTCTGCTTCTACTTCCACCTTACATTTGCATTGAGGTCTCTCTTCTGTTCATGTTTTGTCCTTTGTTTTGGTTATTCTCTGGATTTGAGTAAAGATCCTGGTAATATTTAGAAGCTAGTTATTTTTATCTCTTTTCTGTTTGAAGCAGTATTCTCTTTTTTGTTGAGCTTTGGTATCCATGATTTGTAAAAATATTTTAGCCTGCATTGCATCAAATTTGACAATGTACAAAAAACATTCCATAGTCAACCTTATTTTGACGAAATAATTAAATTGACGGACAATTTGACTTAACCAGAGATGGTGCAACCCAGGCTTAGTTCCATAAGGGTTTTTTAACTCCACATGATCTTAATATTGTTAGGTTTGCAATAACGCCTGCTATGCGGATTACATTACAAAATCACAAATATACGAAAGGAAAAATCCACATGATCTCTTTATATGCTTTTCTGATAGCCTCTTGGTCGTTCTAAATATTCTGATGTTCTCTCTATAATTTTCTTACTTAGTTCTGTCACAGAAAAACTAATAAGTACTAACATACAGAAGGATCACTCTCGAACAAAAGTCAAGTTTAGATAAAATTTGCATACTCTTACGACCATTACCTGCTTGCACGCGTATTAAAGTGTCCTCAGACACTAATTAATTACAGAAACGAAGAAAAAATATCAAAATGGCGGCGGGTAAAAACGTAATATACAATTAAGTTTTTTTTAATATGATAAGTAAATGTTAGACGGTAGTCTAACTCTAAGGATAGGCATGACGAGGAATACTGTGGATGGCCATGCGTGCCTAGCCGATTCCTATTTACTCTGTACTTGAAGACCCACAGATTATATCTATCGGGAATTTATTATGATGAAGGAACGCATTATGATGCTTCATGTCGGCCATCTAAGAATTATTTTTGATTGTCGGAATGTATTAAGTTTCATTTCTAAAGTTCTAGTCTCAGTTATCCTGTGATACTAGAATTGATGTCTTAATTAGGCTAGGTGTGAATTTATTGTTTTCTTGAGAATAAACAATCCTGAGAAAAAACCCTACTCATAACCATATTTTATAGTAATTATTGTAACACTCATATATTATTTTTATAGGATATTGAAGGCGCCAAAGACTATTTCAAAAGAAAAGTAAAGTTTGTCACAGAACAAATGGAAAAAATCCAGACAGTTGGCAGGGAAAAGGCACACATCCAGGACACCATCTGTCAACTCCTTGGAATAAAGATTCAGGCCCAAAAAGCAGCTTCAGCATCATCGTGATAACGAAACTATATTAATTATTCTTTTGCTGTTAGAATCCGTATTTATGTAAGAGGTTACCCTGACTTCTGTATGTATTTTTAAAATGTTTGCTCTTTAAAGTCTTAATTAAATGATTATGTGCAGAATGGGTATGCTGCTGAGTTAATAGGGTACCGAGGGGCAGATTTTCTCTAGGCCTAGGCCTGGGGCGGCAAAACATGTTGTTTAATTAAAAAACTCAAGAATGTTTACATAGCATATTGCATCAAAAAACTCTCGTAAATATTTCCTCATCGAATAGGATCAAAGATCCTTCCTAGTTTACTCCAAGTTCAAGTTTATCACTGGCGGCAATCTTTCATAGGCCTAGGGCAGCCAAGGTATCAAATCTGCCCCTGGTTCCACTTGTTGATTTCTCAAATAATAGTATATCATAAATTAGTATATAATTATAAGGGCTCACTTATGGAGACGCGGCGAGTTATGTTCTTGTTGTTAATTTATAAACATTGGGCCACGTATGAGACCATTCACATAGAAGCGACTTGAATGCACATTGAGTTTCCCGCGTGGTGAGCGCTGCCATGCGCTCGATGCGCCGCGTGTCCATAGATGAGCCAATTTCTAAAGCTTATGAAAAAGCACGTTATATTCTTTTGTATGGCTTATACATTATAACATTATGCTAAATGCTAAAATAGATCGTTACATTTCATGATCTTTTTGATATACCCCAGTTTCTAAATAGTTTTACTTACTATGACGTGACAGGTGACCAATGAGCGAGCAGTATTGAGTTTGTTAACTGATCAAGACTGACAAATGTTTTTGATACTGGAGGTAAGATAGATAATACATGGATAATACACAATTTTGCTTATTAAAACATAATTTAAATTCTAAAATATATTGCATATTTTCTCTATTGTGTTGTGTAAATTTAGAGTTTTGGCTAATAAATTAATGCCCATATTTATTTCTTCCTTTTATTGTAATGTCAGTATTAAATTTACTTATAAATAACAGCATACAAGTTTTTACATCCTCTTCTAAGTCGATACGCTCTTGGCAGAGCAGTCGTGTTCGTCATGTAGTAATGGTGGAGTTGGCAGACAGTGCACACCTAACGATGCCCCGCCATTTCTCTCTGCCAGAGGTTATCCTGGCGCGTTCATTTAAAGGGTTACCAACAATTTTCTTTATCTGGTCGGTCCATCAAGTGGGTGATCTTCCGCGCGGTCTAGTACCTTCCACTTTATCCTGTACGACTAGGCGCTCTATGGACAGATTATCACGTCTCGAGACATGGCCAAAGAAGGTAAGGATGCGAGACTGTACTGTTGTAGCGTAAAGAAGTT
Source organism: Plagodis pulveraria (assembly GCA_963890685.1). Lineage (NCBI taxonomy): Eukaryota > Metazoa > Arthropoda > Insecta > Lepidoptera > Geometridae > Plagodis > Plagodis pulveraria. The sequence goes on from OY982956.1 coordinate 11,819,116, forward strand.
TGGGGAAGATGAGTGTCCGCACGAGCTTAGTCTTCGTGGTTTTGGTGATGTTTCTATTCCTCCATACTTTCTATTTACATCCTACTACACAACAATACAACTGAAATATTTGGACCGTTAGGAATAACCATATTTACCACAGACACAAACCGTCAGAGGTGTATAAATAGTTAATACATACGCTAATAACCCTCGGATTGTTAGTTCATTTTATGCATATCCTACACGTGTGTGATATAATAGGTAGGTAGTGAACCTATTGCCGTACCTTTTGCTTTATAGTGAACTCCTGCAGTATTTTTAAAATCCATGTCGAGGTAATTGCAAATAAAATAAAATCAGGCGTTATTAAAAAAAAATGTTTTCACAATAATTATTCTTTAACACCACATCTGGTTTTGTGCCTTTGGTATGCTAAATGTTAGATCACATTGATGGAACATGCTACGGTATTAAATTCTCACTAAGATAGTAATTTTCTTAGATTAACAATACACTCTGTACTGTATCAGCCGGTTTGTCCACTGCTGAACACAGCCTCCCCCAAAGGGGAGGATTGTCACGCTTGGCAGGCGTCTTGGGGATCACAGTTTAAGATAGCAGTTCCTCAGATGGCACTGCTGGGGGGGGCTAATTTGGGTGGCCTTTGTTCAATGGTGGTCGTCTTCTGGCTGTTGATGTGAATTTTATTACATCGAGGATATATTTTATAATGTTTGTTTTCTATTTGAAGCAGAAGTGATATTACAGCGATAAGGTGTCGATCGTAAGTTCGAATTCCAGCACCAACTCAATGAGTTACAGTTGGGAGGCATAGGGACATGCAAAATTTGTAGTGCAACATTACCAGCTTTTTGTCTTTCGTACACAGGTAGACCATTGACACAAATTACACAATAGGCCACAATTCACAGAATAGGCACCTACACAAATTTGTAGAAATAAATCTCACACCATCGTCATAGAGCCTAATCTATTGATGTGGCATATCTGACTGAGATCAAAAATATATGGGAGTGGCTCGTCCAAGTACTGAATTTTTAAGGTTTTGTACTATCAGAGTCAGTGGGATCGGCTCCTTTGCGAGCACGACAATATCTTTTAGATGCGTGTCCTGGTGTCGCAAATCGTGCTGCTATTCTCACTGTTTGTATGTTGTAGGAATCTGGTCTTTGGCTACAGGTCATCCGTTGTTTCAATACTTTCAATACTGGTTAGATCTGCTTCCATCCGCTTTTCGCTTCGCTATTAGCTTAGTTACGGTTGGGTACAAAGTGATGCGTTGCCTAATCACTTATACTAGGTACTGCAGGTGATTAATTTTGTCGCTATGGCCTCTTTTTCTCCCGAAGTGCAAATATTTTTTTTCGGCACTCGGGCCTTATCGGTATCATTCGCTGAGCTTTTACTAGCGCCACTGTTACAGCTATTCTCGAACCAATTGGTCAAATACGTGTCGATGCGTAAAAGACTTGGTTCCGTGGAAGTTAGAGCGGAGGAAGTTAGTGTGGTGTGGGACGCTACTCGTGCAGACACATTAGCGTCTTACATGTTTCTGAAATAAATGTGAGGATTGTCGCCGCCGCGGCTAAAGTTTGCTAATTTCGGTAGTGTTTACATATTTGAACCGTTTGGTGTACAGACATAGGGTCCGGCTTATCTCACTTTCCAAACCGTATATGAGTACTTGGTCGATGCAATTATTTGGCTAAACAAAGCATTGCAAAGCAATCATAGGCTTGACCTCGTTTCGTGAACTGTCGTAGCGTGTGGCGCTACAGGTCTGCAGATTAGGGCGAGATGCATTTTTTTATTGCACCCATGGAAGCACATGATCCGTATGTGTCTGCCGAACGGTTCAGACGTCTCGACTACCTTTATTACTGATGTAGTGCTTCAGGGTACGTATGGAACTCTTCATTATGAATATACGAATGTCTGCGTCCGTTCACCCTAAAAAAGGTGACCGCTTATATACTTACAACAACTATCTTATAGCCATAAAGTCCAAGATAAAGGTATCCATTTTCAACAAACAGCTCTTGCAGCAAGGTTGTTGTCGTGGTCGCTCAGCTATTGATCTTCTATTCTACAGTATAGGTACCTTACGCATCGGTTGGTGGAGGTGGTGAAATCCAAAGATGAGGCGTTGGCGGCTTGATTGTACATAGTGAAGGATCGGGTGTGGTATAAAAAGCTCTTTCGACGCTTCTTTCCTATGGATCTCTAGTTTTACCTATGGCAAATCAGAACATCCGGATCCTCCACGGTGCATACTCCGCCTTAGGTAAAACCACCCAATGATGGCGATCCACAGGGCTGTGTGCTATCTCTTGCACTTCAATGATATGATTCACTTAATCGATATTCATTGCTATGTGGATGGCAGTACCGGAGCTGCCTCATATGTACCGACAGAGTTTCGTTCCATTTCGTTGTAATGTGGAAGGTATACCTTCCAACTACTTTTCGTGCGAGTCCGAGGATGTACTGCCTCCATACCTATTTCTCCCGCCATGCAGAAATGCTCACATAGTGAAAATACAGGCATATTATACTTAACAAGTTAAGTTTTGTCAGGGTGATGGGCGCAGTGCAGATCACCACTGGTGACGTACTGGCAGCGGTTACTGGGCCTTGTTCTTGTTCCATCATGATGGACTTTATAAAATGCCTCTAAGAAGCTTGGTGTGCTTGGAAAGAGGAGACGATACCTACTTCAAGCCTGCTTTATAAGGCTCAGGATCTGCCTTACATGGAATACTGCATACCTCTGGACGGAGATTGCCTAGTATCGGCTCCTTCCATTTGACCGCATTCAACGATGAGCACCTCGAACCGTTGATGGTCAAGCTCTCTCCGAACGCCTCGACACTATGGCACTGCATAGAGATGTTAGATCACTCTATATCTTTTACCGTATCTACCACGGAAGAACTGTTCGGTTAAATACTTAGGGAATATCCCGCCTAGCACTGCCGCTATGCGGAACCAGCTGCATGCCATGTGAAGTATTTCGAATCGATACCTACGACTTTGGAGCCTTCATGAAGAGAGCATATTCGCTCTTCAAAGGCCGGCAGCCATTTCGGAGACCTCTGGTGTTGCGGATGTCTGTGGGTGACGGTGATAATTTACCAACAAGTTGCCTCTTAGTTTGTTTGCCTTTCTATCCCATAAAAAGAAAACCAACGGCGCATTGCGGCCTGTTTGGTAGGCACGCCGCCTACTGGCTGGTATTGGGGTGAAGCATTTGGACTAACTGTGGGCCTGCAAGGTTTGAAGCAGTGATGGCTCTGTTATATAGGCTATGGACTGCCGCGCAGCAGGTCCATGGTTCGAATTTCACCGCGGGCTTGTGCTTTACCGCTTGGTGGAAGGCATTTTGCTAATGCCCGCCTGGCTAGCAACCACCCTCAAGTAGAAAATCTGTCGCCAAGCACTTAACGGTGTGTTCCGGGAGCTGTCCTTGAAAGCCACATCATCACTTACTATCAGGTGAGATTGTGGTCAAAGGCTTACCTATCTGTAATAAAAATGTTATGCAAACAGTAGACTATTATTTACAACACTAATGCAAACAGTAGTCTTGTAAATAGGTTGTAGTGCTTTTTTTAATACAGGCATGATTAAAAATCACTAAAGACTATTTAGCCATGTGTACCTATATTGTACCTACCATCGATATGGCTGTCAATGTTTTCAATTTAAGACCGTTATTGTAACGCGATTTATCTGAAAAACTAAACTGCTCCTATTCTTAGCTACAGCTAGCAATCTGAAATATATATTATGTACATATAATATCCTCTACATATAACCAACAAATACTTACTGACTTACTGAAAACGTCTACTTATTTAATGGGCTGGCTAATGCGGAATCCTTTAAAGAGCAATGGTCGTCTCGCACTTGGGCAGTATCATATTGGTACCTTTAATTGGAGAATCCGTTTTTCAAAGCACTTTTACGCGTTGCGGCTAAGTTTCTGATGCACCGGCATAATTTGCCCGGAAGACGTTCGTCGGGTGTGTGTCACAACCACTGATATATAAATAGCATTCAGAAGATTACTGCATTATTAACATCAGCTACTAATGCATTATTAGCATCACCACACATCTGTATTTGTATTACACACCTACCTAATATTTATCTCTTCATAAGATGGGTCCAATCCAACCATTTGGAAATGTACTGAATCAGCCGTATTGTCTACTGCTGAACACAGCCTTCCCTACTATGGAGGGGGGGGGGGGGGGGAAGAGGCATAATCCCCACGCTTGGCAGGCGTTTTGGGGACCGCAATGTGATATATCAGTTATTCAGAACGCGCTGCTTACAATACCCACGGGTAGAGATGGGGGGTGACCGTTCTAGCCCGGCACCTTATGGGCCCCGGCACCCCACAAGCTAAGGAAATGCACTATTAGGTACAACAATAAATATTTCGTAGTTCATAAAAAATCTGGCCAAGTGCGAGTGGGACTCGCGCATGAAGGGTTCCGTAACTAAATATTTTGTGAATAGTTGAAGCGTCTACCTGTCACCATTATCAGTAGTGAGCAAGAAACGGTAAAAAAATCAAGTTTGCTGTATGGGAGCCCCCCTTAAATATTTATTATATTTTATTTTTAGTATTGTTGCGGCAATAGAAATACATCATCTGTGAAAATTTCAACTTTCTAGTTATCACCGTTCTTGAGATACAGCCTGATGAGACAGCGAAGTCTCAGTAATAGGGTGCCGTTTTTACCCTTTGGGTACGGAACCCTAAAAATGGCAAATGGTATTTATTCTTGTTGACCTCCCTGACCCTCTTTATTTATTTTTTACTTTTTTTCCACATAGCAATAACTTAATGTTATGTTATATAATATATAGGAACCTATTACTAAGCTGTTTGTTAAATCACAATGAAACCGCGTGTCACTTGTGCCAATTAGCAGCCGTGTGAAAAGGCACTAACAGTGTGCTTCGGCAGCTTTGTTTAATAATGAGATCCCAGTCACTGCGCAGTTTAGCGTGAATTCTAATCTTTGACCACCGCATTACTTATCAAAGTTACGATAGCGTTCAGTCTAGTGAGCAATAAAAAATGTACAGACCATTCAGCACTAGGTATGTAGGCAGATTTTGTATTGAGGTAGGGCATTTTGCGAATGCCTGTCGCACTAGCTACCACCCTCAAGATGAAAATCTGTATTCACCAAGCACCTAACACAGTGTGTTCCGTCCGGCAGCTGTCCTTGAGAGCCAGTAATTCTTGGTTAGCCTGAAAAACATCTCAAACACGTCATCACAAAACATTAGGAGAGGTAGTGGTAGAAGGCTAGCCTATCAGCTACACAAAAATGGGAGATCTATCCGACCCTGGGCTCGAACTCAGGAATTACAGGATCTTAAGATTCCAATACACGACGCTTAACATCACATGACCAGTCACTCAGGAGAATAATTAAAGGGTTCCTCCGAGAATTAAAGAATGCAAAATGCTTGTGACATCGAATGATTTATTTTTTCAATAGGCCAAAATGATTCCGCAGATATCTACAATAATGCCTTACAATAAACTAACTTAAATACAGTGTATCTACAATGTCTTACAGTCACAAAACAATTAACTAAATAAGGCAACGACTATTCCTTAATTATAAAAATTGTTCTAAATAATAATATAAATCAACTTTTAATATTCCATAACTAGTTATATTTTTTCTGAATGAGTTAATAGTTGTTTCGGGTATGAAAACTTCAAGTCAAATAGACGGTGTCTATGTACCTATTGTATATATATGGTGATACTTATGTATCAAACTTGAATTGCCATGTTAAAAGATGACGTAGGTATCAACATCCATGAGTATCAAATTATACGACAAATGGTAGATCCATTTTAATGTGCATGAAGTATAATAATCATAAGTGTTCTCTTTTTATCTTTATAAGTAGATATAGATTTATTTTGTATTCCGCATCATATGATTATTCATAATATTGTCCATTATTTTGAATGTAAGTAGTTACAAACTACCTTGGTACTTTGTTACATCAGCACCGATTGCATGAATGTATCATTGAAAATTGCTACGTAATGTTATCAGGTAGGTAGTAAAATTAACAGAGCCTACATATAAATATTTACATTATGTACGTCGTAATAATATTATATTATATAAGCTATTTATTAATTATCTACGTATGTATGACATAATAATAAGAATAACTTAGGTACATCGTTATTAGAGAGAATTAGCAGTTGTGTAAATCATCGCCTCTATCGAAAGTCCAACTCCGACACAGTTTTTTCCATCATCATATAACGCTCACGGTTCACCATCACTACACGAACAGATCACTCGCCTGCTCGGCGAAGTCCTTATCTCAAATGGTGTAGTACTCCGGAGCGAAATCGTTCGCTAAATTGCTGAGGAAGTGGAAGTCTGAAGAGGAGTTGGAGTTATCGCCGACGGGAGCAGCGTGGGTCGCTTCGTAGAACTGTTGGAAGGAGCCGTAGCCGTCAGCGCAGTCCGCCGCGGGCCCATGGCCGTACCCGTCGGCCGGCGCACCGCCCGCCGCTGCCGCTGCCGCCGCTACAGCTGCTGTGCTGCCGCCGCCTGCCGCGTAGGCCGCCGCCTGCTGCGCGCTGTAAGCACCCGCATCGTAATACGCACTCTTTGCATACTCCCCGTGCCCAGCTTTCTGCCCCTCAGCCCCATAGTAGCCGTGACCATGATCGTGTTGCGCTCCATCATGGTAGTGATAGCCGTAATGGCTATTCGCATACCCCATGTGCTCCCCGCTGTAACCCTGCGCCTGCTCGTACCCCGGGTGGCCGTATCCCCCTTGCTCCTTTCCGTACGTGGGATAGCCGTAGTTCTGGTACATTTCGTGCGGGTACGCCTGCCTCGATCCTACGCCGTTTGTCGGTCGTGTGGAAGGTGACCCGTCTTGTCTCTGACTGCGCGAATAAGCATGTTGATCATTTTGGATCGTCGGTCCATAGCCTTCGTAGTTTCTGTTTCCCTGAGGATATTGCGCGAGCTTGCCTACGAATTGTTTCGAGTCCATGCGGAAATCTGGGTGCGGAACAAATTGTCCGGGAGGCGCGTTGCCTCTGATGACGTAAGGTGGCATAGAGTTGGGCACAGTTTGTGTGTGCGCGGCTCCGGGGGGCGCGTTTGGTGGTGACGGCCTCGGGTAGTGTCCAAGCGGGCTCGGGTGCATACTCGATGGAGTTCCGGGGGTGGACGACGGGGTTAGGCTCACGGATGAATACTTAGCGCCGTCCGGTAAACCCGCTACAGAACCGATGCCGTCCTTTGAAGAAGATGGAGAAACTTTACAATCCAACGATGGCGAGCGCTTTCGTGCCTCTTGTTTGATGCGCTTGGCAAGGTTTCTAGGCGCCGGCGCGACCGCGTTGGTTGACGGATGTCCATCTCGTGAGTCGTCTTCTGCCAGTTTGTCAAGTGAAGAAGAAGAGGCAACGCTTGATGCCCCGTCGCTAGCGAAGCTGTTATTGTTGGTGGCGCTCGGAGTATTATTATTCCTTGTGCGTGACGCGAGCTCTGGGAGATCTTCAGCCGGTGAGCACAGAGTTCCCGGAGGCAGCTCGCAGCCTTGACAGCTTTTTTTACCTGACAGGGGCCCATCATCATCCAAAAACTTATCAAGACCAGTCTTAGAGCTTTTCCCACCTTCCGACGTTGTAGAATCTTTGTCATCACCGTCTTCACTCTTGCTCAGCGTTTGTCTTTTATGCTTCATGCGACGGTTTTGAAACCAAACTTTCACCTGTAATGACAGAAAATTTATTAGGTATAAAATTACAACATTTTTTGGTGGTACTTTACACTATTACTCATGTTAAGGCTGTTGTTTTAGGTACGTACCTGTCTCTCCGTGAGGTCGAGCGAAGCAGCAATCTCAATCCTCCTGGGCCTGCATAAATACTTGTTAAAGTGGAATTCCTTCTCTAATTCCAGTAATTGAGTGTTTGTGTAGGCGGTGCGGAGTCTCCGAGGCAGTCCATTCTCTGAAACAACAGACATTATACAAATGAATATAAGTCGTGGAACGTACACCTATAGTGAATCGATTATAGGGTAAAATAGCCATCAATGTTGCTATTTAAAATGTATCATGAAACATGAACAGCACGTTTCAAATTAACGCTGTAGAATGGACGAAGATTCCTGGAAGCCTTCAATAACGGGGTTGCGAGGCGGGCGGTGGGCTCGAGCTTGCGGGTGCGCTTTTCTTTAATGTAATAACTTGATCGCATGTCAGAGCACCGCCCTTGACGCCATTGTGTCGAAACACTGTTCTTTTTATTTTACCACAAAATACGAATTGGAATTCGAAATTCAAATTACAAAAGGGCGGCGAATAATGGGGCGATCGCGTTCGCGTGATGGCTCAGCCGCGGGGCTCGTGTGTTCGCAATGTCGCGTGGCTCCTATTATGACAGTAATAAGGATGGTATTGGTTCGCGTCTGGTATAGATAAGCTGATGGGGTTGGTGCGTTTGATTGACGTGGCTCGTCAGTTCTCGCGTTCGCCATTGGGCAAGGGCAACTGTCAATCAAACTGCGCAGCGGCCCTCAGTTACGCACGGCTGCTCTACAGAGGTCTTTGGCCGATGTGAATTGAGCCCTATTTTTATTTTCAATTGCTCTCGTTCGTATTATTGCACTGTAGTTGGGACGTGCTTTATATACTTACACCTTTATAGTCGAAGTAAGTAGTTACCTAATACGCTGATATTAATAGTGAATTTAACCTAGGACTATCTAGACTGTATGCACGTGAATACAAGAACATGAGTAAATTATCGGCCTACTGGACCCGAAACTCGATAGCCGATGGCCACTAGAATAATTATTATGAGTTTGTACAGTGAGATGCGGAAGTGCTTCGATCATGATTGTTTAATGTTTTTTATTCAAAGAAATAAAGCTCTCGTACCTATTACATACTAAGTAGGTATAGAGTAATATTCGGTGACTATTGAACTGCGCAATTTGTCACTGATTATTGATCAATGTTAAAATATGTCATTGTTAAAAGATGTCATTGTAACTAGACAAGTACATATATATCATAACGTGTCCATTTTATTCAGGATTTTTACCTAAAACTAAACGCTAAAACAGGCTACTACGCTGGTTTTGCATTGTCTTCTTGTTGCTACATAACTTTGAGTTCCTGTTCCGTCCAATCTATATCTCTCCATTTCCTAAAACCACAGCTACACAGCTACTATATACGTCACAGCTAATTAGAGAGTAAAATATCAACGTATTTGATTGTCCTATTTCAAAGAGACCTTTGTGCTTAGGTAGAGGCCTCACGTAAAGCTAAGATAGTGTATGTCGAGCACGTAACAGCAATCCATTATTATCTTTATGGTAGATGTTTAGTTCCGGCTTATGCCAAGATCGTTGTTTTTTTGCATTGACGTTAAGTTCTTCGATGTTTTTTTTAATTCACTTATATCCCTTTACTAAAAGATTTTCTTCCAGTAAAGTTTTAGTAACTTGTTGGAAAACTCAATACATACGATTGTTTGTGCTCTTCATAAAACATCAATAAACTTTACGTGCACAAGTGTTCGCGATGAAAGATGCAAGCTAGTAAGTTTTTGTAGGAGCGTAGGGAGATTATGCGGAGTCGAGAGGCGTCGTATAATGTTCGCATTATCGCCGATGTAGGTACTCTTCCACTTCGCTGGGCTGAGCTGTCTGCGGTTGTGACTCTCCAAATATTTTGGTGTCTTATCTTATGTGGTGCTATTTGCTATGACAAATAACTCTAACTTAATTTAATCTGTTCGAATTGACTTATTATGTTATTGGACCACCTACTGTTGTAATGTTTGTAATCTGTGATTTTATCCTTTGTTAATGGAAGATGTCGATGGACTTGTGATCTATGAAAGAAAAACTAATGTAAGCTACGAAGATTATGAAGAACAAAGCTTGTATCATGGAGAGTACTCATTTATTTAAAGGACTCTTTTAACACATACCAACCTTTCTATCTATATTGATAACTTGCTTCTACCTGCATGGGATTTTGTATATAGGTATATCGATAGTTGGCTTTGATCACAATGACATCTAAAATAAGTGATGATGCGGTTGGAGATAGTAAATTATGAACTTGATCTCAAAGCCACCGCTAGGCGTAAGCGACATATTTTCTACTTGAGGTTGGTAGCTACAACGCGAGCATTAGTGAAATGCCATATCACCATGTAAATGGTGGTCTAGCCTTGTCCGATAATTCTGCTTATCAGTTATTAATATAGAAATAAAATGTTTACTAAATATTATGACTTGAATGATTACAGCTACGTTATTGTGATAGCCTTTACCTATATTTATTAATAATTTCTTTTCACGACTTGTGTTGCATTAAACTAAGGTTTTAACAAAAGAAAGGTATAACGTAAGTATCTAATGCATGCTTTGCGTTAAGTTTTCTGTATGTCTGTTTCGAGCACCCTTGGGAACTTACTAGTATTTGAATGTTTAAAGGCATCATCAATTTACAAGACTTGAATGAAAAAAAAAATGCAAGCTAGGTAGTGTAGCAAATTGATCATCTTGAAAATTTTACGTTATTTAACGTAAAGTTGAAAAATGGGAATAGCATAAAATACGTATTACGTTCCAATACACTCACCCCTAGTAGGTGGACCGATGTTATCAAAAATGCTGTGATGTGGAGAGTCGATGGATGCAAATGGCTTGCATCCATCATCTACAATGAAATGCTTCATACAGCATTTCATTGTAGATGATGCTTGACAGCTGAATAGTTAGATAATGCAGCGTTTACAGCAATGATTAAAAAACCAACATTAAGATTAGCGAGTTCCCTGTCTTGTAGAACAGCGTGTAGGTAACAAATGACCGCGAAGTGGGTTGTTTAACCCTCCACTGCGACCGCGGACGGGACCCGGTCCGGCCGAATATTTACTGCGGATTAGGGGTCGCATACATCGGTCAAGAGTCGCCTTGTCCGCACTTCATTTGATAATATCAGTGTGCTTTATTGAATAAGTTTGTCTTGTATGGATTATGTGTAAACTTTTCAAAAAACTATGGATACTAATTTTAACCCATTGGCATCGGCAATAATGATAACAAATAATGAATTTCATTCATAACAAATAATGAATTTCATTCATAACTAGGACGTAGTGGTCCTGACGATGCCAACTTATATCCTTTTTGTAGGTCTACCAGAAGTGTATATAAAAATAAAATGAAAGAAAATATAAGTTACTATGCTTCTGTTACAGAACAAATTAAGTATGAATACATCTTCTACTAGTCCTAATTTGTTATTTTTAAATGATTCATATCAAATATAATTTATAAGACATAAATAATTTAGAAATGAAGACAATTTACAATATAGGTAGGTAGGATCATCAACTTCAACCAGTTTTACACTAGATTCAAGGCTATTGTATGAAAATCACATAAAATTCAAAGCTGAAACTGTATTGTGGTAGCATCGAATGAGGTCTGAATTTATTAGGTAGAGTACGTAACAACCAGTAGTTGCAAATTGCAAACAGTTTGCGATGTGTTCCGAGCCCTCCAACTTAGAATAATTAATCTTGAGCCGGTAAAGGCGGTAAAGGATTAATGCGGTGGCCAGTACGCGGTTGGATGCCATTAAAGATCGTTCGATGCCCCTCGCTGCCTTCACTAAATGCTGCGGACGTGTTATTTGTGCCGGATCGGATGCCATATGGCTGTTTAGAATTAGGTGCAACTCTTAATGAATTTACATGTGAACGTACTTTGTTACAGTATTTACAGACAAATAACAAATATTTGAACTGTTTTGAGATGTTTGGAATATTTTTTGAACGCTGTGCATTAAAGCTACCCGTGAGAAGGTCATGAAATATCGGAAGGTTTTTAATTCCGATACTTACTGATTTCCGATATCCGATTCCGATATTAATATCGGCATATTCGTTATAGCGGTGGATATGATACAATAAAAATAAATCTTTAAAGTAGTTCAAGACTTCTTCTTATATCGTAAATCACAGAGTTCTCATTATTATTCTATCCTATATTTATACAAAATAACTAACCCAGAATCAACATTAATAAACTTCTAATAAGTTAAAAATTTCATGCAAATTCAACAATAAGAAACAATAATAATTATCAGAAATAAATTTATATGCACGTTTTCTAAATAATGTGTTCCCCAAAATAACAAAGCGTGTACCATTTTGTCGGATAATAGACTTCGTATTTAAAACAAAAATATCCGGTTGAAGAAACACGTTCAATACGCTCACTTTCAAAACTGATATAAGATACTATCTTACACATAAAATGTTTGCCTGTGAGTGACAAATAAACTCCACTTTAACCTTTGTTGTCGTATATTGATTTCAAATAGATGATTTGTCTGATTCCGATGTTATACGATATTGGATCACTCAGTATCGGTAGGTACTGTAATATCGAAACTCCAGTTCTGAAATTCCGATATTACGATATTCTGAGATTCTGAGATTCATGCCCTACCTGTTCATGTTTCTAACTAAACTAAGATTTGAAATAGGTAAAGATTTTTCACTGAACAAACTGAAGGTAGTGACATCATCTGTAATGAATCTGAACTTAATATAATAGTTCTTAGATCTATGCAGGACAAACAGTGTGACGTAAACATAACTTACGAAAAGAACATTCCGGACAACTTTCACAATAAAGCTGGTTGTGCCACACACTGACTGCCATGATAAAGCACCAAACATTTATTTTGAATGTTGCCACTGCAACGGAAAAGTTACAACCGAGGGAGTTTCCTCCCAGAAATATTACGTTATGAGGTGTGAAAGGCATAAATGTAAAAATTCAATATTTCAAACGGCGAAAAAGTGAATTTTCCCTATTTTTCGTGTCAGTAACAATGTCGTTTTGGGGGATGATGTGGATTTGTTACATATTTCAAGCCATAGAAGACAAAATGAAAAATCATTATTTAAATTCATATTTAGTTAATGAATAGATTCAGGCGTTACTTTGCGGAAATTCATATTTAATGATAACAAATATTTTTATAAAACATCAAAATTCTCGAGCGTGCTTAACAGAAAAAAATGGCAGAATTGTCACTAGATATAATTTTTAAGCTTTTTATTAAAATATTATTTAAATGTTTTCTTAAGATATTTCTTATTATTAAATTCATCTTTCTTAACAACCAAAACACGATATCTTAAAAAGGTATTTAAGAACAATGAAACAAATCGCAAACAGTTGACTTATATCAATTTTCTTTCACAACAATCGATCATATCTCGGATTTGTATTTTTCCGATTAGCCGTATCTTCTATCTGGTTTGTTTGACATCGTCGCATCAATTATAAGCGCGGATTAGGCCGGGACAGTTGTGAGACGGTTCAATTTCGCGGGACCCCGACAAGAGGGGAGCGTATCGGCAGAGAGTCGAGATCACCTTATCGACTGATGAAGGCAACATGATGGTAACATTACGCACGGTTCCCGAGTTCGCTTTAAGGTTTTGATGAACGCTGTTCTTAATGGAAATTGATATTTCATAGTTTTTTCAATAATAGAATTGTACAAACTCTAGCTTTCGATAGATAGAAAACAACCTATTGACACTCCACCAAAGCAATTCGGACCTCCCTCCGTCCGAGTTGCTCTTTACGCACAACTTTATTAGGAATACATTTTACAAGTACTTTTACGTGTACTTATTATTTTACTACCACAGTAGATATCCATATATCTACTGTGCTATTTATAACACATTGCTGATAGCGATCTCTTCCAAATTTTATCAAAATGTTGACTTTGTCATAGAATATAAAAAAGGACTATGCAAGCATATCTAAAATTCCTGTAATTTACAATAAGTTATTACAAGTTGACCTATGTTTTTGACAAATTAGCATGCGCGTTATTTTTTCTAATTAAGGTTGAACTGGCCGGTAACTTTTCCATACAAACGCCGTAGGGTGATCACTCCCTTATTTGAGGTTTTAGGTCCAGAACTAAGCATGATATCGATTTATCTCTTCATTATCTAGGCTTGTCTTGGCACCGATTTGTAAAAAAAATCTTCACATGATAGTTATAAGCCTCGAAACATCCCTGTAATATCACGTATTTTAGCGAATGTTTAGTCGTAAATAAACGACTTATAGAGCATGAAATCCCTAAAATTATTTACATAGAAGCATAGCTCAGTTCATGATCATTTTAGATATAAAAATTTGATTACGTAGGTATATATTTTAGGGGTGCAAACAGATGTAGGTTTAACCTTTAAAAATATTATGTTCGTCACAAAATTTGCGTTAAGGTAACTAATTCATTACTCATAAAACAATAATAGATTTCGTAGATAACAAATACTTAAGCGATATTCATAAAATATGTAAAATGAAAGTATAATCTTTTATTAGATTTAGACTGTGAAGAAGAAGAGTTTTAGACCTATAATTATTTCGAGGTAATTGTGAAGGTATTACTCATATAACAATAAAAGGGCTCGTTACTAATTCATTTAATTAGATTTAGACCGTGCAAAATAAGCGTTATAGGCACACAAATATTTAGAGGTAAATGTGAAGGTATCGAAGTTTGCGTTGGAAAAGGCGCACCCCTTTGCGAAACTTCTGTTTTCCAAAACGAGACCGTCCCAAATCCATTTAGCTGATACAGTAGGTTATTAAAAGTTGTCTCCAGACAGACGGCGCGAGTTGGCAACTGTTGGAAGCTTCCGAACTGTTTGACAGCTCGTCCCGCAGGGTAATTAACTAAGGTAGGTAGTTGTGTTGTTAGACCGGTTGTAAGGCTGGCTGTGCGATCGTGACTTGTTTATAATAGGTATAAACATTTTAGAGTTTTTGTTGCATAAATGTAAGATGTAAACATAGAATATAAACAAGTATTCGTGCATCTTTGGTACCTAAATGCCGAAGAAGTATGTAGGCAGACATAAATTTAACATTTCAAATGACATGCTTGATTTTGAGACTGAATTCGGTAGGTACCTTTTAGAAATCTATAATTCACCAGTTAATTTGCATTTAATGTGATATGAGTAACAGATGCCCACGGGGTGCCGGGCTAGAATGTCACCTCCCCATCTCTACCCATAGGTGTCGTAAGAGGCAGCTAAGGGTAACACACCAGAAGGTGGGCAGCGGCACTTTATGAGGAACTGATATCTCACACTTCGGTCTCAAGCCGCCTACTAAGCGTGGAGATTATGGCAAACCCCCTCATATTGAGGGAGGCTGTATTCAGCAGTGGACTATCCGGCCGATACAGTAACAGATGTAATTAGCGGATATTTTGCACACAATTTTTTCAGGATATAAAACTATTATACATAGATATATCGGTGTACGTAGTTCTTAGTTTTGGTCAAGAGACCTCTCACTTCCCTTCAACCCTCGAAATTTCGATATTGCCATTTAGGAAATAATCATTACCCCAATTTACGCGCATAGAATTATACAAGAGTGTTTTGTTTTTTCATTATTTAGAATGAAGGTTTTAGTCTACATTAAAGATGGTTTGCTTTTCTGTTTTTGAAGTATAAGAAAGGTAGTGTTATTTAAATACAGTATGATTTTGATAACTAAATACAGAAAGAACATTAGTTCAAGGGTAAGTTATTTATTTATAGATGCGTAAATTACCGATTAAGTTGATCTTTAAAATCCTTTTTGATCTTGAGTTGTTCTAGAACTTCAGTATTCGCTGTCAATGTCAAGTTATCCAAACTAACAACACCATCAACAAAAAACGTGAAGTTTAATCCCTACATTACCTCTCCGACCTTTACTATCTTTATTAGCCGTTTCGAGCTGCACTGCGGATATGCAAAACGGCAAGACTGGCCGTATTTAATTGCCCTTGAAAGGGGCGACAAAAAATAAACGGGACGATGCCAGGGTATAAATAATGCTGCACTTTTCATAATCGCAATTGTCGCCGGGAGAATATTTAGTGCGCAGTAAAACCGGCTGATTGCGATCTTGGGGTGCGTGAGGGGGAGGGGGTTAATAGTAGCTATGTCAAGTTAACTAGGTTTTCTTGATGACAGGATAGTAAGCTATGAGATTTTTCTTTGAATCGTAATTTGGGTTTGGAAGAAAATATCATGTTGTGGGGAGTTAATGAGTGTATGTAGTTTATTAGGTAGGTTCTCCGAAGTTAGTATTAGGTAGGTTCTCCGAAGATCATTTTTAGATTATAAAGTAGGTACCCAATTGAATATTTTCGCATTAAAAAGCATAGATGTATTACTGATATTGGGTATAGTATGCATACCCAATATCAGTCTTAGGAAGTTTAGATTTGTATTTAAATTATTATTATGGAAAGGGTCAAAATGAAAGCTTAAGTTATATTTGTACGTGTACCTATTATGTATAGTTATATCACAGTGCTTTGTCACTTCTATTATATTTGCACTACATATTCAAAAACGGCAAGCAGGAATGGCCCAGTGACAATAGCTTTCGACTGCCGCGTATCACGGGTCGTTGGTTTGAATCCCTCTGCAGGCTTGAGCTTTTCCGAATGGTTGTAACGCATTTGGTAAATGTTATGTTTATGCTGGCTTGCTACTATATACCACTCTCAAGCAGAAAATCTGTCTACAAGAACGCAACTGTGTGTTCCAGAAGCTTCCCTTGAGAGACAGTTCACATTCTTGGTTAAGCCTATTTACCAATCCTCGAACCTCGTTGTCAGTTACCAAAAAGAGACATAAGTAAACGGCTATCATCCTAAACTTATAAAAAACATAACAAGGTGAGTACACTACTACTTATCGAAAGTAGTTGAGTAACCCATCAATTATAGGAGGCCTTAAGGCAACCCAAATGCTCCAGGCCAACGACTAATTGTCAGCATGTCATGCATGCTTGTTATATTGTCCCATTGAATTGCAATGGTAATCGTTCAGCCAAGTTTATAAATATAACATTTTCAATACATGAATTGAAATTCAACGGGGCAATGTTGCAAGCATGCTGGGCACACTGCCGACTGGTAGTGGGCTGGAGCATTTGGACTGCCTGTGAGTCGGCAATGACTTGTAGGTTGTCTAAATGCTTTATTGTAGTAGCTGTAGTGTTGTGTATAGTTCGTAGTATTTTGTTAATAAAGGCATACCGCCACGGCTAAAAAATACATGTATTATTTCTCGTACATAAAAAACGTGAAGTGATTTTATCGAATTTCTATCCAAACAACAAAACTTCTCTATAGGAAGTTAAAAGCCACAAAGAAGTAGGAGAAACGGTAGGAAATAAATTTTATTTATCAAATAAAAAGGATGGCGCAGTCGTTTTTCACCAGCAAGGGACATTATCGCTTCTTTTAATTATTATCCCGCCGATATTTTATGCGGGATTCACTATGCCTCTTGTATTTGCTCTAGGGTAAAAAATAGAAATGAAGGAGGATTTGTCTTAGACACGTAAAATTACGTCATTTCCACAATTATACATCATATAGGGACAGAGGCTAATCTAGAGGAATACCTAAGCCAATACGTTGAGAAATATTTTTTTTCATGTACACTATGATAAGGATGCCTAAAACAAATGTACTTAGTATAATACATGCTGGCTATGCAGGCATTTGTGAATGCTCACTAGGCCAACTGCCACCCTCAAGTTGAAAGTCTCTCCTTGAGGGCCAGTTCCTATGCCGTACCACCTGCTACTGCATCATCAGTTACCGTCAGGTGAGGTTGTGGACAAAGTTTAGCCAATTGGGAATAAAATAAACTAACATCAACAGCCATAACGTTTACTTTTGAAAAAAACATCCCCGTCAGAGGGTGGAGGTTTCCATAATTTCCACGCTAAGCGTCTTATGGTGATTACAATGTAAGATGGAAGTTCTTTAGAAAGCGCTGCTGCTCACCTTCTGGTGTTTTAGGGTGGGGGGCTCTGTTAATTCAGGGTCACTAAAGAACCACTAAACTACTATTAGAAATTAGGTAACAACAGACTGCATGCAGTGGCGATGATGTGTATACCTATACGTGAAAGATAAGGTTATTGTGTGTTTAGGAATTTCAGTACATATTTTCTAAAAAGCTTGATAGTTGTGTTGTGTGATTAATAATAACTAAAAGACGAGAACATAAGAGAAATATATCATAACAGTTTTTACCACAAAAAGGTTCTTATTACTATTGCTGATCGGTTAGACTTCTTCTGAAAAATTAATGATGTTAGTAGGCTTGGCCTAAAAGGGGAGAACATATTAAGTTACAGACTGTATATATTTATAGTAATTATTATTTAGTAACCGGCTAGGACTCGCGTAATATTTACCGGATATTGCTCCGACCAGTTTCGAACTTATTTGAAGTTCTTCGTCTGGGAGTCACGATTATGCACAGCGTCGAGCGCGGGCCTCAGCACGTAACTGATATACAACTGATATATTTATAGTAGTTTTAATCGTTAAAACATTTTTACTCTATCTACATAACTTGCTCACTCCATCAATACATTCATTAAATTTGTAGCTTTACCACACTATCAATTAAAAAGAAACAATCCAATCTATTAAAGACCGTATTGCATGCTTATAATTACATAAAAAAACAAACGAACGTTTTAATTCTGGGTGTAGGGCGGTGCGGGCCACGCGGCCTCAAGGAAATGAAGGAAAAAAGCGGCGGAAGCTGGATCCCCCCTCCTCCCCAACGCTGGCCCTCTCGCGGCTTTTTAAATGGAAATTTATTGTTAAACACTTCGTCAATTCGCCGTTGTGTTTAAGATTTTACCTAGTTTCGTCCGCTCTGTTCACTTGGAAGCTCTTTGTTCTATTATTTACTGACGTCATCGTGATAAAAGTTTCGCTACATATTTTGGTATTTATCGACGGTAAGTTTTGGGCGCGCCTATTGTGTCTTTGATAAGATCAGAAAAGAGCCACGCTTGAATTTACTGAGTCAACTTTAGCACCGCATATTTTAGAACGTCATGGTTTCGTTTACGTCTCATCGTAAACTGTGAGTAACTGAACTCGTTCAGAAGTCAAAACTCTGCGAGTTCATAAAATTCACTCCAAGCCGCGTCGCGGTCGGTTCCCCACAATTGAAAAGTGCGAGGGAGCGGGCTGATAGGGCACTTACTGTAAAAGTTAAAGCTAATTGCCCTTAAGACATATTTTTAATTTCATTGCCCATTCCTTCTTTCTTAGTGTTTGTCGGAGTTCACTAACTCCGGAGTCTCGGGCTCTGATTGCAAGGGTAGCGAATAATTGCCATTTTTACGAGATAAGGTCACAACTTTTGAATGTCGAACATATTTTGTGTTCCTTTTTAGGGTGAATAAAGTTTGTTTGAATTTTTGTTCACCTAGCAAAGATATAACGCCACTTCTGCACCTCAGTTCCACTCCAGACAAGTAACTGTTGGGAAGGACTTTTTAGTGGAATGAACGTATGTATACACAATAAAAAGAGACCAAGTTCCGTCACAATATTTCTTCACCGTTAGATAAATCATCTTACTAGTTAGGTTCTTTGTCTTGCTCATAGAAGCTCACCGAAGTAGTTCAAAGGTGCCCCGAGCATGTTTCTATAGTCCCAGGAGACGCGTGGGAGAACGTGGCACAAAGGTCCGGCGAAGCCCGACCGGTGGCCAGTAGCCGTCTTACCGCTTGCCTTCTTTATGCGCGCACCATTCATTCAATCTGTCATTTCATTTTCATAAATGAATCATTCTTCATTTGAATTCGGAATTGTGAGGTTTTTTCGTCGGCTGCCGCTGACCTGACCACCGCGGGGGTCGCAGTGACTGATGATATTTTAATGGTTATTTTTCTTTAACATTCATATCACCAACTATTGTAGTTGCGGTAGCCGTCGACAGTCGGGGACGTTCAAAGAGGTAGGTATATTTTTAGAGCTGAATCGTGCCTATTCATTTGTTACGCACCAAAGTTCAATGATCTGTAATTTTTTGCATTAATACAATAAGTAGATAATATATTAGTAGTATAATAGTAAAAAAATATTTGAGATATAATTTTTTACTAAAAAATAGGACGACTTCAACACTCAAATGTGTGAAATAACTTGTTGAAGTCGGTACCATGATGGGTCAAGAGTACCTATTATCACAATATTGTGCGCATGGTACCGACTTCGACAAGTTATTTCACACATTTAAGTGCTGAAATCGGTTCCATTTTTTGATAAGAATTTTGTTTTCCGCCCTTTTTAGGGATCCTTGCTACTTATGAGATCGATTGTCATTCACTGTCAATGACTATATAATACTGAAAAATATTTTTCTATCTTGATGATATCATCAAGCAAAATTATTGAAATGTAACTCAAAAACGGCTTGACCGATTTTGGGGAAATTTAAATGGTATCACACGGCAAGCATCAGCTTTCCAATAAAAAAAGCGTCATCAAAATTCACCCAGTCAAAAGTTATGAGGTAACAAAGAAAAAAAAACGATGAATTTCAAAAACTGATAGGAATGAAACAACTTTTTGAAGTCGGTACCATGCTGATTCAAAACAGTGACCTCACATTATCAATGTCCAACTTCCACACGTAATTTCATACTCTACAGTGTAGGAAGTCGGTTCCGGGATTAAAAACAAATAATCCTAACAAGATCATTCACTCGCCCAAAATACTGTTCACCATCGTCAAAAGTTACAATTACTATTAAATCATCCAGGTACGCAAATACATTATTCAGTTAATTTATTATAACTTAAAAAGTATTCAACTGATTTTGGCCAAATTTAAATGAAACAGACTTGGAGGTTATAAAAAAAAAAGAATTATCAAAATCAGTTCATAATTTGCAGAGTAATCGCGTAACAAATATAATTTCTACAAAAAACAGCCGAATTGAGAACCGGGAAACCATTTTTTGATTAGTCGGTAAATAAAGATAAAATAACAAAAACAAAACTTTTCCTTCATTGTATTAAATTTATTCATAAAGGGACGATACATACAGGTATATTGGTAAAATGCTAACAACCTCTTAAGATTGACTTCTGCGAGTCCTAACAAACATATTGAGATGAAAAATGATATTTTTTCTTTTTTTTTGTGTTTGTTTTTAAATTTATTTTGGAATTAGCACGAGGGCCACCTGATGTTAAAAGTTTCTTGTGCCTGTAATTTAATATTCCATATTTTTTTTACTTATCTCGATGTAAATATTCAAAACTCTATTCAAAGGGAGCGCGGCGCGGTCCAGTGTTGCTCGAAAATCATCTCAGAATGTTTGTTAGGACTAGCAGAAGTCAAACCCTTAGATTATTGATGGGTCTCCGCGCGCGCTCCGACTAGATACCGCCGGTGTCTTTGTAAAATGCGGCAACTAATACTACGCCGAAGTCGGCGTACCCGAGCCAGTTTCGCCTTTCATTAACCTTTATCTTTCAAACAATGTACGCCTACTACCTACATATAATTATAATTATTTTTAATCATATTATTTAAATATTAGTTAAGAGATGTAAATAATAAAATAACTGTTAAAAATGAGGCCTTCAACTAATTAAAATCTTATTTAATTGCCTTGAGTTGCCGCATTTACGGATCTATTGTTTTCAGGTAGCGCGGTATCTAGTCGGAGCGCGAGCGGAGACCCATCAATAATCTAAGGTCAAACCTAAGAGGTTGTGAGCATTTTACCAATAACTCCGTATAAAAATAACAGCGACACAAAAATAATTAAATCTTGTAGGTAGAAAAAAATTGTAAGCTCCGTTCCTAACAGGAGGCAACCATAAGTAGAAAGCAGAGCCAGGGTACCCAAAGGGCTGGCAGCATTACCCCGTTGAAGGGCAATACTAATTCTCTGGCCGATAAATTATTTAATGTACTAAAAACATTCTTTTAATTTTCTTACTGTTTTTGAACTTTTTGCAATAATGGCGACTATTTAAGAATCAAGGAACTTTCAAAATGAGAGTCCCGATACAGTGTGCACTGTCAAACTGATTTATTTTTTATTTTTTAATAGCTCTTAGCTTTATAGCTAGTCGCGGTCATGAGTTGGATGGCTGACCGCTAGTGACATTACTACTAAGCGCTTCCGTGCTTCGGAGGGCCGCTTAAGCCGTCGGTCAGTTGTTCTTTAAGGATGGCAGTCGTTACAGCATAGTAGTAGGACATTTTGCGAATGCCCGCCTGGCTAGCTTTCACCCTCAAGTAGAAAATCTGTCGTCAAGCACTTAACGGTGTGTTCCGGCAGCTGTCCTTGACAGTCAGTAATTCTAGGTTAGCTTGAATAACATTTTCGTCCACATCATCACTTACCATCAGGTGAGATAGTGGTCAAAAGCTAGCCTATCAGCAATGAATAAAATACTGTAAAGTCTTGTTTAAAACAAATTGAAATTGTCTTCACTGACGATTTGGATTACCTATTTTTGCCGAAATATACTTTCTTCTATTACAAAATATTTCCAGCTTACTTCCCTGATCTACTGCTTCATCCGCGTGACACAGAAGCTGTCAATGCCTGTCGCCGGTTCTGATGAATGAGCACGACCGTTATGCGCCGGCGCACTTATACTAACTGCCACTATTCTGTGTCTTACACACAGTAACTTTAGCGTTATCTATGGCGTTACTCATTAACTCCATTCAAACACGCGGAGATTAAAAGAAACAATCCGAACGCTGTCCAGGGACAACTAAACGGAAGTTAAAAACGTCGGTATGCCTTTTTATCTAGCTTTGGAAGTCTGTTGCATTGCTCATGCCTGGTGAACAGTGATTAGATTAGCTACACAGCTTTATCTTCTTCTCAGTCGGGCACTCTTGACAGAGTGGTCGTGGTTGATAAGATGGTGGTACATGGTGGGTCTTCAACGTCATCAGTCTTCTTGTCGGTGATCACTGATCTGGCAATGCTTTTCCATTTTTGCCGGTTGGTAGCGTTGCGCGTGCACTCTGATATGGATGACTGTGTGGCCGTTTTGATCAGATCAGTCCAGCAAGTGGGAGATCTGCCTCTAGATCTTTTTCCTGCTAACTGACCCTGGACCACTAATCGTTCAATCGAGTCTTCATTTCTGGAAATGTGCCCGAAGAACTTTAAAATTCGTAATTGAACAATCGACGAAAGCCTAGTCTTCCTTTTAAGTTTTTTTACACAGCTTTATACGTGTATAGAAATAAAGATTTATTTTTCTCTCATATCGAGTACAATAGTTCAGAAAGTCTACCAGGTTAGAAGGAAACTGGATACTTCAAATATGTAGTTTGTTGTACTACATATTTAAAGTATCAAGTATTAAGTTGTTATTTGCCGCGAGTACTTTATTGAAATCTGAGGAAGAGAAGAAGTGTAAGAAAAAAACAGATTTTTTCAGCTCACTCTAAGAAGGAAATATTGTGTGCAAGAAAAATAACTTAAATAAAATAGCGAATATATAATCCCCGTGGGGTACCGGGCTAGACTCTTCATATCTTCCTAAGCGAGTCGCAAGGTGAGTTGAACATATAGGTACCTAAAATTGAGCAGCAGCACCGTCTGAAGAAATGCCATCTCACACTGGGATTCCTGAAACACCTGACAAGCGTTGTGATGATGAGGTGTTAGTTCAACTTTGTGAACAAAGTCCTCCTCTAATCATCAAATATGCAACGATTTTCCAATTTTTGTAGTCTGCTGCGTAAATAATAACAACAATAAAATTTAAAACAAAAGAATACCTTCCACCACTGTTAAGTTTTGACTATGTAATGTCCTTTAATTTGATTATATTTTTGTTAAGTTATTTTGATATAAAAAAAATACTGAACCGATTTTGATGAAATTTCTAGTTGACCAGTCTGAAAATATATCCTTTCCACGCTTCTCCCCAAGGACGGATATTCGTGTGTGTGTGATTTTGGAAAAAGATTTTTGATTAGAAAAGATTACAAACTCAATAAAAAAGATCAATAAACTTTTGAACTGTTTGGTTTTGTTTTGGATTATCTACGAATTATTCCACAAAATTACTTAGACTTTGAACACTTTTTCTCCTGGTGGTTACTACATCTACTACAATGAAAGTATTTCGATAAACAGTCTTGCCAGTTCAAATGCTCCAGCCCACAAGCAGTCATAATTCTTATATATCATGATTTATAACATTGCCATTGTTTGTGCAAAATAATCTCTAAGTTAACCATGATATGACGAATTGAAAATTGTTTTAGAAACTACTGAATAAAATCACTTGAAACCTTTAAAGAAACCAAATTATAATCGAATTTAACAATTTGTATCGTTTACTTTGAATCTATTCTTATCGCATCCAGATAACGAGTATTATTTTCTCTACTTTTCGCGCATTTCGGAGGAGGAATTTGACGTTTCCGCCACGTTGGAGCGGGCGGTAATATGAACCTTAGTCCACTAGTAGTTTGTGTAATTTTAGAATACACCGGCAAGAAGCTGTAGACGATGGGAACGAACGGTTGAAGTGCAGTAGCCTAAGCACGAATAACTTGCGAAATCGTAACCGTTTCATAAACGTATCGAAATGTCACCATTTTGTATAGGATTTGATCAGCGCCTCTACAGTGCGTAAAAGGAACTAAATTTTGACAGAAAAAAAGGTTTTGACAACTAACGTGTCGAGATTTTAACGTGAATGTTTTGTCACGTAAAAAGTTTTGTATGAAATCGCGAGCACGAACCTAATTCTAACGTAAGCTCGAAGGCTGGCTATCGAGGATCTGTCAAAAATCTACGAATGTCATGTCACTGAGAAATTTTCAGTCAGATGGCTGACGTAACGTATTGAATTGTGGTAAAACTTCGAAAATTCATGTTATTATTGTGTTTGTGCATTCATAATTTACCTATGAAAAGAGTTACAAACATGGCAGCAAGATTAGAAGTAGTATTGTACCATGTCGTTTACCAGGCGCAAAGAAGGTATTTATTAATTTATGGCACTGGAGGGAAGTGATGCTAATGTACGATGAACCCAATTCAGGACATTTTCCAAAACTCTGCATCAAACAGCGTCCATATTCCACCGTTCCGGCCCACATTTACACCAATTTCGCTCGTTGGATATGTCTTGCGGCGCAAGAATGTTGCTATGAAATTCTTCATTGTGCATGGTCAAATTGAAAACAATAAGGCTCAAAGAAGATCACCTATGCATTCAAGATTTCAAGATCAACCAAAGCTGTCAACAAATGCACCAGAAGAACACAGGCAGCGACACAAAAGGAATACCAACGGATTGTCAGACTAACTACCTACGAACTCTGAGGTGATGACCATGCTCACGCCAAAATTCTAACCACTACGAAGAAGAAGATTTTAATGTGAAACGTAGAAGCTGTGTTATTGGACTTTTGGTTCTTAATAAAAATAAACAAAGTGTAATTGTGCGTTTCATTTCTTGGTACCTATATACCGAACAGTTCGTGGGTTAGGGATAATAGGATATCTCGTTGGATGTTGTGAAACGCGACTAAGACAAAATTCGTGGCAGCATGCCACTACTAAGGTCGGTGTGAGTGGGATGTTGCCACGCATTGCGCATACAACAGTGATGATGAGATGGACCAGTGTGTGCTTCTATTGGTGGCGCATAAAAGACTATTGGGTGGCGAACTCATAGCAGGGCCGTGAGAAGCATTTTTCTTCCCCCTCTGATCTTATAGGCTAGGTAAGTTCGATATCATGCTCGTTTGCCACACTATTCCTTAAAAATAACGGAAAGTAGATGAATAAAAAGACAAAACTACACCAACAGTTAAGTAATTTCTTTAATTTTGGTAATGTAATAACAGACACAATCATAATCCAAAAAAAAAACCAAACATAAGCTGACTAATACAAAATAAACGCTTTAATTATCCTAAAATTAACATGAACTTAAAACAACACTAAGCCTAGACGGTGACAAGTCACAGCACTCTCGATTTGTAGTAACGGCGCATTCATGAAATGCTACGTGGTTTGTCTTTGCAAAACTGTTAGGTAGGTACATTACTACGCACTCCAGGTTTTCACAGCATTCTTCTTTCCCAGAACAGACGGTAAAATACCGCTGGAGACGAAAGTTCTGTCGGGAATCACCTTTAGTGAACAATTAGAATTTATAAAAGCACTGCTTGAACTCAATAGCCTATTTTTCTGCTGAAACACCATAAAATTTAGCGCAAAATACACTTCACGCCGGCTGGCGGCCCTTCAGGGTTTCTTGAAACTCCTCCCTCTGTTTAAAGGTGTAATAGTAGCTGTTTGTAATTCATATAGTAAATTATCAGTGGCGTAGATTCTTGGCTTGAGAATTTATAGCTCATAATTTATATATAATGTTTTATTTTAATACCTCTAATGATGTTACAATAAAATTTGGTTCACTGAGCAAGTAACGCATAGAGAAAAGTAACATACCGGAAAAAAATATGTTTGGTTTTCACCATAAAGTAACTTTGTATACCAAATAAAAAGCTAAATTTGACGAATATCAATCATAGAGGAAGCAGTCCAGCGACACCAACCTTAAAATAAGGTAAAGTATTGCAGGTGTACCGATTTCTGTTCAAAATTACCAAATACGATACGAGTCATTGTCACCTTGACAACTCAACTGGACTGTCATGGCTATAGACTAATCATATTGTTCCCGGTATATTACATTTCTCTATGTCATAGGTAATGTATGTCATGGCACTTAGTAAATATATCACCTCAAATACATTTTATTCAAAATTTTTAATATTTCATAGTGAACATCAATACAATACGGAAATCGCAAAGAAAATGCGAACTCTGTGGTGTCGAAACACAAATAAAAATGTTTAAACAATAGATTTCCATGAGATCCAGAACCGGTGAGTTGATGAAAATATGTTATTGAAATTACATTATTGTTTCAGAGCGTAATGATCGCTTGGTTTTTATTGTAATTTAAGTAGGTATGTGTTATCATGCGAATTGCTGTACTTACATATATTTGTATATAAATTACAAATATTTACGTAACGTAAAGTAAGTTTTTTAGTGTTGCTCAAGGAAAGTATCGATACCTTTGTAGTATCGATTTTTTATAATGTCAGTGGTATGGGTACATATACTTTTTCATAGTGTCAATAAGTTAGGAAATATCATATTCGAAGCTGGTGATCATAAACCATAACGCGGAATGTTTTATTATGCCACGAAACTTAACATGTGTATTTTAGGGACTGTTATTTACATCTTTAGCTCAAAAGCATTTTGAAACACCAGGTTTTATCAATTTTTCTCTACATAACTGGCACAGTACTTGCTAACTGAACGACTAGAGCAATATTTATTATCTAACATATGAAAATCGACTTAAATATTATACAATTAATAATAAATAGCGTAAATAACGTCATATCTATGCTTGTGATAATAATCTGAGTTGTTGTTTTTCAGTTCATTTAAACAAAACTCCGTCGCTTATATACTTTCAAAGTAAATGCTGAATCGATAGAGCTATGGCATGGAATTTAAGGTACTATGTCACCTCAATACTATATAAAAATCAACATGTGTATCAACATAAAATACCAATTATTTAAATACTTATAATACTATACATTGTTTGATTTTAAAATTAACCAACTTTCGAGTGCAGTTAAATAAACTATTTTAGTAATTTCAGATATGCATATGTTACGCAGAAAAATATTAATTGAATCGATAAATAAAACAAATCAGTGCAGAGGAAGCTTCTTGCAATACAAATGAAATAGATCAGCTGCAAGATTAAATTAAATATCTAAATAATTCAACTACCTACACCAAAAAAGTTTTTAAAAGTCAACAGTCTATATATAATTAAAAAAGGTGCGTCAGAAATACTACATTTTATGATTGAACTACAAATAATAATAATTGTTAACAGTTGATGACAAGTTTACTAGTGCAACTTACGTGCAGTATTTTTTACTTTTACATATACGACAGTTAGAAAATAAGTATTATATATTGAAAACTGTTATGTACAATGAAAAATATGTATGGTAAAGATGTTCTAGTACACAAATTACTTTGGAACTATGTATACATACTCCAATAATACGGTTTTCGATACTAGCGAAGATATATCGCACGATAAAATATTTTGATGATTTTGAATAAATTAATAAATCTGTGTGAAATATTTGTTTTATTTTATATTTCCTTAACATGTATTTTATAAACCTAACCTTTTTACCAATTTTTCCTATATCGATTATAATGGAATCGATTTCATTGTAACTAATCGATTTTAGGGAATCAGTAGTACAACACTCACAAATGTCACTATTATTGTGTTGGAAATATAGTTTTCATTTGTAATGGTTGGTATAAAATAACTTCAAATCTGAGTTTCAAAGCAACAAGGTCCGTGCCAACTCTTAATATTACTTGCTCAGTGAGAGGAACTTTTATAGGCAAAATAAGACTTAAAACCTCTTTTTGAATGAGTTGTTAGGTCTTAGAAAAAAGGTATGATTGTTGTGATTTACGCTGGATGACGTCATTTTTGTAATCCTATCGAGTTCACGTTAGCCAGCAAACGATGCGGCGTACTGTCAACCATTGCCTCCTGCGTAAACGGGCGGTGAACTCGATACGATAACGTTACGGACTATCGAAATGTTTGTGCTTGGGCTACTGTACGTCACAAGTGACGTACTGCACTTCACCCATTATCATGAGACACTTGAATGCCTGATCGTTATAACGACCTATATAATTTTAATACTGTTAGGTTTGCAATAACGCCTGCTATGCGGATTTCATTACAAAATCCCGCACATGACTTAAATTTTTCCTATCGTATATTTGTGATTTTGTAATGACCTATATAATTTTTTGAAATTTTAGGAAATCAATAAAAATTGCCTAGCGTTAAAAAAAAATATCTTGTTTATTTATCGTTGCAGATATCATTTTATTTTAGGGATCGTGTGTTAAAATATCAAACCCAACATAATATTTGCAGATATGAAACTCAGTTGTATTTTTTTTTAATTTCTGGTGTTAAGCCTTTGACCATAATCTCACCTGATGGTAAGTGATAATGTGGTCTAAGTCGCCAGTAAATCTAGGTTAAGGTGTTAACAGACTTAACCTAGAATTACTGGTTCTCAAGGACAGCTGAAGGAACACAACGTTAGGTGCTTGGCGACAGATTTTCTACTTGATGGTGGTCGCTAGCCGGGCGGGCATTCGCAAAATGCCCTACCACCATGCGGTGAAACTCAAGCTCGCGGCGGGATTCGAACCATGGGCCTGCTGCGCGGCAGTCCATAGCCATTGCCACTGAGCCATCACTGTTTCAAATTCCAGTCTCATGTGCCTGTAATAGCCATCCTCTCAAAGACTGCTGCCGGAACACACTGTAGGTGCTTGGTGATAGATTGTTTACTTGAAAGTGCATGGTAGCTAGCCTGGCGAACATTCACAAAATTCCCTTCCACAAAGCGAAGGTTTGAAGCAAACACCATAGACCTGCGGCAAGGCAGTCCATAACTGTTACCGTTCGGCTATCATGGTTACAAAATTTGTATCATGTTGAATCTATAACTTCCAAAAATTTTCCGGTACTATTACCGGAAAATTATGATGTTGGAAGACGAAAATAGCCGGGCATCGAGAGACTAATTTTATTTTAAACGGTGACATTTGTCCACACTGAAGTGAACTATATCCGATCTTTTGTATTTTTTCAATCGACTAAGAAGTTATTTTCGTGTGTCAGTTTCGGCAAAGTGCCGACAGACGTGTCTGTGAGGACTTTCCGGTCGCCCAATTGACAGAGTTTTGACGTTTCACTTCTTGGTATGGTGAAATAAAACAAGGAATAATATACATAAAACAAAAACCGTGTTTCTTATCGGAGTTCATTCAACGTCTGATAATAGATAAATATTTTGGTCGCATGTATAGAGGCAAGCATATTGCAATCCACCTGACAAAGTTGTGTTTATGATGAAATCGTTTGAAGCAGTGATGGCTCAGTGGCATTGGCTATGGACTGCCTCACAGCAGGTCCATGGTTCAAATCCCGCCGCGGGCTTTAGCTTCACCGCATGGTGGAAGGGCATTTTGCGGATGCCCACCTGGCTAGCCACCACCCTCAAGTAGAAAATCTGTCGCCAAGCACCGTGTGTTCCGGCAGCTATACTTGAGAGCCAGTAATTCTAGGTTAGCCTGAACAACATTTTCGACCACATCATCACTTACCTGTAAACCTGTATTGACTTATGAGGTGAGATAGTGGTCAAAGGTAAACTATCAGTAATAAAAAAAAAAAAACTTTTTGGGGCTCCCTTATTAAGGCTTCCACATTGCTGTTGCTCGTAAAAGAATCACAGCTGCAAAACCCCATTAAGGCTCTTATTAATAATGTATCACAGTAAGTACACAATAAGTATAAAATAAACTTATTTGTATTGTATTTGTAATAATTGCATCTCAAATTTGAGATTGATCATAAGAAGCAGTTTTAACGTTTAATGTATGACATATCTTTCAAAACTTCGACTACGAGCTACTAGCCTAAAAGTCGGTGTTTTAAGTATTTGTTGGTTAAATAGAGAACGTTGTACATAATATACTGAAATTTTAGATACCTAACTAGTTTAGTTTTTAGTATTTGAGGAAGACCCCGTAACATATTTGTCTAAAATTTACAACATTGATCCCCATTTACATTTTTTTTCTAAATAAAAGAAATAAATTAGTAGGTTGTACAGCGAGTGCATAAAACATGTAATTTTTGACGAGGCGTTTAACTACTATTTAATTCGAGGTTAAAATTTAATTAAAAAGAGAACAAGTTTTTGTACGAGTTGTACACTCAGATTTTCACTTTGATTGCGATAGAATTAAACAAATAATTTATAAAACATCTCCTAAAAAATATTTGACCAAAGTTCTTTAATGAGTGTCATTGTTTCCAAAAAAAATATGTCTGGGTCATTAATAATACCCTTGATCTATGTGCATTATGAAACACCCAGGCCAACTTTCCACATGAAATATACATAAAAAAATGTATTTTGTTATGCACCTAACTAGTGCTTAATAAGCCGTTTTAGTCAACTGAAACCGGGCATAAAGTAGAACTTTACGAGCTTGAGAAGTAAAAAAAAGTTACTTGTTATGTACGGCGGCAATGTTGTTATTTGGCGCGAGTACTTTTATTGAAAAATGTGTCACAAATACTTAGGACCATTTATATATAATCAGCTTAACAAAAAACTAAAGGTAATTTATGATACGAAACGCGTATGTAGAAACAAAATAACAAACTATCTTTTATCGTTGGATTACGCAAATACAGAGAGATTGCTTAGAATCAATATATAACATTAAATTAAATTATAATAATTATTTTCTAATTTCCGTATACATAAATAATTTGTAATAAAATCTAATTATTTACAATAATATCAACCCAATTCTAATAAGCTTGAATTTTTATGAAATGATTTCCTTAGAATAATTAACAGCTTTCATTTTTCTTCATTGCATAATTAAATATGCAAAAGGAAACATAACTTTACTGTGACTCACTTTTCTTCATCACTGCTTTAGTAGATATTTAAATTACACACAAATACGATACACTTCACGAGTCATGCTTAGAACACTGCTCACGAACTAACGTATGTAACTAGCACCCTGGAAGTGAACTAGTCCTCACAAACTCAGGGAATCCTACAGTGAGGACTAGGGACTACCTCTAATCACTAAGTTAATAATGTACAGATGTACATACCCGCCTAGAGTGGAAACGCAAAAAGACGGACTCAATGGTATGTACATCTCAATATATAGATTAATAGATGTATTTTGTAGTGCATATATATTTGAGCAAATAAATATTATTATAATTATTATTATTGAAACCCGAGGAAGCGAAGGAACCTAGGATTGAACCATGAGCCAAGCGAGTGTTTTAAATAATGAATCCTGAGCGTACCGAAGGTTTCAAACGTACGCGACGCAAAACTTTGCTGCCGGGCGCAACACACAATTTTTCACCTCTCTCCAGCGAGGAAAATGCAAGGTGCAAGAAAAAGTAATACAGTAAATAAGTGTTAATTAACATTCAAAATAAAAATAAAATTCCTGCAATTGATTATATTGAAAGTTAATTTAATTTTATAGAGGTTTGAATGTCAAAAACCATTTCCATGAGCCAGGTTGCAAAACATATTCGACGAGAGACGTCTTCAAAAATAGTTTAATTAAATTTCTTGTCCAACATTCATGCCTTTCGGTGAATATTAAAATTTCAGGGGAATCTACGTACGTAGGTTCCGTAGAATACTCATTAGGGTTCCACCAAAATTATTTATTATTATCTGTTAAAATTTTTACAAACATTGTTTTGAAATTATAATATTATATCAAGTTCAGATTAATGTGTTTCAGTTATATTACATATTTTTTATAATAAATTATTCTTATTAAATATCTGTGTTATTCACTTGATATGGGGTTCCGTATAATAAAAGGTATTTGGCTGGTGTTCCGTTATCTTTAGAGTTTAGGAAGCCCTGGTATAGATAATGGGAACCTACGTGCGCGAGTCCGACTCGCACTTGGCCGCTGTTTTATTTCATTGTACAATATGTTATGTATTGTATTTGTTAATCAGTAATTTAATATTAAACTTAGGCCCTCTACTCCATACAAATTATGTACCTATCTATAAATGATTATAGGTAGGTACCTACTTCGAGAAGTACTATGTCATGTTTGTACTCGTATGAGATATCATGATCTATCTAAGCCCTAAGGGTACCTACCAAAGACTATGAACCCAGCTGTGGTGCCTACATTCTTATTAGTCAAGCCATGGCTAATAATTTTTGATTAAAAATTATATACCTGCATGCTTATACATATTGGTATATATGCATGCAGTATATTGTGCTTGTTATTTTGTTTACTTATGTGTAATTGAGTTTTGTATTTTCTCAAGTGGTCGCAAGATATTTTATTTACCAACGCCAATGCTAATTAGGATCATTTCATTTCACATTTGTCATATTATAAAGTAATTAACTTCAACCTCATATCACACGTGTCCATGAGATCGCTGTTATCAACACCATGACATGTATTTATTTGTTTAGATGTGAATGTACAGAGCTGGAAACACCGTCCATAGAACATGTCTATCGACATGGGCGACGATTGATGCGGGCTAGCGCGTCAAACTGTCATACGTGGCAAGGTTTAGCCCTGTGAACTTTGTTCTAAAGCGCCTATACATTTATAATGAGTACATAAGCTTACCTTTTCGAGACTTAGAATTTTGAGCACTTTATAAAATATTTTTTAACTGACATTATGCAATCTATGGTTGCTGTCAAAGTGTTCGGCCAATAAACTGTTTTTTTTTTACATTTCTTCATTTAAGTTTTTTTCGCTATAAACCCAAGAAATAAAACTAGAATAATATATTTTTACTCCAGAAAATTATTTATATAAAGTGGTATTCTATATTTTATGGCCAAGGTCGATGCTATACTTAAACACTTTATTTTATCCCACTCATGGTTACAAAAACCTTATTGTCTAAACATATGGAGTATTTTCGGGTCATTTCGAGTCAACATCCATTTTCATTTAAGAATAAGACAAAATAAATTATGTCTAGCTCTGAGTAAATGCATAGACTGCAATAAAACTTCACCTTACCTTATCTTTGCATTAATGCATATTACTTTGTTGGTTCGTAATAATGAATTGATTTAATTTTATTACTGTACTGTATCAGCCGGATCGTCCACTGTTGAACACAGCCTCCCCTATTAGGAGGGTATTTGCTATAATCCCCAAAGTTGGCAAGTGGCTTGGGGATCGCAGTGTAAAATGGCAGTTCCTTAGAAGACGCTGCTGCCCACTTTCCAGTATTTTTCCCTTAGTCGCCTCTTACGACACCCACGGGATGATATGGGGAGGTGCAATTCACCCCGTGGGGTGCTGGGTTATTTTTTTAATTATTTATTATTTGGTTATTTAATTTTATGACACTTGTGTTTAAAAATATTTATGTAACAACATTGTTTTTTTTCTCACGTCATGTTACTTTACGTTTATTGTATTGAGTTCGTTCACTGCCCTGAGCGTAAATTCTCTATTTTCAATGAAAAATAATATCACATGTTGCGACAGTGTCGATGAAATTTATTTTTGTTTTGTGTATCGGAATAGAATAGGACAGGCAAGTGACAGCTTGCGTTCTGCTGTCACCGGCGTCAATCTACAGCTTGAATGTGGCGGAATCGCAGCAAAAAATCAACCGAATATATACTTACATACTATTTCTTGTATCGTTATTATATGGTTCTCCTACATCGGGAGTTTATTTTTCAAGTATTTTTTTCAAGTGCTAAGAACACATTTATTGTGCTTATAGTAATCGTATGTGTGAGCATACACTCAAGTAGTACCTACGCGTATCGTGTCTTGTCAATCAATGTTTCCCGAAGTTTCACTCCCGTATTTTCCTGCCATTTCTTTCAGAAAAAGTTTTATTGAAGAAAATAATAGGATTTATATTTATAGTAAGATCGTATTCGAAAAGTTCTTCATTGTGTGGGGGAGGTTTTCTTTGCAGTAGATAATATATGTCAGTGGTCACTGAAGTAAGTAGTAGGAGAAAGAACTTTGCAAATTATTTAGATTACCTTTAATTTTTTGAACATTTGTTATTTTGGTATAGTTTTGAAATGTAACATTCTGTCAAAATAAAAAGAAGAAATATTCCATTAAAAGTGTACATTATTAAAATTATAATCAGTATCCACTTCATAATATTTTTATTATAAAATTTCCCTTGAACGTAAAAATATGTAAAGTTATTGTACTTTATAATTCATAGTCGCGACAATTTTATATACTTCAATTAGCCTATATATAAATACTTAATGTTAAGTAGGTAAATAAATTACTGCAAAATGTAGACATAAAATAATATATCATCATGCCGTGACGTCATGCCCACCATAGTATTGTTCACCAAAATTGCCAGTTTATAATGGCAAAAGTTTCTAACTATTAAGTAAAGTTAACATTTAAGTGGCAATCAAACCGTGCTTAGAAGGCTAAGTTATCGCATCGCAAGTTGTTAAGGGTCAAGCTTCATTATGGGGACAATGCATGCCGCGTGGCAGTGGAGTGGACACAAGTTTGGGAACTCAGCCCGTTTCAAGCAAGTGTTGCTGCTACATAGTGAACTTGCTGAAGTAAACCAGGCGGGGTGTAGTCAGGATAGTGTCAAAGGGTGCGTGCTAGTTCTTTTAGGCTCATTTAAGCCTGCGAAAGTAAAGCTTAAAAAAATTGAACATACTAGTTTATTTTAGATCCCTTATATATTTAAATCTGGTCATCATTAGCAAAAGTTTACCAAGAAACGTATAATTTACATCTAAGATAACGTCAAATACTTTAGGCATATAAGATGAACACTATTGAAGAAGGAGGCCTACTAGTTATATACTTATAGTAAAAAATAAATAAATGAAAAACATTACGACAGTATTTTATTCATAATATCTACTCAAGATTGCTCTAAACTATAACATATTAACGGAAGAAAATAATTTATCCAATGTACACGTTATAAAAAATAAAATTATATCTAGTTTGGTGTGTTCTTTGTACGTTGCAGTGAAATACCAGTAAGTATCAAGATTTTTATACATGTGCGAAAAAGGAGTGAGTGCCCCATTAGGTCCACCTGCTTACATCCCCGTAGCAACTTTTCTCTTGAATATTCGTAGCGCGCACAGCCACTTGTTTACGGACATTATGGACGTTGCGGCGAAGCCCCCGGTGCTGCGGCTTCGCAAGTTCGTGCGAATGCACACTTACTGTCAACGGGCAAGATTTACATCATGTGGTCAGCTGTTAAATTTTACTAGGTGGGTCGACAATTAGAATAATCTGGTGTTTGCAATTATCGTAAAAGGGTTCATTTCAATTTATTTTATATAGATTTACTTTAGTGTGGTCAGTATCGTTAATAATTTACGTTGCCGTTTGGTTTCAAGCCTTAGTTTCGTAAAAAACAGGTTTTATTTAGGCATTTTCCTTTGTCTGCGCGTGTCGGTCCCCAGCATAATATAACCTTTTGAAGCAATGATTGCCGGCCAGTAATAGTTATGGACTGCCGTTTTTATTTTTTTTATTTTTTTATGTTATCGTGACGGAACAAGCTCGATGACCACCTGATGTTAAGTGGACTATCCTCTGCCTATAACAGTTGCAATTCATGACAACTCACGAATCGCACTGCGCCCGTCACATTGAGACATAGTTGTTAAGTCTCATTGTGCCTGTAATTTCACTGGCTCTCAAGGACTACTGCCGGAACACACCTTTCAGTGCTTGGCGACAGACTTTCTACTTGAGGGTGGTCGCTAGCCAGGCGGGCATTCGCAAAATGCCCTTCCACCATGCGGTGAAGCTCAAGCTCTGGGCGGGATTCGAACCATGGACCTGCTGCGCGGCAGTCCATAGCCAATGCCACTGAGCCATCACTGCTTCTGCCGTGTCGCAGGTCCATGGTTTGATCCCCATCGGTGGCTTGAGCTTCACCGCATGGTGGAAGGGCATTTTGTGAATGCTCACCTGGCTAGCTAGAACTCTCAAGTAGAAAGTCGCAAAGCACAACAAATATTGTGTTTCGGCAGCAGTCACTGAGAGCCAGTGCATAGCAGTCCAGTTCGTCGATACCTACCTATACTATACTACGTTACCACTTAGCATCAGATCTCGTGCTTGTTCCGTCAAAATCACACAAAAACAAATAACCAATAAAAGATGTCAGGTGGAGTTCAACATAACAAGAATGAGTTAGTTGCGATTTCCTTACGTTTTTTATAAGTTCGTAGAGTATTCTCACCTGGTACAAAGCAACGGCTCAGTTGACGCTGCTTCTATTTTATTTTGTACTGAACGTTTTCATGACAAATATAATTATCATACTCGACAATGTCACATTACTTGTATCATGCAAATCTAACCTAAATCGTATCATTACAACTGGGCTTTGCATTGTTATACTAGATTTGATTATAACTTGCTGAATGAAGCATGTTTTCGAAGCAGTGATGGTTCAGCGGCATTGGCTTTGGACTGCGCAGCAAGTCAATGGTTCGAATCTCGCCACGGGCTTTAGCTTCACCGCATGGTGGAAGGGCATTTTGCGAATGTCCGCCTGGTTAGCGAACACCCTCAAGTAGAAAACCTGTCGCCAAGCACCTTACGAAGTGTTCGGGCAGCTGTCCTTGAGACAGCCAGTAACTTAGGTTAAGCCTGTTAGTACCTTCGACCACATCGTCACTTACCATCAGGTGAGATTGTGTCCAAAAGCAATAAAAAATAAAAATTATGTAATATAAAAACACTGATATTTTTTTTCAAATCTGTGTTTAGTACCGTTCTAATTTCTATACATATCACAAATTGTGGCATAACAGTAAAGCTACTGCAAAGAGAAAGGAAAAGTTAGTTGAAACATTATTATTAACTGAACTATTAGATCCAATGTATCAGCCAATATAAGTGATGTTCTTATAAAAACATATACGAACAAGGCCTCGAAAATAAACATCGGAAAACGAAAACTTCAGCACTTTTTATTGTGAAAGGCGCTACAAGTAGCAGCCCATACAAAAGCATTATTCCCACACTTAAGTAAGATTACGACGTAAGTTTGTTTGTAACGACAATATTTGTTAGGCAAACTGGCTCCCCTCGCCGCTAGTTGTCCATAACATCGTACCCGAGGGCTGGAGTTGCAAGTCACTCATATCGATATCAGGCTCGGGGGGCATCAGGCCGCTTTGTTTCTATGCTTTTTGCGTAAATTGCAACGAAAAGTTCAGCTCTAAACTAAAAACGCTAAAGATTCTCCGAAAAAGTATAATGTTTTGATTAGTATTGAAGCGCTCGTAGCGTAGCCTAGTCTCGCTTAGCTGTTCTTAACTGATCAGTTTTTTTTTATGTTATTGTGACGGAGCAAGCCCGAGTCCCACGTGAGGATAATTGGTAACTTCTGCCTATAACAGATCCATTTCGTCATAAGTGACGAACTTCATTGCGCCCGTCACATTGAGACATACAGTTGTTTAGTTTCGTGTGCCTGTAATTTCACTGGCTCTCAAGGACTGCTGCTGGAACACACCGTTAGGTGCTTGGCGACAGATTTTCTACTTGAGGGTGGTTAAGTTAAGCAACGTCCACTGCGGTTATGAGTTGAATGGTTGACCGCTAGTGATATTACTACTGAGCGCTTCCGTGCTTCGGAGGGCATGTTGCGCCGTCGGTCCCGCTTGTTGTCTTAGGATGGCAGTCGTTATAGCATGGCGGTAGGGGCAGTTTGTGAATGCCCGCCTGGCTAGCTACCACCCTCAAGTTGAAAATTTTTGCCAAGCACCTAAATGTGTTCTGGCCGCTGTCCTTGAGAGCCAGTGATTTTAAGTAAGCCTGAACAACATCTTCGACCACATCATCAGGTGAGATAGTGGACAAAGGCTACCCTATCAGCAATTA
Source organism: Plagodis pulveraria (assembly GCA_963890685.1). Classification (NCBI taxonomy): domain Eukaryota; kingdom Metazoa; phylum Arthropoda; class Insecta; order Lepidoptera; family Geometridae; genus Plagodis; species Plagodis pulveraria. The sequence continues at coordinate 11,857,734 of OY982956.1, forward strand.
ATATATATAAAAATATGATTGGACGTGCGTCTAATGTTTAGTATTGCGTATTATGAAACGGGACCCTATTACTAAGCCTCCGCTGTACGTCTGTTCGTCCTACCATTAAAGGGCTGTGTCTTTGGAACCGTATAAGTAGCTTGAAATTTCGAATGGCCTTACATCCGGCACGGAAGTCCAAGTTGCTCTATTGGCTTAGCAAATAGTAATAACAGCAAAAATAAAACAGGTTCTCCACACAAAAGCCGTGATTTTTATCGATTTTAGTTCTAACGTATAAATGGTACCTATAATACAATTATATCGTTAAAACATACAAGCGACGTATTTGATATGATTATAGTCGAATAACTAAAGGATTTTTTTTTATTATTGTGACGGATCAGGCACTTGGCCCACCTGATGTTAAGCGGATTAACCTCTGCCTATAACAGATGCATTTCGTCACAAGTGACGAATTGCACTGCGCCCGTCACCTTGAGACATAGTTGTTAAGTCTCATGTGCCTGTAATTTCACTGGCTCTCAAGGACTGCTGCCGGAACACAACGTTAGGTGCTTGGCGACAGATTTTCTACTTGAGGGTGGTAGCTAGCCAGGTGGGCATTTGTAAAATGCCCTTCTACCATGCGGTGAAGCTCAAGCCCGTGGCGGGATTCGTACCATGAACCTGCTGCGCGGCAGTCCATAGCCAATGCCACTGAGCCATCACTGCTTCAAATGTAGTAGTAATGTGTACTGCGCAAAGAAAAACTCATGTACGATCATTGATAAGGGGTGAAACAAGCAACACACCTAACAGTTATTTTTTCATCCAGTTTCTTACTATTTCTGTTCTTCAGCTCTACTTAATTCTCAAGATGTATTTCTGGAAACAATCAAGTCGTTTGTATTTTAGAGGAAATTAATTGTACAGAACGCACATAACGACGACAGGTAGACGTTTATAGGTATGTATTATTCGAAACGATCTTCAGTTGTTTATGTGTATAGATAGGCCCTTAAACAACATTATCTGATTATGCTAGTATAAACTTCAATTATAATATTAAAAAATAATTGTTGTGTTTGCTTGTGAATAAATCATCTGCGTTATTGTACATATTTAAGTCAACAAAGTACTCCGTACTACAATCTACACATGATGCCTATTTACATATCAATTATTGTGATTGCAAGTCATTACCAAAAACAGTTACAATTGTTTGGTTATTATATTAGTAAGAGAATCTATACTTTCTCTTAATAGCTATCTTCATATCGTTTTCCCTTGCTAATAAAGCAAAGGGAAAACTGGAGAGTTAATAATTTGCACGATTTTCTAATCGCAAGTTTTTACGTCTCCCACTCGGCACAGTGGCCGACGACTAACAACTAAAGACACGTAGTAATGAGGTTGCGGCACTTTCACCGATCTCAATATTCGTGGTGTAATGACTTGCCATAGAAAACTGTTCGCGGAATCATTCTACGACCGAGAACTGTAAAGATCGGTTAGGTTTTGCGGTCATTGAACTTATTAAAATATATTTAAATGAGTAAGAACTTTTTGTTTACAAATAGCGTTGAGATCTAACGAATGCTAAACTTGTGTCTACTGTTATTTTGATTCATGGAAGAGGAAAATAATTTTAACTGGATGAAGCAATGATGGCCGAGCGGTAATAGCTATGGATTGCCGTGCTGCAGGTCGAAAGGGCATTTTGCGATTGCCCTTGCCCTTGCCTAGCTACCACCCTAAAGTAAAAATTTGTCGCCAAGCACCTAACGGTGTGTTCCGGCAGGAGTACTTGAGAGCTAGTAAAATTACAAGCACGTGAGACTTAACGACTACGTCTCAAAGTGACGGGCGTGGTGCAATTCATGACTTGATGAAATGCATCTGTTATAAGGCAGAGGTTAGTCCACTTAACATCAGGTGGTAATCGAGCTTATACCGTCACAACAACATAAAAAAAAAATACAATATTATAGTAACTCTTTAAAAGGCTCAATTTACTACTTGTGGATATTATTGTGTGAGTATTCTAGAAAACTGAATAAGCTTTTGTCAACGCTATCTTAGAATCTTAATAATACTTCTAGCGTATATGTGCCGTGGCTAGCTGTAACGCTACTCTACTATCGGCATTGTGGCACGTTGGTGACGGGCCCGTTACATTTTCATAGCATTTCTGAGGATACTGATAGAAGATATGCATAAAAAACCTTTCGTAGACTGTTTTAAGTTATTTTGAACTATGGTAGACGGATTCGACCACGACCTCAATTAAGATACTGACTACGACGGTGCATGCTTTTTTAAGAAGAACCTGTCCAAAATAGACTTGAATATTCCCAGGTTCCATGGTTTTCAGGAAATAAGTTAGCTGACAAATTATGCTATTCTTTTGCCTGTCGCATAATGCATGAGACACAAGACGCTGTGACGTTTTATTTTTTTTACTATTAATAGTTCTACGTTTGGCTAGCAACTCGCCTGATGGTAAGCGACGGTGTGGCCGAGGTTGGAGCAAGTAGACCTAGAAAATATCTATTCAATCTGGTTTTGAAGACACCCACCTTGTGTTTCTCAGGAGGAACGCCTGGTTAGATACCACCCTCATTTCTATAACCTGTCGTCAAGCACCTAACGGGGTGTTGGCAGCTGGCTGAAGTGCTAGTAATATTAGGTCACGCCTGTTTAATACCCTCAACATCAGTTACCACTTACCAAGATATAAGATAATGGGCAAAAGCTCATCTATATAATATGGGCGATATATAATAAAAAGTTGCAGCAATAAATGTTTTATATTTAGTTTGCTGACTATACTCAGTGAGCAGTGATTGTGCATGTTTGCCCCCATCAGAACACTGCTTCGGCCTCTGTCTGTTTCCAGAATAAAATGAAACGCATCTAACTCCGTCACTGACGGTTTTCCATGATGAGTCATTCTGTGATGATTACCAGAGAAAAATATTGTTTGTGTATTTTATACCAAGCACGAATGAGCTTTATTCATAGCTTTGAAAATTTAAATAATATCGGCTATGATCTGCCAACAGTACTACAACAGTAGCTTATTTTTTTATATAGTTATTGTTTATATAAATGATAAGATAAGGAATATTAATTCGGCATTTTATTTAATTGGATATTATAGAATATTTTACTGCTTTCTTCATCTGTAAACACATGGACCAAAAATGTATTTGGCGGGGTACCCGTTACCTCTAAGACTCCATGAATAGCAGTATTTTAAAATATTATTGTAGGTACTAAAAATTTCTGTAAGCAATGAAATATCCTTTTATCAATTTATTCAAGCATTTACTTAAAAAAGAAACGATTCGAAAAAGGTTTTTCACATACAAACAAATAAGTCGTTAAGCACCCGCCATATTTTCTATTTATGACTTACTATGTCTGCGTGTGCCAGCTTTTAATTTCGTCAGTGAACGACTTCGATTTTCCTGCAGTTTAAAAAAGTAACTTATCAGTTAAGTAGAGCAGGACAGATGAACTACGTTACCTTTGTAAGAGCGAGATGTAAATGCACAAGAGGGAAAATAAAACAGGGGTAGAAAGTTAAGCGTCCGTGACTTTTTCAAGATTTTTTGGAGTTTATTTTATAAAGTTAACGTTTGGTGTCGTGCTTTGCCAAGTATATAAAAGCGAGCGTTTTTAGATTCGTTTGTTTTTCTTCCTTTTATTTGTTTTGCACGTATACATTTCAACAAGCAGCGTCTGATACACTGAAAAGACGTATTTTTTCAAATATACTGAGATATGCTGTTAGATAATTAAGGCATGATCAAATATTTTGTGCTATTATATGTAAGTTATTATACAATAAAGCCCATTAAAATTATGTAAAATAATATCGAAATTTTTGTTTCCGAATGTTGTTATCCAATAAAAAAAAAAATACAATTTTTCAAAGGTTTGATGCTCTAAACTTACTATACCTATTACCAATATACATATATATACATATTTAAATATGTATCATGTTTTCTTCACATATGACTTTAGATTATGTACGTGCGATAGTTATTATTATTTCAATGCAGTGGATTTGCAGCTTTCACTTTATAGATATGTTTCAGTACACCTACATTAGACAACTTACTCATATATATATATATAGGCTCTTATATACTGGCAGAGAGACAATATTTCTCAAAATGTTAAATTCTTAAAACAACGAATATTTCCTTGTCATTAAAAAAAATACTCGTATCTGTCTTCTAATATGCATTGATTTTCTGTTTTGGTTTTATTTTACCAGTATACATACAAATATTCTATTGTTGGGTCCTTCCATCTGCAGGAGAGTAAACATCAAAAGTTTATTGTTATTAGAAGTCAGAGCACACTGTCCAAGTATTAAAATTTCATTGCTAACCCACACAACTCATTCAACTATACGATCCTACACCTTGCCAACCAGTAATTTACCGACAAGTACGGTATTACATCAGTGCGTCAAGTTCAAGGCCCCTAGATTGCATAACGTTACACTACACACACTGTTTTTAAGACACCGAACAAGTCCCAAAAAGCTCAGTCTTCCCAGGGGTCTCGTCCCGCCCCAGGCGCCGCGGTCCCTCCACAACGACACTAACAAATGACCTCGACGCATCATAATAAATAAAACAATTTGTTCATAATTAGATTTCGTGAATTTAATTTTCATGGCGGTAATTGGTCCGCAGCCACAAAGCACCGCTCTCTATATGTGATGGATGATCAAACGGCGCCTCTGCAGGTTCGAATAAAAAACTGTTTTACACTTCAATACCTTGTCGCAATCAAGTTTTATATTTTTCTCGAACAGTCCAGACAAACTTGAATATTCTTATAGCTATACAGTACTAAATTGTACATGACGTTGTAGTTGAGTCCTTACTATTTACCTTCGCACGCTTCATGGTAATTAGAGGGTTCGTAAGTTTACTTTCATGATTGCTTATAGTACTTTTACTATTTGTAATATAGATTTCACTTGCTATTGTTTTAGTTTTGTTGGAGAAGAACGCTAAAGCCGAATGAGTATTTTGATGGACCTCTCCTATGATCAATGTTATATTTGAAGGTTCTTTATAAATACATCATGTACGTACCTATATACGTAAAGACCTCTTTATTGTTACGATTACACGCATGTTAATCTCAAGTAACATACAATATTGAATCGTGATTTACATACTTTAGAAAGAGTATCTTTTAAAGATAGGTAAGTATTTGAGCACTAACTCACCTGTTGGTAGCTCATGATGTTGTCGTAGATGTTGTTCAGGTTAATCTACATCATTACTGGCCTTCAAGGACATCTGCCGCATCACACCGTTAGGGTCATGGCGAAAGAACTTCTACTTGAAGATGGTAACTAGCCAGACGGGCATTCGCGAAATGCCCTACCTCTATTCTCTATTTTATTATTTTGTTGTAATTTGGCACTGTTTAATATTCAGAGCAGATAGTTATTGGGTATTTTGATTTGCACGATTTGTTTTCATTGGACTTAATCAAAGGCTTCACTAAGCTCTCGAGGGCCGAGGACGCCAATCATCACCTTATTTAAACATTGAAAGTTCATAAGTATAATTATTTCATACAATATTTGCTCTATTAAGTCAATACATTCCTAACACCTAAAAATAACGTGCTGATCCGTGTAATCAATAGACAATAATGAACATTTCCACGGTAGCTACGTCCCGCGGCGCTGCGTCAGTGAAGTATGGCCGTCACCTCATCTATCACGCGGCGGATCCGACGCGATAATCCCTGACCGGTCACACTGATGGTCAGCACTGGGGTCTACGAAGTGACATTTATTGTACAACCGAGTTAACAAACACACTGTCATGGCTATAAGTACAAAATATTTAAAAAATTTGAAGCTACTTTTGGTGACATTTTGAAAACGTTAACGGGTGTTACCATCAACACAGGTGGTCTTTATTAAGGACTGTTTGGAACGTTCGTACTCCTTTCTCTTACCTTCTATAATCCCTAATTAACATTACGCTGACTGATGGTCAGCAACGGCCTTTTTCACTTGGCATTTCAACTGTATAACTCAACGAATAACTAGTAACTCACGTGAAACGACGTGAAACCTCACACTGGACGGAATTGTCTACATTGTTGCTTATAATAAAGACAGTACGAGCATCTAAAATTAAACAAGTAATGTTAAGAAATAACAAAGTAAAGCCCTTTTAGAATAACCTAGTTACACACATATAAACATTCAATATGAACATTGAACAGTTAATTTAAGTTTACGTGTTCACACGTATTTATCGGCGGTGTAATCACGTCCCGCTATCCATCATCCAAAGGCCCCGGTCAGCGCCGAGATCTTCAGATACACCCGTCCCCTGTACCCACTGACCTCGTGACCATCACGGAACCCAACGCAATGGCTTGTCTAACAAAAGGGTCAGAATTTCACGTGAAATTAAATCATCTCAATAGCTTTATTTCTAAATGTTCTAAGCACAATACCCATGCCCTCCTAGTGACCTAATCTTGCATGAAATTCTATAAAAATTGAAACAGTGGCTCCCGGCAAATGTCGTCGTATTCGCGTTCTGCATCGGACAGTTCATTTTTAATAATAAATGAGACGAAATCAAGACATGACGAATAAATGAATCCAGAACTTGACGAATAAATGAATATGGAATATGATAAATGGAAGGCTCGGATCCCTCGCGAAGATTTTTTTCTTTGCCGCCGTCCGAACGGAAGACGCTGGCTTTTTCCTTTTGTACCGGGACAAGTTAAGCGTTTTTTGGACGGCCGTGGCTGGCGGTGTGATATTTATCATTTCGTATAAAAGTTGGATCTTCAATTGTGTTCTTGCTTTGATTGCGGTCACTGGGATTTGAATTATTAAATTTAATTCTCTTATTCAGAATCGTGTGTGGTTGAAAGATTTCCTATTGAAATGGATGACGTAATGTTCGAAATGAAGAAACTGAGTTGAAATTGGTGTAGAATAGACGCGTGAACCAAACGACGTCGCCGTTGAAGTACCGATTTAATCCGGCGGCGCGTAATCCGCTACTGCACTAGTCACTGCCACGTGGTTCTATGATAAAGTACCCGTGCAGATTATGCAAATTCTTAAAATTTTGCATCCGTCTCACTTGCACTCGTTGCAAACGCTCGCTCTGCTCCACTTTTGTCGATGTTCTCTCACCCTTGATTCTCGTAGCGTCTGATGGATGATATGTTATTCAAAAAACAATTTTGGTATCGTATGTTCAGTATCAGAGTGTTGGAAATGTCTAAGGTGCTCCTTCGAGTTTAATATAACTTACTTTTATCGTGCGCTCGAAGTGTTAATACCTCCTGATGATGCTTAGTGTAGAATCAAAACGCATAGTGAATTATTCTGTTTGGTCGTTTATGACATAACGACGTCGGCTTAGTAGGAAAATTTGGTGGAATTGTCACTAGATATATTTTCACATAATATTTGTGTCACATATAAGTGTTTAGCATTATTTTTTTGGTAAAATATTTTTTTACTGAGTATTGATTTCCTCAAAGTAACATCTAAATCTATTAATTATCAGTTTGCATCACCCGAACTTAGAATTCTAAAATGTGTATCGCGAAAACAAAAATTGGAACTTTCAATGCAATAAATGCAAAAATTTCTGATCTCTGAATGACGATTCTATAAACAACTAAGTAAATATAATGATCAGTTAGTAGTCTTATAGATATGAAGATAACACAATAAGTACCGGATGTAACAGGCTTTTTATTTATTACCATTCCTTTACTAAAGAAAATAATATGTACCTAGTACTTAGTTCTAAGTATATAGGTCTCATGTACAGCAATCATGAGTCCGACTCCGGTACCTAATAGTAGTTGCTGCGGCACCGTTCTCTGTAATCAGTCGGTCCGCTTCGTGCGAACGAATATTTCAAAGCTATCACACATCTTACACACAACTGTACGAAGTTTCGTATCAATAACTAGTGGAAGAAAACAGTTTTTTTAAATACCTGATAGTTCACCCATTGACCACTATCTGGTGATGATGTGGTCGAAGATGTTGTTCAAGATAAATTAGAATTACTTACTGGTTCTCAAGGATTTTTGTACCTGAGGATGGTAGCTAGGTAGCAGGCGGGCATTCTGCCCTACCGCCATGCTATAACGATGCTGCCATCCCAAGACAACAACAGGGACCGACGGCTTAACGTGCGCCGCTTAACGGTCACCCATCCAACTCATCACTGCGGCGGACTTTGCTTAACTATATCGTATTTACATATGATTCAGCAGAGCAGAAAACCATTCTACCGTATAATATGTGGTTTTAAGCAGATATAGCTATTCAAAACTGGAAATAAAATTACTTCATTTAATCCCTTTATGTGACCAATAACATGATGCCAGCTTCCGATTAGACATCATTGCTTATTCTCAACTAAACTGACCTTACGAATACGTACCTTCTAAAACGTGAAAACTTTAACAGCATCCGAAACATCGTAAACATGTGCAAAACACCGGCTTGACTTATGCCCATCGAGATTTGACACAGGGTCAGTGATTCAGCAGTTTCGATACTGCCGACTTCGCCACACGGACCTTAACACATGGACGCACATTCGTGACTTGCTTAAAACTGACAGCCATTTTTAATTGTGGGGCGGCTAACGTTTCAATACATTCAACGATTTAATTCTCTCCTCTTGGATTTTAATTTCGTCGTTTTATAAGTTTATTCGGCTAAATTATATTCCTGTGTTGTGGGCTTCAACGAGTTCAACATAAGCAATACTATTAATTGAATACAAGTACTGCTTATGTTCAAGTCTAGGTTCATATTTCCCCATTATCATGTAACCTTCCAAGTTATAAAAACTTTTACTTCGAATAAGTCGGTGGCATAGCGTTTAATTCTATAAAAAAACAGGAAATTTAAATAATTTGTTTCCCTAAAAATAATAAGAGCGCAAATAAAGTAAGTACAATTACAAACGTTCCTTTCGTAACAATTCCATTACCGTCCACATTTTGTGAAACCGACGAACGTTTCGTTCCAACCACAAGTTACGCCCGTCGGCGGTCAAAAAGAAAATAGTGCACGTCGGAATAATAACTAAAAAAAACACAAAGTTGGTTGTGTTGGTGTGTGTGGAACCCACACTCCTGCGGGTAGGCAGCCTGCTAAACGCAATATAAAGTGTGGTTGTCGTGGCATGTGTAGATAGGTATAGGTAGGCAACCTCTCCCCGCGCGGTCATTAGTACAGCGCGCCCCCGCGCCCGCCCGGAGAAAGTATGATTTTACTCCTATAAAGCCGTATTTCTACTCCATACAGGAATTCGAATACGCACGGAGAAGTTGCCGGGTTCCCAGAAAGGACATGTGGCGAGGCGGTTGCTTGTAAATAATTCTCAAGTTTGAACAATCTCAATACGGCGGGGAGCGTTAATTTCCTTGTTCAGGGGTACATGTGAAGTTACAAGTTAACCGTAGCTAGCGAAATATCGTTTCAAAATAAGTAATGTTGCATGATTTCAATTTATTCTACCAAAATATATCACTTTTATGTAACTCCGAAGGTTGAGGATTGACATTTGTTCTGATAAGTTTATCTCTAATAATAAAGCGAGCATCTTGCTAGCTTCTAGCAACAACTCCAGACTACAGTTTTGTGTTTAAAAATTCTTTGATATCTAATACATCATTGGAAAACCTTATAACTATCGAACATATGTATCTAATTACCGACATTAAGATTCCAAATCGACGCTTTACGCCACTCCACCAATAAAGCATCCATCAGTTTTATATAACTGTTTTTTTTTTGTTTTTTGTTTTGTGACTGAAAAATCTCGAGGCCCACCTTATATTAAATGGACTAACCTCTGCCTATAACAGATGCATTTCGTCAACACGAATTGCTTTGCGCCTGTCACCTTGAGACATAAGTTAAGTCTGATGTGTCTGTAATTTTACTGGCCCTCAAGGACTGCTGCCGGAACACACTGTTAGGTGCTTGGCCACAGATTTTCTACTTGAGGGTGGTCGCTAGCCAGGTGGGTATTCACAAAATGCCCTTCCACCATGCGGTGAAGCGCAAGCCCGCGGCGGGATTCGAACCATGGACCTGCTGCACGGCAGTCCATAGCCAATGCCACTGTGCCATCACTGCTTCAAATTCAAAATTAATTTTATTGGAACGGAATATATCAAGAGATTTCTATACAGAAGCATTACCTAAGTCTTAAGTCCTTACTCATACTCATATATAGTTTTAAGCTTCTCAAATATTACTCATAGGGAAAGATTTTGACATGAGCCAACCATATTTACAAATGTGACCGATGCGAATTTTGTGCTTCAATTATATTATTTTAACCGCCATAGGGGACGACGCGATCATCAACCTGAATACTCGATTTGAAGACTGATCGAAAGAAGTATTTTTTTAGTTGCTTAACTTCCGTGATGTTGCTACGCTTCTAGGTATATTTATAACAAAATGTTAAGGGCAATCTCATACTAAGCGAACATCACAGTGTATTTTTTATGTTTGTGAACATAGAATTTCCATCTCAAGCGGAATTCGAAACTCAATTGCGATGGAAATTTAGTATAAAAATTATTGAACATGATGTTTATATTAGCAAGATTTATTGCTTAAAGTCAACCAATTCATCTTACCTATTCTACCAAGAATATATTTTAAGTATATTAATACAACAATTCTTAAAATTAAACTAAGTACAAGATATCTGATACAAGTATTAAAATGCGTATTTATTTAAATGGAAGCTCACATTCATAAGGGTGTCCCAGCTGAGCAATTAGTGACCACGTGAATACGTAGGGGGAACAAACGACGACGAAGGCCGATACGTTTCTCATCACCGAAATATGTTCAAGAACATATACTTAGTGAACATAATTTAAACTTTACAATTGCAAGATATACCTACTGTTAATGTTCCATAAACATTACGCGCGTCAGGCATTTGTTTTTAGCTTAGGACATTTTTAAATGTAGACAGAGGTCACTTGATTAGTCCCTATCATAATAACAAGTAAAACAATGCTATTATAATATTTTAAAACATTGATTTCGTCAGTTTTCGATTTAATATCTATTAAAGAATTGCAGAGAACGTCCTTGTTCTAAGTCCAGAAATTCGTAAATATATTTACAAAACCACATAACGCTATTCATTGCAGGAAATCCACCGGCCCGTTTTTGCCACAAACCACAAGAGATTAGTGACGTGCTGTAGTCCCGTGAGCGCGGGAGTCGGCATCGAGACGTCGCGAGTCGATGCGAGGTCGTTGGCACATTGATTTTCGATTTGCTCCCGTGCATCACAACTGGGTCAAGTGCTACCCGACAGGGATCATGGATCTTGCTACTTGAAATGTAAGGCAATATGATAAATGCACGTATTTGTTTTGGCGAGTAGGTACCTCAATACTTTATCGTGAGAATTACTCTGTTAAACGTTGATTTTTATACTTAGAGTATTGAGCACAAACAGTTGGTTCTGTACGCTTAATCGCGTGGTTCGCCGTGAGCGCGTCACCTGACACTTCGAAGTCTTCCAAAATAAATAGGTACTATTAACCAAATGTGGGTAGATGCTTACAAATTACAGTTATAACCAAACACAAGAAAAGTTTGTCGAAACGAAAGCAAACAAGAAAATGTAGTCATTTTCGTGGCTCCATTTGCACTTAGCGTGTGTCACCGTAAATAGAAAAGTTATTGATACAGAAATGAAGAGTTTTCGAGTTTTCATTAGGGTGCGATTGGAGCAGTTAGAGCCCTTTTATTATCTGCTCGCCTCTAAATTGCCGAAAAGAAATTCCTCCCCAGGAAAAAAAGGGAACGGGGACAAAACCTTGTCCTCAACTTAGCTACCACGGCGTTATTTAAAAATCGAACACGATAAGAGTCCAAATGTTTTTATTTTTGTAAATGGAACGAATTTATGTTCTCTTTTTAAAGTTAATATTGGCAGTTTACAATGACGACTGGGTGATAAGGAGTTTTTATTAGATTTGGGGACAGTTAGGTTTCGGACGGTGCGTGCCTAATGTAGCATTCGATTTTCGGTAACGGTCAGCTGATAAGCAAACGATGTCATTATCGAACCTTAGTTTGTATCTGTTCCATTTCGATTCATTCTTTACGAGATAGATGTCATTTTTAGGGTTGATAAAATTATGGCTAACAACTAACAACATTGCTGAAAGGGTCAGTTCTAAATAAGAGCCTACATCGTTTTATATCATATGCTTACTGTAAAAAGAAGAAAGCGAAATATTTACTTTCCCTTCAAAATATATTTAAAAGTATTAAGAACACAATATTCTAATTTTAAATATTGCATTTGGCGAGATAATCAGACGGTTTTCATCGGGCTATACATTAGAGGGGGTGAATCCCGGGCCTCACAGCACTGATAAAGAATAGAGGGTATTAAACGATTACAAATGCTTCGCGGTTCAATAAACAACCCACTGGAGGATATCGTTTTAGACGAATTACTTAGCGTGTACCGTGAGATTTCTTTTTTTAGAACTTTGTTACTGGGTTCTTCAGTTTACTTTTTATACATATATCGGCATTGTTTACACTATGATTTTATTTTCAAATATATAAATTTGTTGTATGATTTATACATACATATAATCACGCCTGTATTCCCTGCGGGGGTAGGCAGAGGTGTATAAACGTTGTGTATTATAGAGGCCGTTTCATCTGCTGAAATACGCTCTATCTATTATATTACAAAATTACAAATTTTCGAGTGAAAAAATTATAGTCATGTGCGGGATTCGAACCCGCGTCCATCCACGCCGGGGTATGCTCTAACCAATAGAGCTAACATGACACAATTACTCATAACTCTGATTCTTGCTCTCGTTCTTCAACCACCGTTTCGGGATGGAGCGACACCTATTGTTCAACTTACGTGACGATATTTTTTTCTCTCCTAAATTTGTAATTTTGTAATCTAATTCGCCAAGCAGGCGTTATTGCAACCATTACAATATTAAAATCTATCTATTGAAGTTAACAATATTCTGCTAGTGGTAGATACTCACTTCAAATGCAAATAAAGTCTTTTATTATTTTCTCTGAACTCACAGTTCTTAAAGAACATCTGCTGTATCATGAACACAGCGCGGTAAACTATACGATAAAAACTTTTACAGCCCAAGTTGTGAAGCAGTACGCGGTCTGACGCATTCAAAAGTAAGAAGTGAGGCGACAACCAGCGATAAGGGCACCTTCATCCACACTTATTTATGTAGCTGGCATCCGATTGAGGCACCGAGAGGCCCAGCCACCGGCACATTTACACTCACTTATCTACCCTCGCCTTTATTTCCGTACAACTTACCTTCTGAATGTATTCACACTTCTCTAGTCTACACCTTCATTCGAATCGATATCGATAACGTTTACGTAAGACCTCGTTTAATCCGATAAATAAAATAAATGTATCGAGAAAGGAGGACAACGGGAACAATAAAATCGAAGCAGGGAAATATTTAAAGTAGAATTTTTGAGCGGGAGAGATTCGTAAAGTTAAATGAGTTTGTTGCCACCGAGTAATCGGGCTTTTGTTGCGTTACTGGATCAGATAAAAAATTCCAATACTCTCTCGTCTTTGGATTATAAGTTTTTAAATAAATTAAATTTTGTTTACTACCAAGCTCACAAACAATATCATTCAAGTACTTACATTGAACGAATATATAACGCGATCTGTATCTTAGTACGAATACTTAACAAATAAGAATAAATATTTATATTTTTTGATAGCTAAATTGTTATACTTTAGTTGTCTAACTCACGTGCGCGTTATATCAATGGTATATTACAGATTGAGGTACTCACTACCAGTAGGTAATTACTTTACTGAAGCAATAGAAACGTTCGATTGAGAAATAGGCAACGAATCTAATAATCTTAAGTGTTCTGCGTGTTGAACATTCGAAACCCTCGTGTTGGTTTTTTCACGACGATTTTTACACTTCCGTGTTTTCATAGATAAGCAAATACGGGGACGCGTGTGATGGATATTAAGGGCACACCTTGCATCATTTGCGTTATTACAGGCGGCGCAAGGCGGCGAGGGGCGGGCGGGCCGCAAGACGCGCTCCTTATATCTAGATGTTACACCCCCCCTTAATATGCTAAAATCAAATTAGTTCCAAAGTGGAGTGATTCCCTTGCGATCGATCGCCATTCCCAATATTACGATCGCGAGGGTGCCGGTTTATTTAAATAGCATGCATGTCGCGTTTTATTAAATGGCGGTTTTTTAACTATTACTCTTGATTGTAGTTTATAGATGTTATCGCAAGTTAGCGAACAAGTTGGCGTCGGTTGAAAACGCCAATTTCCTGCGGGATTCTTGCGAGAGGTTATCAGGGCGGGGATCGGAGACGTCAGCGGTAAGTCGCGGGTTTCATTAGCACCCGGGGTCTTAGCAAATTAACACCCTTGTGACGAGACGAACGAGCCCTCGACTATACCTATGCCTGTGTTGTGGACTCGCCCTCACATTATTGCCATTGTTAATGACTATTTGGAAACATTATTTGCGAGGAAACTCACATATTTTTATCATCAATGTGAAACTGCCATTATTTATGTATCTATTGAATGGTTCCTATTAGTTTCCGCATATGGTTTCGGGCGTGGAAATTAATTTATCTTCTATTTATTAATTCCAAGATACTATAAAATTTATCTCTATCCCTAAGTCTTATACAACGTCAGTAACTGTTATACTTTAGATAGTACTTGTTTTTACATGCATGCTTTTTGAATGCTTATATCGATTAAAGGTACAGCTAATTCAAAATTAAAAGTTTGTTCTTAGTATGCAGGTTCCGGATTCCGCGATTTACTCATCTATAAACTTCAGAACAGAAAACTCGCTAACAAGCCAACAAAGACATTATGCGTAGATTCGCCAAAGAGACGTACAGGGGCCGCTTCCACCGAACTAAACGTTGCGTTGACTTTGACTAATGACGGATGCACTAATAGTTGTGTCGCATTCGGCGCGTCTCGTCTCCCATACATCATGCGGGGGTAATGGGGGGAAAACGTTTCTATCACCCTCCGAATTGATAAGGTCAACAATCGTTTGTCCGACGGTTAGTTTGTTAAAATGGCCACATTTTTCTTGCGAGGTATGGAATTTATTGATAGTGGAGATAAAGTGTGTTAGGTCGTTTGTCAAACGGACGTTAGTGCTTGTAATATTGATGTGATTGACAGTATTACTTAGGCATTAATGTGGTATTAAAAGTAGGAACTATACTATATTTATTTAGTTAATAGTAAGAATTATACTAAATTGTCATTTTTGTTTAAGTACGATAGCTATTCTAGTTAAATGCAAAGCACCTGCTTTAGCAAATAAAATAAAAAATACAATAAATAGACACATGTCTAAATCACTATACAAAGTGATTCATGCCTCAAATACTTAAATAATATTTGTTCATTACATAATTGTGATACAATAAATAAGGAAAAAGCAAACTATGGATTGACATAATATGTATTGAAACGGTCATATCAGGGCAGGTATTACTGTATTATGTAGTAGTATTTTAGGCCAGAATAAGCCAAAACCAAAGTTTCAGTCTGTTACTAATAATGATTATGCAAGAATAAATAATTTTGTGTTGTTTAGTCAAATAATTCATACCCACAATTATATATTAAATCAATCCCTAACATAATAAAATATGGATATTTTAATTTGTTTTACTTAATTATTCTTAATTTAAACGGAGCATTTACTGCAAAATTAGCATTATACTAAAAAAACCCGTAAAGTGCTTTAGAAAGGGCTTGCAACAGTCACCCTCTAAAGGTTACGCCGTAGCAACTGCTACGAGTCTCAAGATTAATACACCGTAGAGGCCGTGTTAGTGGTGCAACAATTTGTCTCTATAAATGTTGACTCAGCGGGAGTTACTCCTACTTAAACTATGACTATGTTGTACTAACTACGTACTATTCTGTGCCACCACTGCATACTTACTGACTGATATTCTGTGGCATAAATGATACTAACTCTAATGTATTCTATGACTCGGTGTTTGTGGTCGCCTCGCGCGATTAAACGCGCTGAATTTATTGTTTAATTCCAAAGGCGTTATTAATAACGTGCAAGATGATTAAATGAATTTCGCGGCTTAGCTTTAAGACGCAGCCTTTGATTTATAGTGCGAAGGCTTAATACGCAGTGTTGAGGCTCTGTTAGAAATGAGTTGTTCATATTTTGATGGAATGCTTTACAGGTTGCTTTTAACGTTGTTGCACAAATTAGTAAGCAAAGATTTTGATTAATTGAAGCAGATTTTACATAATATTTTTAAAGACGAGGCCAAGGTTCAAATCCTAAGAAAAAGTAGAGCAGAACGATAAAATAAGTACGCTACGAGTGTACTTATAAGATAACTGAATATTTTAGTGTAATCAATGTTAAGTTTCTACACTTATGCTAAATGTAGAAACTTAGTTAATTATCTTCAGACGGGCAAACGTGTCCGGAAACCGGACAACACGATACATACGGCATCGGGCAGACGAGGGTTCGTCTCAGACACCATGAAACGACATCTATACCCATAGTACCCAATTTAAGCTTTATCATAAAGTACTAAAGTTCAAATAGAGCTATCAGAGCTAAGGCTCTTCCGTCGTTTTAGATAAGAATTCAGTTCAGATGCTGATATTTGGATGTTCAAATATGTGCTTCAAGTTTTAGTGCATATTGTTGAAAATGTTTTGTCGCCGGTGACAATAGTTGCGGGCGTTGCGGTCCGCGATACAAGGGTTTATGCGTGTAAGATGATGCTTGTTTAGAACTGATATGATAAATCAGTTTTGGAGGAACGGCTCACTTCAGTCGTAGGGGAGAGAATGTAACGCTAAACAATCTACCGTTAAATGAGCAAATTGAAATTTCGAGTTGATTTCTGCGTGTGTTGAGTTATGGTGGTGTTGAGAATGGGGAGATATGATTTTATGGTGTGGGAATATATTTGAGATTGATAAATTTAAGATGTGTATAGCATAGCATATACTACTAAGTATGTGCTAAAAATTTCCACGCAAAAGTAAGTCAAATTAAATAAGTGATGTGACGTTGTAGTAGTTCAGATACAGACTCATGAAAATAATGGCCAGGAATTTACTCAGCTTTGATTATTGATATAATAGACTCTAAGCTTCAAACGGAATATCGTGTCAAAGTTAAAGACTCCTAACTCAGCAGAGTGATTTTTCAAAAATACCTATCTAAACATACTTCATTCATCACATCTTAGGCAATGTATGTAGTTAGATCACACCAAGTACGTTTCATAGTACACTCACAGTGAGCTCTTAAAGTGAGACTCAGCTTGAGATTCACACTTTAATCCAATACAAAAATTACGCAACCAGACAAACCAGTCCAAAACTCCCGACTCACCATCCATTCAAGACGGCCTATAGAACTATCGCTACCTGTTCTGACCGCCCACTGGGATTTGTTCTCTTCCTTTCTATTTTACTTAATAGGATTAGGTGTGCCGGTAAAGGTAAGTGTCTCTAATTGCTGTAAAAATCGGCGCCGACAAAAACCGGGACAATGTTGGCGCCCGCGCGGACGGTGCGCGGCGAGCCTTAGCGAGAGTGATTTATAGATTGATTCTCGTCGGCTTATTCGACGGATTAGTGTGTTTGTTTGTTGGCTGCTTCTGAGCATGCCTTCGGACTGTGTACGAGTCAACATTCTATTTGTGGTAGAGGTAATAATGAAGTTTGTGTTTTTTTTTTTTTGTCGCTCGCTCTTTGACCACCATAGAGTGATGCAAGTCTTGCAGCCTGCAGCGTGTTTTGATTAATATGAGCGGTAGAGCTTTTCTTATGCGACTAGTGGTATTGAAGAGGTGCTATACTTTTCGTGAATTTTTTTCGGTTTATTAAGTTCACGCCATCGAGAATTGCGATCGTGCGCTCGTAGAGTCATGACCTCCTGAGGATGCTTCGTGTAAAAGCGAATGCGTCGAAAATTCTACCAGTTTGGCTGCGTGGCGTTTGTGACGTCAGGTCGGCTTAGCAGGAAAATTTGGCGGAATTGTCACTAGATATATTTGTTATATTTTTTGAGTGTTTTCTTTAAATATGAATTTAATGTTTTCTTAAAATATTTTTTTAAATATATGTTATTATTAAATATGAATTTCTGCAAAGTGACGCCTGAATCAACTTGTGTCCATTTTAGTATGCCAAAAGTGTAGCTAAATAAGCTTCTTGAGAGAAAGATTTTTCTAAAATCTTTTTCTAATTACTATGAGTAACTAAACTGCAATCATTAATAGTGGTAGTCATCAGTGTGATTGAAGCACGATAAATAGGAATAGGTGTATCAGAGGTCTCACGAAAATTATTTTAATTATCTTTATGGCAGCCGAATGACAACCGAGACTATTAAATCGATAAGATCATAAAAAATAAACTCAGTGTTCTAACATATTGCTTTATAAATCTACTAACGTCAACTCTTGAAAACCTACACCCAAGTCAATAATTCATATTAAACATATCGAGTAACAGTAACCTTCGGTGTTTTATTTGGAATCGGGTATAAAGGCCACAAAGGGACGCCATTGATTTATGGGGCTAGAATGATTCGGCCCTTAACCAGTGAAAGTGTTAACTTCACACCAAAAAAATCTTGGTATTTACAGACGTTGATACCATCGAAATAAGGTCGAAAATCTAAATTGTGCAGTTACTCGTATCATTGGTCATCCGACCTGCGCGTAAATCATAACCGACGATGTATTGACATCCAATGAATGGATATCGTTATTACCACCGAAAATTATTGTATTTCGGTTATACTACTGGCTTATTTTAGTTTTGTCATTTGTTTTTGATGATTTTTGCGCAGATTTGTGTGTGGGTTTTTGAATATAGAATCGCATAAGTACTGACTTACATTTTACATTGATGAGAACATAAATATATATGTATATATAAAATTTTTTTTTATTACGTATGTCTTTGTTACTATCATCAAAAAAAAAAAAATAGTTACCGCTTGACTCTTTGTTTGCATGGAAATCGGCAATATTGTGCTTTCTCAGGAACTGCTCACTATATTGGACTAAAACTCCTGTGTTCTAATTTAGTATCAAATGAAAATATCTAGGTACTAAATTACATCAAAATATTTTCAGCCGCTTCTTAGGCGTGTAACTACAACAACACACACCTACTTGTCTATTTATGATATTTGTGTGATTTGGCTATCATAAAAATAGTTATTATTAGGACACATTTTTTTCTATTTGAATAAATTATCATAATACATTTTTATATAGGTATTAGGTACACAGAAAGCAAATTAGATATGTAGGCAACATTTACATTATTAAACTGGGAATTCTAGAGTAAAATTTGTAACATAATTGTAAAGTCTACGATTATTCCAGAACATGATCGATGATCACAACCGTACCACCATAGTTAGGGGCTATTTCTAAAATTACGAAAGCTTATCACATAATAGTAGAACATCCTCCTAGAGAGTGAAGGTCTAAGATCCGCCCCCGGTTCTTGTTTAACCTTAAATTAAGGGTCATTTTTCACATAAATCAAACGAAGCCGGTCGAAAGATTTATAGCTATATTTGCGGATGTCTGTGGTCAATTCCACAATGAGAACAGACAAAGGGCTACCTGAGGTGTTTTAGTTTTGGTAACCATGGCGAATCGTGATGGATTTATGAGTAATTTTTGCAAGGTGAAAACGAAAGTGTTTTTATTTTTGGTTCAGTTACATATTGTTTGAAAAAAAAAAGTAAAATAAGAAAAAAATGAGAGTTAATAAATTTGGAAGAAGTAAGACAGCAGACCCCCGTGGGGTGCCGGGTTAGAATTGCACCTCCCCATATCATCCCGTGGGTGTCGTAAGAGGCGACTAAGGGAAAAATACTGGAAGGTGGCGCTGAAGCAGCGCCTTCTAAAGAACTGCCATCTTACACTGCGATCCCCAAGCCGCCTGCCAAGCATGGGGATTATGGCAATTACTCCCTTAATAGTGGAGGCTGTGTTCAGCAGTGGACGATCTGGCTGATACAGTATAAGACAGTTTGCTTATTGCAAATAAATATTTTGTATATGTATGAACAATGCATTTTTTTCTATTGTTATTATGAACAAGTTTTTGGCAGTATCTTACCTGAATGTAAGTAATGATGTGGTCGTAGATGTTGTTCAGGCTACCCTAGAATTACAGACTAGCTACAACCACTGCTAGAACACACTGTTAAGTGTTTGGCGACAGATTTTCAACATAAAGGTGGTAGCTAGCCTGGCGAGCATTCGTCATATAGTCCTATAAATGTATCGTGAAGCTCAAGTCCACTTTAGGTTCTGAACTATAAACACTTGGCATATATAGTCATTGCTGGGCTGTTATTGCTTTAAAATGTACTAACTCGTTCTTCTCGTAAACTTGGATAGTAGATATTTTAGGACTTGCCTTGTATAACATCTAAAGGTTAAAACCAAACACCAATACGACGAAATAATGCCTGACTGAGGCTTTGGAAGGAAAGATAGAAGTTAAAGTTCCCCTATCATCATCATTACCGTAAAAGAGTTTACTGTAATACGTCTGTACCTATTACACCCAATGTTTCAGTTCTTTAGTTACAAAATGCGATCTATCACACGCGATTCTAGTCTATTGTTCCGCCACAATCGGCGACTTGAAAAAATATTAATATGAAAATATATTTTGAATAATGTAAGCCGAGAAAATTTACTGATTTGGAAGAATTGAAAGGTTTTTACTCGTTTTGGTTGAAGGTGCTACGTGAGCATTCCCCGAGAGGCCACCGGCCAGCTCAAGGGAATATTCGGTTTCACAGATGAAGAAGGTGATTTTGTGGAAATGACGACGACAAAGATGCAGGAACTGTATAAGATGTAAACAACGCAAAATACAAATTTTTCCTCGATTTTTTCTCAACAATAAAACATTTTTCCTCTAGTATATTTGTAATTTTGTAACGAAAAATACGTTTTTTATTTCAGCGTATGCTTTTATGTTACAGCATTTAGGTAACCTAAAGGCCATGTCAGGCCTACAGGTAGTCCAAATTTTTGCACTGAAGAAACCAAGGCAAGCCGTGTCTGCTGAAGGTGCTTTAACAGCTTACCACGGATATATTTCATCGGTCCTCAACTATGTCCTCATAATGTGGGGAAACTTTCTCTGAATCAGAGAAGGCATTCAAAGTGCAAAAAAGATGGGTCCGAGTTAACAATAAGGTATGGTATCTGGACAGCTTTAGGCCTTTATTATATTTTATATATGACTTAATAATATTTTACAGCTTCCTATATGCATGCATATAAGAGATTTATTAATATTTGTCGAACAAAACTTTTCATATTTCAAGGCTCGCAGTGAAATTTTTCCAAGACAAAAACGTCACTTAGGTATTATATCAACCACGCTGCTATAAAGATTATAAAAGAGAAATGTTCATAATATGTGCATAACTGTTTTTAATAAATTACCTGACGAAATAAAACTGTTAGAGGGTCATGTTTATAGGAAAAGACTAAGTCAGTGGTTACTAAAAAACTGTTTTATAGTAATAAAGAATTTTAATGACATATATATGTAATTAATTTGATTAAATTGTTAATATTTTAGTGTATTTTTAGCATTAGGTTTTAATATTTGCACATGTGCTTGCAGACAGAATACAGAAACCACGCACTTTACAGTAGAACTCAAAATGTACATCCATTTTTGTATTCTTGCAAAATAATTATTTGATTTGATTTGTAAGAATAGATGGCCTGTTACCAGATGTCAAATTCAAACAACTGATAAAGCAGGACAATGATATTTAATGTTTATTGGATATAGCTACATGAATAATGTACTTTACTAGTAGTACTTTCAATTATTCGTATTATTTAGATTTTTATTATAATATGTAAGTAACATTAGGAAATAACTTTAAATAATCAGGTAATTAAACATAGACTACCGTTCACTCAGAGAGCTAATCTCTCAGTGAACAGAAGTCGTATGTGATGGTTATGGGCGGATGTGTCAAAAAAGTCGAAGCGAGATGCGGATTGTTTTGAATTTGCAATCTTATGGAATTTATGATAATGTGGTGAAAGAGGATGACTTCGCCACAAAGGTCAGATCGTGATTACTTAATTTATTGCTTAACTTGCTAACTTGGTCAAAGTGATGAGAGTGAAGGAAGCCTAGAGAGGTCGAGATGTCAAGATCGTAACTGGAAATGTGTGGTACCTGCCTACTTCTCCGGAAAACAGGACTGACAATATGTACGTATACATGCAAGTTTTTAAACTTATTTGTTTCATGATGTGACTTTCAGTCCGATAAGTTGTCACTACAACATCCAATCCAGGTAATGGAGTCACGATATTATTTTGTTGTGATACGATGCGTCTTAAAACGCCGTTTTGAATGAAATATTTGCAGTTGATCTCGAAATATGGAAGGCACTAGAAGCACTCTGCTCTTGTTTTTATTATGATGATGCGTTAAGGAGAAACAGTAACAGAAAATACCGTATCCATACATTATTTTCCATCATAATACTGAATAGCTTTAGCCTTAAGACTTGAATAAGGATGCAATGTGTACAGTTTTTACCACACGATGTTCTATCGTCGATATATGTAATTTAAAAACAAAATGTAGTAATTACGATACAGTGAAGTTGGGACTCCCCCGATGATAATTGTCTATTACAGTTGCAATGTCATTGTTAACGTTCTACATGATACTGAGCTCGTCACTCGAAGACGTACTCGTTGTTCTTACGTTTCGATTGCCTATTAATATCACTTGCTACGGTACCCTTCACGCCTAAACATAGAAGTGTTTGCACTCTTTGGCTTTGAGACAGAATATCTGACATTGCGGTATACCCACCAAAGCGGACTCTCGCTGAAGAGACCTGTCATATGAAAGTTGTAGTTTTCCACGACGTGACATCGTGCCAATATGTGACTTCGTCATGCTGTGCCCAGCCTAGTCGGCAATATTTTTACAAAATATCGTACAAGTGTTTTACGTTTTAGTTCACGAGTTTAGTTTATCGGTCAGTAGGTAAGTAGAAGTGTATTTTTCAACGTTTTTCATCTTTTTTCCATTATAATAACTGTAGATAATACAAGCGTCCAACTTTGACTATAGTGCAAATTGTAAAGAGAAGCAATAGATAATAAAAATGGGGCATGTGCAAGTTTCACTCGCGCTGAACATCCGAATCTTAATTAGACCTGGTCGAACGATGGTGTTCGGAAAAAAGTATCGTTCATGCTACTCCAGCACAACATTCCACCAGAACAATTTGTGAAAATTTGTTCTGCTTGGAATAATAATAAAAATATTAAAAAAGCAGATGAACCGGAACAAAAACGCAATTTTGTTAAGCTTTCATAATAAAACCAATCCCGTTCGACAAAGAACGTTACATTGCGAGTATACGTATCACATGTCAGCCAAGTTCTGAACAAATTGAGACAGTGCAGAAATAATAGGGCTTTGTATTAAAGAAATCGGGATGATCGATCGAGCGGGGAGTTCGTTTTAATTTCGATCTGGGATATACGGCCGGAGGCGTGTTCGCGAACGATTTGTTTCATGTCCCTTCGACTGCGTCTGTCTTCCTGTGGAACCGCAGGGGCAGATAGACGTTACGAAAGCTTTTTTAACGGAGAATTTTTACTTTGTCTTTTTTTAAGTGTCTGAAGAAAATTGTTTGGATTGTCGAATATTAAATGTTTTTGTCTATTTTTCTGGCCTTAACAGAAGCTTTTCTATATAGCTGATATATAGCCTTTGACCACTTTCTCACCTGATAGCAAGTGATGATGTCGACAAAGATTTTACTCGGGCTAACCTTAAAAAAAAACATAAACACAACATATTTCATTTTAATATTGTTATGTTTGCAATAACGCCTGCTATGCGGATTACATTACAAAATTACAAATATATGATAGAAAAACATTTTTATTTTCTTATTTAAATTCCGCACATGACTTAATTTTTTTGTTTTCTATCATATATTTGTAATTTTGTAACAACATATTTCAGTTCCGTGGTGATTTTTTTAATGATTTAAATTGTAGAAAATGTTAATACATGAATACAAATATTAATAGGCAATTATTTTTATGATACGATCTGCTTGACATTTTCTTTTAGTGGTTCACAAACTATACATTAATTACTAGCTGGGATCGAGTTTACACTAATAGTCCTTAACATGAAACTGGCCCATACATTCAACTGAGTTTAACCACTACTAGCATACTAGGACCAAAGTTTTTTCCCTCGAAGTCAGAGCTATAACCTTTCAAGGTAAAAATGTAGTGTCCGAAGTATAAAAAGAATATGCAAGGCATGTATCCCCCTATGCTCATACTTTGTTTATGGAATTGTTTAACGAAATCACTTCCCTGTATATCTGGATATTCTTTCTCATCGCAACAAATAATGTCTACAGTACAGAAGTTTGATTGAGTAGATATCGATTTCATTTTGACCTGGGATGTAATCAGAGGCGTGGTTCTAAGCGATTTGTTTCATGCCAGTTGCTATATAGTAACTAGGTACATTACTAACCGTGTCTTTTGCGTTAGCTATGTTTTTTCTCTCTGCGGAATTGCAGGGCATTATGATTTTTGAAAAGATCTAAATACAAATACTGAACTTTTTTTGTAGCTTTAAAATAATTTTATATGGATAGAAACGAAAGCAGGAATCCTATGGCAAAATTATTTTCCATTACAATCTATCAACGCTAAATAACTGGTTATGTTTTCAGTCCCCCTTAAAGAAAAGCAGAATATTTAGATTACTTGTAAGAATCACCTTAATAAAATCTACTGGTAGTATGCAAGAACGAGCTTGATATTCAGCTACAGTCTCTGCTCATTGGTATGACCAGAGACTGTAGCTGAAGAAGATTGTTTGTCGATCCTCATCATGTGTTTATGATTGTCGATCAAGACTGGATCGACAATCATAAACACATAAAAACCGTAAAGCAATTATGAGGTCCATTTCATACAGTATGCCAAGGTACTCGACTGAGACTATAGTTTGTCACTAAACTACTAGCTATTAGATAGCTAAGTAGGTATTGTGACAAAGTTTACATTTGTTTTATGGGGAATTTCGTTTAGTTGTGTTGCTATCTCTGCGTTCGCTTATTCAAATCTTCCATTTTCCCGATTTGCAATGCAGCGTCACTCCGGTTGTTGGACAGGCGCGGCGGAGCGCCGAGCGGCCGTGAACCGGCATCTCTGCCGGGGTAATCCGTCACTGTCACCGCTATCGAGCGATGCACGCCCGTCGTCGTCGCCGGCACCCGCGCCTCTATGCAACTTTCCTGACTAAACTTAGACATTGACTTCAATCGTCAAAAAGTTCTTAGAGACCTTGTGAAATGTAACGGATTTCCGGGTCTATTTTGGTTGGATTTTCTCTCTTTAAATGAGTAACGCTGCTATCAACGCTATACGTCCACCGTGACACTTCATCTCTCTATCTACAAGTGTAACTGTGCACAGTGCATACATCTGTCGTTGCATAAGTGTATCGATCAATTAAATCACATTGTAATATGATATTGACATCGTTTAGCATGTTGTATAGTAGACAACCAGCACAATCCTTTCACGGAAGAGTCAACAATAATTTCCGTACTACTGATATAAAGTGATAGCGGTTAGTCTGGTTATTTCGGAATTACATGAAAATATTCTACGTGACTTGTTAAAAATAGAAGATATCGCGAAATATGTCCGTATTATCGATAACTTGAATGATTTAAATTATCATTTAAAATAACTATATCGGGTAACTTCAATTAAAAATATTTTTCGACGTCAGGTCAATAATGAAACTGCATGAAGTTAGAAGTTTTCGTTATATTATTAATATCTTATGAGATTCTTTTTTATTGCCAAATACGTTTTTATATGTTGTGTAATCATTCAAGTTATTCTGCATGTTCAATTCAATATTACAATACAATTGCGTTCTGTTATGTCATGCCATGAGCAAAGTATGTCCGTTGGAAGAGTTACATGAGTCTTGAAATAGAAATATATTTAAATATATTTTATTACCCGGGAGCCTCTGAGGTGATGACCCGGTGAGCAATGTTGTCGGACATTATGTGTTAACACGCGTCTCGAGGACCCCCATGGCGCGCCGCGGGAGGCCGCTCCTGTGCCGCGCGTTATAATGCCGCTTAAATACTGAACATTGTTTGTAACACGCAAATAACTTAAACTTAACTTACTTCTTGTTTGTAACTTAATGAATATATATATAAGTTATATGATTATTTTAAACCTTAAAACTATATTATGTGAATTCATATACTTAGGAAATTTTAAGCGGCATTATAATATTATAAAAATATGTATTAGTAAGTAAATTTAGACCTAGTTTACTGATTTTGCCGGTCCGTTAAGTATTGAGGTTTTGAAATGTAATTATTTAGAACAAATTTTGCTTAGCAGATATCCTAAAATAATATGAACTGTAAATAAAAGAGAAATGTACTACCGAATTCGTAATTATATACAACTTAGTGGAAAGTACAACGTGTAACGTAGTTAGTTGAACACGGAAAGCAGTGTCCTCTGCTTACATTTCAAAAAGTTAGTGACGTAGAAAAAAATAACATAATGACTTCTTATGAAAACCATCAAGCTACTTCTAAAGTTATATTAGGGGTACTTTGAGCTTTTAAATTTCATCCCGATTCACCAAATCTCAGTTAAAATTTTCATGCCAATAATGTAAGTTTCATTATTGAGACCTACATAAGTTACAGAGTATTCACATTAAAAAAATCGTAATTAATAACAAAAAATGACAATTTAAATGTATTAAATATCTTGTAATATCTCCTCAGGATATAAAGATTTTTCATAGATCATTTTAGTATCACGAAGATATGTAGGGTAATGTTATTTCATTCTTCTTCTACCGCTGTTCTGAGCGAATAAGAGTCTCGGGTGCAGGAATTCTAGTTCCAATATATGTTTCCACTTATCCCGTAGGAGCTTTATTGGATTTGTAAGTGAGGTTTTTCCTAGCCAATCAATAATGGGATTACCGATAGGAAAGAAAACTGCACCTGTATCATTGCTTGAATGTATATTGCAGAAGTAGCTCGGGTATTTCGATGGAAAGTGTATTCAACTATAACATATCAGCTCTACTGCAAATGAGGGCAATACAAAATTAAAAATATTTAATCCTGGCTCAGCCAGTTCGTGTAATTCCAACTTACCTACAGCTTACATGCATTACACGTTCACCTACAGGTGAACGTGTAATGTTCAAAGAATCAAGACAGTATTGCGAAGGTTCCCTTTCTTCCTAAAATATCTTGATAGTAGGCCTGTCAGGCATAATAACAAATATTTTTAAAATATTTTAAGAAAACATCGAATTCATATTTTAATAAAACATTTAAAAAATATAAATAGTGACAATTCCGCCTAATTTTCCTGTTAAGCCAACGTGACGTCACAAACGCGACGCAGCCAAACCGGAAGAATGTTCGACTCGTCTCGCTTCTACACGAAGCATCCTCAGGAGGTCTTTACTCTACGAGGGCAAATCTTCTTGAATTCTCGATCGTGCGCTCGTAGAGTCAAGACTATATATATTTATATTTTTTAAGTATTTTATTAAAATATAATTTGATGTTTTCTTAAAATATTTTAAAATTATTTGTTATTATTAAATATGTATTTCCGCAAAGTAACGCCTGAATCTATTCATTACCTGTCAGGCATAAAATTTTGTGATTTTTTTTTCTTCCTTTATTTCATTATCATAATATATAGTCCACGTCCACAATTCACTACATGAACAGTGACACCAGAGCAGTCAGGAAATTGCCTCTGTAACATTTTACAATTACCCAAGGCAAACTAAATTATTACAAATAAAATATTTACAATCAACAAAAGTGTGAGGCTTTGGTTAGGTGAAAATTCACCTGTCTGTGATTGGTTGTCAGTTATTTAAAGGCGAATTCGGATTGGTTGATCCTAGTGAAAAAAAATACTTGAGGTATAAATATATGTAGAACTTAACATTATGTTATTAAATTCACTTAGTGACACTAAGAATACATTTTTAGTGTTTGCTTTCGTTATTGGAAATTGGTGGCAAAATTGATTACATCTACTATTTGATCGTCCGAAACTATTAACTTGTAACTTAATAGTTACAAGTAACTTACGAGTAAATTAGCTGACCCTGATAAGAATTGTGTTTGTGTGTGTATTAGTTTGTATATATCTGTAATTAATCAAAATTGGCTTTTTGTGTTCACTAGTACTTAAACCTACAGATTTATATAAAGGTATCCTAATACTTTTATTCAGATCGAACTACGAGTAGACCATCAATTGGACTGCAAGGCAGTTAAAATTCAATACCAAAAATTTACAAATATTACACAGAAAGTATCAACTCCCAAGATTGTGATTTTATTGAGTTTGAGCAATTTAATTTGAAGAAATTTAATATTGCTCTGAGAGCAGAGCATGATGTATCGTCGATGCACGGAGTAAGGGCCGTTCCCACAGACTACCGACGGATGATGATGGATCAGCCGCGTCTGCTATTGTTCTCCGCCACTCAGCGCTTTGTCCTGCTGACAAATTCGGGCCATTCCAGCTTTTTCGCGACCTATTATGGTGTTTGCTTTGTCAAATTGAAATGACAGTTATGTTGTGGTCCCTCAATAAAAATAAAAACACTTCTATTACATTTATGAAAGATGTTGCTAGAACTGGATCTAAGGATTGAGGATGAAAAAGACAATGTATACGAGTATACCTAATTATAATATTTAAGCGAGTGCCATTGTAAGCAATTTCCATTTATTATTCTTCTTCTTCTTGAGATTATGGCTCTTGAGAGGGCGATTCAAAATAATTAGGAGCTTGTAATGGAATGAAAAATAAAAATAAAAAATTGAACAAAGTTTGGCAGCGATTGATTCGGGATTGAACTTCTATCTGGATGCGCACTACGCGTGGCGGCTACGACCTATTATTTTGTGAAAAATATATAAAAAAATAATACTTTTCTCATGCGCACCCATTATCCAATTTTAAAATTGTTAAGGTTATAATCGGTCACATTTTGGCGAAAGTAAGTTTGGAAAATTCGTTGAGGAGGAGAGGAGGAGTACCCGTAAATAATTTGAAAACTGCTGCATTTTTCTTAAATATTACTTAATCAAGCGGTTATGAAAAACCTTAAGCACGGATTTGTCCTAAAAATGACAGTTCATAGTACTCATATGTTTTTTCTGAATCCAGACAATGATCTTCTGAAGAGGACTTCACCTTTAAAGTGACCAAAATCACGGAGTCGCTCCCTTTTAAAAGCTATTTGACATTATTCTGCCAGCTTTCCAGACTGTGACCAATGTACATATTAAAATTTAAGCAATACTCATCTTGCTAACGTTGCAAACACTAGAACGTAGCGCATAAAGTACTTAAAAGCTAGGCAAACTGTGGTAGCACAGGTTACCTTAAAACTTTACGCTATGTGACTTACAAAAGTACTCTGTGTTACTAACAAAGTTTCTCAAACTAAGCCGGCTAGGTAGACTTGTCAGCATATAAAAATTATGTTCTAAAACGTTCGCACTTATAATTTGTGGTTATAGTGCATGTCGAGTATTCCGTTCCGTTACACGGCACGTTGGCGACGCGTCGTGGGCCAGCCGCGGATAATGCCACCGCCTCACGTCTGCATGTATGTGTGAGTCCTATATATATAAACCCTCCCACACTCGTCGACAACAACAGTTATAGACACAAAACGTCGACGCGGCACACAATTCAATATATTTCAGAGTAATTTGATGTTCATTAAAGAAACTCTGGGACCGTGAACCAGAACACAATGGTTGAATGGCCATTTGTTGTTGCCGTTGAAAGGCACAATAATAATTCCGAAGCAGTTACTCACGCGGCAGTTAGGCGCACTTACGAAACCAAAATGTCGACGTTTTTGACGGAGCAGCCGCGCTCTTATTGGTCAGCTATGCGATGGCGTGACCCGATAACAGCTCAGAGCTGTGTCGAAAATATTAGCGTCGATAATCAGCAGGCTATACAACTTTAGAATAATAAAACCAAACTCACCTTGCTGGCTGTTTTTCCGAGTCGTTTTTTTCTCCTTCATCCAAGGGTATTCCGGTACGTTGAGTCCGCCTCCCGGAGAAGGCAAGTCGGGGCCGTATCCCGGAGGCGTGTGCTGCGGACTTAGCTCTCCACCGCCGAGTTGAGGGAGTGCAGTCATAAACTCTGCCATAGAAGGTTGGCTGTTGATGAAGCCCGTTTCCGTACAAGTTTCGAGCATGGGATGCGGTGCGCCGGCGGCAGTGACGGCTGCAAGCCAGAACCCGTTTCCGCCGTGTTCCATCCGCGGATGGTCCTGCCCTGGTGCCGGCCCCATCGGTGGCGTGTTCCTGGCCTTCACCGCGAACTCCTCTTCCATTTCATCGCGCACCCCCATGCCGAGTCTCGCGGGCTGCTTGCCTCTGATCGGGGGGAACTCTTCGCATTTTATCTTGCGCACCAGCGGGTTATTGTCCAGTGGCAGGGCGGCGGTGTTGCATATCTCTTGCATCGCTGCCGATCTCCACAGTCCGCCGAGCGATCATTCACGTGACGACTGTGTTCCCCCGCCTGTGGCATTCGTTAACATTTTCGTTTAGGCATTGTAACAGACTTGTAATAACGTTCGGTTGTGGTTATGACTATTTTGTAGGGTCATCGGTGAGTCATTTTATCTGAAACAGAGACAATTTTAAAATCGTTATTTTATGGCCACATAACTGTGCGTCTTAGAGGTCTTTACACAAAATATAATAAATATGAATAAAATATACTATGAATCTCCATAAATTAATTAAGATTCAATTCAGTCTGTGCCTAAAACCGCCCACATATAACAAAGTAAGTCTACTCATCTATTGCAAAATTGAGAGGCGCCAAATTAAACGCCAGGAGAAGGCTGTCTCGCGGTTATTTCGCAATTATTCGTCGGACGTTACTGCTTTGCGCCGGATAATTCGCACGTTACGTGGTGATGACTACCGAAGTAATGAGCACACCGAATTGTTTATTGTAATTTGACGGCCGACATGAACTGTGTGTACGTGACTGCTACTTAGCATCCTGTCAACATTGTCATGAACTCTACTTAGCATTGTGATCTACGGTATTTTCATGACTCGTTTCAAAATAGCTGAATTTAAGGCCTACCTTGCAATGGGTATTGCGTATACCGCAATTTGGAAAAAACTTATTAGTATACTGACTTCAGCTGATATTCCAAAAGTCAGGCAATTAAGAGCTTAAACTACAGAATTTTCTCGTATCATTTAAACATTAGTCAGAAAATCTGTCGCCAAACACCTAACGGTGTGTTCCGGCAGCAGTTCTCGAGAGCCAGTAAAATTTCAGGCAAATGAGACTTAACAACTATGTCTCAAGGTGACCGACGCAGTGCAATTCGTGACTTGTGACGAAATGAAACTGTTATAGGCAGACGTTAGTCCGCGTAACATCAGGTGAGCCTCGTGTTTGTACCGTCACAAGAAATAAAAAAAAATATATCAGTTTTATTTAATGTTTTATCTTTCTACATGATATCATCCATATACGATTGATTGGTTCACGTCACTGAAAATATGTTCGTTTCCCCTCAGGCTATTTAAATCCCTCTCCGTGCAGTTTCAATACGTGAGGTTATGTTTGAGGTTGTAAACATTAGTTCCATTCCATCGCCCGCAACTGGTGGACGCAACACATTGCACACATACTTCAAACGCACCCTTTCAGATGAAAACTTGAAAACGTTCGCGTTACCGCTTTCGATGACGACTCTGCGGTGGATGAATGTCAATTAAAATTCAAACCGCGTTCGAAATACGATTTTTTCCGCTGGAATTTGCGGCGCGTCCGGGAGAAATGGCGGGAACGCGCCTTTTTGTTTTATTTTATTTTTTGAAAATGAAACGGCTGGCGGTTAAAGCTATTTTAATGCGTATGGGTTGCTCTGTGTTTTGAATTAAAATTTTCTGTCTGCGGGGAGTGTGCAGCGGATGGACAATGAAATGTAATTTCCTTTTGAAGAATATACTTGTAGGCGTTGCATGTTTGCGGTACGTAGGCACTACACAAATTTATACATAAAAATAGTTTAACTTTGAAGTAGCATATCAGTAAGCAATATCTTAAGTTAGCTATTTTTCACTCTACTATAAATAAATATATTTATACGTAGTTTTTTTTACCGGCGGCATGCCTTTATTAACAAAGTACTACGAACTATATACAACACTACAGCTACTATACATATCAATCAATTAAAACGTAGATATTAATTGATGGATTTATTCCAATTTATTAAAGTTATGCTTTGAAGTTAAATAAATAAATAAAATTGTTTAAATTTCTCAACTAAACTACTAGAAAACATAAACAAACCTACAATCTGAATAAAACAGTAATAGCTGAGCGTTAATAGCTTTGGACTGAAAATCTGTCGCCAAGTACCTAATATTATGTTCAAGCAGCAGTTCATGAGAGCCAGTAAAATTACAGGCACACGAGACTTAACAACTGTATATATGTCTCAGGGTGACGGACGCAGAGTTTTTCGTCACTTGTGACAAAATGCCTCTGTTATTGGCAGAGGTTACCGCTTAATATCTGGTGGGCATCAAGCTTGTTCCGTCACAATACAAAAAAAAACTTACTTAGTCGCTCAAATTGAAAGTTCAGCTGAATATGCAATTGGGAACGTGAACAAACCAACTTATTTTCAGCTAAGAAAAAACAAGTTTGCTTTTACGTTAAACGACGCACCTCTTGATTTTTCAGTTATTGTGCAAATAAAATAAAAGCTCCGTCAAGGAGGCCAAAGCCCTTTCCCTCTCGTCTCACAGCAGGGCTCCGGTTTTACGCCGCGTTTCACTTCCCTGCCCTAAAGAAGCACCCCTTAAAAACGCATAAAGCCCCAAACGGCCTACTTATGAATTTGTTTATAGCCTTATTTTTAGAGCGTTGCAAAGCTTAGGAAATAACAATATTCCTAATTTAATGCATATATATCTTTATTTATATGAGTCCATATTACTAATAGAATTGTGAGTATAAAAACTTTTTGATCACAAGAAAGTTAGGGAAATTAAACTAAATCGACTTTCTACATTGAAAAGTATATATGACAAGAATCTCAAGGAAAATTGTTACAAGACATTCTTAGGTGCTTGGCGACTGATTTTCTATTTAAGGGTGGTAGCAAGCCAGGTGAATGTCCAAAGTTATAGTTATCTAAAACTACAATATCGATACCTATAATTATAATTGTGTTTTAGTGAGAGTACATGATTGCGATAAATAAGACATCCAAGCCTGTAGTTGATGAGCCGCAGTACATAGTAAAAGTGTAGCAAGTTAAGTGCAATAAGTGTATCCTAGTGACCAACATGATAAAATCAAATATCAGTCTAGTGAGCCAAGAAAAAAAATAAGTTTGAATTTTACTGCGGAAAACCTTTATATATGTAAATATTTTTACATTGACTGTATTTTACTGCATCAGCCGGATTGTTAACTGCGGAACACATCCTCCTCATTAAGGAGGGGTTTGCCATAATCCCGACGTTTGGCAAGCGACTTGGAGATCGCAGTATATGATAACAGTTTCTCAGAAGGCGCTTCTGCCCACCATCCGGTATGTAACCTTTATTTGCCTCTTACGAAACACATAGATAGAAATAGGTGCATTCAAGACCGGCACTAAAAACTAGACTGGTGTCTGGTCCGGTGGTGGTGGCAAAAGTGTTTTAAATAATAGGGATATAAAAAATTCTGTAGGTAATTCACCTAGATATATCTCCATACATGTAGTCAATTTTAAAACAAAACTCGCGTAGCCAGCCTATTATCGTCAATTTATGCGTGTACAAGTAAATAACATCTGCGTGCTGGGACGCCGGGGCCGTCCAAAGTAGTGGTTAGGGCCCAATTTGCCCGCCATAACGATTTCCTCTTCGGGGAATCGAATGGCGTGAGCCTGGACGTGAAACGCCCACTGCACTGCTCGTACCTACTGTATATGCTTAGTTGTACACGTAAGGTCGTCAAACTGTATAGCTCCCTCTAGAGAAATAATATGTAAACTTTTTGAGGTCATGGTAAGTAATTAAATAAATACGTAGTTAAAAGGTTTCCTTTTACCTGAATGCCATAGCTGAAATGCCTTGGTAAGTAGCTTTTTAAAGTTTTGTTACAGGATCACTGTCATAAATGACTTGGCAAGCTAGGTATTCAAAAATTTTTTGCAGGTTCACTAAAAATTACTAGTGTCAATTAAATAATAAAAAATTATAGTGCTTGATGATACTACATAAGGCGCAGCGCGGGTTACTATATGAATATAGTACCTGCGCTGCGCCCGATAGCTGGCGTTCCCGAATCATAAATATAGCGGAAAGTTAAGTTACAATTATACGTTAGCGACAAAACACGGTTCGGTAACATGTTCTTCAAAAGAGATATACCAGGCTGGTCTCATTCACAAGTCATACAGTGTACGCACCGACGACGTGTCTTACCTACATAGCCCTAATCGTCGAGGCGTGCCTAGACTTTGAGGACTAAGCGGTACTCTCGTTCTTCTAAAAGTTAATTTATTCCAGCAATATTTGAAGGCGTAATAGTGCCAGGAGCAAGGACAGCCCAGATGTGTCGTGGGTGTTTTCATTCAAATATATGATAAGGTCTCTTCAAAAGAACTCTCATGAGTTTAATGCTTTGCAGTATCCCGAACAATTCAGAGGAGTTATGCATGCGTTCTTTGCGCGATAAATATTGTACCTAAAAACATCTCAGAAAAACTGAAGTCACCTACATACCTACAAAGCTCTCAGAATTTGCAAGTGCCTATGGGCAGACCACGTCGCTTAACTGTGTAGAGCACAGCACCCTGGATCTGTAACTTTCACATAATGGAGTTCTTGAAACAGCTCTGAATCCTATAGAGTTATATTTGTCAGATCATCTACGGATGGTAGGAATAAATGGCGTTATATACGAGTATCTTACGGGTATTTAGAGAAAATGGGAGTTCCGCAATTCCGTTTAAGACCATTTCTTTTTCTAACGAATATCAATTTGCCTAATATGGTTAAATTCTGTGATATTGTTGTATTAGCCGTATAGATCTCGACTTTTTAAAGTGTATAGAAAAAATACTACTGCTAAGTAAATAATGTGTAATCGATTAGATCTCAAAGGTTATGGAAGAACAGTCCTGTGTACTGAGACTTAAATAAACATTTCTGCATTTATTTGAGTCTACTTCAGGTTGAATTTATTGTTGATTTCTCTAGGGTAAAGTACAATTGGAGAAATAAACTAAATATTGTCATATCTTTATACTCGTATGTCTGTTGTACTCATCCTAGTTTGCGTTTTTATTAATTGCTAATTATATTTCTTTCTTTTATGCCTGATATAGGGAAGCCTTTGACCACTATCTCACCTGATGGTAAGCGATGATGCCTTCGAAGATGTTGTTCAGGCTAACCTAGAATTACTGGCTCTGGACAGCTGCCGGAACACACCGTTAGGTTCTTAGCGACAGATTTTCTACTTGATGGTGGTAGCTAGCCAGGCGGTCATTCGCAAAATGCCCTACCACTATGCATTTACTACTGCCATCCTAAGACGACAACTGAGATCGAAGGCTTAACTTCCCCTTCGAAGCACGGAAGTGCTCAGTAGTAATGTCACTAGCGGTCACCCAGCCAACTCATGACCGCAGCGGACGTTGCTTAACTTTGCTGATCGATTAAGAACAAACTTTTATAAGAGCAAACTTCGCTACGAGCGTTTCAGATAAGCGCCTTAAATAAGTTTTCAATTAGTTTAAAAGCGCATAGGGTGTTAATAAATCCATCTAGATTCGATAGACGACTTTCTGAGTCCAATTTAGACACATTGACGTCGTCGGATGACCGACCAAACTAATCTTGTAGCACGCAATTGCGAGCGACCAATTTTGTCGTTCAACACCAATTCATTTAGAACAAAGCGTAATAAGTGCAACGACTAAAAAGAACAATAAAACATTTCGACTCTCATCTCACCAGACATCACATCTGAATTCCCCATCGGTTATGTTTCAAGACCAATATGGTATTATGAAGCAGCGATGGCCTAATGGCAATGCCTATGGACTGCGAAGTAAAACGTCCATGTTACGAATCTCGCCGCGGGCTTGAGCTTCACAACAGCTGCAAGTACTATGTGTAAGCAAAAAAAAAAGAACACGCAAATCGGTGTATCTACAGAATAACCGATTGGCATACATATACTGGAGTTCAAGGCAATTGTTTTGATCCACAGTCCTTAAGCACTTAGGAGGGGAGTTGCCAAGTCCTTTTTTTATCTCTAAAATTAAAACCTAATGTGTGTATCAAATGAAATGGCTTTCTTAGCCGACTCTCATCATTACAAGCTAGGTACTTGTTTTTTGAAATAATAACAAAAGACATTTTGAAAACGTACCAAGTTTGGGCTCCTCCAGATACGATATGGCTGAATATTTTTTTATAAAATTACTATATTTTTGTCTCTCGTTGTAATTTTGTAACCTAACTAACAGGGTGTTGCCGCAGCTGTCCTTGAGATCCAGTAATTCTAGATTAAGCTTGTAACACCGTCGCCCATATCCTCACTTACCATGAGGTGATATTGTAGTCAATGGCTGAACTATTAGAAATAAATAAGGGGATAATATATGAAAAAGATACCTGAAATCAGAATCCATACACCGGACTACAAAACAATCTTGGTTAGTATAACCCTATAAGCCCGATACGATGTCAGGACCTCGAGACCCCAAAGTAATATTCTACGCCACTCGACTAACAAGATAAGAAAGCGAATAGAGTAAAAATAGCTTTGCTACCTACAAAGAAAATACATTTCTTGAAACATCATCGCAGACCAACCACGATACGATCTGTACTGAACTCTTCGTGATTAGAGTTCTCTCACGCGACGGCCACAGTGGCACGCAGACGCAATCATCGTACCACGCCACACAAATTGACTACGTCTTGTTTGTATCCTACTTTATTATACGTGTAACGAAAATACGTTTAAAAAAGTCACTTCTCGCTGTCTGTCTGTCCCTATATATGCTTAGATCTTTAAAACTACGCAACTCGTAGCGAAGTTTACTTAGCTGTTCTCAACCGATCACCAAAGTTAAGCAACGTCGCGCGCGGTCATGAGTTGGATGGGTGACCGCTAGTGACATTACTACCGAGCGTTTCCGTGCTTCGGAGGGCACGTTAAGCCGTCGGTCCCGGTTGTTGTCTTAGGATGGCAGTCGTTATAGAATGGTGGTAGGGCATTTTGCGAATGCCCGCCTGGCTAGCTACCACCCTCAAGTAGAAAATCTGTCGCCAAGCACCTAACGGTGTGTTCCGGCAGTTGTCCTTGAGAGCCAGTACTTCTAGGTTAGCCTGAACAACACCTTCGACTGCATCATCACTTACCATCAGGTGAGATAGTGGTCAAAGGCTAACCTATCACGCATAAAAAAATAAAAAAAATCGGATTTTGAAGCAATTTTTTTAATCGAGAGATAGATTCAATTGTAAGGGTTATATGTATAATATAGTAGAGAAACACTAATAATTTTAGAAGTTTCTAATGTGATGTCTTATATATACATTTTTTGCGCTTACATTGCAATCTCTGGATAAACCCTACGAGATAGATCAAAATAATGTATTACAATATTGTACACCTTAATAAGGAATACAAAAAAGTTTGCTTTGGTATATGTCTATCCCTAAGGGTTATCCCACAATAAATAATTTTTTATCCTTTACTTTTTTCGATAAATAATGGCTTACTTACGAGGCGATTTTAGGCAATACAACATTAATCCTTATCATATAGATCCTTATAATATAGATTTTCGAAGCAGTTATGGCTCAGTGGTACTGGCTATTGACTGCCGCGCAGCAGGTCCATGGTTCGAAACCCACCGTGGGCTTGAGCTTCACCGCATCGTGGGAGGCCATTTTGCGAATGCCCGCCTGCCACCCTCAAATAGAACATCAATCATCAATCATCATCTAGAAAAATATTTAAAAACGGAAAGTACTTTCAACACTAAAAATTATGAAAAAAATTGTGGAAGTGAAAGACATGGTCTTTATTACGTTTTTATTACGTGAGGTCAGTGTCAATCAGTATGGTACCGACTTCAACAAGTTATTCCATACTTTTTAGTCTCGGTAGTCAACTCAGATTTCAAAAAATCTTTTTTATTTTTCTAAGTATGACTAACAAGTTCTATCGCGTGCTAAGCGAAAATCTCATTTTATTTTTAGAGTATAAATTTTCTCACGTTGAGTGGGAATCGAAGCATCGTCTCCCGATATTAGGTACGCACTGGGTGCCTTGAGTTCGATTCACTCTCGAGGTAAGAATATTATTAAGTATACTAAAAACAAAATGGTATTTTTTTCAATCTTTATTCAGTCATTTTGTTATTTTATATCAGTTCCTTTTTATTTTCGCCTTATTTTGGCGAGGACAGCTGTTGCACGCGCACATGACTTTAGCTATTAACATTTATCCAGCTCCATATGAATTAGTTTAGGTTCCTTGTTCCTCATAACGATATGAAAACTAAAAAAAATATTATGTACTTGAGGTTGATATTTTTAGTTTATCAGGCTATACTTCCAGAATGTTTTTTTTAATTCCTTCACAAAATTGTAAGGCTTTCAACATTCTTGATGTTATATATAAGTAACGTCTCAGATTAATAATGTAACGTATGTTAGATCAATCTACCTGGAGGGCCAAATATGAAAACAATACACTAATCATTTTTCAAAAACTGTCGTTGTTTGGTTCTACAAAAGTTTAACTTTGCGCGGTACTAAATTAAGTTTACTAAAGTTATGGAACGATTTTGAATAATGGGGTTGGAAAATAACCTAAGCAAAGTAAATTCACTGAATGCGGAAGCGGAGATAAATAATATTCCTTCCTCAGATGGATACATAGATAAAAAGCCGAAGATTTAGACAAACATAGACGAGTTTAATGTTGATGATAATTTCTTTCCTGTCATCTTTTGTGCATCGTAGTTGTTTCAGACCGAATCTATCATATGATAGTTGCGGTCTGAAACAACTACGATTAAAGAATCAGGAAATATTTTTGTTGCAGCTTTGTTTTCATATAATTTTATTGAAGTAATAAAATCAGCCAGAACAAAATCTATAGACAAATGCATATACATTTTAAAGTATTTATGAGGGCAAACTCCCATCTCTTAATTGAGTCTTATTTAAACCTTACATTAACAATTGTAATATGCACCTCCACATACCAGTATAGTAAACTTATATTATAACTTTTATGTGAGAGCTTGCAGCATGCATTGAATCATGTCATTTGTGCGATAGAGATAGTTCTATATGAACATTATTGTTTCGTGACGGCCACTGTACGAATCTTAGTATTCATATTTTAAGTTTGAAATAATGAGATTGGTTTGCCATAATAGTTTTTAAAAGGTGGGAGTTGGATCCCAGGTGGCAACCTGTTAATAATAATTGATAATATTTTTATTAATTATTATTAACAGGTAATATTAAAATATAATTTATTTCTGCCTGTCCATCAAAGTAGTACCTAGAGCTACCATTCTGCGTAACACTACTGATATCACTCGTTCATTTAGCTGTTTCCTACACAAGCCACATTTTTTTATTATCTGTACTAATAACTTTTTCTTCGGAACTTCAACGTATGTACAAAAGCAGATGTAATGTAAAATTATGATACTCGCTAAAGTTTTAGATAAAAAAAACTGTGTTTCGAATATAATATCTATGAAATATAATAAAATATATAAGCCAACAAGTCAACTCTTAAATCATTGCTGCCTCGGCAGTTTCAATATATAAAACATATCATGGCAATATGGTGGCAATAAATACTCTTTACAAGGGTTTTGAACGCGCCTTGTGACAAAGTACTGGCATGGAATGTGTAGCGGAAAGTATACGTCATAATTCCGCTCGTAAACGTCCGGGGTACATCACTAGTGCCGTGATTCTTGATGGATCGCCGAGGGTGCTCTTTTATATTGAATTCGGCTAAAGACACCTTTGAATTGTGCCGTTGTCTGTTACGACATTGAAATAATTTGGATAACATAATTGTGATGGCTCAGTGGAATTGCTTATGGATTGCCGCGCAGCAGGTCCATGGTTCGAATCCCGCCGCGGGCTTGAGCTTCACCGCATGGTGGAAGGGGATTTTGCGAATGCCTGCCTGGCTAGCGACCACCTTCAAGTAGAAAATCTGTCGCCAAGCACCTAACGGTGTGTTCCGGCGGCAGTCCTTGAGAGCCAGTGAAATTTACAGGCACATGAGACTTACAACTACGTCTCAACGAGATGGGCGCAGTGCAATTCGTGACTTGTGACGAAATGCATCTGTTATAGGCAGAGGTTAGTCCGCTTAACATCAGGTAGGCATCGAGCTTGTTCCGTCACAATAAAAAAAAAATGGTTTCTGCATTATTAGACTTCATTGAAACTTATTAAGAAAAACATCACAATTACAAGATCATTTTAGTTCAACGTTTAGCCAATAGGGTATAAATCCACTGCGAGAAAGACAGGAAAATACAATTTGTGACATAAATATACAAAAATTACACTTTATTAGTGAGAAAAAAATTACAACTTAGTTTAACGCTCAGTAGTAATGTCACTAGCGGTCACCCAACCAACTCATGACCGCGCGCAACGTTGCTTAACTTTGCTGATCGGTTTAAACAGCTAAGTAAACTTCGCTACGAGCGCTTCAAAAATTTATTTAAAGTTTGCGACAACTTTAGGTAAAATATATGGTGGACTGGAAAACAAATGGTGTCAGCGTGTATTTAAAAACTTATGGTGAAACATAATTAAGTCCAGCGCCCTTAGTTGGTTTGAGCCTACGTAGTTCCAATTTGATATACATTTGATTATAGTAGAACAAACATCACTGATAATTAAATCTGACGTGTAGTTATCTTCAGTTTTTTTTATGTTATTGTGAAGGGACAAGCGCGAAGGCCACCTGATGTTAAGCGGTATCCTCTGCCTATAAACAGATGCATTTCATTACAAGTGACGAACTGCACTGCGCCCATCACCTTGAGACATACCTGTAAAGTCTCATTTTGCCTGTTATTTCACTGGCTCTCAAGGACTGCTGCCGGAACACACCGTTAGGTGCTTGGCGACAGATTTATTAATGTATGAAATAACTTGTTATCTGCATTATAACCGTCGGTAACAGTTGAGGGTTCAAATACTGATTGGAAGTGATTCGAGTAAATGTTACTAATATCTACTGGGTCACTTGCTGTTTTTGAGCACCCATAATCCTAGCAGTCTTGTCTGCCCTACCCCTAGAGTGTTTTTTATAAGCCAGAGACGCGGAGAGGGAGCGCCGCAAGTATACTGCGAAGGTGTAGCGAGTACGCTGCGATAAGGTTGCGAGAAGACTAAAGCAGCGTACCCACAGCGCCGGAGCTGTCATAGACATACAATAAGACATTTGCCTAACCATTTTTTATTGACGTTTTCGTGCTTGTGATTTATGATTAATTATTTTCATGAAGAAGAAGCTAATTTTGAGAAATTTCATTAGATTTAAAAAAAAAAATCTGTCAACATTGTTGACAGACAGTGACTTGGCACGGGTTGAATAATACCGTCGTCTAAGTAAGCAACAATTGTATAACACGTTTTTTTATTTAAATAATATTAATTCAGTTTGAAGTAAGAACTGTAATAATCTTTAGGAGTTTTAGTATTAAATCGCAAACAATTCCCCAAGAGAAACTTTTTATTTGTCTGTGTTAATATTTAATCAGGCACCGCTATTTAGTCTATATTCTTAGTATCGTGCCTGTGTAGTAATAGTTGTCACCGTTTAATTATTTAATTTTACTTAAATTGTTTCGAACAAACAATATATTGTCCAGCATATAAAGAATATTGTCTTCTTTTATAAAAAGTCCATTAGAGATTCTGTAGAAACTATCATATCCCAGGAATAATATGATAAGCCCACTTTTGCCATAAAGATGGTCTCTATATCGACTGCTGCTCCCTACAACAATACAGCATACGATATTATGCTGACGAATACAAAGATATTGAAATAAACAAGCCGTGCTTAAGATGAGTAATTTAAATAATTTTATTTCACAAGAAGACTGTTCGCTTTATACATTAATTTAATAATAAAAGTTAAAATTTAAAGTTTCACTTTTATTTAATTAAGTTTATTGGTATATTCAAGGTTTGGTTAAACGAAACTAACAGCAGGTGAAGAAAAATTAAAACAATTTGTCTTATTCAACTGAAACATTAAAATGTTAGCTGTGAACTATTAGAGAAACTCGTACATAATATCATGTCACATTATTTATGTAGGTACCTACATATATTCTATTTACTATTTTTTCAACATCCTTGCTCGTAAAGTGAGCTTTATTATATCGTTCTTAGGGCCATAAACCGAACTATAACACCCTCATGCATAATAATATTGTACACTAGTGCGTAATAGAATTATCCCTAAAAAGTTCAGTTAGTAAACTAACTGCAAATTATATGCGAGTAAACAGAGCATTTTCAATTTAACCGGGTAATACAGATTTGTAACATCAGAGGTTTATATGTAATCAATATGTAATCACAAATTTGCCTCGCACAATAAAAAAAAAATTGCACGCTATTTTCCATAATTTTCGTATGTTGTTTGTATCGCATTTGTGCAATGTATATTTTTTTCCTCGCAAGGGTGTTGAAAAAGTGCGTATGAAACTCGTAAGCAACTTGCTCATGATACACTCGGCTGATTTACGCCCTCGCCTGCTGCTCGGGCTGCAACACACAGCCTCGTGTATAATGAGCAACTTAGCTCACTTGTATCATAATCTACTATTTTTATATAATTCGTAAAACAGAGAGGTATCATCTGAAAATAAAACAATATCGCAGAGTTCTTTAACAATATACGGGAAATCGTTGATTTAAATAAGAAACAGAAAAGGTACTGAACACATGGAAGATGTTACTCCACTTATACCAACCTTCTGTAGCCGATCTGGCAAATATAACTCTATAATATTCAAAGCTGTTTTACACATAATAATAACAAATAAAAAAATAGTTGAAACTGCATAATTTTACGTATAACAAGAAAACATACTCATATAGTATTCTGTCATGGTATATAAAATATTAGAGTAGTTGACAAGTGTGGCATGTTGGGGTTTGGAAAAATATTGTTTGACTGCTTGTACAGAGTTTTCTAGTTTGTGTATGAGCTGAACTGAACAGTGGTTGTGTCATATGAAAAAGCTTTATAGTAAA
This sequence comes from Plagodis pulveraria, assembly GCA_963890685.1. Lineage (NCBI taxonomy): Eukaryota > Metazoa > Arthropoda > Insecta > Lepidoptera > Geometridae > Plagodis > Plagodis pulveraria. The sequence goes on from OY982956.1 coordinate 11,901,407, forward strand.
ATTTCAAAACATATTTACAAACGTCTATGTTACAAATAAATGATTAGCAGGATGTAGGCATTGAAGCGGATTAATAATTTTGGACACATTATTTATTAGATATTAAAATACCTCGAAGGTATTTTAATATCTAATATAATTTTATATTTATGGGATTTTTCTGTTACTAAAATTTTCAGGCAAGTGAGACTCAAAAACTGTTTTCGAGATGGCTATAGTTCAACCCCTATTACATGCTTTAAATCATTTCTGGTGAAACGTAGCCGCTTAGACACCTATGCCTACCTCTACGTGAATAATACAAAGCGTGATGGTAAAAAAATGTTTTTATAATAGAGATTTTCTTCCTTTTTAGAAGTCAATTCAAAATATGCACGTCGAGTTTGTAAACTATATATTCTATCTGAAATAAAAGTTTTTAATATTATGGAAAAGTTAGTAAATTCATTGGATTATCTTTAGATGTATCTCTCTTTAGTTTTGATTAATTCATAATCCTTTTAGCCCAAATAGGGACTGCGCTACATTGAAGGGTTCCGGAGACACTTTTCCATCAGATTGAGGTGATGGATCACTGAGAAGGGGTGATTCCGAAGTGCTTTCACGGGGTAACTTAACTCAGTCTTTACTTACTGCAAATAAGTAAAGTTGTTTATGAATGGGGCTTTATAAAATTATAAAAAGATGCTTTATTTTTTACGTGTGTTTCTTGATATAAAATGAGTGTTTATTTCACCAACTTTGATCAGAAAATTGGAAGTGTGGAAATCTATTTGAGGACAAGGTTTCATTTTTAAGCCCAGACGTAAACTCAAACAGCGGTATAGTTTGGATCCTCTATCAGTGTTTATCTATTGAATATTATCGCTTCTACGGGGAATATGTTTTTTTTATCATTATATATGCAGGTGAGGCTTCCTGAGGAGTATAATCGAATTTGCAGAGTGGTAGAGCATTTTTGAATGCCTGTTTGGTTAACTACCACCCTAAAGTAGAAAATCTGTCGCTAAGCACATGTGTGTTTTATCACCTGTCATATAGAGCCAGTAATTCAAGATAAAGCCTGTTCATGTATATTCCACCACTTTATTACTAACATCAGGTGATATTGTGACCGAAGGCTAACAAAAAATCGCCTTTGTGTCTAGCGCTAGTGGACTATGAAAAAGTCATCGATTCAACTAAGCGTACCCTTCAGAGAAGGTCATATTATATACCCAGACTATTACTGTATCAACCAGATCGCTCACTACAGAACACAGCCTTTGCCATTGCTATTGCCTAGGTTATTTGTATACCGTGCGAGAAGTTGAAGTTTTTGTATATGTAGTAGCGATTTTATTTAGAATCTTGGAATACTCAATCCAATTCCAATTAAACTCTTCAACTCGTTTAAATATGGTATCTACACAACATACCGAATTTATTCGCGATCGACTAACTTTGAGGGATAAAGAAAGCAGTAGCAACAGCAAAACGACATCGCTGGTTAGAATTTGTAAAAGGTGCCGTTAGGCGGGCGGACTGGCAATAGTGCCTTGAAAATGGTTTAAACGCATTATACTGTTAATTATTTATACTGCCTTATTATAACACATATTTGAAAGTATTTTTACACATTAAATGAATATTTTAGATAAACATTAATTTTTAATCCAGGTGATGACGAAATCACGTCAAAACTCCTGGGAGCGGGTGCAAAACCGGTGATCTCAGTCCTCCAGAAGTTATTTAATTCCGTCATCCTTGAAGGTAAAATGCCAGAAGCGTGAAGCAGAAGTGTTGTGGTACTATTCTTCAAAAAAGGCGACAAGACCTTGTTGAAGAACTACAGGCATTTCATTTCTGAGCCATGTTTACAAGCTGTTCTCGAGAGTCATTACGAATCGTTTTGCTCGTAGGTTTGATGACTTCCAGCCTCCCAAAACAAGCCGGGTTCTGAAAAGGCTTTAGCACCATATGCTTCCCTAGATTATACAGGAGACTGAAAAGTATAATCGGCCATTGTGTCTAGCGTTTGAGAACCATGAAAAAGCTTTTAATTCAATCGAAACCTGGGCCGTACTGCAGTCCCTTCAGCGATGCCAAATCGATAGGTACATCGAAGCGCTGAAGTGTTTGTATAGGAAAGCCACCATGTCGATTCGATTACAGGACAAGAGCACGGAACCAATCCATCTGTAACGAGGCGTGAGACGTTATTTCTTCGAAACTGTTCACGAATGCGTTGGAGGACGTTTTTAAGCTCTTGAACAGGAAAGTATTCGGCATCAAAATCTATGGCGGATACATCACTCACCTTCATTTCGCCGATGACATAGTCATAATGGCAGAATCGCTTGAGGAACTCAGTATAATGCTCAGCGACTTCAATAGAGTTTCCCAGCAGGTGGGTCTTAAAATTAACATGGACAAGACGAAAATTATGCCTAATGTCCATGTTGCATCCGTACCAGTAATTGTTGGGAACGATACTCTGGAAGTGGTTGACCATCACATTTACCTGGGACCCACTGTCCAGTTAGAGAGGTCAAACTTCGACATAGAGCTCACCCGAAGAATCCAACTCGGATGGGCAGCGTCCGGGAAGTTACGCGACATCTTCTCGTCGAAAATCTCGCAGACGCTGAAGACCAAAGTCTTCAACCAGTGTGTGTTGCAAGTGATGACATAGTTACGGCACTGAAACGTGGTCTTTAACTATATGGCCCTTATGGTCAACTCTAGAGTTGCTCAACGAGCTATGGAGAGAGCTATGCTCGGAGTTTATTTGCGCGATATAATCCGGAACGTGGATATTCGCCAAAGAACCAAGGTCACCGACATAGCTTTCAGAATTTGCAAGTTAAAGTGGCAATGGGCGGGCCACATTGCTCGACGAGCTGATAACCGATGAGGGAAGAAAGGTTCTTAAGTGGTTACCACATTACACCGGAAGACGTAGAGTTGGTAGGTGCCCCACTAGGTGGACTGACGACATCGTAAAAGTCGTGGGTAGCCAATGGTTACTAGCGGCTAGTAGCCGTTCTCACAGGGTATTATAAAATAGACTCAGTATCTATGAAGTACCAACTTTCACCACATATACGATACGCTAAATAAAAAATGAATGTAATGTAGCCAAGTTATTGAGACATACGTTTCAAGATATTGCTACTTTTCGCCAAGGGTGCTGTCGAATGTTAACTTATATATAAGTGCTTCATAATTTAAAACAGTAGAAGGATCATGCATAAATAATTAAACATTCAGAGATTTTCAAATGGGGGGAAAACATATCATGTGTTTATTATTTTAATATTGGGTGGAAATGTCCTTATATAAATATATATCGAGCACATGTTTCGTGATTACACAACACTACCCTTGAACGAAATAAACATTAAATATTCATAAATTATGGAAATTATTCTTGTTTAACATAAATGATGGAATGCAATGGTATAAGTACGTGTTTGAAACATTTTATATAGAAATAGGCCTCTCTACGAAATTAAAATACAATTGATTGGCACCGGTCAGATAAGTATAATAAAGACAATCCATCTTTTTATAAAACAACATTAATAAAAATAAATAGCAGCTCATAAAATATCATTGCTTACCTCAATTCTCTAGTCAGGACCGCCCAATAACATTTTCTTTACACAAAACGAATTATTTTAGTTAAAAAACAGGACAAACCCACATACTCTCTTGGAATAATAAACAACACTTGATCCCATCTAATTCCTCTATTCAAAACACGACGTATCCGCTCGTTTTATGTACTCACACTCAGTTTATAGCCCACTATATGGTCCCAGCTTGCAGGATAGCGGATAGGCAACGGCGGGCGCGTCGGATGGGCGTGTCCCGACTTGCCGCCCAGCCGCGGAGGGCGGGCGCGCGATCGCCTTTCTAATATATTTACTGCATGAATATTGAAACTTCTATTGCTTGTTGTACCTGATACTACCTACACTATTGGGTTAGAAGTTTTTAAAATTACCTTTGAACTCTTAAATGCCATACAAACGTTCATCAAAGGAGCTCATTTCAAAAGGTAAATTTTTACCATAATTTTTAACATTCAAAAACAGAACAAAATGCAGTCGTTTTACCGTCCAAATTTTTTTGATCAATAGGTACTCCTATTTTCTAATCATTGATATTTTAAAAACATAATTATTGATCATGGTTTAGCAACATTTTGAATTAAACTATAAATATATCTAGTTGGAAAACCACAAATTCAAATAATTAACCAAACATATTTAGGTACCTTATTAAGTATCCACTGCGCATTGAAGCTTAGTACCTATTTCTTGCTCGCTTTTACTAGGTATTCTACTTGCATTGAGGTTTAACAACGTTATATCAAAACATAAAATATATTGTTTAACCTTATATGTATTATTATGTAAAAAAGTATAGTTAATGTATGTAAAACCTAGCAATGTTCTTAATTTTAAGTGTGAGTAATTAGTTGTTTATAAAAGCAATTCCGTTCCGGATAAAAAATTAAAAAGTTGTATGTTTCATATCCTCCAGTTGGATTTGGTAAAACGCGATTTTAAGGTAATGAGTGCGCCAAATTGAGGTACGATAGGGTTAATGTGAGTACACTGGGCGTACCACCCGGTCCTTTACCATCTTAACACCCTCATAAATCTAGAGGTAGGCTGGTCTAGGTATCACATCAACAAAAGCACTCCCAAGGAGAGTTGACAGCTAGGCGGCTATATCTTTATATACCCGAAGTCAAAAGTTTCATCAACATGTTCTTGTGTTAGAAAAAATATATGTTGTACCTACCCCTACATACTTGGGATAGCAGTGGGAAAATGATGATAAGTAAGACTATATAAAAACGGTGATTCACAGAGGAATATCTGTAAGTCAACAGATTTAGAAGATATTGAAGCGCTTCACCTTAACAACTTTATACTGACGGCAGAATATTTACCAATGCAAAAATAAGTAGGCAGGTATGTAGATGGCCTATGCCTCCTAGAATAATGGTATCCTACAGCATGTCCAATGAAATATACAAGTATAAAAAATGTGCTTAGCAACAGCTTTTCTGGTTGAGGGTGGTAGCTAGCTATTCGGAAAATGCCCTACCACCATGTGGTGAAGTTCAAGCCCGCGGCGGGATTCAAACCATGTTCTTCCTGCGTGGCAGTTTCTAGCCAGGAAACACATTATGCCAACGCTGCTTCTTAAAAATATATTTTTTGAATATGTACATTGTAGGTACCTATACCCACCAAACTATTGTACTTTAGACACATAGTATATCTGTATATGATTTAGATATAATTCGTAAAAAATTAAACGTGGTTAGTTTTCCTTGGAAACCTATTCACAAAGATTCACAAGTTAACAAAAAGGTTTGAGGGTAGTCACAAAACTAAATAATAATAGCCAGTACATAATATTATACCTACTTAAAACTGAACAAAATATACGTATACATACATATGTACAGATATTAAATATACATCTCTTACCAGCAAAATCCTTCCAGTTGTATCCACAGTAGGTACTATATCACCTGTATATATATTCAAAGTCACAATCCACTTTTAGTACAAGCAGGTACCAGGTTATTTTTCAGTCAAACATATCACATCACTTCACAAATATCACAAACTAAAAGAATATCCATAAAAATAATCATGTAATACTAAACACAAGTTTATTAGTATATAAACACTAAGCACCAAGCGGGAGAGTCAGCAAAAAATATCAATAGAAAAATTGTTATCAGTTCTATCGGAATGTCAATGTGGCGTGGCGACTGTCAACTGTCTACTAAACGAATCGTCACTGTTCTCTTGCCGCCATGCCCACTTCCACACAACATTAAAACCATAAAGTCGTATGTAACACACTTCTGATATATAATTCACTTAGTTCCATGCACAAATGGTTCAAATTTTCCCGCTCTCTCTCTGTCGCTTGTGTCTTTTTTGACGATAATCGCATCTACAAAATAAATACTCTTTACTCTTTCCACAACAACAAACGGGTATTTCCCATCTCTTTTCATTAACGTTTATATCTGAAGTTGAAAAAATATATTTTTTATTCAAAATTTTAGGTTTTCTTAGATTTCGATTAGACCGCAATGACTATTTCTGATTTTCGATTGTAATTTTTTAGAATTTTAGTCACTTGTATTTGAGGATATTGTAAAGGCCACAGAGTAGTGCTATCTCATTTGCTCTAGCGCTTCTTGTTTGTTTCACGTCGCGCCATTGGGCCAATGGCGTTTACGGAGCATCCCACCTTACAGCATATAAACTCCCGCGGAATATTGTACTCTATCACTTGTAAATAAAGTTTAACTTTTGAACATTTAAATTGAAGTTACCGGCGTTTGTCACGCAAGAGTTCTAATTTTAAATCAAGTGTAGGCGGAGCTTTGTGTTCAAGCTTTTATATTGAAAAACAAAATGTCTTGAACGAAAACCTGTTTTGAGAAACTTAAGCCTTTTATGCACCGGAGTTTAAAGTTTGGTGTTGGAAGCGACATAGAACCTTTTGTACCGGGTCGTGACGATTCGAGCTAGCCTCGATGAAATAAAGTAAAAAAGTTTAGTAACCGGCTTGTCGGCATTTTTCTTTTGTTTGATTTTTGTTTCGTGAACGGGACATCGCATGAGAAATGCAATGCAACAATATGGCATCCACGTTTTATCTACTTTAAGGTTCTAAATCTTACGTATGCAATTTTCATGGATTATAGTTTCTTCGGCTGAAGACTCTACAGCAAATAGTTCGATTATTTGATATAGAGTTCTCAGCCGAAGTGTTTACCTACGTAAATGTTGTGATAAGGGGTTTCATGTTTCTAGTTTGCTATGAATCTACTTTACATTAGATTCATAAACGCTTTAAAATACCGTCGTCAGTAATAAAGGTTATCATCTAGTGCAGCAGAGACGTCCGCGTCTGGCAGAGCGTCTTCTGAACTCATTATGTTGTCGGTCAAGGCCTCGGGGTCGCTGCGGTGGGTGGCCGCCTTAATTACACCCTACGTTTAGGACTTCTTTTGACTCGCGGGCCACGCGGGTTGCCCTTAATGTGTAAGGTACTGTTGTATTTGTGGAGACAACGGCTTAGTACAGTTTGTTATCAGTTTAAATATATATGGGATATTTGGCATGAAGTAGAGAATGATTAGTCTCTACCTTGTTCCATATATTGTATTCGATTTGATCTACCTTCTGAGGTAGATCGAATGAAATATCATCTATAGTGTAGACACATGTTTAAAATTTAAAATAGGGATGTCTTTCTAAAACTTTTCACTACCAACAAAAACTGTGATGTAGTACTCATTTTCTATTTTTGAGTAGAGTAAGGGGTGTTATATAGGTAGGTACAATACGAGGTAGCGAAAAACGACAAATTCATTGACAAATTAAAGTTATTTTTGCATATAGCAATGGGCCAACATGATAGGTATCAATTAATGTGTGAAGAGAGTGTCACGAAAGCACGGGTTTAATTATTTTTCTTCGAATAACGGTTTTGAGTGGTTTACGAAATACAATATTATTTAGAACGCATTTCCAACGTAACAAATAACATCTCGCTTTTAGCTTAAATGCATAGGCTTTTGCATCAATTATTACGCTAACAGGTAAGCACAATATTATTGCCTGTTGTTTGGTATAGGTACGGATATTTCTATTCTATTTTTGGCATGGACGGGCAACATAGGGTATTAAGGAACGATTCCCTTTTTATACCACCACAACTATTTTAGAGAAAAATCTGATGATAGCACGATGAACAGCTTGCACTAATACCTACAAAGCTCGGTTTGGTCAAAAAAACAGATTTTGTTCTGAGGATAAGAAGGAGTTAGGTATGTGAATATAATATAAATTAGGTTTTACATACCTACTCAATACCAGTCTTATGGATGTAACTTCCAGATAACTGGCTCAGAATAAAAAGAAACATCTATTGCACTACAAATAAATACATTATTTATTCGTAGCTGTTGAATGAGTAAAAGAAGAATCTGGGAACAGCATTTCTTGATATTTTTGTGAGCAATTTTTATGATGGTTATTATAGGTACTTACCCCATCTTATCCCAATGTGCGGTGTAAGATGGGTGGTGGAATTTTTAGTATTTTTTATGATTATCATATGAAGTAACATTAAAGAAAATAGACTTATAATAAATATAAATATCGTAGACTGATTAAATAGTAATATCGTAGATAATTTGTAAGATGTTTATTAAAATAAATGGTCCTACCTATTTCATAAATAAATTTCCCAAAGTTATTTACTCTAATCTAATGCATTCTGTTAATCTAGTTCTTTGAAGCAGTGATGGCTCAGTGGCATTGGCTATGGACTGCCGCGCAGCAGGTCCATGGTTCGAATCCCGCCCACAGCTTGAGCTTCACCGCATGGTGGAAGGGCATTTTGCGATTGCCCGCCTGGCTAGCGACCACCCTCAAGTAGAAAATCTGTCGCCAAGCACCTAACGGTGTGTTCCGGCAGCAGTCCTTGAGAGCCAGTGAAATAACAGGCAAAATGAGACTTAACAGGTATATATCAAGGTGATGGGCGCAGTGCAGTTCGTCACTTGTGATGAAATGCATCTGTTATAGGCAGAGGATACCGCTTAACATCAGGTGGGCTTCGCGCTTGTTCCATCATAATAACATAAAAAAAACAAAGTAGGCTAGTAGTTCTGTTCAAATTTAAAAATAAAAAAGTAGCAAGTCTTATTTTACTATTTAGATTTTTTAGCGGACAAAACTAGGTACCTACGAAATATATAGAGATATACACAGGTATACACCTTATTTTTGATTTACTCTAGTTTTCACTTCGATACACCTACAATATATACTATTCTAATGCGAAATTTCGCGATTATAACACTTATTGTTTGAAAGGTCGAGGCAAAAATAATGATACATATACCTACGCGATTTCAACCGTTTAAAGTTGTTTAATTACTATATATACCATTCTAATTTATGCTATCATAAAAACTTGTTTCACTTTCATTATTTACGTATATACTCACTTAACTCTGTTCCACTATTCTTTGTGCATTTTATGGTAGCTCACGCCATAAAATTAACTTTAATACCCACTTGTAGCCTTCAACCACTGGCTTTGTTGAATATTCAAGCGAAGACTTAAAAGGAATAATTAAATATGGCTAAAAACTTATTTACGTATTCCACGAAGCGATCCACGGCCATCAGCTATTCAAAAGCTGTTTTATCCATTACGTATACAGAGTTACAAATAAAATATAAGCAAGTGCCACGATGGATGAAGCTATGCTTAGGGATGCGAGTTGGTATACAGTTGAAAACAAAATAATCTATCAAATTTCTATCGTGAAATCAATCTGAACCTACGGCGCTCGACAATTACTCAGTACATTTAAGTATCTACCACGTGCAAATGCACAAAAAATTATAATTAATAATCAACTTATTTAACCGGCGGTATGCCTTTATTAACAAAATACTACGAACTATATACAACACTACCGCACCTACAATGAACTTAGACAACCTACAAGTCATAGCAGACTCATAGGCTAAATGCTCTATTCTATACCTACTATCAGTTGGCAGCGTGCCCAGCATGCTGGCAGCATTGCCCCGTTGAATTGCAATACTTATTCGTTGAGCCAAATAGGTGCCAGCATTTGATCAAACGACCAAGGGCTCTGATAAGTAATGGAAAATACGATGAGTTCCCGGATAGAATAGAAATATATGGATAGTTACAATGTAAATTGGAAATTTGTTTTTTTTAAACTGTTGATATGCTGCTGTTGAACTGCAATGAGTTTCAATACTTATACTTACATACGTTACTTAAAATTTTATCGATCTGCATTTTAATTTAAATTACACTTTTAATAATGAAAGAGGATTGCGAATATTCCTCTTTAAAATAACGTGGTGAAGAGCGTTTTTTATGCTATCGTGATGGAACAAGTACCAGGCCCATCTGATGTGAAGCGGTACCCTGCCTATAACAGAAGCAGTTCGATACATGAGACGAACTGCACTGCACCCTGAGACATAAAGCTGTTAAATCTCTCATGCTCGCAGCAAAATTTAGTTTTGCTGCATTATAGTGCGTTTCTATGAACACCTTAACCGCCCCTTTTGTGCTGGAGAGAAGAAATTGTGTATCCTAATGGTGCAGGGTTTAAAGATACTTATTTTGATAAATACATTTAGTGTGGAACTCTTGACCTCAATACACGGTATTAAATGGCTACTTTCTCAGGCCATTTTTTTTTTTCGTTTCTACATTGCGGATAGGCCTTTGACCAAAATCTCACCTGATGGTGTGGTAGAAGGTGTTAACAGGCTTAAGCTAGAATTACTGGCTCCCCTGGACTGCTGCCGAAACACACCATAAAGGTGCTTGGCGACAGATTTTCTACTTGAGTGGTAGCTAGCCAGGCGGGCATTCGCAAAATGCCCTACCACCATGCTATAACGACTGCCATCCTAAGACGACAACCGGGACCGACGGCTTAACGTGCCTCCGAAGCACGGAAGCGCTCAGTAGTAATGTCACTAGCGGTCATCCATCCAACTCATGACCGTGGCGGACGTTGCTTAACTTTGCTGATCGGTTAAGAACAGCTAAGCAAACTTAGCTACGTGCGCTTCAAAAACGATGTTTAGTAAAGTAGGAATTCCACAAGGATCAATTTTACTACTATTTCTGTTTCTAGTGATATATAATAACGATTTTCCTAACAATCATGTCAAAGAATTCCGAAATATTGTTTTTGTTTGCATTTTTCTCAAAATTTTAATGCTGATAAAAAATATAGCGAACTAATTTGCATTCATAATGTGTTATCTATTAACTCTACATTTTCCACTGCTAATGATCTGCCCGTGGGGTGCCAGGCTAGACTACCATCACTGTCCGTGGTTATCGTAAGAGGCGACTAAGGGTAATACAACACACCAGAAGGTGGGAAGCACGCTTTCTGAGGTACTCATAACCCACACTGCGATTCCCTAGACGCCTGCCATGCGTGGGGATTATGGCAAACCCCTCCATAGTGGAGGAAAATTCGAGACTTCCCACCAGTCAGATGGTTACAGCATGGTGGTAGGGCAGTTTGCGAATGATCGCCTGGCTAGCTACCACCCTCAAGTAGAAAATCTGTCGCCAAGCACCTAAGGTGTGTTCAGGCAGATATATCCTTGAGAGCCAGTAATTCTAGGTTAGCCTGAACAACATCTTCCACAGCATCATCACTTACCATCAGGTGAGATTGTGGTCAAAGGCTAACCTATCAGGCACAAAAAAAGAGCGTCATAGATGATTCAATAGAACAAATTCAGTCATTGCCATCCAACAATTATGTAAGATATTGTATTTATTTCTAACGGCATCAAAACGAAAGAGCTCACAAAATCACTATAACAAAAAAAAGGAATATGATCGGGATTAAAATCCTTAACCAATCCATCTCCCGGAAATACTCTTTTTACGGATTTGAAGCAGTGATGGCTCAGTGGCATTGGCTATGGACTGCCGTGCCACAGGTCCATGGTTCGAATCCCGCCGCGGGCTTGAGCTTCAAAGCATGGTGGAAGGGCATTTTGCGAATGCCCGCCTGGCTTGCGACCACCCTCAAGTAGAAAATCTGTCGCCGAGCTCCTAACGGTGTGTTCCGGCAGCAGTCCTTGAGAGCCAGTGAAATTACAGGCACATGAGACTTAGCAACTATGTCTCTAGGTGACAGGCGCAGTGTAATTCGTGATTTGTGACGAAATGCATCTGTTATAGGCAGAGTTTAGTCCGCTTAACATCAGGTGGGCCTCGTGCTTGTTCTGTCACAATTACATAAAATAAAAAAAAATTGAATGAGCTTTTATGGAGACGATGGTTAAATCAAGCATTCCTATTCGTCTACACCATAGTAAGAGAACAGAGCGACTGTTATAAATAATGCGAATTGACCTATACATAACAATATTCTTTTAATTATCTTTAAACTTGCTTACAAAGGTGCAACTTAATCGTGCGGATGATTAACACCAGAGGTATAAAGAAAGCTTTGCCGGCCTCTGAGAAGGGAATATGTATATTTTTTCTTGTAGGTAAACTAAGTCGTATTGGTTCGAACACACCTAATTCGGATGGCAGCTGGATCCACTTAGTGTCAAGACAGAAAACGCAATGAGAGAGTTCCAGACCTCGACATGAAATTGGTGAAACATCAAGCTCCTACGCCTTCTAATCGAACAAGCTTGCCATATCGTAACTCAAAACTGTATAATTAATACGTACAACCATTATTTTGAAGCGATTCAAAAGAACTTCGTGTTATTTACATACATTACATTTATTACACATCAAGCGGAGCGTAATTGAAAATAAAAAAAATGCTTTAATTTCTCCAGCACTTAGGAACCTACTAGTAATTATGAACGGTTTGAAAACAATCGCAGATGTAGATTGATGCTTGTATCGCAAAGTCATTAAATGTGTATCAAGTGCTAATACGCTGTAATTATAATTGTCAAGATGTTCAGATAACTTTTTTATTTTTATGCAGAAGTGCAGAACAGACTTTATCGTGAATGCAAAAAAAAAACTTGCCCATGTTGTTGTGCTGTATTCGGTCATTCACATGCGCACTTGATACCACTGGAGTCGCTTGATTATTATTCCTACTCGTAGCCATTTTTATATTTATATGTAGCATTTACCCGCGGCTTCACCCGCGTGCACTTTCAATCCCGCAGGAATCGTTAGAGGTTTTTGGGATCCGTGTAAAACGTGTCATATGTAAATAGGTTACTTTTTAATCTTTTTATATTGGCCCCGTAAATCGTATCGGTTTTAAATGTTATATTTTATTTAATTTTTCCATTCTGGTACACCTCGAAAACATAGTTATGTACTTGCCTCGCGGCTATCAGTTCAAACGTAGTGCCCCATGTCGAGTGTTGTAACATATCGATAGAGTACTCAGCCGCAGTGGTGTAATTGTCTCCGTTACACTTAGCATCTTATGAAAATATAGCAAATTCTTGACATTTAGCCACTACATGGCTGACAATCGTTACGGACATCCATTGCCCTATCCTGATTCCCACAGAATAAATAGGACAGGGATTGAAAGTGGCTGCGCTCATCGCTTTAGTAACCTCGGTCCGAGCTCAGTGGTGAGGCACCACGTGATGGATCGCAACACTATACTCGAGTTGCCTATCATACTCGACGCGGCGCGACGGACGGCACATCTGAATTCCGATGCTCAGCGCGTAGGGTTCTCTTCATACTTTGTAAAACAAATTCGTAATAGTAAATTATTATAAGTTTAATATCTAACTGATTTAGAAAGTTATCTTAATTGTACTAAAACACAATATTATTATTAATTTTTATAATAAAGTTTTATTAGTAAGCTAGTTTTTATTTTTAAATTTTTATTCGATATTAATTGTTTTAATATCATGTGTCTGCCTATTACAGTTCAAAAGATACATCAGATTATTAGGCCGAGTGCCAGCAGTTTAGGTTCGAGTGACACATTTTCCTCCCCATTTTCACTCCTTTTAATCAACCCTAGAAAAAATATTATTATGGCATGTTTTTGTTTTAAAATGTCGATCCAGATACCAATTTTCACCATTATCACTTCAAAAACAATGACCTTTCCATACAAAGTTTCATCCCCAATTTCACTCCCTTAAGTCATCCCTGACAGAAAAGTGTTGAACTCATCATTTTTTATTTCGAATGGTCTATCCGAACACTAATCTCTAAACTGTAAGTTAAAAAACAAAGGACATTCATACAACAGTTTTCACTCAGTTTTACGCTCTTCGAGGTTGATTTTCAAAAAATCCTTTCTTAGTAAACCCTTACGCATCAAGACGAATACACCCTCCAGATTACAAGTCTCTACAACCAGCGGTTTAGGCCGTGCATTGTCTGTCAGTAGGTGATTCAGGACTTTGATTCTTATATATATAGATAACGATTTGTTCTAGTGATCTGTCAATCTATAGATGGTACTTCCTCTCCATTATAGCACAGCCTGGACACTCGACTCATTCTCTATACAAAAGCCGCGTTCTAACTACCTATTACACAGACACTACACAAATGTTGTTTTTGTACACGCGTAAATGTGTGCGTGAAGTCTAAGGTTGTCACCGTATGAAAAATTGTTGTACTTACCTACCTAACAATCTTTTGATGCTGTTAATATGACTTATTAGATTTCGTAGGTTACCTTACCTACCTTCAGAAACATTTACAAGCACAATAATCCAACTCCATGTAAGACGTAAGAATATGCAACACAACCGAGTAGGTAACATTACTTCAAATTTCACTCACATATAAGTATACAAAAAGTATCATTCCAAGTTCACATTTTATACAAGTAAATACAATCACAATAATAATTTATGTTCTTCTTCTTCTCGTATAATAAACAATCATGAAGTGTGCCGCGTGTCAACCGTGTGGAAGGTCGGTATGTGTATTTCTTTTCTCTATGGTAGGTATAGGTTACAAAGACACTTGTTTCGCTGCAAACGAAGTCGATATCCACGGATATTTTTTGCAAACGAAAATCTTCTAAAATAATATTTTTTTGAATAGCAGTTTGAATAAAATACAAAGATAAAGTATTATATTTGTATTTTTTCAATCCCTACTGTAAATTACCGGTTTTTATAAGTTACCTACTGAATAACTGGAGAACGATCAATAGGTAGGTACTTAGTTTAGTTAGGGAATCTATAAAAACGCTTATCTTTTCTCGTTTAGTTGATAAGCAACCGTAAACAGCACAAGATTACCCCATTCTCAACTTTTAAAATACTCGTACAATCGTCACGTCGTCATGGTGCGGGAGTTGCGAGTCCCGTACTCAAGTCAACTCAGCGACAGCTCAGAATCTGTGGTGGGGTGAGGACGGCTCGTTTTGGTGGGGGGTGAGGAGTGTCCATTCTATACGTAGTATTATTATATGTTCTATGATAATAGTAAAAAACAAAAATGGCTCTCTAATAAGCCCTTAATTTACACATGCTTCATTTCAGTGCACTTTTTGAAAAATACTCTGAATTACGGCCGATTTACACATGGCTGAATTTTGTGCACTTGTTGAAAAATTCTCTGAATTACGACCCATTTACACATTGCTGAATTCAGTGCACTAATTGAAAAATACTCTGAATTGAGACTAATGTAGTAGCAGACAGTAAGACACTCTAATTAGACAATCTGAGTTGTCACTGGCTGCCTATATACGTTAGCATGCTGAATTAAGCCTGTGCTATGCGCCACTCGCGGTGGAGTGCGTTCTCGCGTCGTCGTCATTTGCTCTATCTCTCTATTGCCGCTGAACGCAGCACAATGCTTTCGAGTACCAAAAGCCACAAAAAAGAAATTCTTATTTAAGATATGCTCTTATATTTAAAACTAGCGGCTCGCTCCAGGTATATAACAAAATTTCAACAAAAAGATCCTTTTTTTTTTAAAATATTCTCTATATAATAATGTAGGTAATGGAGCTATAGGAATAATGTAGGATTCTAATGGTAAAAGAACTTTTAAAATCGGTCCTGTAGTTTTTAAGTTTATTCGTTACATACAAAAATACAAATATTTCCTCTTTATAATATTAGTGTAGATTAACATGGACATATAAATTATATGTTTCACCCAGTTTATTTTTTTTTTCAGTTGCCGCGTCTCTTTTTTAGCTATTAAGTAAGGAGATTTCACTTAAGATAATATAAGTATTAGATCTTCCAAATGAGTACACAATTTTTTTCAGTGTATGTATATTTGTTCACGCATTTCTCAGAAACTATTTATTTTATTTGCTTAGCCGTTCACTAAGTTAAGGAACGTCCGCCGCGGTCATGACTCGGATGGGTGAACGCTAGTGACATTAATACTGAGCGATTTTGTGGTTCGTATGGCACGTTATGCAGTCGGTCCCGGTTGTTGTCTTAGGATGGTAGTCGTTATAGCACGGTGGTAGGGCATTTTGCAAAAGCCTGCCCCCGAGCTAGCTACCACCCTGAACTCATCAATGTTATAAATCAAAATTTTTCACGCACTGGGTGCTTTAACCACTGGGCTATCGAGACTAACTACTGAACCGAAATTTTATACTCAATTTTTTATATTTTAACCGTCGTCGTAGAGGACGGTGCGGTCAAGCAGACTATAAGACTTCATCTGATCGAAAAAAGTGCTTTTTAAACTCTTAACTTTCCTAATGATGTCGCTACCCTTATTGTACGTATTTCTCAATATGATAACGTTAAAAAGCATTCGCGTGCTAAGCCAAAATACATTTATTAATATTTAGGGTACAAAGTTTTTCATCTACGTTAAACCGGGTAGAGTTCGTTTGCGTACTGCCTTCGTGCCTAAGTGCCTTCAAAATAATACAACTCTCCATAGCAAGAGATGCACCCCACAAGCGTCACTAGTTGACAGACGGTCGCGGCATCTGACACTAATGAGACCGAACCCTTTCCACATGCATGGCGGCTGCTCGGGCTGTGGCTAAATTATACCTTATCACTTTACATCCACTGCATGATCATTGTTTTGCTTGTTTTTTGCGATGATGATGGCCTCCTGGAATCCGGTGACAATGATAGGTCACTGTTTTTGGAACTGTATTTTTAAGGCGAGGAAGGATCAGTCCATATGAATCTTACTGGTACTTGTCAATGCAGATTTTTTTAATGTTTTTCGGAACCAGCTCGAGGCCCACTTGATGTTAAGAAGACTAACCTCTGCCTGTAACAGATGCAATTCATCACAAGTCACGAGTTGCACTGCACCTGTCCTTTTGAGACATAGTTGTTAAGTCACATGTGCCTGTAATTTCACTGGCTCTCAAGGACTGCTGCCGGAACACACCGTTAGGTGCTTAGTGACAGATTTTATACTTGAGTATATTACAAACAGTGTAAAAAAATTTAATCATACGCTTATTACAAACTCCTAGAATGGACCACAGCAGAAGCAGGAAACCGGGTAATTAGTAGCCAGTTTCCTGTAGATTTGCGCCCACCTGTCGACGTAGGCAGGACCTGCGGCTGACGCACCTATCGCCGCCTCGCAACTAAAATTAATTACACAAATTGATTAATACTCGAATACCCGCTCCCGGACCAACACTTAATTATGGAGTGAAATTATTTTGTGCGTTTTTGCTGATCGCCCGAATGCCCGGTTAGAAGGTACTCGGTAGATTGAAAGTCCCACCTTTATGTATTTGCGGATTTTTTACTACCATTAATTCCTTTTTATGAAAATACATTATGATATGATAACACTGGTCTTGACGTGAAGTAAGTGACATCGTTATTATTTAATGCGTATTTATTAACAGCACATTTCAAACTAAATGCTACAGCTACTATAACGAAAGCATTTAGGCAACCTAAAGGAATTTATTACTAGCCATTCTCCAATGGCTAGTAATCAATAGTAGGCCTCCGCCTAACGGCAGTCCAAATGCTTCAGTCCTCTACCAGTTAGTATTAATATATTTTTATAAATAGTTTTTACCCGTGGGGTGCCAGGCTAGATCGGCACCCCCCCCATTAAAGTATGGCGGTTAAAGGTGAAATATCGGAAGGTGGGCAGCAGCATCTTCTGAAGAACTGATATCCCACACTGCGGTCCCCAAGCCGCCGGCTAAGCGTGGGGATTATGGCAAACCCCCCCCATAATGGGGGAGGCTGTGTTCAGCAGTGGAGAATCCGGCTGATACAGTCCAGTAATAGTAGTTTAATTTAAATATGTCATTATAATTATGCATAATGAATATATTCAGGCGTTACTTTGCGAAAATCCATATTTAATGATAACAAATAGGTATTATAAAAATATCTTAAAAAAACAATAAATTAATATTTTAGATAAACAGGTGTTGTATGTTTTCTTTCGATCGTGCGCTCGAAGAGGTTATTTATTATACATTTATTCGTAGAAGTACATTATATGGTGATTTGGAGCCTTATTTTCTAACTAGAACGGTAATGGAAATGATTTTGACATAACTTTGACATTTGCCTTTGAAAACGATTCCCATTAAGGAGTTCGAATTTCAAAATGAAGATTATTACCATTGACATTCGAATTAGACAATTAAGGAATGCTACGAACTAATATCAGTATTCGTAGGTGATCTGTAAGAGCTACGTTATCTATAGAAATAACTACATACTACTTATCTATCCCTGGTACTTTTTAACATTATGCCGCAAAAGTAAAAGCAAGTCGGTTTAATTTTAATACAAATAATAGTGCCTATCATCCCAATCAAATCTTAGGATCTTGCATCCAGTTCAGTGCACCGACTGCAACGCATCTTTTTATAGCGACGTGCGCTCACCCGCTTATTTGCCATCATTAATCATTATTTCGGCCCAGCGATGGACAGCGAGGCTCATGCAGTCATGCCTCACAATTTGAGAAAATAACCATTTATATATGCATTTTTAGTATAAGGCTTGCAATAAAACAGTGCTTTTAAAGCGTGACGATTGTCACCAAGTGCGAACTACATGCAAGCATAATTAAGGCCAGTAGCTTTATGTGTACACGTGTTTTTATAACATCGGTACCTACTATGTCGAGTGTTAGTATTATTACCATTATTGGGAGAATTTACGGAAGTTTCAATGTCTTCCTGATATATGTGATGGTAGTCAAAGGATGAGGTCATCCTTTGATCGGCACTTAAAAACCTTATCCCTAACACACACGAAACCAAATATGATGTTATAAATTGACAAGTTTTTTTCCCAATTGAGTTCAATGAAAACTTCTATAGCTAATTATACAGTGTGTTGCCTAGAAATAACAAATAGTAGATAGTACAATGAGTACATACATCAGGTCATATTACCTGAGACGTTTCAAAGCCCGAGCCAAAAATCTGGTATTAAAACGTCAGGGGTAAAATAGGTTATATGCGAGTTATACACTCAGATTTTTCCTTCAATTGCGAGAATATTAAACAATGATATTGTTAATAATACCTACATCTTTAATTAAAATTGAAACTGGTATTTTAATAATATTCGAGTATAAGTGTCATTATTTCGAAAAAAAAACAACATATCCATACTCTCTACGGGTATTATTAAAAACCCAGGCAAAGTTCTTACATAAAAATATTACAAAATGAACCTCTTAGAACATATAAAAAACCCGGCATAAAAAAAAACTTTACGCGCATGAAAAGTATGGACGTAATTGGTTTGTCTATGGTTCGAAAATATTTGAATATAAAGTCACTTTTGTGTGGGTGTTCCATGGGTGTTCGAAAAACGTCTACAACTTGTGCAAGGATTTTAATTAAACAACTAAAAACGTAAACAGTTTTTGTAAAAAATGTATACATATTTCACCTGGCACCATAAATGGTTTCGTATCGAAGCATTGTTCTGCTCGGTCATATAATCATATGAACTGAATGCTTTATGCTATGATTTTATAATATAATATATGATGGATATTTTTTTGTAAACGTGCTTTTCATTCTTCATTGACACCCGTGGGGTTTATACAGAATTGCGCCCCCCCCACATCTTCCTGTGGGGGTCGTAAAATACCAGAAGATGCCCATCTTCTGGTATTTTACGACCCCGAGCAACACTTTCTTAAAAATTATTATCTTACACAGCGACCTCCAGTACGCCTGCAAAGGTTTATGCCAAACCCTAAACGGCCGGAGCCCTTTGTTACTGTTGAAAACTTCTAACCGTTTTTGTTGATAATGACAATAATTGTTATGATGATGATATTCTTAGTGATGTTTAGTGAAGATGAGGATTCAGATTCTAGGGACGAAAATCTGCCAAAGTCTGTTCTAATTAGATGACCTTTAATTCGTAGAAACAGGCCATGGAAGTTCATAAAAAGTGAGAAGTAAGAAACCTAATAGGTTCAAAATAAACATCTTTAGTACTTGTACTTCAAAAATCAGTAAAATTATTAATTGATTCTATACAAAATACTATCATTGTTTTTACTAAAGTGATGTGTTTGGATTGTTAGCTATCTTTCAAAATGTATCGTTGTTCCTTTTCGCTGTTGTAAAATCTGAACAGTATATTATTTATCATATCCGCGTCTTCACATGGCGTATCTAGTATTGGATTATGTTCCAGTAAGTTCGAAGAGGCATCAGTTTACTTAGATCTCTGTATGAATGTTAGGAGAGTAATGACAAGTTTTATTGAAATCCCTCATCACTGTTCATCTGTGACTTCATTGACTAGCAACACTAATCAAATATTACCTACTCATAAGATTCAAAAAAAGTAGTTTTTCCCCTATCTTGGGCTGTCATCGCTGATTATGCGGTAGTGCTTAGATTAATATTAACAATCTCTCAATTTTCATATTCTGGAGATCATTTTAAGATCTCTCGTACGATCAACTCGATGCCATATAGACAAATTATATATTTAGACACATGGTGTCACTATCCTCACCGTCGGGTGGCATTAATTACTATTGATCAAATGTGTTTCCGGATAATATAACACACACAAGTACCTACTTAGTCCTCAATGGAGGTTCATGTTCGCCCGATCAATTGGCAAAACCTGGTATATCGGGTCAGTTCACGAATATACAGCAAGAAGAGAGTAACAATTCTTTTTTTGCTGCACAATTACATGGTCTACTGAAGCACATACGTACGCATACGGCAGCACGGTAGAGAGAAACAAGTGCAATTGAAAACACAATTTTTAAAAGAGTACGCCATGTGTGGACTTAGTTATAGGTTCGTTCCAATCTTCAGGTATCTATGACATACGAGTTGCGAGGGGTGGTGGTGGGTGGGGGGATGTAACAGATGCGCTGCATTGCTCCGCGCCAACTTCTGTCGGGGGCCAGGGGTGGACTTGGTGTGTTGAGTAAAATGACTAGCAAAAAGCTGAGCTCGCGTTTATTTTACAACCTGATTCTAGTGGTTTCATCTAATATTGAGTAGATTGACTACGATTCATTTAAGTTTTAAGTTTAGTTCTGTTGCAGCGATGTTAACTTTTTGGTTTTCTAACAGATTGCGTTAGTAGAACAATAACATTCTATCCATGAATACAACATTGATAATGTTCATTTTGTTATGGTTATAAAATTATATTCTTTTTGACAGATACGACTAGATATGAAGTTAAATTACTATGTTAAAGCACAAATCTATAGGCGTGACAGTTTTTCTGTAAAAGGGGCCACAAAATGCACAAGATGTGGAATAGTAATAGGTCTCGCTTCACTCGCTATAATTAAGTTTAAGTACTACACGAAAAAATAAGTTGCAACCTGTTCGTTTCATATTTCGAAGCAATGGCTCAGTGGCATTGGCTATGGACTGCCGCGCAGCAGGTCCATGGTTCGAATCCCGCCCAGAGCTTGAGCTTCACCGCATGGTGGAAGGGCATTTTGCGAATGCCCGCCTGGCTAGGTACCACCCTCAAGTAGAAAATCTGTCGCCAAGCACCTAACGGTGTGTTCCGGCAGTAGTCCTTGAGAGCCAGTGAAATAACAGGCAAAATGAGACTTAACAGGTATGTCTCAAGGTGATGGGCGCAGTGCAGTTCGTCACTTGTGATGAAATGCATCTGTTATAGGCAGAGGATACCGCTTAACATCAGGTGGGCCTCGCGCTAGTTCCTTCTCAACAACATAAAAAAACTGTTCTCATTGTCGGCCATGCTCGCTCTCAAAATAGAGATCTAGTCTGAGTAGATATACACGCTATAATTTCAAAGAAAAAAGCTGCTCTTGTTGTTATTGCTTAATATAGGACGTGATGTACGCACGACGATTATTATGTGCGCCTTGCCTGAAAAAAATGATGTGGTCCTGGCATTTATTTATATAAGAAGTAGTATTATATACGTTTTTAGTGGCAATATTTAGTGCTCCTAATATCTATTTTACTATCATCATCCACACCGATAACATCCAGCATTAAAAAAATGCCTCTATCATTAGGGGGATTTTGTCATAATCGCCAGGCTTCTTAGGTAATGCATTGTATGATAAGAAGGTTTTTCAGAAGGCGCTGCTGCCCACCTTCTTTTGTCATAGCTAATAAATTAAATTAGCAAAAGCTGAGCTTTGTGAAGGCTCGCGTTTATTTTACAACCTGATTCTAGTGGTGTCATCTAGTATTAAGTAGAATAAGTACGATGTATTTGAGTATCGAGTTTAGTTCTGTTGCAGTAATGAACTCTTTTGGTCTTTTGGTTTTGTAACAGATGGCGTTAGTAGTACAATAACATTTTATCCAATGAATACAAAATTAAATTACTATGTTAAAGCACAAATCTATCATATATATGAGTATTTTTTTACTTGTATGTATTTATATACATAATAAATTGCTCATCGATTGGAAAAATATCGTTAATCGTATGATTGTTGCAGACTACCACCGCCTCAGATCAACAATCTATCTTTCCATGTATCTTTTGTTTCAATAGATTGCATTGTTTGGTCTGAATTCAATGTGTACTCATGTGACTCGATACATTTTGAACGGCTTTTCTACTCAAAATTAAGCATAACATTTTTTCATGTCGTAGATAATATCGAACGCCCTCATTCCGTCACTGCTTCAAAACGCGAGGGAGCATCGATGACAAAATACAAATTTTATTTTATTAAATTCAAAAAAGCCTTCAATGATTGATAGGCCGCGCCCTCGCGGGGGAAACTGCATAACTCTTGCTACTCAATAAAATGGATCGTTGATCCGCGCGAACAAAGGACCTTTGGCACTTTTATTGATAGAATGACACAATATTTGGATAATTCAGAAGAAAATGTGATATTTCTGGTTTAAGTTTCATAACTTATTAACTGGGAATTACGTACATCTTTGAGAGCCTTGATTTATCAGCCGTGATGTGGAATTAATCATCAATTACCAACTGGTAAGAAAAAAATATGTTATGTGAAATATAGTATGAAAAATATCTTAAAATACTTAAACTGAAAAAATTATGCCCTTCACAAATTTAAACAATTTATAATGGATAAATAATATAATACTTATAAAGGTTTTGGTCAAAGTACTATACAAAATAATATAATGTAAAAAAATAATGACAGGTTATATGCACATAAAAATATATACTTGGGTCTATTAAAATTGTTGCCATACAATAAAGAGCCTGTTACACAAGGACCTCGCATGTCTGTGAATTGACCGCGCCAAGATATATCGCCGACAAGTGCCAACTGCCACGACTTGTTTATAAGAACATGACATAATGGCCGAGCGACGTATAAAATATTGGCTTATTTCACTTGGCTCACATCACAATATCCCTTTTACTGTATCAGCCGCATTGACCACTGTGAACACAGCCTTCCCTATTCACGGGCGGTTTGCCACAATCCCCACGCTTGGCAGGCCTATTTGAATCACAGTATAAGATAACAGTCCTCAGAAGGCGTTGCTGCCCACCTGTTGTAACATCGTCTACTCGAAGAATTTAAAATTCGTTAGAATTATGTGTTAATGTATATTCTAATTGTCATAATCAGCTACTGCATATTTGCTGAATATTCAAGATTGGTACAGCTTCTACTCAGTTCTAAGCATTAAAATGAAAAACTAACACAAAATATACAATTTCAGGTTGCTTCAGACTCTATAGGTTCTATAGTGGCTGTTGTAAGGTCTCTTGTTTATTCCATATGCAGCTTTTTGTATATAAATCAAATATACACAGCATTTATTCATCTATACTTATCATAAAACTGTAACAGATCCAATACAAGGCAGATATTTTGAAGAAAAAAAATTTGATAGCACTCTGTAGCTGACACTGAAGCCAAAACTGTATTTTTTTTATTTTTGTTTGTCTGTCTGTCTGTCTATATCCCGTCCGCGCATCACTCCAAAACTACTCAATGGAATTCAATGAAACTATTTGAGTTCATGCTATGAAGAAGGTTATTGTATACTTTTTGTCCCAAAATTCAGCACGGTTCCTTCGGGAAAGGGGATGAAAGTAAAAATGTACACTTAGCTGTCAACGCGTAGTCCGATTTCAATTATTCTTTTTTGTTACAATAGTGACGAGTGGGCCCGGCACCCCACGAGCATACCGGCACCCCACGGGCACCCCAGCACCCCACGGGTCGCCTGGCACCCCACGGGCAGCCAATCATCACACGAGCAGCTCGGCACCCAACGTGCAGCCCGGCATCCTTATTTAGTTTTGCAAGCTTCTAAGATAGAACTCTAAAATCTGGAACATTCACCGCAATCAGTTTTTATAACTATCTATGTTTTGCCTGATCCATTTTGGAGTCTGCGCAATGGAAGTGCACAATCTAATATATATTTTCGTTCTACCGGCAAACAAGGAGAACCTCGGTAAAAAGACGCCGTTTTATAATCGAAATTCCAAAGCAACGGAGTTTTCAAACCCAAAGTATAAAACTCCTTTCTGAGTTAAGCTTTACTAGGAGTGCTACACCGCAGACCACAGCATTGCTTAATATAAACAGTGCTCAAATGTGAATAATTAGTTTGCAAGTACGCCAATCGCGAACGAAGTCATAGGTACAGCTAGTCTTACATAATTGTATTGGTTATCAATATCTACAATACAGCTTTGAGATATTTCTTATGGTTACAATAAAAGTTAATATTGCTTTAATATATGAAGATGGCGGATTTAAACTGTTATCATGCTACCGTGTTAATTAGGATATAACTCGTGTCAACCATTGAGAAATTATACATAAAAAAAATACAACCGACTTCTAACACTTAAAGTATGAAATAACTTGTTGAAGGCGATACCATGCTGATACAAAACACCCTGAACTCAGATTTTCATGGTCTGTCTTCCACACGTAATACCATATTTTCAGTTTTGGTAGTCGGATCTTTTATTTTTCACTCTTTTCATTGATATTGCTGACAAGATTGGTTGTGTCACTCGCGCCCTGTACTGATCGCCATCGGCAAAAGTTGCAATAAAATTATTGTTATGTCATCCAGTTATAATGTATATTGGTAAACTCTTTTTATTGATAAATTAATTCATAAGGTAACCAGAGCGTTAGCAAAGTTTCCTGACGTTTATATATTTATGCAGAGATATGAATTTCAAAAATGGACTTTAAAGCTAAAGGGTTTAAACCGATTATGCCATTGGCACCATCAGGACCACTTGGATCTAGTAATTAATGAAATTCTATTATTCTCATTATCGATGATCCCAATGAGTTATTATTTATGAATACTATTAGATTGTATAGAAGATTATAGAAGGTGTAAACTAAAGAGATTTTGAAAAAAAAATTGATTTGAACCAATTTCAACGTGATTTCTTGCTCAAATCTATTGCATGTAATAGTCATACATGAAAAGTATTTTTACATTAATATTTTGAAAAACATTGAAATGCAGCGCAATAATTTAAATGTACCTATTTATGTATATATTCTTGTGATATTAATCTCAACTAGGTACCCCTTTGGTTTGATTAATACATAATAGTCAATATATAACGTAATTTAAGAAGGTTTCAATTCTGTACCGTACATGATTAGGTTTTTTGCTTGTTTTAATTTCGTATGCGGATGTCCCGCCACTAATACGTTTTTGTTGCGTTAAAAGTTTGAAAACCACAAATGATGCAGGCAGCCTTGAAATTGTAATAAGTTCCAAGACAAGAAGCTGATTCTACTCTCTGAGAAAAATTACATTGCAACATCTGAAATCCGTTTATGGTTTTTGAAAGGTACGTGATACTGTAATTAGTCACCATGATTGTATCATAATTTTATAAAAAAAATATACAAAATGGCGTAGACCCAAGCAGAATAAGCTCGTCACCTCTACTAGCCAGGTCCTCGCATTCCCGCTAGGGATGCTTTACACAGTTAATTTAAAATTCTCATTCGTATAAATAAGGAGGGTAACGTTTGCGTTTTATGGCTTACAACGTGCGAACGCAATGTTAGCGACGCTCCTTTGCGGTCGCGGACGTATTTTAATATCGTTAATTAGGTGTGTACGGCCCTTTATGGTCCTAAACGTTTAGGATAATGCGAGTGTTAATTTTACAAAGAGTAATATTGAGATTGTATTTTGTAAATTGTTTTGTGATGGTTTTGGAGAATAAATGATTTCGGAAAGAAATTCAAGTTTAATTTACGACATCAATCATAAATAACTTTGTATAGACATTTTATGCGGTTTGTAAATGCATTCAATATAAGATTATCATAATCATCTACTCTGTTGTATACTGTATTTTTAATTTAGAAAAAAACAAAAGAAATAAAATTGTTGAATTTAAATTTCAGGCATTTCAGATTTAACAATAGTATGTCTTAGGGTGATGGGCGCAAAGCAGAAATGCATTTGTTATATTTAGAGTAACCAGTTATCGCTTTACACCAGGAGGACCTCCTACCTCTATCATCAATAATGGTTGAATAGATTTCAATGATATGTACATATCATATAATACTTGTTTTTATCCCGATTAATTTTATCTTACGCTTAAGGTCCTTATATTAATATGTAGGCCAAATTAGCAGCTTGCTGGCTGGAACGAAAATCAAACACCCTCGCTAAAGTTACGCACATATCATGTGCAACCATACATTGAGAGTAATCGCTTCGACAGAAATGCAAGAAGATTAGAGAAAATAATACTTTGACATGCATGCTGTTCTTCGATTTTAAAATCGTATGTACATATTAAAGATATTAAGTTGATCCATCGATTGACATAGATTTGACGAAATCCGTCAATAACATTTCGGATGAGATAAGAATTTTGTTCAGTCAACTTACGAAATTTATCAGACAAATTTTTAACTCGTGAAGTTTTGGCTATATGGACAAGGTATACGTTGAAATTGAAGATCTTACGATTGTAAGTATATTTTCCTCTCTCATTTTAATACATTCTGCGAAAGAAGATCGCTTTTAAGTCAGGTCTGATTCGACTTTGGCCGTTACATACGCCTTAATATAGGTACACGAATTCATCTCAAGTAAAGCTGCAACCTAGGGCAAGTTTCCTCAATACAGGGCAGCAATATATATAAGCAATCAACAGAAAAATAGAGCAAGTTGTCTATTTAAGTGAAAGTGGTGACCATGATTCTTTCATACATAATTGATATTCACAATTGGAAACCCTGCAATAAATATAATGAAATTTACCGGTCCTTCAGTAAATTCAAAAATCCAAGACACGGCGGCAAACAAAGGCGGGCTACGAAATGGAACAAAACTTTCTTACTAATTAATTAAATCCCTTTGAGCTCCATCCCATTACCCTAATTGAACTGCGGTGTACATGTCAATTCTTTGGTATTGCTCTAGAAAACTAAGCAAACGATTTAAAACCTAATACTGCTCTGACTAAAAGCTGATAATAGAATGCGGTGTTTGATTAAGAGTTGATGTTAATGATACGAGGGTCATACTTTGTTCCGTTTTGCATAAGTATAGGAGTTCTATTAACTTTATACTCGTATCATATTGGATTCTGGGAAAAGTGATGGTATGTATTGAAATGTAGAATACTTGTCAGGTTAAGGACGGTTCTATATCTATGATTGCTTAGTTCTGTTTGATGTTTCTTCAGGTTCCGGGGTATCAGATTAAATTAACAATTGGAACGAGCTGTTGAGAACTTCCACCGGAACTCACTATTATGTAGGTGCCTAGTGTCAGCGATTGGATATTTACTCGAAAATTTCAGCGTTTTCGTCGTTGGATAGATTTTACGTCTAAACACTACGGGCGAACCTACCAACCACCTACCTATCTGGATCTAAGTCAGAATTTTGTATCTGTCAGACTGAAGTAAATAATATGGATACCGTTAATGCTTTGTAAAAGTGTGCAAGGTGTAGTGGAACGTGTATTGAGTAATATAGGCTCCTGGGAAAACTTAGGAGCAAACGATATCCTCGATGGCCAACAGTGGGGGTTTCGCCGAAACTATATAACAAGGTGTGAATAGAAAATTTATGCCATTGACATTTGGCGTTAATAAATGTAGAGATTTTTGAAGCAATGATGGCCGAGCGGTAATACCTATAGACTGCCGTGCCGCAGATCCCTAGTTCGATCCCCACCGCCAGCCTGAGCTTCACCGCATGGTGGAAGGGCATTTTGCGATTGCCTGCCTGGCTAGCTACCACCCTCAAGTAGAAAATCTGTCGCCAAGCACCTAACGGTGTGTTACGACAGCAGCCCTTAAGAGGCAGTGAAATTACAGGCACATGAGACTTAATAACTATGTCTCAAGGTGACGGGCGCAGTGCAATTCGTCCCTTGTGATGAAATGCATCTGTTCTAGGCAGAGATTAGTCCGCTTAACAACAGGTGGGCATCGAGCTTGTTCCATCACAATAACATAAAAAAGGGGCACCCTCCATCTCTTAAGATTACTTATCTAAAAATACTAGTTTTTTTTATAAAAGTGTAAAGATGGTAACATTACCTAAGTCAAAGTCAAAATCATTTATTCAATTTAGGCGTCTACGACGCTCTTTTTTTCTTTTTTTTATTCTCGATAGGTTAGCCTTTGACCACTATCTCACCTGATGGTAAGTGATGATGTGGTCGAAGATGTTGTTCAGGCTAACCTAGAAGTACTGGCTCTCAAGGATAGCTGCCGGAACACACCGTTAGGTGCTTGGCGACAGATTTTCTACTTGAGGGTGGTAGCTAGCAAGGCGGGCATTCGCAAAATGCCCTACCACCATGCTATAACGACTGCCATCCTAAGACAACAACCGGGACCGACGGCTTAACGTGCCCTCCGAAGCACGGAAGCGCTCAGTAGTAATGTCACTAGCGGTCACCCATCCAACTCATGACCGCGCGCGACGTTGCTTAACTTTGCTGATCGGTTGAGAACAACCAAGTAAACTTCGCTACGAGCGCTTATGGAGGTCAATTACAAATTTCAGTATTGAACTATTCTACATTGTATACTGCCACGTTCAGCAAATAAATTGTATAGAGCCACTGCGAGAAGAACAGCCAAGAAACTCGGGGCCATTATTTTAAACATCTTTTAACAATGAGTTACATACTTACTATATAATAAAGTTATTACAATATTTTTTTTAAATTGTGTAGGTGACAGGCAATAGCTTGGCAGAGGCGGAATTGTCTAGGCATTTTTGTCGTTTAAGTAATCAGAGAATGTGTGGTAGGATTTCTTAATCAATATGTTTTTCACATGCATCTTGAATTTCCCTTCTGTGAACGTTGTAATGTTTGGGAACTTTATTATAAAACCGTACACAATTACCTAAGAAGGACCTTTTATTTGTCTTAATCTGTCAGTGACGGCGTGAGCTGAAGATCTCGCCACTGATTTGTGTTTTTTAAGGGTTTAACTCGCATTTTTTCCCAAGCTGAAACGGAGACGGTTCGCTCGCACTTCGAGCTCTTCGGCCTATTAACTTATCGACATATAAATAACAACCAAAATGAAGGCATTCTAAAAATAATATATACGAAGAAGAAACACTCAAACACCGGCACCAATAATGGGTTATTTGGTGAACAATATTATAACTCAATCACTGAAAACAATCACAAAAGCTTTTAAGCCCATGAAAACTTTCTTTCATTCATTACAATGTGAAATCACTTAGTTCAACTTGATTTTCCCAGACACGCATCAGATACAAACAAAGTTGTAGGGTGGTCTCATATACATTTCTTAACACTTGTCTCTTTGGCCTTCAAAACTTCTTTTATATTATTTTTAATAACTAAAAAATGTTGCGTTGACGATGTAAGAATGTTTTATTAATTTGAGTTGGTAGGCCCCCACTAGGTGGACTGACGACATTGTCAAAGTCAAAGATAGCCAATGGTTACAACTAATAGCAGTTCATTATGGCGATATGTGGCGGAAGCCTTTGTTCAGTACTAGACGGCTGGCTATGATGATTATGAATTAAGTTTTTATCAACTTCATTATAAGTTACATATAATCATATATCAAAAAATTCTTTGAAGGTGAAAATGATAACATGTTAAAATAATTTATAGAAGTGGGGGCCATCGATAGTAAGTTAATCGTTTAAATTGTCTAGTTATCTTAAAGTTCAGTAGTCTTCTAAGTATTTTATTGAACGAAGTATAAATATAAATATTCGAAACTGAAACGGGCATTGCTTTATTAGGGTTCCGCTTTGCCTTACCCGTGGAAGAAAGAGATGTCAGTTGGTTTTGGTAACAGCTTAGAAACTAAATTGTATTACAGTATTTGTGAATTACTATATCAGTCGGATTGTCCACTGCTGAAAGTAGCCTCGATTTTCAAGGGCAAACCCCGCCGTCATCACCATTCATGGCAGGCACCCTGGGGATCGCAGTGTAAGAACGTAGTTCCTCAGATGGCGTTGCTGCCCGCCTTCCGGGATTTCACCCTTAGTCGCCTTTTACGACACATACGAGAAGAGATGAGGGGCTGACATTCTAAACTCGGGGTATTTGTTAATTAGAGGATTGTATAGTACAATATATACCGTTATTTCAGATTCATAACTGGTTCAGTTCTTGAGATTTCCCACAAGAAAAAGGTCGAAACTTGTTAACTCCTCCTTAATTTCTGAAACTGATTATTATTAGCAAACAATTATTTTTTTCTATACTGCTACTTGGTAATCTATCTATGAAAGACAATAGTCCAATGATCTGTCTGAGGATCTCTGAATTCATGTCTTTGGTCGAGAGATTTGTCCAGTGAGTTATATCTTAGTCTCTTTCTGCAAGTAGTAGCCCTTGAATACTATGTCGTTTAAGACGACAAAATTTTTGACTCCCCGATCCTAGCAGTTGAGCTGCCAGTACATTTCTGTGTCTGTTCAGTCTAGACTGATTGATGATGGCTTTTGCTGTATGTTTCCACTTCCTGCTTTACTATATTAGTAATGAATTTATTACTATATGGAGGTATATCGAGCATGTTTCGCACTGTTTTATTCTTTGTATATGTTACTGGCTGAGCCCCATAGCTGAATACAGTACGTCCAAATGGGCTTAATATTAGTTTTGTATATGGCCATTTGCTGTTATATGTGTGTTGGGATTTAAGACCGATCAGCCAGTACCACGGTACCAGGTTACGGATTTTGGTGTTATTAGTTGTTTGTGTTTAGTCCAGGTATGTTTTTGCCATGTTAGTGGCGATCCAGGTGCATTCCCAGATACTTACTTACTTTTAATACTTTACTTTTATTAGCAAACTATAAAATAATATATTTATGATATACTCTACGAGCTCTAGACAACGAAAAGCCACATGTTAACACAATGTGAAACCGCGTTCTCCGATATCGGATAAAAGTCGATAAAAAAAGGTTGGCCAATAATTTCTAAATGTGGGTTTCACTTAGCACGCGATAGTGCTTGTAATCATGTTATGAAAAAAGGATGATATTATTTGTTTTGGCTATGAATCAATATTTAAATGAAAAAAAAATTAGAAGGGTCTAAAAATTAATTTGAATTTCAAATGCCACATTTGGCTCTGGGTTAACATTATACACTAAATATCTATATTTCAGATATGTAACTAATATTGTTTTAAATAATATTTTATAATATATTAAGTCATACTTTCATAGACCATTTGGACTACCCGTGGAGCTGGCCTTTAGATTTACTTTACCTAAATGCTTCCATTGTGGTAGCTGTAGTGTTGTACATATTTTGCAGTGTTTTGTTTGATATTCATTGTGTTTATTATCTAGAGACCCGTTACATACGGACGGAAACAGACAGCAGCAGAGTGAATCCGTTTTTCTCTTTAGATAAACAACCCTTAAAATAAATATGTTTTATTATGCCTTGTTGGTTGATCTCTGACCACTATCTCCCCTGATGGTAAGTCATTATGTGGTCGAAGATGTTGTTCAGGCTAACCTACAATTACTGGTTCTCAAGGACAGCTGCCGGAGCACACTGTTAAGTGCTTTGCGACAGATTTTCTACTTGAGGGTGGTAGCTAGCCAGGCAGGCATTCGCATATTATCCTACCACCTTGCTATAACGACTGTCATCCTAAGATAACAACTGGGGCTGACGGCTTGTTCGTGCCACGGAAGCGCTCAGTAGAAATGTCACAAGCGGTCACCCATCCAACTCATGACCGCGGCAAACGTTGCTTAACTTTGCTGATCGGTTAAAAACAGCTAAGCTAACTTCGATACGACCGCTTCTAAAATAAAGATATTATTTGAATGTTAGCAAATGTGTAAGCGTTGATTTATTTCCGAACGACCGAGTTTCCATCTCTTTTGTGTTGTCAAATGGTGTCCATGAAAAGGATGTGCGTGTCAGCGCTCGTCTATAGCAAGTGCAAACAAACGGCTGTTTACAAGGGACTGTGTTGTCTGTGTTCGTGTAGACAGTTTTGATCACTCAATTCGGCCCTACAAAGAAGATTAATATATTTTTATTCTATATTTGTAGAAGAGTGAGACAATGCAGGATGGAGGAATTGACGAAAGTTTCAGAAAAGTTTTGCTCCAAATGCCAATGATATAAAAAGGCATATCGAAAATTTGCAGCTAACTAAATTGCTGAGAATCGGATGTGAATTGTGTGCAATATTATAACAATAAATATGAATTAGACCGACATTGTTTCTATTATGGAAACTTATTTTTATTATTTTATATTTCATAACAACCATGTTTCAGTTTGATTTATATTGTTGTATTGTATCAGCCGAATTTTCCATTGCTAAACACAGCCTCCCAATCAAGGAGGGGGGGGGGGGGGTTTGCCATAATCATCTATAATCTCCACGCTTGGCAGGCGTCTTGAAGTCAGTTTAAGATATCAGTTCTTCAGAAGGCAAAATTTTAGTGGTCTCGCTTAAACCTGCTAATTTAAAAACTTTATATCATTGATACTTTTTATAGTCATCATTAGTTCGACATGTCAACGTTCATATTTGATGGAATATTCCATGTCCCTACTCCGGCAGCTATAAACTTATTATAAACAAAATGAGTAGGTAGTGTAAAATAGTGTTGCTTATGTGTGAGTATGTGAGGATGAGAGCTTTAGAAGCAATGATAGCTAAGCGGTAATAGCTTCGACCTGCCGTGCGGCAGGTCCGTGGTTCGATCCCAACCGTCGGCTTGGTTTTCACCGCATGGTGGAAGAGCATTTTGCTAATACTCGCCTGGCTAGCTACTACTCTCAAGTAGTAAATCTCTCGTCAAGCACCTAATAGTGTGTTCCGGCTGCAGTCCTTGAGAGGCCAGTAAGTAATCCTTAAAGTACTGGCACAAATCTGAGGGTGATGGGCGCAGTGCATTTCGTCACTTGACGAAATGCATGTGTTAATAGGCAGAAGTTACCGCTAGGTAGGCCTCGTGCTTGTTCCGCAACAAACCAATAAAAAAAATTATAATCTGAATCGATAAACATGATCATTATTGTAATTAATAAATAGATCATCAGGCGTTACTTTGCGGAAATCCATATTTAATGATAAGTAACAAATATTTTTAAAATATTTTATGAAAACATCAAATTAATCACGATCGTGAAATATCTCGATCGTGCGCTCGTAGAGTCAGGACCTCCTGAGGATGCTTCGTGTAGAAGCGAAACGCGTCGAAAATTCTTCCGGTTTGGCTGCGTGGCGTTTGTGAAGTCACGTCGGATTAACAGGAAAATTAGGCGGAATTGTCACTAGATATATTTTTGTATTTTTAAAGTGTTTTATTAAAATATTAATTTGATTTATTCATAAAATATTTTAAAAATATTTGTTATTATTATTGTAATTTATCATCAGTATCTACGAGCCTGAAACAGTGCAGATATATATATATATATATATATAAAATAATGAATATATTTTATTTGTATAAGTATTTTGTAAGGTTTTTATTAGGTTTACCTACATACCTACCTTATATCAAATTAAATTAAATTATATGCAAGGGAACTTAACTAAAATGTCACCAAAATAGCAAATCCTAACATAACTTCAGGGTAACGGACAAAACAAAAGTTCCGTGAAATGGGGTAAACTACACTAATTCCTCAAACGCAGCGCATGTGTCGGTGCGGGTTCGAGTCCCGTGGGGGTCAGCGGTGCGTTTCTAATGTCACGCCTATTATTCGCCGATATATCTTCTGGACGCATCAATATTTTTATTTCTGTGGATTTCTGGCCATTTGGGAGTTCATTATGACCCCTTTCATTTCATGCGTTAGGTTGGTGGATATGAATTGATTCGTTATAAGTGATTAGCTTTGGTCCACATACAGCGTAGACATTTTTACTTTAGAGCCAAGGTCAAAAATATAATAATAAAGCTTATATTACGCCGTACGTCTCTGGCTTTGTTTCATAGACAGGAAAAAAACGCGCTACCTGAGCAGCATATCCCCCCCCCCCACACACTTTGTTGTGAATGGAGTGCTGCTGCACAATAGGGCTTCTTACCTTCTAAACACACTGATTATCCGAAAGTTAACGGGTATATAACACCGAGATCATTCTCAAATAAGGCTGAAATAAGGAAGCTGGCCATAAAGTTAAGTATTTTGACTATTACATACTTATGATTTTGTATTCTTCTCGAGTCGTGAGTGAAAACATTTCTAGTATAATGAATAGAATCAGGCGTTACTTGGCAGAAATTCATATTTAATAGTAACAAATATTTTAATAAACGTAAAATTCATATTTTAGAAAAATACTTCAAAAATATTAAATAAATACGATATAAAATTCCTCGATCGTGCGCTCGAAGAGTTAAGACCTCCGAAGATGCTTCGTGAAGAAGCCAAACGCGTTGAAAATTCTTCCAGTTTGGCTGCGTGACGTTTGTGACGTCACGTCGGCTTAACAGGAAAATTAGGCGGAATTGTCAAAAAATATATTTGTCATATTTTTTGTTTTGTTTTTCTTAAATATTAATTTCATGTTTTTAAATATTTTTTGTGTATGTTTAAAATATGTTTTATTATTTCTAGTAACTTCGTGCGTCGTCATTTGTGTAGACAAACTGACCACATGAGTTGGATAAAGGTAAGCAGATGATAACTAGTTTCCACAGAGTAATTTATTCACTTTAATTTAATTTATTACTTTGCTCTCAGTGATAACCTACTGACCGGTTTCCTTACAATATTATCCCAAAGTCTTCAAAGAGAAGTCCATAAATTAAAGTCAAGGGCCATGCATATCCCTAAAATGATTGAGGATCTGAATGTCCCCGTCATCGCCACTTATTTGTCGACTGACCAGCACCCATGCATCACTCCTGAACCTGAAAGGGTGAACTAGACAATCTTATAAAGTATCCGAAGCATCACACGTCAGCTCGGGCTCCGTCCGCCCATCCTTTATTCAAATAAACCCTATTTTTATGGAAAACTTGCCCTTTCCACATCAATATCAATTTCCCGGCGATTGTTGCAGAAATAAAGGGATGACCCTTCGGGGACCGGCCGGCAGGTTATCTACTCAACTATATTAGAAGACTCTGACGGAGGTAAAGATTTTTATCTTCACTTCAGTTTAGAAGAAAAAAACAAATTTCAACCTACGGCGGTTAAACCAATGAATAAAATTAGAGCATAGAGTTTGTATTCTCTTCTATCAACCTCGATGGCCAAACAATTAAGACGCCTGGTACGTAGTTCTGAGAGAAAATTCTGTGCTCAACAATATTTTATTTTCTTATATACTGCAATCCAACCTCAAGTTTTTTTATTTGTAGCTGATGGGCTAGCTTTTGACTGCTATCTCATCGGATCTTACCTACTTAAGTGATGATGTGGTCGAAGATGTTGTTCGGGCTAACCTAAAAATACTGACTTTCAAGGACAGCTACCGAAATTTTAGCTTTCGAAAAATGTCCTACAACTATTAAAAACTACGTTTAAAAAAGTCGTTGTTACTAATACAACTTTAAAAAAATGTAAAAAAAAAACGTAAAAAAGCGTGTTTTATTATCTATGCCTGAAAAACCTTAATACTCATTATTGAAACACCACAGTACAGATATATGATGAATTTACAAAAAAATAAATGACAATAATGTTACAATTGGCTGCCTTATCGGTTATAGCGATCACTGCCAGGCAACCTATATCATTCAGTTATTTTATGATCTGGGTAGTATAACCGGAACTTACTCGAACATTCTCAAACAGGCCCTTAGTGTAATTGAAATTCTTATAACGTAACTGTTGCTGTAAACAATCTATTAACATCATATTTTGAAGCAGTCATGGCTCAGTGGCTTTGGCTATGGAATGCCGCGCAGCAGGTCCATGGTTCGAATCGCGCCGCGGGCTTGAGCTTCACCGCATGTTGGTTGGGTATTTTGTGAATGCCCGCCTGACTAGCGACCCTCAAGTAGAAAATCTGTCGCCAAGCACCTAAGGTATGTTCCGGTAGCTGTCCTTGAGAGCCAGTAATTCTAGGTTAAGCCTGTTAACACCTTCGACCCTATCATAACTTACCTACCAACTATAAATAAAAAAAAAAACATAACCATCGGCAGTGTATCGATTGATTGTTGTTACCATAACTCACTGACTAACACTCAATGTATACTTAATACCAAATATATGTGACTTCTAATAAAAACCATCATATTACCGAATGTCATGACCATTTACAAAATGGTAGGTGAACGAAACGAGTTGTGGGAATCCACGTCCAGTATACACGAACGAGTCACCGCACTGTCATTACAGACGATTACGCCATCAACAATCGAGTATTTGGTCCCCACTTAATATAATAAGCATCGCCGAATCGAAATCGATGCTATTATATGTCTGGTCTCATTTATAATCAGTACATTACAACGATCGTCTCCTCCGGGCTGCCTTCGCCGGTAATCGGTCAATTATCTGTAATTTTCAACCATCAGTCTTTACCGGAGCCGGCTAGGTCCAGCCCTACTGGTAATCGTTGTGGCTATCGATCTAAATTGGTAAATGATGTTAAGCCTGAGGAGATGAAGGATCTGCATAAAATATGAATTAGGTCTGACAGGTACGGCGTAGTAGCTTCCAGGAATATCAAGTAATCTTACAGCAAATATTATACAAGTTGGCTGGAAAAGTCAAGTCGAAAAAGTCGTTGACACAAAATACGGTTATTCAAATGTTTATTAAGGCCGTGACGGCTTAGTGATCAACTGCTGATCGGGTGAGTGCATTTTTTTTAATGCTTGATAGTTTAGCCTTTGACCACTATCTCACCTGATGGTAAGCGATGATGTGGTCGAAGATGTTGTTCAGGCTAACCTAGAATTACTGGCTCTCAATTACTGCTGCCGGAACACACCGTTAGATGCTTGTCGACAGATTTTCTACTAGAGGGTGGTAGCTAGCCAGGCGGGCATTCGCAAAATGCCCTACCACCATGTTTATATGTTTAACGTTCCCTCCGAAGCACGGAAACGCTCAGTAGTAATGTCACTAGCGGTCGCTCATCCAACTTATGACCGCGGCGGACGTTGCTTAACTTTGCTGATCAGTTAAGAACAGCTAAGCAAACTTCGCTACGAGCGCTTCGAAATAATTGAATTCATAATAGAATTCCTTCAAGGGCTTGAGTTCTATAGCACAGTGTTAGAGCATTTGCATGCTTATACTAGCTTGATTAACCCCAGAAGCGAACAGCGTGTTTCGGCATCTCTCCTTGAGAGCCCTTCTCTTTCTAGGTATATAGAGTCTTACCATTATCGAACACATCATACCTTACCAAAAGGTGAATGAGTAGTCCATATGAATTATCTTTGCTTGATAAATTCCAATACTCGAAGTAATAACGGTGGATTCGTTCAGGTAACTGCCCATATAATAAATACGTGTGTACAAAACACGTATTAAAGCTGAGTAGAGAGGTACGTACACCTTGATGTATGTTCTTATTAAAATTAAAAGCAGTCCGAGTTGAAACCGAGCCACGGTGAACATTCGATCCGCCCCCTGCGCCTGCGTCGATTTTTTATTACTTTTTTTCACAACTTAATAAACTTTTTCCTATTGGCCGCAAGGAAATTATAAAGTTTTTGTTTGAGACCGAATAAAATTCATAGCAGGTGGAATTTAGATAATTACGGTGGATATCGATCGATATCTTAGATCGGTTGCTGTGATTGGTCGCTTGAAATCCAATGAAATCGAAGATCGATAATAACAATGGGCACTTAGGTAAGCAAGTGGCTTGGGAGAATAGATAGAAAAAACTATTCAAGTGCGTGTATAGAGTTTAAAAGAAAAAACAAGTAAGTACATTGGTTTTTATCAGAGCTTAAAAACAAAACAAGAAATTGGCATTATTTTATATTATTATTAGTATTTGTTAGTCAAAATAGAGGATATGATACAGAACTAACGGAAATCCCAGATTTGTAATTAGTTTAGTTTAAGAGATAAAATGGGAAACAAATATTATCGAAAACGAACAACTTTGGCGGCCCCTCACTTCTTTGTTTTTTTTTTGATAAAATAAAACTTAAAAACATATTTGTACTCAATCAGCTTCAGACGACGACACTCTGTACGCTGGGGTGTAGAAAGATTTTTAAATTATATGATAACTCAGTCAGTCAAAAAATCAGTATCATTGACAAAAGTCATTACTATTATGAATTATTATATGAACTACATACCTAAAAAATATTTTTTGCTCCCCAGGATATAGAGTGCCACCGTCTAGAGCTCATAGAGTACAAATACTTATGTTTTTGATGTTTTTTAGTAAATAAAACTGTAATGGAAGCTTTAGCTCAAATGTCAGTTTTGTAATTATTTTCATTTACAACCTTCAGAGACTTTATACTTGTACGGACGGACGGATAGACATACAGCGGGGTCTCATTATAGGACTCCGTTGAACCCTAAGGATGAATAAACGAAATAGATGTAAAAGAAACAAAATTAAAGTGTTAATGCAACATTAAATAATGAACATACTCGTAGTAGCATTGACCTAAAAATCTTACTTGTTACCTGAATAGTGAAGTATGTTGTTTCTAGTCACAAGATTACATTACTTAGAGTTTGAATGAGTCTACGTATCTACAAATTTCTGGTACGATGAAAAATAGGTATGAACTCTAAAAGTTTCCTTTAATTTACTTTTGTTTACTAGACGTCACATTCTATGGAATAGTTTTAGTAGATTATAGTTTTAGTGAACACAAAAATATTCCCGAAGCCTCGGGACTGGTACGAAACTAGAAACGCGATCTTGCGTGACTCGTGGGCGTGGTGTGCGATTACAATTAAAAACATCGTGTTCTATGCGCCCTATGGCTAAAGAAATGAACCAATACGAAAATTTATCGAATTTTACTTTTTATAAACAGTAAGAGGTCTTTTTTGAATTGAAATTCTCGTGAGTTTCACACACATTTAAATATTATAAATTAAACCGGCAAAAAGCACTCACGTTGAGGATCGAATACGTCGACCCGGGTTTCGAGTAAGAGGTCGTTGGTAGGTCGGCCAAGTAGACTGAACTAATTGAGTACCTATAATAATGAAAGTGGCACTGTGTTTCGTACCGGTTCATCTCGGTAGGCAGTAACCCGTTTGCTGAACGCAGCGGCAAAGTAATTTTAAGTTACGTTTTAAACCTTGATTCGCTTTATTATGATACGTCACTGATGTAAATAAATTTCACCTTCACGTGTCAAAAAAAAGATTTTGGCCTAAAGATCAAATCTTTTGAGACATTTCTTCATTATTTCTGCAGTACCAGGGCACTGGCTCTCCCTAAAACAGGATATAAAAACACAAAAAAAATATCAAAACTCAACTCAGTCAATTAAACTTTATTATAAAATATCTATTTGTTACACAGCGTTCCGCTTCGCGCATTAACAACAATATTATTGTTTTAACACATGAGTTACACCTAACATCCGTGTATAGCTAAAGGACATCAAAGCACCATTCACCGCTCACTTAATTTTGTTACAAAAATATTAATTACATCATTAGTACACGTCCGAGCCAAATGGGATTCGTGACAAAATATTGACACGAAGCGTACGTGTCAAAAATGAATTAAATGATACAATAAATATAAAAACTCGGACTGTCAGGAAAGGCATTTGTCTGTGACCGGTACTAACGTGGTTCAGGTAGGTAGAACAACTCTCAGAGTTCCGTAACAATGCGTGTTACTTAAAATGAACAACATAGTTAAAGTAATCATTACATATACAGGGTTATAGGTAAATGGCTAACAACCTCTTAGGGTTGACTTCTGCTAGTCCTAACAAATTTTGACTTTTTTATGTGTTTTGACGGAATAAGCACTAGGTCCACCTGATGTGAAAAGTCTCTTGTGCCTGTAAATTATTATTTAATATTTTTTATACTTTGCTCGATGTACAGTCGCCTGCAATAAGGAGTATACACATTGTAATTTTCAAAATAGTGGCATTCTGTTTTTCTCTATATAACAGAAGTATCTTAAAATCAAAGAATAAGTTGAATATTTTTACTTATGTTAATGTTAACTTCGATTATTAATAACTTAGCGAAATCACATTATTTTGAAAATAACGAAGTGTATACTTCTTATTGCAGGCGACTGTACATATTCAAAACTCTGTTCAAAGGGAGCACAGCGTTATCCAGTGTTGCCGCGGCGGGCGCTCTT
This sequence comes from Plagodis pulveraria, assembly GCA_963890685.1. Taxonomy (NCBI): domain Eukaryota; kingdom Metazoa; phylum Arthropoda; class Insecta; order Lepidoptera; family Geometridae; genus Plagodis; species Plagodis pulveraria. Next base: position 11,942,155 of record OY982956.1, read on the forward strand.
GGCTCGGAGTAAGCATTAAAACACAAAAACCTAATAAAAAAGGTAAAAAAAAAATGTTGCAAAAAAGAAATCATCACAAAATGTTTATTGGGACTAGCAGAAGTCAACCCTAAGAAGTTGTTAGCCATTTACCAATAACCCTACAGGGTTATTGGGCAAAATGTTGTATACATATAATATTTTTACTATTTCTTAGGCAAGCAGCTAGGTTTAATCTATGATATTAATACTTGTATATTATATTGTAGAAGAACTAAGTTATGAACAGAACATACAAATTACTTTCTTCATTAAGTAATTTTTAAGGTACGGGACCCTGCTTCTTGCTCTCAAAGACACCGAAACGCGGATCTAAGCTTCTATTAATTCGTTACGATTTCTTAACGTCAATTTATTTCATAAAGCGTAAAATATGTGTATAAAAAGTGTGATGATGGTATGTTATGGATTTGTTCTAATGATAAAAAAAAATATCTTATAAGACTGAAAATAAATAAGACCTACAAAGCTGAAGTTGGACATGGGTGTTTCTTATTGGATTTACAAGTACCTAGATTAGGTAAGAAAGTACTTTAGATGAAAGTTCTATGATTTGTACTTACGGACAGGATAATATAATAGGGGTAAAATAAAAGTAGGCAAAACGATTTTAACGACAAAGATAAATTTAAAAAAAACTTTGATTTAAGTGCTATCATGGGACTTTAATGAAAGCTTTTTATGAAAGTTTCGCATCAAGTGGACAATTTCATAATGGGTATGGGGGTAAATGTTGTATGATTTTTTTTCTAGGAATTTAAGTAAATGTTATGACATTTGGACTTAAATATTAAAATGGTGTTGCACTTAGATTTTGAGGGCAGTGGTAAAAATATGAACATAATTTCTAACGTAGCTGAAACTTGGCGTCTATGTTTTTTTTTATATGTAAATGCTCATATGCATTTCAGCTTTAAATATGTTATAATTTTAGATATTTTGTGTTTTACAAAACGTGGGGTATGGAGTACCGGGCTAGAATGTCTTCCCCCGTGGGTGTCGTCAGAGCTAACTTAGTTGGGCAGCAGCGCTTTCTGAGGAACTGATATCTCACACTGCAATCTCGAAGACGCCGGCTGAGCGTGGGGGTTATGGCAAACCCCTCAAGGGGAAGGCTGTGTTCTGCAGTGGACAATCCTGCTTATACAATTACAGTGCATGATCCGTAATAATCGTAAAACATAGTTATTACCGTATTTTTTTATTCAAATCTTAGGATATTAAGATATTAGATGACATGATTCAAAATACTATATTACCTTCTTATCTGCAAACCACTTGCTACTACTATTTTTCATGAGGACTACAATCTGTTAAATATAATTTAGTCTAATAACTCTAGACTTGAAGGTGTCTTAAATTCTGGCGTTATTGATGAGATTTCTTCTACCAACCGACATGCCACTCCTTGTCCACACCTTCGCTTACCAACAGCAAGTTGGTGGCCAAACTTACCATCATAGAGAAATGTAATATTTTCTTTCTCATTTCTGTGCTTACCATCATAGAAACAGCTCACTTATTCACTTGTTTTATTTAAAAAACAATGGGTTATTAAATACAAAGCAACTATTTGTGCCGGCATTACTGACATGCCGAAGGGAATATGAGATCCATCACGAAACCTGCGCCGAAATCGAACAAACCTACTTAGTTGTGGAGACAGGTTAAATTATACGTTATCTTTTGTTTGGAAAAGAAATAGCAACAAATAAAAAAAGGCCTGGGCTGAGTTCGAACACGTGGCGAGAAAATTTCATAAGGCGGTGTTACTCCAAGTTGCTCTGTTACCCACACGTCCCAAAAGACAAACCATGTTATATTCGTTTGTCCAATCATTGATGAGTTCAAGCAGGACTTCAATGGCTAGTCTGTGCCCATCATTTTAGAAATATTATTCCTTCCATGTGAATTGAAAGTTTCGCAGTTGGACAAATCACTCGCGGTACAGCGCGGGCTTCTGGGCATTTTTAAAATACTGATCATACGCGTTTATGCGTCTATTATTGTGGGAGGAACAGCTGTAGGAGTGCAAATTTCTAATGACGGCGACTTTATTTTAACTAGCTTTCCGGCTACGGCCCCGCTCACGTTTTCTTTCGGTTAGCGCACAAAACCATTAACCTATTCTTGCGCAATTGGATAAATAGCATCCTATGTCCTTCCACGGGTCTCAAACTATTTCCATACAAAATTTCATCCAAATCGGTCCGATCGGTCGATTTGTATTTTTGTATGACACGAATATACCTAAAAACTACTTTTTTTAGGTATATTCGTGTCATACAAAATACCTCTTTATTAAATTTCCTCTTTATAATATTAGTGTAGATTTATAGAAAAGTCATTACCGTTCACTACATAGAGAATGAGCAGGTGGATGTTCCTACAGAAACATACAACTGACTTCGCAAATTGAGTTCCAAAACATGTTTCCATTTCACAGAGATAGGCAGTTTGATATCTAATTAGGGCAGGTGATATAACATCAGCATCATTATTCATTATGATATGTCTGACTTATGTCATATAAGAACCAGAAGGCTCAAATATTAAAAATGATATTATTATTTTTGTAACAAGTGATGTATCTATGATTGAACATAGGTACATAATATCTTTGGGCTTAAAATTTAAATTGCTGTTTCGTAATGAATAAAATTTTTAGGATGACATGTATTTATTTAATCAAAGTTTTTCCTTGTTATATCTATACATTTCTACATTTTAATTTTGTACTGTTTCCTCATAAGAATTTTTTTGTGGAAAAGTTGTGTTCATTAAAATGTTAGGAATCAGTGGTAGTTCATCTTCCATTTAGATCCAAATTTCGTCAAATTCAGTCCAAAATCCTTTAATATCTGTTCCGGTTAGGCCAGCGTCGACGCGCGCTTGTCTCTGCATATGAGTCAAATCAAGCAGCCATTTTTAAGTTTTTATTTTAATTATTTTTCATAATATTTTTTTATATATGTTGTTGCAAATTACACATTTATTATAGGTATGCTAAAGTCAAATCATGCCGCTAATTCTTTGGTAATTTGATACGGATTGACTTCTATCATCACCTTCAATTTATTGTTATTTACCTAAGTGGCTTTCAAATATAAAAGAGGTTTAATACCACGGTGTACCGTACTTCTAACAATATTTTGCTCCTGTAGAAAACTTATAACCCTACATTATCCTGATCTAGCTCAGCGTCGTTATGACATTTGTTATTATGAGGTACATAGACGAAATGTATTACTTTGTTTCGATTGCCTTTGTTTGAGTTTAATTTCACCTCTTTTTCTTTAGTAAGAGGTTTTTTAGAGTTCCGTACTAGCTGCCCGTCCGTGTGCCCGAACTTTAAACGGCTATTTCTTGGTGACGGTAATTAGTAGCTGGTTGTCATTTCCGCAGAATATATGCGTTGACGTCGCAAAATGCCTAAAAAATAATAATAATAATAATATTAGGTTAAAAATAAAATCCCCCGGGTCCCCATATAGGGAGCTGTATTTTTAACTTTACCTCTTTTTCATCAAGTGCAAACCTTTGTGTAATTATAATCTAATGTATAACGTAAAGCAACATTTATAATAAAAAAATCGTCTAAGTGCAGTTCGGGCACCCATAACGATCTCGATCTGAATTTAAAAAAATAAGGATGTTTTGGTACAAATATACACAACATTTTTTTGTTTTTACGGAGCCCTCGGTTTGGGTGTCCAACTCTCACTTAGACGGTTTAATTTTCTTCAACTCCTGTTATCCTGTTTCCTGAATGCAATGCGCTATAGGGTGATGCGATGACGTATGGTGATCATAAATACGTGTCATGGTACAAGCATTAACCCTACCTAATGAGGTCGAATACAGGGTTTGATAGAGATAAACGTTAATAAAGTGTTGTATGGGTCTATGTAACATATGGGTCTAACCTAAAACGAGTTGTCTTATTAGAATTTTAGTTCATGCTGTTTTTATTTCAAATAAGATTTTTTGTTGCAATTTAGAATAAGTATAGATAGGTTTTTATTTCTTTTAAAAGTTTATTGAAGACGATCTAAATAAATGCCAGATCAGGAGTACGCTAAACCGACGGTTATGTATGAAAGGGTAGTAATTGATGAGTGTAGATGAAGAGAAAGAGATTTGTAAGGATCGTAGCAAGTGGAAATCTGTGGTCTCTGCCTACACCTACGGGAAAGAGGCGTGATGCTATGTATGTATGTAAAAGCTAATCTGTATTTGCCATATGTTAAATGTTTTCAATAGTACAGCTTTACAGAATTTGTAACTGACTTTGCCAGAGTTTTTGCATTTTTAATCTCTCTCAAAGAACAAAGAACAAGCCAAATGCGAGTTGGATTCATACACCAAGTTCCGTACCAATCATACTAATAAATTATTAAGGCATTTTGTGAGTGTATTTGTATGTTTGTTATTTCTTCACGCTCAAACGGCTGGACTAATTTTGATGAAATTTGGCATGGAGGTAGATGAGGCGCTGGATTAACACACGGAATAATTTGCATCATCATCATCATCACCCATCAGAACGCTGGTGAAACCGTTGGGCGCAGCTAGTACAGAATATACCAAGCATACCATTCGGAGGTTTGTATATGTGCTACCGACAGAGCCATAACAAAATACGTAAAAAAATCACTTTTCCTGTCTCCTTTCATTTTGACACGACTGCCCAAAAAAGGAGTGTTATGTTTTCAGGGTTCTGGTATGTATGTTTGTGAGTTTATTTATTCCACCATAACTTCTAAATGGCTAAACTGACTGTCGTCGATAAAACTTTACATGCAGAAATATTAATTTATAATGAATTTATTTTGTCACTTAGGTATAAATCAAGTACGCAGGTCCGACAACATCATAACGTTCAATGTGATGTCTAAATCACACTATCAAAGTAACTGCTAGTTTCTTCATTTGCTTATGTATGTAGGTAACCTTCAAACGTGACCACATCATATTTTCTCATTGCTCGTTGTTCAAGAAGGACTGAGGTCACCTGTACCACAGATTACATAACTGTTACTATGTAACCTGCGGCTAGAAGGGAGGAAGGGAGAGGGGCGAGGAAGCGAACTCCTCACGCGGGCGGTTCTACGTTCTCACGCCTCTGAGGTCACGCCTCGCTTTGACCATCGCCGCTCTTCCTACAAACTATCACATCGTCTGTGACGCGAAGTAGATCTCCCGAGAATAATGGAATACCTTTAACGGTATGAAGACTCTATGCAATATTTCATAGCTGCGGTTCCGTGTGATTCGTGATTCGAATCGTTCGCATGATGGAGTTTGTTTCACTTGGTTTACACCCATCTAAGTCGGGAATATTTGTGATTTATGTACCTAGTAAACATAATATTTATAAGTATTTTTGAAGCAATGATGGCCGAGCGGTAATACCTATGGACTGCCGTGCCGCAGTGGCCTGGTTCGATCCCCACCGCCGGCTTGAGCTTCACCGCATGGTGGAAGGGCATTTTGCGATTGCCCGCCTGGCTAGCTACCACCCTCAAGTAGAAAGTCTGTCGCCAAGCACCGAAAGGTGTGTTCCGGCAGTAGTCCTTGAGAGCCAGTGAAATTACAGACACAATGAGGCTTAATTAGTCTCAATGTGACGGGCGCAGTGCAAAATCGTGACTTGTGATGAATTGCAACTGTTATAGGCAGAGGTTAGTCCACTTAACATCAGGTGGGCCTGGAGCTTGTTCGATCACAATAAAAAAAAAAAATTTAGGTTGTATTCAAGTTTATGCCCAACAAGAAGGGAGTAAACACAAACAAAAGGTTTTTTTTATCTAGAATCGAACTTACGGTCGATTGTCTTCGCCGTAGAGCCATGGCCACACTTTATTAATTGAGCTATCATGGTGATGAGTCATAGTTCGAATTAGGCTTTAATACCAGAAGAAAGGAGTTTGTTATAAAACTACAACAAGAAGAAAAATTATAGCATGTATCCCGCACATGACCTTAATTTTTCTATTCGATAATTTTTCCTGTCGTTATATTTTTGTAATGAAATCCATGGCGCATGCGTCAGTTAAATAAATATTTACAAAAAAGAGTATGTTCCTGTTGTTACGAAAGAGTATGTTCCTGTTGATATTAAATTTCATTTCGAAAGTGATACCACATTTATATTATAGTTACTAAAGTTAGTGTGTACTTATCACCTCCGCAACATCTGAACTGTTTTGGTGACATTTAGTATCTACTTGCATATGATGTTAGGTCTTGAATAAAATCTAAGGATGTTTTTTCCGGTCGGACAATTTCTGAGAAAGTCCAAAATATATGTTAACTGTAACTATAGTACCACGCAGGTGTAGCCATGGGCGGAACAGATTATTTAATAAAACTTTGAAAGGATACTACAAAATATTGTCTAACAAGTACGAGCAAATGGCTCTGTTATTTTAGTAATACATATACTTAGCTAGGCATTAGGCATTGTTGAAATTAGTTTGTGATTATTCAATAAAGCTTATACCTTTACCATGCAACCATATTATTACTATTGCGATGTCGTCCTCAAAACATCTTACGGGAAGCATATCTTCGTCCCTTGTAATCCATCAAACATTAGCACATCCCAGCATACGAAATCAGGCAGCGTAGCTCACAAAGCTCACGTTATCCCACTTGAGCGCAGCCTTTGTGGTATACAGATAAACGTAATGCCGGCTCGAAGGAAATACAACAGCTCTGCACTACCACAGTACTTTCTATTGTGAATGGGTTTAAGAGAGAATGCTGAAATTGTTGGGAAAGAAATTGTTGGGGAAGAAAATAAGGTTGTGATGTAAAACGTTCGATGGTTTGCGTTCCTATAGCTAAGAAAATGTAAGAACTGAGGTTAACGTTTGATTTGATAATCTAAACCCGTCTTCAGCAAGTACTCGTACTTTTGATCTAAATAATAAAAACTTATAATAATTCAAGAAAAACTTTGATTATTTTTCACAGGAAACTTTGACGTAACTCATTTACACGACATAAACTACATGCATACAAGAGTCTAGCATGGTGACAGGGCATTTCGCGAAAGCCGCTTCGCTAACTTAATCCCTCATTCAGAAATTCTGTCGCGATGCACCTATCGGTGTATTCCGGTAGCTGTGCCGCCTTGATATGAGAGCCAGAATATCTAGGTTTGTCTGAACAACATCTTCGACCGCATCGTAAGTTACAATCAGGCACAAAAAAAGAGCCTATAAGTTAAAAATAAGTTATTTGATTGCAATGTTATCAGGCAATGTAACTCAATATAAAAATTATAACGGAAATAGTTAACGCGTTTTCGACCACAAAGTATTTACAGTAAACCACAAAGTATTTGAAGTGCTCCAAGTTTTAATAAATAAAAGCATTTTATATATTTTCTGCGTTATTTTAAGCTGGCTGTGTTTGTATCAGCGCCTCGGTCCCGGCGTGACTCGGCAGAACTCGCGAATACCACCTTCCCGGCCCCAATTCACACCAAAGCCTCGTTGAAACGATTCAAATCACAGATTTCAGGACGATACCCGATTGTATTATTCCGGTTTTCTAACCAAAAATCCAATTGTGGTCGGATCCCTTTCGGGAAAATTCGGAGTCCCGCTGAGATTGCCTCAATCGGCCTCAGGAATGAATAACCGCGAATAATACGTTGTCATCCGACATTATTATCTCACAATGATACAGTGCTTTTGCGATAAAAATCTCGAATAACAATTGGCCAGCTATCGCAGCTGATAGTCATGAAAGAATGTATCATATCATATTATATATATTATATGTTCTTTTTAATTCCATAATTGTCCGCCATTAAAACAATTATTCCAATGTCTTTATCGGTGTTTTTCATGATGTGATGTCAGGCGTGAAAACATTAGCCAAAATAACCGGATTTGATTGTAATTACTTAATACGTGTAGCGATGTATGTGATACGTATAATGGCTCCATTTTGGAATTATCTTTCAAGGCCTTGGCACGGTTGTCAAGGTCAGTTAGTCAGTTTTTATTGATGATGGGAAAAAATACTGTGTTATGTGGTAATAGAATATGAAGTCATAGCTCAGCATCAAAGTGCTATTTAGCTGAATATATTATTAATAAATGTAAACGAGTAAAGTAAAGTAAAGAAGCAGTGATGGCTCAGTGGCATTGGCTATGGACTGCTATGAATGTCCATGGTTCGAATCCCGCCGTGGGCTTGAGCTTCACTGCATGGTGGAAGGGCATTTTGCGAATGCTCGCCTGGCTAGCGAACACCCTCAAGTAGAAAATCTGTCCCCAAGCACCTAACAGTGTGTTCCAGCAGCAGTCCTTGAGAGCCAGTAAAATTAAAGACACAGACCTAACAACTGTATGTCTCAGTGTGACGGCATTACGCAATAGTGCAATTCGTCGTTGACGAAATGCATCTGTTATAGGAAGAGGTTAGTCCAATTAACATCAGTTGCGCCTCGAGCTTGTTCCGTCACAATAACATAAAAAAAGTACCTGCCAGAAGTATAAGTATCATCAGGCGATTTATTCCTATTGAAAGAAAATCAAAGTCGACCAGCTCTGAAGTTGAAAAAGATGATAAGGCAATGGACCAATTACCGATTGGGAAAGAAGATTCTCGAGTGTGGCTATCAACCTACACCCAAAGGCATAGTATGGAAAGCCTCACACTATGTGGACCGACGCCATTGTTAGTTGTACAAGGAGTTGATTGGTGCAAATGCCTAATAAACGTTTATTGTTGCTTTCATCGCTTGAAGCTCATTAAGAGGACGTATTCTAGCTGATGATAGTACATACCACAGTCGTATTTAAACGTTGCCTACATTCTTTGAAATATTACATTCATTAATATCTCTGCGAAAAACTTAAACAATTCAACGGCAAAATAAAACTGTAGGTACTTTTCATTTTCCATAATTTGTAATACAATACCTACGTATACAGGTGTAATGCAGGCGTCATCCATTACGCTGGCTCTAAAACCAAGTTTCAGATGCAAATACCAAGAAACGTAGTCTAGGGTAGAGAGGGTAATAATTAGCGAGAAGCATAATATTTACAAGTAAGGAGTATTGGCGTGCTTCGCTCGAGGCTCCGCGATGATAGATTACGGCACGGTACACCCTGTATGATGACAGCGTAGTGGATTTAACGAATATTGGCCCATGACACGATATGATTTAAGAAAATTCATAATATGTAAGATTCTATCAATTAACAATCTTATTTATTATCATCATCAATAGCCGCCATCAAAACACCGTTTGACAAAAGCCTTTCACGTTGTGGGGTTTTACATAGTCAGCCACTCTTGGCAAGCGTCTCAAGAATACTCGTAGCAATGTAAGATGTCCATTCTTCAAAAAGCGCAGCTGTAAACCTTCTTTTATTTTTTCCCTTCGTGGCTTCTTATGATACCCATAGGAAGATTTTGGGGATGCAGTCCTAGCCCAGCATCTGACATTATAAATTACAATGTTATAGTATGATTCTAATGTAATTTGCATTAGCGCTCAATATAAGCGAAAACGATCACAAATACACAATAAAAGGTTTTACAAAAAGTTGAGACAAGAGCGGAATTGGAACCCATGATCATTGATCATTCGTTCCCGGGGCTTGTTCTTCCAATCTGAACTAACGTGGTGATTGAGTCATAGTCTGAACTTATCCTTAAGTTCATATTATTGAACCATCATACGGTGTTAGTGCGACATCTATAGGTCAATGTATATAATTTGACGTATAGATGCGATATTTATTTTTTAACTATCGCACATTTAATTCTTAGATTCCTCAGACCTTGGACTTTTCTAATATATTTACGAAGTGGTTCACAAAGAAGATTAATAAAATTTAACTGAATTCTACGCAGGCAATGGACAGAAGAAGAAAATTCAAAAAAAACAAATGGATAGAAGTTACTAAGTGATAATTGATTCCTTTGTCTCAAACTGAGGTTCTATTCAACTCTACTAGGCCTCAAAATATGGTATTATAAATTCGGAAGTGAGATAGATTTTATCAGAGACCGATTCTTTTGTATTACACTACACAAAACAAGTACGTACCTACACCACGGCGACGCAGCATCCAAAATAATGTCAATTGAAATGACAGTGAGATGATGACGTCACTAAACGTCACTTCACCCCTCAGTCTCTACCTCCAGATGAAAATTAAATAATGATACAACAGATTTCGGAGAGTTGTGATATAATAATGTAAGGACGCGATGAAATGGCACGTTTTGAAAAGGAAATTTCGTCAGAAAATCTTTAATGATAGAAATTATTTCGGATAGAAAAAGATAACTTGACCTGAACCCAGAGACCACCGAATACCGTCAGTGCAAGGCTTGTTTTTGTCTGTTTTGACCTTGGCAACATCTATCTAAATAGCAGAAGACTATTTACTTTTTTAATGATGTAAAACATTTACTTTATTAACTTGTAACTTTAGACGTCGTGTTCTTCAGTTTCGTCCTCGGAATTTTAAACTCATACAGAAAGCAATTATCTGCCTACTAGTTCCCCCATCTGTGAACAAGATAGAGAAAACATTTATATGACATTATTTATAGGGAACACTAATGGTAGTATAAACAGATTCTACTGAACAATCTATTGAATCTCTTGTGCATGATCAGTAAAATAAAAGTAATTAAGTAATGTTTAACATACTAGGAATATTACATTTGAAAGTTATGAGTGAAAGTGAGTGAATAGGAACAGTATGGTTGATACTATTGTAATATTTTGTTCCCATAATATAAAAGGTAAAAATAGAAAACTACGGCCAGTAAATAGTTAAACCTCGTGAAGAATATGAACTTTTTCGTCCGCTTAATGGTCATAGAAATTAATACAAGTAGTTCCGGAGCATAATAACAGACTCGCAAAACTCCAAAGCAGCGGAATACCAGATTTTTAAAACACCAGACTCGCAAAATAAAAGAATTTGTACAGTAACAAACAAAATTAATTGACAAACTAAGATTTTCTGTATTACACTAGGTACTCATCAACCCAGGAATGATCATATTGATCGACAAGAAAAAATAAACAGTTCCCACTTGTTATTATCGAAAACGACTATTGTTTTCGACAAAAAAAGACTTCACCATTTATAGTCGATGGAAGTAGTGAGAATTAGTATTTTATTTCGGCTATACTAAACTCAAAGTCAATCGGTCAAACGGTCTAAGTAAATGTAATTTGCAGGAAAACCACTACAGGTCGCATTCTACTGGGTAATATATGCATGTAAGTATGTCAACCAATTTTAAATAATAATATATTAGAGTAATTATATAGTTTTACTTGCTCCTGCCATTTGATCCACGTGGAATTTGATATCATTGCTTTCATCATTGGCGTTAGTAGAACAATAACATTATATCCGATGAATACAAAATTGTTAATGTTATTTTTTTCTAATGGTTATTTTTTTTACAGATAACACATCTGCATATGAAGTTAAATTACTATGTTAAAGCACACATCTATAGGCGTGATAGTTTTTCAGTAAAGTGAACCACAAGAATGCTCAGGTTGTGGGATAGTGTTAGTTTAATGAGAAAATTGTGAATTGAATGAATGTGTACTATAACTGAGAATTAAAAAGTAAGGGTAGATAGATAGATAGATAAACTCTTTATTGAACACCTTAAACTAAAACAAAATTAAAAATAAATAAAGGGTAATGCAATTGAAAAACGATGCACAATCTTAAAGTTTAAATTTGTAAACAGGACTCAACTTAATAATTTTATATACTCATCGTGGCGTAATAAATAATGACGTCACATCTCCAGGGGCGTTCTTTAATTTAAATTGATTCGGTAATAGTTACTATTTACCTAAATATAAAAATTAATATGCTCATCTTCCGCATTGCCATTATTGTGGTTAAAGAAAAGTAAAAACAAAATTTACATTGTACAGAAACTTTTCGAATAAATAGATTGAATTATTGCTATGAAGTTGTTATTAACAATAACTTCAAAATCATGCCATAATATATACATTCATGTATTTTACTTTTTGTACGATCAATACCGAATAATAGCGTATGAGAAAAAAGATCACGCATGTCCTTCAGCGCCCTGGTCGTAACCACCACGTAGCAGCGCGTACTTATAATATTGTTATGACTTAAGTTTTTTTGTGACCCCACTAGGTGGACTGACGACATCGTAAAAGTAGCTGGTAGCCAATGGTTACTTCTGGCTAGTAGCCATTCTATGGGGGACGCATTTGTTCAACAGCGGACGTATTCCGGCTGATGATGATGATGAGGTTTATTTGATTTGATATTCGGCAACATACTGTAAATTTAGGTCAAAGCCTTTCCAAGGCTCTTCGTGCTTTTCTAACTCAATTATTGATCTTCAGTAAGAAAAAATAATGAATTTTTACTATATTATGTGCTATTAATAATAGGTATTCAATACCCACCATCAAGTAGAAAATCTGTCGCCAAGCACCTAACGGTGTGTTCCGGCAGCTGTGCTGGAGAGCCAGTAATTCAAGGTTGAGCTTGTTAACACCTTCGACCACACCATCACTTACCATCAGGTGAGATTGTGGTCAAAGACTTACCAATCAGCAATAAAAAATAAAAATAAACAAAAATATCAGTGACATAGATAAATATGGAATAAGTATTTACTAAAAAAGTGATAAGTAGGTTTTGAAATAATTTTATCACCAGTGAAGTAACTTTAGCTGTTTTCTAGCGATAGCTTTGTTGTACTTGCAAACATTATGTCTCTACGATACAGAATTATTTTTACCGACTTAAAAAAAGGAGGAGGAGGTACTCATTCACCTGTTTTTTATGTTTGTTACCTTAAGAACTTTTGACTGGGTGAACCGATTTTGATGTTTTTTTAAAGCAGACGTTTGTCTTGTTGTCCCATTTAAATTTCATCAAAATCGGTAAACCGGTTTTGCCTTGCAGTCGTTGCCACTCCAATAACTGAAAAGTATTTTCCTATATTATGACATAGTCATTGACAGTGAATGACAATCAATCCCATAAGTAGCAAGGTTCACAAAAAAGGGCGAAATTTTTATTTACAAAAACATGGAACCGACTTCAACACTCAAATGAGTGAAATAACTTGTCGAATCGGTACCATGCGCACAATATTTTGATAATAGGTACATTTGAGCCATGAACTTTGTTGTAGTTGCAAACGTTATGTATACTCACAATACAGAATTCCTTTTGAGTTTAATAAGCAGTCAGTTTCTAAGGAGAACTTTTACGTTTTCCGGAGTATCTACAGCTATGAGAGTGAAGCACCGGAAGTGACGTCACGGGCGCTATCAGCCACGCCGATTGCTCGTAAACCCGTCGTCGGCTGATAACGAACTTCGACAACTCGACGGGGACCTTTAGAGCTTTGAATGTGCTCCATTTAAGTGTAAGTACTGTCTATTTATCAGCACTTAATAATGAATCTTATAGAATTCGATGTTATGTTGACTTGTTTAGTTGGTACTAATTGGCTAAGGCTTAGTATAGTAATCCGTTGTCCGTGGCCGTGGGACCGGGCTAGAATATCACCCCTCCACATCTCCTTGCTTGGTTACCTTAATAAAATAATAATTTTAAAACCTTGTTAGCTAAGAAATGACTTTTGTATCTCTTGATCCCATAAAAAAATTAAAACAGAAAATCAGTTTTTTTTGTTATTGTCACTGATCCAGCCCGAGTTCCACCTGATGTTAAGTGGACTAACCTCTGCCTATAACAGACGGATTTCGTCAACGACGAATTGCACAGTGCCCGTCACACTGAGATGTACAGTTGTTAGGTCTCACGATCACGATGCAATATGGTCTGTTTCAAGAAAAGAGTCCTAGTAGGCAACTCAGAACAGCACCCTGAAAATTTAGTTTAAAGTCAAGTCGCGAAGGAACTTACTGTTGAACTGATAGTTAATGGAATACACCGTCGGCTGGTTAGTGAAAGATTCAATAAGTACAAGCACATACATACAAACCTTCAGATATAATATTAATGAATTAGTTTGAAGCACTTGTAGCGAAGTTTGCTTAGCTGTTCTTAACCGATCAAAGTTAAGCAACGTCCACCGCCGTCATAAGCTGGATGGGTGACCGCTAGTGACATTACTACTGAGCGCTTCCGTGCTTCGGAGGGCACGTTAAGCCGTCGGTCCCGGTTGTCGCCTTAGGATGGCAGTCGTTATAGCATGGTGGTAGGGCATTTTGCGAATGCCCTAGCTACCACCCTCAAGTAGAAAACAGCATAGGGTCTTAGAGATAGTGGTCTAAGGCTAACCTATCACGCATAAAAAAATAAAATATAAAAATTAGGAAGTTGGTTACACCGCACTGGTCCATTCAACAGCCCTAAGGCCCTGCCACAATGCGTGCCTGGTCCTGCCCTATCTATTGTATAATTTCACTCGGATCACTAATTGCCATCTAGCCGCATTCAGAATAACCCCGCAAACGTTTTTAACAACCACCTCACTGCATTTTAAAAGAAAGGATTATAATTTCTTTTACCCCTTCCCTTCGTAGGCGGAGATCTTTTATTAATTCAGTTAGTTGTTTGGATTTTTTTACGCAGCTTGAATTACTTTAAGGGAAGTTTATTTGGTATTTTGGTGAATTTTATTTTCTTGGAATTAAGCTGATGGTGTGGAATAAATTTTTACGATTTCTGTTCTCGTTTCGTTTTTCCCGTATTGTTTATCATAATACTTATTTTCAGCAAATGATGTATTTTTTTAGAACTCTAATAGCAGACTTTTTATTTTTTTTATATATTAGATAGAATAGCCTTCGTCATTTTCATTTCTACCATTAATGGAGGAATCCCAATTAATGGAAAAAAATACATTTAGCACTGAAAACCGGACCCAGGTGCGCGAGTCCGACTCCCACTTGGCCGGTTTTTATTTAATTAAGCGAATGTATGGCACGAAATATTCACATATTTGACCGTACTAAGATTAGCTGTTTAAATTCGGCTTTATGATTATTCTTTACAGCCTGGATCCGGGTAGCCTAGTTGGTAGATTCAACTAGTGTATGCATGTACTATTCACCAATATATTCTAGCATAGCACATACCTGCAGGTACAGGCTGGAAGCATACTTTTCTACTACAAAAACACGAGCTATAGCCAAAATCTCATTCTCCAAGCGCCTGAATTTTATAATGGTTGGTATTTTGACACCACTAGCGTGTTATCTGTCACGAAAATGCCTCTAGACATCACAGTAACAAGCAGTCATACAGTACTAGAAATCAGAACTTTGTAGAATCCATTGAAGTCTGGTCCAGAAAACCTTAAAACCAAAATTAATAATATTACGTACGACTACATCTCAGAACAAATGAACACTGTGCCGCAGGTATGTCTTCTAAAATAACACTTAAAAAGTAGAAGATACGAAATAGTTATATTATAAACAAAATATACAGTAAACTAGCAAAAAGTTGACCTTTGTGCGGGCTCGCGTTTATTTTACAACCTGATTCTAGTGGTGTCATCTAGTATTAAGTAGATTAACTACGATGTATTTAAGTATTGAATTTAGTTCTGCTGCAGCGATGTTAACTCTGTGGTTTTCTTACAGATGGCTTTAGTAGTACTATAACATACTATCCAACGAATAAAAAAAAAATTATAACCATTAAAATAAAGTTAATGTTATTTTTTTAAATGGTTGTAATTTTTTTTTTTACAGATAACACTTTTGCAAATGAAGTTAAATTACTATGTTAAAGCACAAATCTATAGACGTGATAGTTTTTCAGTAAAGTTTGCCAAAAAAGGTTGAAGTTGTGGGATAGTATAGCATAGTATAATAATAATTAAATTTAATATTTCCGATAAGGAATAGTTTCGGACAAAAACTTTTTTCCTACGCTTAACGTATTAATTTTTTATACGTATTTTATGGCCACTGGTGCGTTCGGCTCTCATGGTGATATTAGCTATCAAAGGCTGATTATACAATCTAATGCGTTATCAAAGAGTGCTGGGACACCGGAGCTATTTACTTGAAATTGTCATCCAATAAAAATATAGTTTGATCAATAATGACGACACCCAAGCTTACAATTAACTTATTAATAAAAGTTTGGACAAATATCCTTATTGGGGTGCATAAAGATCAACGCTTGAAAGAAATAGTTTTACTTTTTTTCGTCTTTCCACTATTATCTTATGCTAAGGTATATTACCTTAGCATAAGATAATTATTAATAATTCAAGCGTAGATCTTTATACATCCTAATAAGGATTTTATTCAAAACTTTTTTTATTAATTGTTTTTTTTTTATTAACGATAGCAGATACAGATGCATTTCGTCAACGACGAATAGCACTGTGCCCCCACACTGAGACGTACAGCTGCCTGCAAAATTACCAAAAAATCGATGTGTAATTCAATTTCCCCGAAAATCCATATAAGCACGTAGGGTATGAGTGTATAGGTAGGGCAACGAAGGTGCAAGCCGTTTTTGTACCCAAATACGGAATAACTGCTCCCTAATCTGTGTTTCCAAATTGCTAAATAATGACAGACAGACGTACACCGCCACCGGCTCGCCACCGCGCCGTTCGGGTTCCAGCCTCCCCGCATGCTAATATAAAAACATGAATATTTATACCAGTGAGCCACTGGGGACAAAAATATAAAAACAATTGTGAAGTCGCAAGTGTTTCAATGAAACAATCTGTAAAAGTTTCTGAAAATTCTACAATGCAACATAAAAGCTTTCGCTGCATGCGACTATAGATGGTCTCAACATATTTTTATTTTGTAACATGTTGAGTCCAATTAGAATTAGAGGCCCAAAATTTAAAATAACTAAATTACGCGTTTTGGATCCCCCATTACAGATATCAAAATGAAAATTAGTCGAGAACATCTATAGTCGCATGCAGCGAAATAATGATTGACCACGTTTTAAAAATATAAACCGTATTGTTGCTATTTGAAATTATCTTCAAAAGTGCGAGTGAGAGGGCTGCATAATGTAAAAGGCCTCTTATGCGATTTTAATGTATGAGAGATTGTTTTTGATAGCGCAAGTGAAACTAGGTACATAAAAAAATGACGGATTTCAGACACCATATTGATATTTCTGTTTCTTCTAAACCCGTAGTGATGTACCTATTAAAATAAAGGGCATTAAAAAAACAATGCCATAAGTATATGTAACTGGCAGTTTTAATTTCAATTGAAAGATAAAGCATTTACCGATAGTAAATAAATGCAGTCGTGTTTTTTACTTTTTTAATTAATTGTTGTTTATTTTTTTCAACTAAGTGTTTAACTAAGTATACATTTATTCGGTTATTTTTGAAGCTAATTCATGGGTAAAAAAGTCTGGCGGGCCGGCTCCAAACCTGAGATTGGCCGGATCCGGCCCGCGGGCCGGACGTTGTCCACATATGCTCTATATACTTGTAGGGTTAGTTTATGTTGTTAAAATAATCGTGGGCCGTTGCCCATGGTCTTTTTTACGGGTAAAAAAATGAATCCCTAACCGGAATAGTTTTCGACGCTTTTCGATTCTACACGAGACACCGACAGGAGGCCCTGACTCTTCGAGCGCTGATCAAGTTCACGATTTTTTTTTGTTGATTTTGAATTTAGAATTAATGATTTATATGTCCTTTAGAACTTGTTACCTTTTTACATCTCCATTTACCATTAAAGGAAATTATGATCAAGGGCTAGCTTAAAAATCTACAAATGATGGACATGCTGCGAATGTTCTCATTAATAGTCGAATAAAGTACCAACTTAAAAAGTACGAGTACAAGATACCTTACCGTTAGTATCACGTCATAGACGAATAAAGTGCTAATCACAAACGTGTCGCAATAACGTCAATAGGCGAACAATTACTAGCCTTAAATTGACCAAAAAAAATGACATAGACGTCGCAGACAGCATTTTGGTACCTGGTAGTCGAGTTCACCCTATAGATCCCGAATCGAATGAAAAATAACACAATTTTCTGTAAGGACATAGTCGAAGTCAAAATCATTAATTCAAGGCGTCTACGACTCTCTTATGAAGATCAATTACAAATGTTAATATTAAAATATTTTACACGTTCAGCAAAAATAAATGTATAGAGCCACGGCGAGAAGAACGGGCAAGAAACTCGGGGCCATTCTTTAAAACGTCTTTTAACAATGTGTTACATACTATATGATATAATTATTACAATATTTGTTTAAATTACGTTAGTGACAGGCGATAGCTTGGCAGAGGTGGAATTGTCCAAGCATTTTGTATTCACAAACTGTGTAGTAGGATTTCTTAATCAAAATGTTTTTCACGTAAAACTTGAATTTTCCTTCTGTGAGTGTTGTAATATGTTTGGGAAAGTTATTATAAATCCGCACATAATTACCTTAGACTTAGTCATTTTATTTGTCTTTGCTAATCTAAAACCTGGCACATACAACTAATATATTATGGTGTTGACAGGTAAGCCCTTAGTATGCGTCGATAGTCCAATTAGTTGATGAATGAATATACATTTGACAGAACTTGACGAACACATTTTAGTATTTTTAATATTGTTTTTTTTTATATTATTGTGACGGAACAAGCCCGAGGCCCACCTAATGTTAAGTGGACTAACCTCTGCCTATAACAGATGCATTTCGTCAAAACGAATTGCACTGTGCCCGTCACTTTGAGACATAGTTGTTAAGTCTCTTGTGCCTGTTATTTCACTGGCTCTCAAGGACTCCTGCCGGAACACACCGTTAGGTTACAAAATCACAAATATACGATGGGAAAAATTTAAGTCATATGCAGGACCGTTAGGTGCTTGGCGACAGATTTTCTACTTGAGGGTGGTAGCTAGCCAGGCGGGCAATCGCAAATTGCCCTTCCATCATGCGGTGAAGCTCAAGCTGGCGGTGGGGATCGAACCAGGGTACTGCGGCACGGCAGTCCATAGCCAAAACCGCTCGGCCATTATTGCTTCAAAATTATGTTAGCAATTACGCCTCCTAAGCGGATTCTGATGCTCCATCCCAATATGATGATTAAAGAACGATAGGAAAAAAATTAATTATGACGTCATTGTCATGTTAGCTCAATTGGTTATAGCATACCCCTTTAGGTGGATGGACGCGGATTCGAATCGCGCACATGACTTAATTTTTTCCTATCGTATATTTGTAATTTTGTAACATTTTACCATTACTTTTAGTTAATATTTTTATATACACATTTAATTCACCGTTTACACTGTTAAAATCTATAACATAATTTAATTAAAGAATAAATATTTGGACACGTAAAATCAATAATTAAAATAATAACTAAAACATTGAACGAAGCTGTTTAAAACGATTCACAAAAAAATGTCAAAAAGTCAGTACTTCAACTGAGTAATCTAGTAACTAATACTAATAAGACTACATTCTAAAATATTTTAAAATGGATGCAAAATAAGCCGATCTGTATCTATGCGTGCTATTGTAAGAGGGGAGAACGGGCTTTCCTAGGATTTAAATTTAAATTGCACGCGTTCTATCTAACAAATGTCACTCGTGTCTCCGAGAATGATAGATCGACGTTTGTATCAAACACAGACATCGGAATGTGATTAAAAACAGGAAACAATGTAAAAGGTACTTAACTACTACTGCTTTTTTATTCAAAATAGGTGAACGAGAATTTGATTGATTCTTATTGGAATATTCGTCGATGATACTCGTATTAGAAATAAGTTAAAAAGTAGAATACTAAACTTTATACGAAGTACAGAACGTATATAAAAATAATAATTCGTACTTATAGTTTTATTTAATAAACCAACAATTTGTTTTCATCAATATAATAAATAAATAATAATTTATTGAACATGCAGTTTTTTTTCTTTTAATCTTATAAGTCACCTGACAATCTCACCTGATGGTAGGCGATGAGGTGCTCGAAGATTGTTCAGGCTAACCTAGAATTACTGGCTCTCAAGGATAGCTGGCGTAACACACAGTGAGTTGCTGGGCGACAGATTTTCTACTTGACGGTGGTAGCTAGCCAGGCAGGCGTTCGTAAAGTGCCCTACCACCATGCTATAAGACGACATCCGAGGCTGACAGCTTAACGTGCCCTCCGTAGTACGGAAGTTAACTTAAAACTACTTTCCAGCCTACCCTGACATATTCATTCCTAGTATTAGTCTATTTTATTCACAATAATCCTTTTACCTATTAATTAGCCGGGCATTGTACGGTGCGAAGGCACGTAAATACTTGTAAAGACTGTCGATACCTTAGCGCAGACTGGAGAGTATTTTTACAAAATTACAAATTTACGAGAGGAAAAAATATGGTTATGTGTGGGATTAGAAACCGCGTCATATACCCCTATAACCGGGGATATACAGTCGGTCAGAGCATACTCTGACCGACTGAGCTAACATGACAATGACTCATGACTCTATTTTTTCCCATCGTATGGGGATGGAGCGACACCTATAGTTCAACTTAAGTTGCAGAGTATCTTCTCTGTAAGTATCTTCCCTATACTATGTCTTTAGTATCAAAGTTTGCTGGCTGCTAGAAAATATTCGCGGTGTCGTAACCTACTTGTACCCTGAATAGACCTTGACTTTTTTACCGCAATTCATGCCTTAATGACCTTTATTATTTCTACACTTATATTACTAGTGTATCGTTTTTGAAATGAAACTTCAAAATAAATTATAACAAAGCCCACAAGCTGCCGATTACTCTGTAAAGTTAACCTTAGTATGCGTCAAAATTGCAAATGAGCCCTGACCGCGGATTGCGAAATGCGAAACTGTGACTAAACTGATGATTCAAGGATATTGCCTTGAACGGATCTCTAATCTAATTTTTTATATAACACTTCATAGTGTGCGGGTTGCCTCGGACGTTTTGCAATTATTTGGTTTGGTAAGTAGGTAAGTGGGCTAGCACAGTAGCAAAGCTTTTGGTGTCTTCATTTCTGTTGCGCACCAGGTGGTAGATCTCTTTAGCCTAGTTAGTGCCACCGCAATTTGAGATATGCTGTCTCGAAGTTTTAGTGTGCCTATTGGAAATGTGTTTAGAACTCTAGACGTGAAGGCACTGCAGCTAGTGAAATTACTGGGTGAAAGAGACATAAGCACTAACGTCTCGGAGTGCCGAGCGCAGTGCAGTGTTAAGAAGAACGAGGACGACACTGCAATGAACAGCCATGATTCTTACCATTAGGCAGGCTTCATGCCCGTCTCGTCACATCACCACTAAAATAATAATAATTACACGACTGCCCAAAAAAAGGAGTGTAATGTTTTAATTTTTTTTTTATGTTAATGTATGCTGCTTGTGAGTTATCCACCATAACTTGTAAACGGCTTAACCGATTTGAATGTATGATATATCGTTAGATTCGTCTTAATAGCGCAAGTGACACTAGGTACATATAAAAATGAGACGCCATATAGTGAGACAAAATAAATTTCTTCTTCCAAACTCTTCGAGTGGGATATCAAACTGACTTTAAAAGTTTTATCAATTCGAAGTTGTTTTATCTATGAAGTTGACATTTGACGGTTACTGTGAGATAGAATCAAATAAGAATACAAATGCTTCCATACTCATATAACAAGTTTTTGCACTTGCTTTTTGCCATACTTTTACTTAGATACTCGTTATAACTCGGTCTTGAAATAAAGTGTATAGAAGATGGAAAAAACACAGACCGCATTGTGTCATATTATAATTAGACCGCAAAAATAATGAGTTTTTTGTTAAATTAAGGTGTTTTCGTGAATACATTGGATATTAATTTGTTGAAGTCCGTGCTGTATTCATTCAAATCATTAGAGCCTCACTATGGTGACATCACAAATTATTAATATGATATCATCCATTCATTAATGAAATTCTATTGTTATAGTAATTGTACTACACTAAAAAACAACCCGCATATGTTGTGTTTTTAATATAGAAAATCGATTTATATTTTTGTCTTAAATAGATTTTGTTATTATTGTAATCATTTTGTAATTTTGGTCTACACTGCGCGTTGATATATTAAAGTAAAGTCGTAGTCGTAGGATTCAGACCGGGCTATAAGAGGGCCTTCCCTCACCCAAAAACCCGATGGAGCTGTACGTCCATATAGCGGTAGTCAGCATCTATGTCCTCCCTAAAAAAAATAGGATTCAGATACCTCGTTCCGTGTGTGAGAGAAATAAAACTATGCAATATTTAAATAGAGTGAGCGTTTTTTTAACACCTACCTGAGTCAGATAAGATTATGAAAATTTATTTATTTTAATAGAAATTAGGAGGTACTCCAATAAATACCGAAACCTATATTGCGCGTATTGAATAATGAAAGAATTATTATATAAAACATCGGCCAAGTGCGACTCGGACTCGTGCACGAAGGGTTCCGTACATTACAACATTTAAATACCATAATTATTGTAAACTAATTTTTAGACTCGCACTTGGCTAATTATAAGTATTTGTTGCTATAGCGGCACATCATTTGTGATAATTGCGACTGTCTAGCTATCACGGTTCATGAGATATAACCTGGTAACAGATAGACGGACAGTGGAGTATTTGTAAGGGGACCCCCCTTTGGGTACGGAACCCTAAAAGGCACCGAATAAAATACCTCCTCTCGTTATAGGAAGTAAATTTATTCGTAAGATAAAATAAAGAAATCAACGTACCTCGAAAAATAAACAAACCCATTTTAATTTAATAAAGTTTAGCGGTGGCCTTTAAAATGGTTGAAACAAAAATAAAAACAGAAAATTTAAATGCACATAATTTGAACGTCAGCAGAGATTCTCGTAGCTAACAGACGGAAAATATTAAAGGGAACTTTACCTACATTTTCAAAAGAAGTTTTCTTTATCCGTCGAATAAATCGAAGGTGGGAGGGAAAAGTTTACCCGGCGGAAGTAGAAATCTGTTGTTTTATTCATGAAAAAAAAAAAGCTAAAATGTGCAATGCTGAAGTTTGGTTTAACAAAATCTGAGGATACTGTTGAAATGAATTCTTGAAAATACAACTTATTTGAATTCTGATGGAAAATATTTTGAGTAAATGGACCGTGGAAATTCTTCTACTGAATTATAAAAACCTAGTTCTACAAAACCCCAACAAAAGGGAAAATTAAAACCATGAACGGAAACAAAAGTCATGGTTTTGTTTGTATATAATATTTTGTTACCTTTAGTTCATATTCTGTAAGTTTGTAGCTCCATAGTAATTCAGTTACAAAGAACATAGTCACTAACTTTTTTAATTATAGCCTCATCAGCAGAGATCAATGCACATTTTTTTCGGGCGCAAATAAAAAAATTATAAATTTATAAACACCATTAACTGTGGAAACAACAGGATAAGGATGCTATAACTATTTAGGATACTATCTAATATACAAACTATTGAACAAAGCACTAAATTTAATACACGACCACTAGAACTGCCCGTGGGGTGTTGGGATAGAATGTCACTCCCCCATTTCTACCCGTAGGTGTCGTAAGAGGCGATTAAGAGTAATACCAGAAGGTGGGCAGCAGCGCTTTCTGAGGAACTGATAGCTTACACTGCGACCTCCAAGACGCCTGTCAAGCGTGGGGATTATGGCAAACCCCCCCATAACGGAGGCTGTGTTCAGCAGTGGACAATCCAGCTGATACAGTACAGTACTAGAAGATTATGTAAGCCGAAATTCACAGATTAACTACTTATATTAGGACTTAAAGGTACCGAAAATTTGCTACATATTAACATCTAAACATTGCCACACACACTCAAACCCCTCACCACACTCACACACGTTCACATACAATGATGTATAACGGCCAAACTGTGTGTGTGTTGTCACACACATTGAGCTAGGCCGTTATTGACCTAGCTCTCACAAACACAATTAATCTTTCCGTGAAAGCTATATCTTTCGTCTCTGTCATCTCTCTGAAAGTTTAAAATTGTCAATATGTCTAATTTTAGAATAGTTTTAAGATAATATAAGGTGAACCTTTTTGTAATTTGGGTATTGGATATTCGGTAGTTGGAAGTCAGTTATGTATTTTTATTAAATATTTATTCACTCTTTTTGGTGATCTCATCCTGCTTACAAGATCCCTCACTTGGCTAAAGTACTATTCACCAACAAGAGTTGCAATGATGTACCATTAAATCATCTACTAGGTATGCCAATACATTTTTCATTTCATTGAATATAACTTAAAAACTACTTAACCGATTTTGATGAGGATGTATACTTCACCCAACAAAGAAATAATCATCAAAATCAGTTCATAATTAGCGGCATAATCACGTAACAAACATGCAAAAAAAAAAACTACAGGCACTTGAGACTTAACAACTATGTCTATTTGGCAGGCGCAGTGCAATTCGTGACTTGTGATGAAATGCATCTGTTATAGGCAGAGGTTTGTCCGCTTAACATCAGGTAGGCCTCAAGCTTGTTCCGTCACGATAACATTAAAAAAAAAAAGTATTTTGAAAGACGGACCAAAATTTCATAAGTAAATCTACACAAAACTAATATTAAGCGACGGTTAGTAACTACTATCAGATAAAAGAAAACAAAAATCTATTGTAAAAATATCATAAAATCAATAAAAACTCGCGCCTTTGTTACAAATCAGCGTAGTCCTCGATTAGTCCTCACGCGCAGTATCCATTAAACAATGCAAATTTGTTGTAATCCTCACTCTGGCAAGGCCCGAGTCTCCCAAGTCTGGCAACACCGCCGCGAGTGAAATATTTAATTTTCATAAAGTATACATTAGTCGAACAAGTTGTGTAGAGGGGACCGTATATACCTTCCTTTACGCGTTCTCGACTAAATGAATGGCAGAGATTCACTTGTGAGGTTTGAAAGTTTTGTGATTTGCATAATTAGAATAATTTCTCTACATCTCTCAAATGAAAGCATGCGCGCTAATAACTTTTTAAAGTAATCTAATATATATTTTTACATATTGTGCGATTGCTAATAGCTTTTTGTAGCCTTTGACCGTTATTTTAACTAATGATATTGGACTATGCAATCGTCGATGGCACCTAGACACTGACCTAGAAGATGCCTAATCACACTTGTGACAGATTTATGTATCAGAAATTCATTCCGGCAAAGAATCTTACACTTTTTCTCTATTTAAAAGAAAACTTCTAAATCTTTTTATATAGCCATTCATAAGGCATAGAGTCAATGTTAAACCTACCAACAATTAGTTTAGATAGATAGATAGAAAACTCTTTATTGTAACACCACTTTAAAATATTAAAGTTTACATAGTCATTATTAATAGCATGATCTTACACTGGACGGCCTTGTCACTAAAAGTATAACCAGGCAACCTTAGGATGGACTTGAATAACAAAACAATAGTGGCGGGTGTAATCCAAATAAATAGAAATTAATAAGTACATACTGAAGTCTCATAAACATATTAAAAAAATAAAGTTTATATTGTTTTGATAATGTTTACACATCATTATTACTGCAAAATATTAATTCGGTGTCGAAACTCGCTAATAAACCCAATACGTGACAACCTATTGTTCGATCGCAACAGATAGACGCGTTCCCGTCGAAATTTGCATATCACCGATATTATATCGTCACGAAAAACGTATCCCTTACGCCTGTGTACACACGAATGACGCGTGATGCTGCCGACCTTCCCTGACGTCATCCATCATTCGCCGTGGCGCCTGCAACTAGACTCGTCATTCTGCGGGTGGAAAACTACAAAAACTTCAAAAATAAACTGTATTACGTTTGTAATAGAGACGGGATTCAGATGATTCGACCGACGGAAAGGTGGCACTCCACCGCCTCGCGAATGAGGGAGGATCCCGTCAAACGCTGGCGAAGAGTTTGACAGACGCGGGGCGCGGAGTATTTGACATGAAGGGGCTTGTTTGATACGGGGGTGAGCTGACAGCGGGGAGGGAGGTCGAATTCTGCCAGGTCATGAATAGGCAATGGGCTCGCTTTATTTATAAAGATTGTTAGCTCGACACGGGCTCAGTGAACTTGTGTTCGGGAGAAAATACCATAGTCAGTATTCATTCAACTCTCTTTTGGATTCACTGAATCGAATACAAAAATTCTACGTAACTTAAACCATTCCAATTTTTCTTATAAGACAACAATACTTATTCAAATCTAATAAGAATGTACATGATTTCAAACAACTGCTTGTCGGTATCGACGCACCTTCAGTATCTTCGCCAGCGATTACGTCTAACTTTTTCCTTCTCAGGGGTTGACTTTTTGAGTATAAATAAACAAGAGAACGCAGTAAAGACTTTATCAACGACAATTTAATTCAAGCAACCGCAGAGTAACCCTCAGCATCTTGTTGGGGGAATAAAATCCATAAATGTGACGGCAGTGGCTGTATGAAACGTTAAGCGCAGCCTGGAGAACAAAATTTGATTATTCCGCGAGGTTGGCCTATCGCCAGCCTTTGACTATTTATCAAGAGCTCTTCTCGGTGAGACGGTTTACAAGGATACCTAATAATCATGAAATAAAATGAAATATCTATTTATTGCCACACAAATAACATATATATACAGAATAAGATTAAAATGTAATGAGGTGATTCGTAAATATTGCGGGCAAAAGGGTTACACTCAGCATAAGCCGCGTGACATTTTCATGCACTCGCGACGCTGTTTTTCAGTGCACCCCTATGCTCGGGCTTGTGTTCGCCGAGATAGGTACAGCAAATGAGGATCATCGCTGTTGGGAATTATATGGAGCTGTTAGACACGTGTAAATCACACATATTGTATAATCAGACAATAGCATAAATGAAATAAATACCTATAAGAACAATAATACAACGCTTTTTAGAAATAGAATCCGTTGCGTCAGTTAAATTGGCAAGCAAATAAATTTACTACAAAGATTACTATATTTTTTTAAATTTTTATACTCAGTAGTAATCAATCAACAGATGTTGGGTGAATATTTATTTCTTTGGGGCCCCATTTCGCCTTTGGGTACAGAACCCTAAAAATGGCCAACAGAACATCATATTTTTTTATTGCTGTTATTTAAGCCTTTTACCACAATCTCACCTGATGATAGGTGATGAAGTAGTCGATGGTGTTAACAGGCTTAACCTAGAATTACTGGCTCTCAAGGAAAGCTGTCGGAACACACTGTTAGGTGCTTGGCGACAGATTTTCCACTTGAGGGTGGTCGCTAGCCAGGCGGGCATTTGCAAAATGCCCTACCACCATGCGGTGAAGCTCAAGCCCGCGGCGGGATTCGACCCATGGACATGCTGCGCGGCAGTCCATAGCCAATGCCACTGAGCCATCACTACTTCAAAATCGTGATACTATACTTACTGTATTCAGGCATAAAACCTTATAGCAAAAGCAAAAGAAAAAAAAAATATATACCTGCAGTACCTCCTTGGAGAAAAGAACACAA
Organism: Plagodis pulveraria; assembly: GCA_963890685.1. Lineage (NCBI taxonomy): Eukaryota > Metazoa > Arthropoda > Insecta > Lepidoptera > Geometridae > Plagodis > Plagodis pulveraria. Next base: position 11,969,706 of record OY982956.1, read on the forward strand.
ACCTTATACCTATGTAACGTTATGCCCTAGAACATATAATAATGTTTATGCTATGAGACATCAATATGTACACATATACTCTATATAAATGTTCCATGCAATTCAATAATTTATCGACTTATTATGAAGCTATAAACTTAACGCAAGATGATTTAATGAAAAGTCTGTTTAAGAAAATTGTGTTCCTAAACAAATAATTAATACTCTATGTTATAGGTATACCTGCATTAATTTAAGGGTGAACTGGCCGGGCCGTTCTCCATACAAACGCCGCAGGGTGATCACTCCCTTATTTGAGGATTTAGGTCCAAAACAAAGCATAATACCGATTGATCTCGTCATTACCTAGGCTTGTATGATGCCGAATTTTTAATAAGATAATTAACTTGAGAGTCATGAGCTTCGAAACATTTTCATATAACATTTTCGAGGCTATGACGAGATCAATCGGTATTATGCTTAATTCTGGATCTAAAGTCTCAAATTAGGGAGTGATCACCCTACGGCGTTTGTATGGAGAAGCCGGCCAGTTCAAGCTTAAACGCTCGAAGTGAACCTGAAGTGATCGTAGCGGAGCTTGTCTCGTCGTTCTTAGTCGATCAGCTGGGAGCATTGTTCTCTCCGGTCACTACTTGGATTGGTGTCGATGGGCATTAACTACTGCGCACTTCGGAAGACACATTCATCTGTCGGGCCCGGTTGCATCCTGAAAACTCCGCCACTTAGCATAGTGGTAGGGCGTTTTACAAACTGCAATCAGACTAGTAGACATCCTCGGTGTGTTCCAGCAGCTCTCCTAGGCCTGCAACTGACGGAACCCTATTCTGGCCTTAATTGTTGTGCCTTTCTAAAATTGTTCATGTCAGTTGAAAGGCTATAGAGATAGAGAGCTTGATCTTATTCTAGGTATATTATTGACTATAATTAATTGAGAAACAGTTGGTAAACTATAATGCATTTTTTAAATTATAGATGGCAGTTATTTACAATGGTATACCAACTAAACACATTTTAGTCAAGTTTTATTGACTTTCGCTAAAAATCAAAGGTCAGAAGTCAAAATCATTGATTCAATTTATGACGCTCTTATAAAGGTTAAAAATTATAATATTGAAATATAATACATTGTATTGCCACTGTTTGCAAAAAAATCCATTGCGAGAAGAACGGGTAAGTAACTCGGGGCCATTATTTTTAAATTTCTTTTAACAATGTGTTACAAACTATGTTATAAAAAGTTATTACAATACTTATTTAAATTACGTAGGTGACAGGTGATAGCTATTTCCACATATCCAAGATACGACGTTATTGTACAAGCATAGGTTTTAGTTCAAGTTCTAAAGTAAAGCCGTTGGAACCATTAGTAGTTTGCTGACCAAATATGTCCAATAAGTAAAGCTCTTGTATTTATGACTTTCCATCTCCATGAAACCGCAATAAACTTTATAAAAACTTTTATTATAAAAACTTACGTGGTTTTCACTCATTTTTGTAAATAATACGGGATAACTCACGTGAATAAGTCAGATAGCTCTGACTAAAGTTTCAACCACATTCGGTGGTCTAAGCGAGACGTCAACGCGGGCGTCCCGAGCTCTCCTTGAAAAAGACTACCGAATGTGGTTGAAACTATAGTCGGAGCTATCTGACTTATTCACGTGAATTATCCCGTATTATTTACTAAAATTTATGAAAAGTTGAACAAGACGTCGTCATCGAAGCATATTATTAAGTTCCGCCAGCAAAGGTATAGAAGTGTCAATGGGTACTGAAAATTCCATTGACACTTAAATCTAGTACATTTGAATGACGTAAGTCACCAACTAAAATGATATACAAATTTAACAAATTAATATCAATAATTATTAGACCTGTTGCGTAGGCGTGCGTGAGTAGGCGTGCTAATTAAAAACCAATATAGATTAAATTTTAAAGCAATGAGGTGGATATGTACCTAATTTAGAATCCTATTCATTGTAAGTGACACGTTATTCTAATAGGTACCCGGGTAGCTTTAATTATGCAAAAATTATCAGGTGCATTACATTAATTAATGTCCCTACATTATTCGACAAATTACGTATCAGTTAACTAATAGGAGCTAATTGCAACATTTAACCTCACATTGTAATTATGCCCTTGCGTAATTAAATGATAGTAATGCATTAATTAAATAATTATAAGTAAGTAATCAGCGAAACCATCGAAACACACATTGAGTGGGTACCACTTCGCCTTTATTAGTGATAAGTATTCATTTGGAGTAATATCTTTTAAGTTTATCAGCTTAATAATAATATATTTATTGAAACTATATTAGGTAGGTACAACATTTGTTGTAGCTCTGCCTTTTGTTTTAGAAAAACTGTGTTACAAAACTCAGCCTCTTCCATAAGGTATATTTGTATAATATAATTAATAAAGACACTAATAGCTATTACTTTAGATCATAAATTACACGAAAATATGTTCTAGTGAGTAAATACATAATCTATTATGACCGTTTACTCTGGGTAGAATAAAAAATAAGTAGTGTGAATACATTTACAAAAACTGTTACCCCAATGAAACAACCACGATATGAAATTTTGTGATACTTGACTGTTTTTTACGACATTTTGTTTTCTCTCTTAATCTAGCAAATTTTTCTTATTGGCTTCTAAGAAATATAGAGTTCGTAGTTTCTCATACAAATATTAATAATATCGCTTATTTGGCAAAAAACAACTTTGTTGTTGTTTCTTCTGAAAGAAAGATTCAGATTTTCAGGCTATGATAACTTTAATAGTTGTCTTTAAAATACCTTATGAATTATTGCTATAAATAACAAATGTTAGAACCTAAATTTGTTTCAAATGAAACCTTATCTTATTTCGTAACATCATCTACTTTTATATAATTCTCATATCATAACCCTTAATTGAAATAAATTTGATAGGACGAAGCGCTATTGAAACGCATTTTATTTATAATTTTTCACTTACGATAACTTTTATGATTGGTCATGTGTATGTAATATGCGACTGTAGGTAACGTCAGTGTTAGATTTTTTTTTCCGTGTGCGGTAATCAGAGGTTACACGATCAAACACCGAGCTCGCCGGCGAGCTCGAGGCAAAAATAAAATCCCGATTAGTGTCTCTCCAAATAGTCACAGAGCAATATTCAATAGGGCCCATTCTCAACGGTACAACACTGCAGTTGTACCGGGGCATTTAGTTCCGATTCCCCCTTTGTCTCTCGGCAGCGAGACAAGCCGAGGTCCGAACCACAGTGGTGCCCTTGAGCTCGCTGTCACCCCTCCCGATAGTAGCGTGGCGTTTTCGGCGCCCGCAGGAGACGGAGGTATAAGGCGCTTTTCGCCTTATACGCCCGTCTCAGAAGAAGTGCCCTCAGCGCTTCTTCCTCCTGGGCTATAGAGGGTCTCCCCTCGCCCAAAGCCCGGTGGAGCTGTACGTCCGTATAGCGGTAGACAGCATCTATGTCCTCCCTAAAAAAAAAAAAAAAAAAAAAACAAATATGTGAAGTCAGTACAATATATTTTCTCTAACAAAACAATATTTTTATGGCCCCAAAATGTCTGTTAAATTTGTTCCTATTGTGTCTTAGAAACATGTAACAAACATTTTGGGGCCTTAAAAGTTCTTTAAATATACCTATATTAAGTTAAAAAAATAACATCATGTCTTAAATTAGTTCTAAAATTAGTAGATATCATCATTTTATTACAGGGGTATTAAAGTTTTATATACGTATATATGAGTAAATTTTAACCGCTTTTTTTTTAGAGAGGACGAAGATTATGACTACCTCGGTTGGTCGTTCAGCTCCACGGGTTTTTGGGTGAGGGAAGGCCGCATACTTATAGTGTATTTTGGGAAAATATTTTCCCAGACACTCAAATTGTAATTTCACACTACTAATTACCTATTCGTCGTATACCTCTAAACATTCTGTTTCTACAACTAACTGCCAAGTTGTAAATTGCAAATAACAATGTCGCTAATAGCAGCAAAGAGCTCTTCCCGCGAGAACGCGTCGGAATAAAATAGAAATCACCTAGATAAACATAAAAGTAAACATTAAAATGAACCCCTCAACACAGATTAGCTACAACAGTCACTACAGAATATGTCACAGATTCATTGTTAGTTTCTAAGCAACCCTTATTCAGAGATGTGGCAGGGTTGTTTCCGTGGCATTTTTATGATTTATAGCGAATGAGATTTCTCTCAGGGCTTGCGTTTCCTTTTGTCAGCGTAACCGGCATTGTGGCAGCCCTCGAATTCCTAATAGACAGCCGATGATTTGGCTTCCAATGAATTCAAGTCGCGTGCGAATTTCATTTCAGAATTGGAGGTGTTTGCCTTTGACTTAGGAATTACTTAAAATATACTTAGCCTGAATATTAATTTCTGAAATTCAGTTAGGTACTTACTTTAGGTAAAATACAAATCAAACACTTACATTTTTTACCGGCAGTATGCCTTTATTACCTAAATACAACTACAATTATATACAACCCTACACCTACTACAATGCAAGCATATGACAACCTACAAGCCATTGCAGACTCACAAGCAGTCCAAATGCTTCAGCCACCAGTTGGCAGCGTGCCCACCGTGTTGGCAGCATCGTTATTCAAATAATTATTGAACAAATACAAAAAAAACTTATTTTCTCGATCGTGTAATCGAAAAATAAAATAGTCCAGAAAATTCTTAAAAGAAATAAAAACAGAGCGCATCAAATCATTTTCGGTTTGGCTACATGGTTTCCATAGAGACGTAGTTTTGTCATATCTTAAATAACGAGTGTTTCAACTCGGTGAAATGTTGTATGTTTATTGCTGAACCTAATATCTATGCTTCTGATTTGTAAATTTTTCGATCTATTGTTTATTTTATCCCTAAATGACAAAATAACAATGCCCATACAAAACGATATTTCGAATTATTTTTGAAAATACTTTGTTTTACGGAAATCTGTAAAATCAGAAGCATAGATATTAGGCTCGAGGACATACATGCAAAGTTTCACCGAGTTTGAACACTTAGTATTTAAAATATGACGAAACTACGTTTGTATGGCAAGCGCCACGAGCACTCTAGCTTTAATTTTTTTTATATATGAAATAGGTATTTTTTTCTATAACGCCTGATTCTATTAATTTATAAAAATATCATCACGCGCCCTGTGTCTAAACACTTACCTTTTTTTTAATGTTATTTTGGCGGAAAAAGCTCGGGGCCCGATGTTAAGTGGACTAACCTCTGCCTATAACAGATGCATTTCATCACAAGTCACGAATCGCACTGCGCCCGTCACATTGAGACATACATAGTTGTTAAGTCTCATTGTGCCTGTAATTTCACTGGCTCTCAAGGACAGTAGTCCTTGAGAGCCAGTGAAATTACAGGCCGAAATTACAGGCCGGCAGTAGCCGGAACACACTGTGCTTGGCGACAGACTTTCTACTTGAGGGTGGTAGCTAGCCAGGCGGGCAATCGCAAAATGCCCTTCCACCATGCGGTTAAGCTCAAGCCGGCGGTGGGGATCGAACCAGGGTACTGCGGCGCGGCGGTCCATAGCTATTATCGCTCAGCTATAATTGCTTCAAAAACCTACTATACATATTGAGACATATTGAGGATCCATGTGATACATATAACTCTCTCTGAGACCACTCGGCGACCTCTTCGGATATCTACTGTCTTGCTCCATTTACATAAAATAAAACATATACATATCATACCAACATGATCTTGACTTGAAACATCCAAAATGTTCTATATCTAATTTTCAGTTCCTCGTTAAAATACTGTCACTAAAAAAATAACTTAAACAAAACGCAACATTACCTCAAACTCGCGACGAAGTAAACCACTAAGCTCATAACAAGCAACATTGGCCGCATTATGTTAAGCGATGATCCCTCATAATGTCTACAGGGGTGGGTTTAATAAAACAAAAGACAACAACATGTCGGCTCCGATCGCGTCTGTCAAATAATGATGATCATTTGTCAAAACGGAATCGGGAGTGAGAAAAGCTGAGGAAGGAAAAACTGAGCTTTTGTTACAGAATTTATGAAGTAACAGTGATTTAAGGAGCCAACATACCTAATGCTGTGTAGGAATTCACTTCTTATAGTGTGTATGGATTCGATTGAAGTCACATACTTTTTAGGTTACTATATATATAACTTAACTTTAGTACATAGGTTAACTTAGGTAAATGGTTCCCCTCAATAAAGTAAGGCCTCGATTGTGACACTATAATTAAATTTTGTGTCCAATACGAAAATAGAAAAAAAAAAAGTGTTTTAAATAGATTGACGTAATATTACTTGCTTTTTTGGTAAGGTATTCTTTTCTTTTTTTGATGTGACATTGATTGAATAAGCCATCAGCCCATCTGGTGTTAAGCGATTACCTCAGCCCATAACAGATCGTTGTCACAAGTGACAATCTGAACTGCGCCCATCACCCTGGACCTGAAGTTGTTAAGTATCATGTGTCTGCCATTTCACGGCACCCATAACTGGAACACAGTAATGCGCATATTACCTACTGCTTTGCAGTATAAATAGGCATGGTGCCAGTACTTCCAAGACGAACTAGTCCACTAAGACTTTAAGATACTATAGAAGATTAATGTCATTTTTTATTACAATAATTTCGTACTTATTTGAATACGAAAGATTGTCCATCTTAAAACAATGATAGAAACTTCTTAATCATAAGAAAGAGCATAATGTATCCCCACATTCTGTCTCTGGCAACATTTAACTTCTATTTTTTATATGCTTGATAGCCTTTGACCACTATCTCACCTGATGGTAAGTGATGATGTGGTCGACGATGTTGTTCAGGCTAACCTAGAAGTACTGGCTCTCAAGGACACCTGCCGGAACACACCGTTAAGTACTTGGCGACAGATTTTCTATTTGAGGATGGTAGCTAGCCAGGCGGGCATTCGCAAAATGCCCTAACACCATGCTATAACGACTGTTATCCTAAGACGAAAACCGGGACCGACGGCTTAACGTGCCCTCCAAAGCACGGTAACGCTCAGTAGTAATGTCACTAGCGGACACCCATCCAACTCATGACCGCGGGCGACGTTGCTTAACTTTGCTGATCGGTTGAGAACAGCTAAGTAAACTTCGCTACGAGCGCTTCAAAATGTACCTATCTACCACATGCTATAGATAAAGCCCAAACACCCCAAATAAGGAACCCGGACATAAGCAGTGGATCGCGCGGCTCCTCACATCGCCGATCCCGTCATTTCTTTTATATTTTTTCATCAATGTCACATGTGACGCCAGAATGTCATTTTCATATGACGAAAAAAAATGTTTATTAAGACGCCGTCGGAGCGTGCGCCACGATATTACAGTATTTCCACTAGTGAAATATGGAAAGCTATTTTTTACGAGGAAATAACAAGGTGCGTATGATGAGATTAAAATCCGCGCGAGAGGGTTGGGCGGGCGTCTTATTAAATACTGCGTCTAATGGCCTTTTTTGATGTATTTTTTAAGATAAATGGGTTTGACGTTTCTTACACGCTTATTTTGACAGCGTTTAAACTTAATATTTATAATAATTAATTTATCGATAGGAGATAGAAATCGGTTATGCGGCATTTTTGTGTGTTTTAACTTTTCTTGTATGATTTGTTATTGTATACTAATGGATTAAGGTTATTTATCCCCTTTGGGGGTTAGAATTGCACCCCCTATCTTCTTGTGAGAGTCGTAAGAGCCGACAAAAGGAAAAATACCAGATGGTAGCACCACCTTCTGAACAACTACCATCTTGTACACTGCGATCCTCAAGACGCTTGCCAAGCGTGGGAATAATGGCAAACCAATAGGGGAGACTTTTGTTTAACGTTGCACGTTACGGCTGTTTATGATGATCATTAATCTTTATTATCTAATTTTATCTTAGGTTTTCGCGATTATGACACATAGTAATTAAACAACTTTAAACGGTTTAAATCGCGTATATACTCGTATCATTATTTTTGTCACCGACGTTTCAAACACTTTGCAGTGATCATGGTCACGGGTTGACCTATTATCTAATTCTAGGTTAGCCTTAGCAACACCTGGCCGCTCACCTGATAGTAAGTGATCACCATCGCCTACTAATGTCAGTAACACCAAGAGTAGATGCGTTGCCACACAACGAAAAGCATTAATTACTTTGGAGGGGCTATTTATTTTGTATTGGTGTATATTCTTATATTATTTTACTTTATAGTTCCCTAGAATAATTTAAACAGTTTCGAAGAGGCTCATGAACGCGGGTTAGCCGATATATAAATTAAAAAATATTACTATACTGGTACTTATAATTGCTAACTAAATATTTAATAAGTTTTATTAAATTAGTTTTTATTAGCAGAGTTCTTTGTGCGAGCTCGTTCTGTGAAGCCTGAAGACTGCCACCATATCTATTTCTACCGCCAAGCAGTAATGTTCACATTACTGTGTCCCGGTTTGAAGGGCATGGGTGACGGTGAAATTATAGGCACAAGATACTTAACATATTCTGGTCTCAGGGCGCGGTGCAGTTCGCCATTTGACGAACTGCATCTGTTATAGGCAGAGCTCAACACCGGGGTACCTGGTGTGTGGCTAGCTATCACCCTCAAGTACAAAACCTGTCGCCAAGCACCTAACAGTTTGTTACAGTAGCTGTCCTTGAGAGCTAGTTATTCAAGGTTAGCCTGAACAACATCTTCGACCAAATCAACACTTACCATCAAGTGAGATATTGTTCAAAGGCTAGCCTCTAAGAATAAAGGTGTAGGTACTAAGCAATAATAATGTTTCAATAACTATTATGGCTTTGACTGCGTCCATTGGTCTGGTGACATAAGGATCACATTTGAACCATGAACACCTGAGATTGATACCCGGGTCGTAAAGTGTTAGTTTTGAGTTTTTAAACTGTCACGGTCATTAACACTATAATTATTATTACAAACGGGATTTTTACCGTGTTTTTTATTACTTTTGAGCTCTCGATATTTCGGCACTGTTGCAAGCGCCATGATAACGAGTAAACTGAAGTCTATGCGAGTGGATGGTAGGCACTAAGAGCAGACGAACCGGTCTACCCTCTTTCTTGTACGTTTTTTCGGCAAGGCAATGTTATTATTCATAGTAATTAAACAACTTTAACGGTTTAAATCGCGTATATTTATAATTTTTTTTGTCCCGACGTTTCAAACACTTTGCGTTTTATCGTGGTCGGGACAAAATTAATGATAAATATACGCGATTTAAACCGTTTAAAGTTGTTTAATTACTGTGTGTAATAATCGCGAAAACCTAAGACAATGCTATTACTGTTAATGTCACTCACACCACTATTTAAATTTTGACATGCGACATCAGGTCGTGAACTATTTGTAACAATTCTTCGGCTCTTGCATAGGTTAACCGCACTGGATTCTATGTTATCAACAGTTGAAACCCATCTTCCGAATTATCGAGACTTCAAAAGTAATCAAAAACACGGTAAATATCCCGTTTGTAATAATAATTACAGTGTTATAGTTTTTAATACAAAATAACTCAGTTATACTATGGTGATATATTATAATAAAATCACGCTATTCACGCTCTGCAGGATCAGGAGATCAGGAGCACTATATCTTTCAATGCATACTACTCAGACTACAAGAGTAAGAGAGTACTAGTCTGAGGCATAATACTTCACATCTACATTTTATGGCGAATGTAATTCAGTAGTGCGCAGCACTTACTTGATGAAGTATCTGTGTTGGTCATCATAATGTTCCTACCTAAACCCTTCATGTGGGGTCTATACAATATATCTTATTTAACAACACAGAAAAAACACAACAACACAATTGAAAAGAATTTTGACTTCCACGCTGAGTTAGTAGTATTATTACCATACAGCAGTCTATTGCTTATTATCAGACTGGCCGTTTACTGGTTTGAAGGTACCTAAATAAAAACGCAAGGAATCAAGTAATAAACGAATGTCACCTGCTGCTAAGAATAATAAACCTACAAGTATTAATGCGTAGTGTGTAGTGCAGAATATCGGTTGCAGTATGACGTGGTGACGCTGAGTTCTCCCTGTGACGCGGAGCGATGCGACGCGATGGCAGCGACCGGCAGATGCGCCGCCGCCGGTTGTGATTGTCTTGCCGCGATGATTGATGATCTTCCGCGGCAGCTGGCGTCTAGGGTTGTCAGCCAACAGTACTTGAATAACATTTAAAAAATTATGCCATACAAATAGATTTTAGCTTTGTATGACTAAAACAAAATAAAACCAGCTTTAACAATGATAGCCGAGCGGTTATAGATATGGACGGATGGTAGGTCCATGGTTCGAATCCCACTGCCGGCTTGAGCTTCACCGAGTGGTGGAAGGGCATTTTGCGAATGCTTGCCTGGCTAGCTACCACCCTCAAGTAGAAAATCTTTCGCCAATCACCTAACAGTGTGTTCCAGCAGCAGTCCTTGAGAGCCAGCAAAATTACAGGCACATGAGATTCAACAACTGTTTGTCTCAGAGTGACGGGCGCAGTGCAGTACGTCCCTTGTCATGAAATGCATCTGTTATAGGCAGTGGTTAATTACTGAGAGTGATGCTAAAGTAAGTGTGTGCGCGCGTGTGCGTGTGTGTGCCACTCACCAAAGATAGTATGTACTACATTATTTTAAATTTACTTAAGACTCTTGTCTCAAAAAATATTAGTTTTTTAATAACATTTGCTTTCTATTCTATCTATCGGCTTTTACACATATCAATTCTATGCTAACTAGAGTAAGCGGTTATAATATAATAGATGATTTACTACTCTCTAGAATATATGTTCGTGTAATTTAGAATCTAAAGTAATAGCTATTAGTGTCTTTATAATAAACATTTGTACCTTATGGAAGAGACTGCCTTTTGTAACACAGTTTTTACTAAAACAAAAGGCCGAGCTACAACATTTATTTGTACCTTATATGTTTTTCAATAAAGATATTATTATTATTATCCCGTGATATTGGACTGATTGGACTGATTATCAATACTGCATTAAGATAGTTAGTTGTCTAGATACGGTAGGGTCTCAGATAAAAAAAGACATATTTATCTTAGGGTAGACGATAAAACGATAGACAGAAAAAAGATATAGTACCTACGCAGCACGATATATCACGTCCCTTACAAACAAAGTCTATAACTAACAATAAGTCTACAGTTTCTAGCTTTTAGTATAAACTTCATTCATTTTATTGCATTTAATATAACTCTATACAAAAACATAAAATCAAAACTGTTCTGACATTTAAAAGTTATGGTGGAATAAGGAAACTCACACTTACACACAAAAAACATTACCTGTTTTTGGGAATTCGTGTAATAAATACCCATCATAGTTGTTAAAAAACATTAACGTACAATTACATACCTATATTATATAAAAGCCAAAATACAAAATTTTGCGGTCCAATATCAACGTGTATAAATACTTTCTTTACAAAATTTAAGTAAACAAAGTCATTAGCCTGTTATCTTCTATTATTGCAGTTAAAGGACGATCAACATAACAGTTAGATGGAATTACTGTAAATACTCATTTAATGCGTTTATATACATACCTACCTACAAATTTAAACCCACCCTTAACAATACAGATAGTCGGATAATCCCCCTATAGAAAAGTTTGATTGACAGTTATTATTTCTATCTCCTTCTGTCCTTGGGCTCCTCTTCTAATACGGGGAAATAAATACTTATTATATTGTTTCCTCATGCAACTTTAACATTTTTAATATTATGTAAGCGTTTATTAGATTTATTTTTCTATTACTAAATCCTTAAATATCTAGTTTATTCTTGTTTGTGTAAAAAAAAATAAGATTATTTTCAATGTAACAATACCGAGGGTATCTTGAACGTTAAAAAGATCGCATAATTGATTACTTACTATTTTCTTCCTTATGAAAAAACAAAATTCTTTACAAAAGTATTTACGTATGAAACTTGTGAAATGTGTTTTGGTCGGTAGCAGCCCTAGAGTTCTATTCAACTCACGTTTATTCAATATAAGCAAACTCAGATGTACCTACTACGGCAAAAGTACTCTGCCGAAATATTTTACATTCGTCAACTGACATGTTCTATGATTTCGTATATATAGGTACTTATCTACTACTTATCAGGTACCAACTTTCATACACTTAAGAAAATAGTTCTCATATAGGTGACACTAACGGGCGTGACGTAATACCCTGTCTCTTAACGCTCAGCAGGTTCTTCCTACATATAATTTTTATGATTCACGTTAACTAATGATGACCTTAATTTACTAAAATTGACTTGATGTAATTAAAATGACCAAAGAGAATGTACTTATTTCCCAGTTGTAGAGAGGTATACGTTGAAGAATTTAAATTACTTATGTAATCGATTGATTCACTAACCTCTTATGGGAACTTATTAGTACCTAATTATTTCAGTTTTCTACCCAATTAATTAGTGCATATTGCACCATGTGGCTGCTATAGTTAGGTGGGATCATATAGGTGCCTGCAGGTAGATTAATTAGGACCTGGTTGAGTTAATACTTTCTATTAAGTACTAACGAGTATTATAGTATATTAAACTTATAATCGATTTTAATTATGTTACCTTATATGTATATATTAGGATTAAATACGGTTTTTGAAGCGCTCGTAGCGTAGTTTGCTTAGCCGTTTTTAACCGATCAGCAACGTCCGTTGCGGTCTTGAGTTGGATGGGTGACTGCTAGTAGTACCACCGTAGGGTAGTAGTACCCACGAGGATCAGCAGAGGCCATGGTCCATGGCTCGATGCCTCAACCAGCCCTGCCAAAGGCTGATGACACACATGATGATGCTAGTAGCTTTCCTACTGAGCACTTCCGTGTTTCGGCGGACATTTTAAGCCGTCGTCGGTCCCGGTTGTTGTCTTAGGATGGCATTTTGCGAATACCTAGTTAGCTACCACCCTCAAGTAGGAAATTGTTTATGTTTGTGTATGTTCCGGCAGTTGTCCTTGATAGGTAGTAATTCTAGGTCACATCTTCGACCACACATCACTTGTCACTTACCATCAGGTGAGATAGAGTCAAAGGCTAACCTATCACCCTTTGCCCACTATCTCACCGGATGGTAAGTGATGGTGTTATGTCGAAGATGTTGTTAAGCCTAACCTAGTGTTACTGGATCTGAAGAACAGCTGCAGTATCCTACTGTTATGTGTTTGGCGACCGATTTTTTATTTGAGAGTGATAGTTGGCGAGGCGGGCATTCAAACCTCCCCTCGGTCACGCTGCTGCACGCCACATGGGAAGCTTTTATAGTAGTAAAGGATAAGTATGTCATAGTAAAGCTATACTGCGTATTAGGTGCCTATATCACAGTAATAACGATACTATGAAATAATTACTGACCGAGCGAACTCGAAGGTCGAGCGACGTGTCATCGTTTCAGCTTGGGCAAAAATGCTTTCGTATGTCTGATTGGATTTCATGGTAAGTAATATAATCTATATTTAGTCTACTACGTGTAGAAACATGGTAATCTTTTGAACTAGCAATATGATATAACATGAATTATTATCGTATCAGAAAATAAGGTAAGTACTGAAATTTCGTTCTCGCAAATTTCTTCGCCCAGTAACCTACCAAATAACGTCTCCGCTTCAGCCTTTTTATGGGGAGATATAGTAATTTTACGATATACCTCCACATAATATATTATATTATGTGGAGGTATATCGCGTTTGTTTTATGGCGACCACATGCCTCACTGCAACTTGCTTTGGGAACGCTCTCGTTTGTAGTAGATATACCTACTTAGTACTTACCCACTACCTTTAAGCCCCCCCCCCCGAGTAATCAGGACGTTAAGATTGTAAGAAGCCCAAAGTGCAGCTGCACCAACAGGAAGATATGGTAGTCCTGATATTCTTATGACTGAAAATGTATGGCTATTTTTTTATGTACTAACTGTACGGCTATTTGAAGCAAAATAAAAGTACTATTTACTTAAACAGAAGGAACCTTGATAATAATATATAGTTTACGTACCTACTACTCTAGCCTTTACCTGAAATAGTGGTATGTGTCGCCATCTGTACATTTTCATGAGATACTGTTAAAAAGAACCTCAGAAAACCTAGTTTATTAAGATAGTTGACGGTACTGTTTTCTATATATATATTCTTATTTTATTCATTGTAATGTAAACTTTATGTTTTTATGTCTATTTATTAGTTTAAAATTTCTTAAAATACGAGTTTAAGGCCTCATACAGATTTAATATTATTTGTGTGCTATGAAAAAGGTAAGGCTTTCGTTTGGTTTGTCATTCAACGTGAACGTAGGTTGCAGCTTGAAACCATTCGGTTAAAGCCACTTTTCCTTCTGATATTGCTGTAACACGATAGATGGCGCTTTACAAAGTTTACGTTATTATTGTTAGATTGTTAATAATAATTATGTATTAGCATGGATAAATTAATTAGGTATAAAAATTTAATTGACACTATTCACATTCTGCAATGTTTTGTTCACAAAGCGTATTCCACTAAGCCGATTCACAAATAGGCACATATTTTTTTTTAAGTACATATTTAAATGCTTTAGTTAGTATAAGACTTTAGAGTTAAAATCACATTGTAAACATGCGGTAAGTACAAAATTATGTCGACTATTGATTATTAGTATTGAGAAAACAAAAGACGTTATCTACAGCATCTGTAAACTTCGATGTCTAATGACTTATTTTTCTGTGACAAATATCATGCCCTCACTTTGATAAGAATGATAATAATAAGACTTCTGACGTACTAAATAAACGGTATATTTTTATCAAAAATATACCGTTTAATAGTTAAATAGTGGCATAAATATACCTAATGCTAATCTGCCTAGTTATTAATAACATTTGACCTAACTGCCCACTTACATTAAATTAATGAGTACCATATATATAAAACTAAAAGTATTTGAATTAATTATTCAGTATTTGTAAAATTATTGAATGGATACACCAGAAGAGCAAAAATCTATTGTCACGCCTCTGTTCTCATTTTCAGTATTTGTATATTTTTTATACTCATACGATTTCTTATCGTAATAAGTTTTTAAAAATTGGCTTTCTAAAAGTGTTCTCGCCTTCCGCAATACCTACTTAACTTTTGTATATTGTTGTGTATGTTATGTATGTTTTTTGTTTGTATATTACCTACAGTCAGGCGATGAGCTTTTAAGCGAGTTCAGTTTGTGTAAATAAATAACCTGCGGGGCACTGAAATTTGTTCGTCAATTCTACACCTAATAAATAATTATGCCTCAGAATGTCTATTCTGAGCATATTACTTTACTTTCTACTTGAAAATCCTATCACCTCGTTATTTTCAAATATGTCGAAGTCACTACGTATCGAGGTTTTCATATATTGAAAATACTGCATGATGATGTGTATTATTTGTAAAATATACATATTTGCGGGTTATAAACCTTCCTATGACCGATTAAAAAAGGATTCACACGTTAGTTAATATATAACTTTAATATGGTTAATTTTATAAGAAAAATAACAATAACATATAAAATTTAAAAAAATAACATATAAGTTCTAATTTTCTTTTATCTACGAAATTTACTTGCAATAAAATATTTTCTCATAGGCGTACAAGCTTCTGCCCGCAGTTTCGCTCGCGTAGAAGTTGGTTAAAATAGGTTGCTCGAGAACTACTCTATGAATCGGTATATTGGGATAATTCTGGAAATCAGCAATATATGTGGGTAAGTAGCTGGTACAGGAATACCAACTTTCATAATATTTTATATACCTAGCCACTTTGCTGACATGTGTGGAATCAAACACGCATCTACTTTGGTATAATATAATTTAACTCATAGATATATATTATATATATCTTATCACACATAAGTGTGCATATAGCAGGTTTAATAAAATTATTAGCTTAGCCAATCCTGAGAACTAGACAATAAGTAACTAATTAATGACAAAGTTTATTATGATAATAAGGTACATTTTAATGATATGCGCAATGGTCATGATGGGTATGAACAGATACATCATGAAATAATATATTTTGATATATGTTCACGTTATTAAAAGACAATAGTATTGTAATGTATCTACTCAATCAAATAGAGAAATGCCACATACATGTTGTTATTCACGCACGAATAATCATCAAAATAATTATATTAAATCGCTCCCGCCGCTCCTCAAGACGATGACACCAGCGTTGCCAACCGTACGAGGTTTCTCGCACAGTTACGAGAATTCTGGTCTTCCGTACGAGGTACGAGGACGATATTTTCCTCGTACAGCTATGTACGAGATTTTGATTTATGAAACTTTAAATAATAATTTTCATTGCAGGGAACATATAAGTCAACATGTTCAATAGACCCTGATATCGCCTCACTCGAATTCAATCAATTTCATTATAAATTTGAAATTTACCAAAAATTAACCATATTTGTTTGATAAATTGCCTTCATTAGATTGCTACAGAGCTAGAATACGTTATAGGTATGGAGGGTACCTCAACCTTTCACAGTTATGGTTTGTCATAGTCTGTGGCACAAATGACAAAGTAAAAAATAAGACCTGACTGATATACTCAAAAGTTGACACCAAAACAACATTGCACCCTAATTAAGGGTCAGAGCTTTACCAGTTCGCTAATTACCCCGTGACACATACCAATAGAACACTACCTATGTATAAAATCGGGAACTAATTGGGGATAGCATTATTAGCGGGTTAGCTTTCATTGAGTACGTTTCACAAGAGCTTTTTCACAATGCCGGAGTCCACGTCCAGTCAGTCGCCGCAAGCAGTTTACAGTACTTCCGCCAGTGATCAGTGGAGACAAGAGAACGGGTCGAATATTGTTCAAAATGAAACGGTATACTTATAACTTTTTTTATATATAGATCGTTTTTTGTGATAGCTATTTTGTGTTATTATAAATGGTTCGCTTATAATAGTGAAAGTACGTGAACCGCACTGCATTGCATTTGCCACTATCTACATTTGATCTTATTTATGCATATACCTAATTTCATTGGCTACCTTGCCCTTCTATCCGCAAAACAGCAATGTTTAGATGTTCGAACAAGAACTGTATGGGTACTACCATCTAATCGACTTTCTATCCAGTAATCCTACTTACTAGTGCAACAATTTGCAACAATCGAACTTTCGGAGTCGCTATAGTTTGATATTGTGTCTATGTCGTATTTTCTCTATAATAGAAACGTTTTTCTTTATTTTCCTCGAAAAAATGCATAAAACGCAGATATTCATAAAACACTTTACTCATTATATTGTTTTTGTTTTCAGAATTTGGTGTGGAACTCTGTACCAAATCACAACGCCGTTCCAGTTGCTGCCAACCTCAGTAACTCAGGCTTTGTGCCCAATGGATTCCATGGAAATGGTCCAATTGAATACTGCGCAGCGCCAAACTACATAAACATGCCTAACAATCAAATGTATCAGAGACATGGTAACATCCAAAATGGCTACCCTGTTGTCAGCATCCCGAACCAAGCTTTACAAACAGTGCCAGTACTCTTCCGCGCGCCTCAAAGAGCCCCACCTCCTCCCAACACATGGGCTACTCCACAGAACATCAAATTAATTCAAACAGCTTGGAACAAAAGCAGCGGTGGAGTCAAGAAACAGAAGCGAGTCAGAACCGCCTTTACAAGTAACCAGATGATGGAACTAGAACAAGAATATGCTAGAACGAGATACTTGGACCGTTCTCGTCGTATCGAGCTGGCTGATATGCTTCGATTGAACGAGCGGACAATAAAGATTTGGTTCCAGAATCGTCGAATGAAAGAAAAGAAAGATAGGGCAGAAAATCTTGAAGGAGTTGAAGATGTGAGTACGACTGAAGAGAATACTCATCCGGAACTCGGGATACCAATGTACCACGACCAGTATCGAGCAAATAGCGAAGATTTTAATAGGATTGGAGTGTTCGTCGAGCAATATCCTGTTTCATCTACATCCGCGATGCCTCAACCTCAAGCGCCTTCTGGTGGTTATCCTACTTACACTGAACATGCAGACCAGTATCAGGGAATGCATCTACAAATGCAGCATTATCCATCACCTTACAGTGAAGTGAGTGAAGCTCAAGAGATGTCTCCCGAATCGACTCTTCAGTCTGAGAGCTCAGTTTCGGTAGACACTAGCGGTTCCAGCGATATTGTGCAAAGAAGTTGGGATTTATCATGGATAAAAAGTATTCAGGAAGATGAAGAATAATGGTTTTTTCTATTATTATTCACTTCTGTCATCTTTTTGGTATATTTAAGAATACTCTTTTTGTGTAAATTATTGCTCAGTCTTGTTGTAAATAGTTAATAAATTTAGAATAATAAAATTATAAGGTTATATTTTCATTTAAGTGTACTCGTAGGTCAATAAAGTTAATGATAATCTATATGTACTTTATTTTATGTTCTCAACACAGTTAAAAACTATGTAAGACCAAGTAGAATAACCAAGACAGTGATTTGAAACTGTAAAATAAAATACATTTCAAACTTAATTTTAAATCTTCAAAACTGTAAATTAATGATTATGCAAAGCTTCGATCGTGCAGGGTTGAATGAACATGGCATTCCAATTTACAAATCACTCAATTTTGTATCTCGGGCGGGTATCGAACCTGCTTCCCCTGGTGTCAAATACTATTGGATTTCATCAGACCTAAATAAGTGCTTTTAAAATCATTTAACTCTCGTTTCACGCACACGCGGCTGTCTAGCCATACTGAAGACGCGAAATATAGCGCTACAATTTTATATATATATATATATATATTTTTATGTTATTGTGACGGAACAAGCTCGAGGACACCTGATTTTAAGCGGACTAACCTCTGCCTATAACAGATGCATTTCATCACAAGTTATGAATTGCACTGCGCCCGTCACCTTGAGAAATAGTTGTTAAGTCTCATGTGCCTGTAATTTCACTGGCTCTCAAAGAATGCTGCCGGAACACACCGTTAGGTGCTTGGTGACAAATTTTCTACTTGAGGGTGGTCGCTAGCCAGGTGGGCATTCGCAAAAAGCCCTTCCACCATGCGGTGAAGCTCAAGCCCGCGGCGGGATTCGAACCATGGACCTGCTGCGTGGCAGTCCATAGCCAATGCCACTGAGCCATCACTGCTTGACAAATATATAAAAACGGTCATAGGGGACTACTGGATTTCAAATGACCAAAAGAAGCGCTTTTTTAAACATTTAACTTTCATAATGGTGTCGCTAAGCTTTTATATTGATATATGTTTAAAGAAAGATAGCATTCAAATTTAAGTAATTATGATTTAAAGCAAATTATCCTTCAGCTTAGGCCTTGTCCTTAGGTCTCTGTAGGTGGTAGGCCTCCCATGAGCCGTCTTAGTGATACTTCAACGCTGTATACCATCAGATATACAGCGTTGAAGTATGAAGGGTGCTGATTCAAGTGAAATCACTGCGTGAATAAGTACTCAGTGTGACAATCGCAGTGTAATGCCGCGCAGAACTCTCTCAGGGACACTGCCACATTTATGAGCAGTCGTGACGCTTCCCTTCAGGTATATGATATATTAGTTAGACTCGTCAATTCATAGGCTTAAAAAATAGACTATTAGCTCAAACCTGCAGTTCCTGCATGCATGGATCGTCAATAGGATAAACTTGTTACGTATAACAAAAATTGTTATCTATCATTATTTGTTGATAGTTGGTAACATGATTCTAGCGTCTAGTTGTCGCAACGAATTACCTAACGCAATCATATCGTTTATAAAATGGCAGTACAGAAGATTTATTCCTAATATTGTACAAACCGTAAACATTTTTTAATAAAATAAAATAAAAATCTAGTAAGAGACATAAAATAAAATTGGTGTGTTCTTAGTCAACTAGCGAGCGTGAAACAAGTGCGCGCGAGTTGGCACCTTCCAATTTTAACATTTTTTGTCGTCAACTCGTACGTGTATTGTACAGTCATATAAAAACGGATTGAAACCATTTAAGTACCGACTATCTAGAAAGAAAGAAATAAGAATATGTTTATTTGACTTATACACAATAAAACCTGTTACTAATAACAAATTTTTAAAAAAAATTACTGATTCCAAGTTTCTGCGAGTTCAATCGATTATGTGATTATGTTTTTGTATGAATAAAAACTATTCTATGTCCTTCCCCGGGTATTAACTATGTCCATACCAAATTTTATCCAAATCGGTCCAGTAGTTTTTAAGTTTATTCGTTGCATACAAAAATACAAATCTTTCCTCTTTATAATATTAGTATAGAAGTATAGATGAAGTATTGTAATCACGTAGACCATATAGATGAAGTATTGTAATCACGTAGACCATATAGATGAAGCATTGTAATCACGTAGACCATAGAGAAATATATTTGCTTTTTCTTTTCTGTTAGTAGTTAGTTTAGTATAAATGTGTTGGTCATTAGAGAATCTAGGGAAATAGGCATTGACGATCAGGAGCCTACAATGTAGTAACATATTTGAAAATTATAATTATAAAATGCATACCTATATATGATTCATAATTGAATCATATATAGGTATGCATTTTAAGATATTTAACAAGATGACTTAAAACCATTCAGCAGCCATAATGTCCATCTTTGATCAAAGGCCTATCCTAATTTCCTTTCGGTGCCTCTTACGACTTGGACATAAAGATATAGGGAGAGCAAAGAGTTACAGTAAAGGGTTACAGAACCGATGAGCCATTGGCATTGCAATCAATGCATTTCAAACTCTCCGATATATTTTACTAGCTGACCCGGCAAACGTTGTTTTGCCATATAAATAATTTAAAAAATAAGGGTTGATCGTAGAAGAGTGAAAATTGAGGATTGTATGTATTTTTGTATGTTGTATCATAAAAAAATAGAAATTAAAAATTTTGTCTAAAAAATAAAAAATAAAATTTAGGGGTGGACTACCCCTAACATTTAGGGGGATGAAAAATAGATGTTGGCCGATCCTCATAGATACCGGATAAGCACAAAAAATTTCATCAAAATCGGTCAAGCCGTTTCGGAGGAGTATGGCAACGAAAACTGTGACACGAGAATTTTATATATTAGATGTTCAAAACCATTGAAATTGATTTTTTCGTTGGTGAATGGCGAATCACCTGAAAAATGAATGCAGTTAGCAAAGAGTCATTCACTTGCACATATTGTATCAGCCGGATTGTCCACTGCTGAACACATTCGTCATGCTTTGACATAATCCCCACGCTTGGCAGACGTCTTGGGGACGCAGTGTGAAATACGAGTTGTTTTTGGTAGTTACCCACTGTGTACAAGTATACACCAGCACTGTTTTTAAATTTCATATGATTGACGCAACAAGCACGAGGCCTAACTGATGTTAAGCGGTAACTTCCGCCTATGACAGATGCATTTCGTCACATGACGATCTGCACCACGCCAGTCACACTGAGCATATATGCAAGTCGAGTCATATAATGTGCCTGTAATTATACGGGCTCTCAAGGACTGCTGTTAATACTGTCAGGTACTTACAGCAATTGTACTATTAGGTGCTTGGTGCCAGATTTTTTCCTTTAATGCAATGAAGGACCTAGGTACATTTATAGGTACTAGGTACTTTTGAAGCGTTCGTAGCGAAGTTTACTTAGCTGTTCTTAACCGATCAGCAAAGTTAAGCAATGTTGCCCGCGGCCATGTGTTGGATGGGTGACCGCTAGTGACATTACTACTGAGCGCTTCCGTGCTTCGGAGGGCACGTTAAGCCGTCGGTCCCGGTTGTTGTCTAAGGATGGCAGTCGTTATAGCATGGTGGTAGGGCATTTTGAGAATGCCCGCCTGGCTAGCTACCACCCTCAAGTAGAAAATCTGTCGCGAGGCACCTAACGGTGTGTTCCGGCAGCTATATTTGAGACCCAGTACTTCTAGGTTAGCCTGAACAACATCCTCGACCACATCATCACGTGAGATAGTGGTCAAAGGCAAAACCTATCAGGAATAAAAATAAACTATATATAGCACGTTCAGTTCTGAAATGTATATAGCACATATTGAGGAGCAGGTACAGGTGTATAGGTACACCTTCCTTAGTCAAACTCTCAACAAGAATAAAGTTTCATGCCAATCGTCGATCAAACCACTTATATCGATAAGTACTGTCAAATTTTATCCTATCAACGAACGATGATTCCACTGATGGACATATAAGTTTAAATTTGATATAATAGGCATATAAGTTACAGGCACATGAGACTTAACAACTATGTCTCAAGGTGACGGGCATAGTGCAATTCCTCATTTGTGATGAAATGCATCTGTTCTAGGAAGAGGTTAGTCCGCTTAACATCAGGTGGGCCGCGAGCTTGTTTCGTCACAATAACAAAAAAAAAGATTTGATATATTAGACAGATATGTCTTAGCACCCAAATGTTGCCAGATATTTTAAGGCCTAATTTTCTATCATAAAAAAAAAGTACGGTAAAAAAATTACTTCTAGACCATGCATTATTATCATCATACACACAGAATTATTATAGTCAAACTTGTTTTTTTATATAGGTATTTATCTCACCTGATGGTAAGTGATGATGTGGTCGAACATGTTCTTCAGACTAACCTAGAATTACTGGCTCTCAAGGACTGCTGTTGAAACACACCGTTAAGTGCTAGGCGACAGATTTTCTACCTGAGAGTGGTCGCTAGCCAGAAGGGCATTCGATCAAAAGCCCTACCACAATGCTGTAACAACTGCCATCCTGAGACAACAACCGGGACCGACAGCTTTTAATGTGCCCTTTAAAGCACGGAAGCGCTCAGTAATAATGTCACTAGCGGTCACCCATCCAACTCATGACCGCAGCGGACGTTGCTTAACTGATCGGTAAAGAACGGCTAAGCAAACTTCGCGACGAGCGCTTCAAAACTTTTATGTCTTTAGATAATTAGAAGCGGATAGCGGAGGAAGAATGCGCGACTAATTAATTCAAATTCGAGGGTAACACATTGAAATGATAATTAAAATCGAATACAATATTGCCAAAGACAATTAGTTAATTGTGAACGATTTGGTAATATTGTAATTAAATAATGTCTCTATAACTATATATCAGTCGCGACTAGTTACTATTGTTTGATACCTAATTTGGCGTCAAAGAACGCAGTGCCACGGAACATGAGGCAAATACAATATTGGCCTGGACATAGTGAAGCTACCAAGTTTGGAATTTATAAAGCAAATTTAGTGAAAGCATCAACTGTGAGTAATGACATATTTTATAAGCCTGTTACGATAGTTTAGGTATGTGTTAGGTTTAGTTTACTAAAGGCATTTCTCGTGTTTCAAAACAAACTTGTTACTGAGTTTCAAAAATTTTTACCAAATATAACATATCATGAATCATATACATCCGATTTATGCTTGGATAGAATGTAGCTAATGTCGCACTTCCTCGAAGAACTACTTCGTAAATTGAGTCAGATATCACCCTTGAACTACTTTTTAATGTAAAAAAATAACTATTATTTGACCTGATAATACGTTATTATGCTGTCTAAGATGTTTCTCAGGCTAACTTATTGTTACTGGCTCTCAACATTATGTGATTTGTGCCAAAATTTATAAACATATACGCTAATTCTGCCTTGGTTTGTTCAGGATATGTAACAAGCAAACACACTCATGCTTCCTAGGAAGGATTTCTGCGTTCCAAGTTATAACTAGACTAGACTTAGATTTACTATTTGTACGAGCTGAGCGAATTGGTTAAAATAGAAAATTACCAAGCATTGTCATAAACCCAAAATATTAGTCGTATACTCGATCATCCTAAACTTCAGAGAGAATATATAATATAATAATAAATAATAATAATAAATGTTTATTAACACAAAAGAATTTTTAACTTATTACACTTTTCATTATCCATAGTTGACAAGATTTTTACAGATTGTAGGTACAAGTGAGCCCCAAACTAAGCGTGAGCCTGTATCTTGGGGCTCTGAGTTGCGATTTTACAAAACTTGAATTTTTATTTTTACTTAATCTTTTAATACTTAGGTGTAATAAATATGATACGTATGTGGGCGTAGCACACTCGTTAACAATACAAAAGTCCCTACAGATACATTTTCATGCGAATCATATGATTTAAATAGACCCAAGAATAAAAAGTAGGTAATCGAAAGAACAACTTGAACTTAGAATGCTTATATATTCGTTATCTCTTCGCAATAACTAACTTGTAGTCGCAGTTGCAGTTTGTAATTAAATATATTTATTGTAGAAATAGTTAAAGAATTGGTGCACTTTTTAGAGGAGTACCTACTATTAATTTGACTCCTAAATATTTGTAAGACTTCTTTGTCATCAAATAATCACAGTTTATCGAAAGTTATTAGAATTGAGCTTATAGCCGGAATCTTTATTGTAATGTCACACCTGATTTTCTTTTTCACATTTCAGATGCAGCCCAATCCAGGACAACACCGCCCTTTTAAGAAACCCAAGAGGTATAGAAGCGCATTTACAACAGAACAAATTAACTTTTTAGAAAAACAGTACAAAAAGTTTCCTTATATCAATAGTGATCATCGAAAAAAAGTTGCGGGCATTCTTAAATTGACGGAAAGAACAATCAAAATATGGTTTCAAAATCGACGTATGAAAGAAAAGAAAGAAACTTTTAGAGAATGTGATTACGAAAATAATTGTAATCATTCGCAAGAATTTGGCAAAGATCTATTAAGTAATGTGCCTGCTATGTTATCAACTAATGACCAACGTTTAAATTCCTTACCAATATTATCAATGACATTAGATGCCACATCTAAGACAAATATTGATACCAAGGACGCTATTAGCAAGACACAAAATCAGAAACCTACTGTTATGCCAGAAAATAACACAAATAGGAATGCCGAACCAAAACCGATGCATCTTAAAGCAAATTATTACAAAGAATCTGAGAGTATAGAATACTTATCTCCATATTTTCATAGGCAATCTACGAATACTGCAACTTCACCGTTAACAATCCATTTAAAAAAGACGACTTCAGCACCGCAGTGTAACAAATCCGCAGGGTTTTCGATTGATTTGTGTAAAAAATACAAACAAGAATGTATTTCTTCTAAATCAGTACTTTATGACGCTAATGTCTCTGATAAATTGAACACAAAGAAACCGGACCCGGAGAAACCAATTAAAGCAACAAAACGTGCTAATGTCCCAGATGGATTTTCTATGAAAATGCCAAGGTTACCTCATGCACAGCCTGAACAACCAAAACAAGAAAATATGAACAGTCAAGCATACTATCCAGTTATGCCAACAATTTATGCACCTCCTCTAATGTCTTCGGGTGGAGTGCTGTGGAAACCAGTCAATGTGTTGCCAGTAATGGCTCATACGTCACCCATAACTATTTCGGGCCATCAAGGAGCTACAGCTCCTGAACAAACAAAGAATTGCATGTGTAACTGCCATGGGAGCGTTCACAACGTACCTAGTATGAATTTTTCACCAAATTTACAGAATCCGTATGCCCAATATGTTATCACTGTGCCCTATCAACATACCAGTCCTAAATTATAAGACGTAAGAATTGTGTTGTATTGTTCGAAAATAAAATAAAAATGATGTTTTAAATTATAACAGTCCGTTATTTAATACTTTCACACAATAATTTTCATTTACATATTTTATTTGACATTTATCAATTATACGTTTTCTGAGACAGATATAGGATAGCTAGAAACTGTTTCAAGTTTTAATTAGTCAAGTGATTTGAAAACAAAGCTTATATTATGATTAGGAGTACCATTACAGCAAAAGATAAGATTAAGCATAAAAGTTAAGAAAATAGATTAGTTAGAAATACTCAAGAGCATAAAATAACATTTTTTTTATACATTCTAAAGAAGAAAACCATCTTATATTCATAAGCTAACATAAAAATAATTTAAGTAGATAACAACAAATAAATTCATTGGTTATATTAAAATATAATATTAAAAAAATGCCTGACATCTTTTCCCTTCATACATTACCTTGTCAAATTTAAAGCGACATAATTAGTTAAATAAATATAAAATAAATTAATTTACACAAACCGTACTGTATGAAAATATAGTTTTTTATTATATCTAGTACATATTCTTACCTATTTTTTACATGTAACGTTAGAATAAAATAATAAATTAGATTAATAATATATAAAACCATTTTGTATGTACATACCTACCATACTATAAATACCCAATTGTACTTATTGTATAACAAATCGATTTTAAATTATCAAATGTTTACCATACCAAACTTATTTAAGAAATAGTGTGGTTTGATGATTTTGTTCTTAGGAGTCGTAAATATTCATGACTTAAAAACAGTTCTGTGATCAAGTTCATCTTCATCACCAAGTTCTTTTTTGTAATCAATAAGGCTGGCATGCTCTAGTAAATTATAGATAAAAAAGTAGTTCAAACAATACATCTCTAAATTAAAACTAATTTCAGTGCAAAAACTTCATAGCGTTATCCTCATATTATGCTCAATAATTGTAGTATTGGTAAAAATAGTCTGGCATTGCATTATTAGTCGAATTTAAGTAATTGTTATACATTGTATTGCTATTTTGTTGATACTGATGGTAGAAGTTTTCATTGAAATAACCGCCGTCGTTTGGTGGATAGTATTGAGTAGGGTACACAGTATTATCAACGGAAAATTGCATTTCGCCCATTGCCGCATTATTAGACACCAGTGAAAATTCAAATTGTTCGTTGTTTTGGTGATTATTATAAAAATTTGGTACTTGATATTGAGACGACTCAAGGGAATAAAATGGCGCTAAATCTAGATTAAATTTGCCTTTTAATTGCTCTGAATCATACCTTTCTGTGAGAGGCAACGAAGGAGGTGACATCTCAGAAACCGAAGCTTCGTTTGAAGAGTCGCTGCTTGACTCTGAAGAATCCCTCTTCTCTTTCATTCTTCGGTTTTGGAACCAAATCTTGACGCTTTTATCTGCAATGTTCAATGCCTTAGAAATATCTCGACGACGCTCCGATGTGATGTATTTATTTTGAGTATATATTGTTTCTAAGGCTTTTAGCTGCTCCGTCGTGTAAGCTGTACGTGCCCTTTTAGGTTTCTTCTTTATGGATCTTTTGATGTCTGAAATTAAACAACGAAGATATTATTATCAAAAATCGTAAGCCATAAAATTGCTACCAAGTAATTAAACTCTAAATTGGCTAGTACTTTTTATTTCAAATATTGCAAATACCCAGTAATCTTGCGCACGAAAATATAAAAAAACGGAATGGACTTCCAATACAACACTGAAAAGTACGAAATAACTTATTGAAGTCGGTACCATGCCGATTCAAAACACTGACCTCATCATAGTCTAACTTATATAAATTGTTTAATATATTTTTTTTTATGTCATTGTGACGAAATAAGCACGAGTCCCACCAGATCTTAAGCGGACTAACCTCTACCTACAACAAAAGCATTTCGGCTGAACGAATTTCACTGCGCCCGTCACACTGATACATACAGTTGTTTTAAGTCTCATGTGCCTGTGCATGTAATTTTTTTCGCTCTCATAGACTGCTACCGGAACACACTGTTAGGTTTTTGGTGACAGATTTTCAACTTAAGGGTGGTAGCTAGCCAGGCAAGCATTCTCAAAATGCCTTCCACCATCCGGTGAAGCTCAAGCCGGCTGTGGGGATCGAACGATGGACCGGTGGCACGGCAGTCCAAAGAGCTATTACCACTCGGCCATCATTGCTTCAAAAACTTCATAATTTTCAGTGTTGGAAGTGAGTTCATATTTATTAAATAATTTATAAACTCGTTTTAGTGATGCATACTGCTTACAAGATCATCTGTCACTCGCCTAAAATACTGTTCACCATCTTGTCGATGTACCCAATTACCAATTAATCATCAAGGTAAGCAAATGCTCTTTTCAGTTAATTGATTGTTGCTTAAAAACTACTTGACCGATATAAATTAAAAATGGGATTTACTTGGAGAAATACATACCAACAAAAAAAAAACATCAAAATCAGTTCATCTACACAAAAAAAAACACTCAGAATTAAAAATCTCTCTTTATTTTGATAATGGTTAAAAATTAGCTTTACTCATGGCATGAAGGACTATAAAAAGGTGGTTAGTATGTAGGAAAAAGCAATTTATTACCTACAGGTTATTCTTAATGGAATTAATTATTTAGTTGTTATGTTGTCTTAATTTTTGATATTTTATTAATAAATTTGACCAACCTGTTGGCTTATCGCGTTTTGATCCAGGCCACGCACCGCTAAATGGTCTATTATCCCATCGATTTATCTGGAAAGTACACCAAAAATACTTTTGTCAGCAAAACCAACTCAACAAATCGGCTTTATACGATATAAATAAATGACTATGAATAAAAGGCTAATAATTATAACAAGTATTTTATTATAACAAATATTTTAGCTTTATTATGTCACCACACATATATATTTAGTCACTTGCAAAATAATAGGTAAATAGCGGTTAGCGCACTGTTCCAACATCGATTTGTATTTCCTTTAAAAAATCACACATCGTGAAATACAGTTTAAAATCTTACCTCATCCATGCCTCGAAGATCTGTTACCTCAGAAACTATAACATTTGCCACCATTTTAATGTGTTTCACCAGTTATTTTTAGAGAAAAACGATATTAAAATAAAACTTTTGTAATGTGACTCAACTCACGAAACGGACAGCGAGTTCTGCAACAGCGGATAGTTATCGAATAGATTCAGAAAGAAACTACCCTCAAATATAATTAACTTTGCCATGCATGCGCTAATTTTGCTGCACGTTTAGTGGGGCGCTGTTGTCTTCGATTATCCAATCAGCGACTGGCACATTGTAAATCAAATTGTATTATCTTTATTCGCCAGTTGCACAGATAAGTTGGTACCTACACTTGTGCCGCTAAAGTATTTTGTGCTTGTACTTCCATAGAGGATTACAAATACTGGTCAGTATTTTTACACTCTTTATATTTTGAAAATCCGGTTGAATTTTATAAGCTTATGTTGATATTATACATTACTCTGATATGTTTTATTATTTTTTATATTGCTGATAGGTAAGCCTTTCGACCACAATCTCACCAGATGGTAAGTGATGATGTGGTAGAAGGTGTAAACAGGATTAACCTAGAATTACTGGCTCTCAAGGATAGCTGCCGGAACATACCGTTAGGGGCTTGGTGACAGATTCTTTACTTGAGGGTGGTAGCTGGCCAGGCGGCATTCGCAAAATGTCCTTCCACCATGCGGTGAAGCTTAAGCCCGCAGCGTGATTTGAACCATGGACCTGCAGCGCGGCGGTCCATAGCCATTGCCACTGAGCCAACACTGCTTCAAAATGCGATACGCAAGAATATGGTCGCAGTCACAGCTAGTGGAAATCATAGACGACGCCGTGGACGCTTCCACTTGCTTATTGTTTTATATATTGTATACGGGCACGCTGAAATGATCGTTATTTTAACGATAGTTTATTTAATTTTCGTACTCGCTGATAGCGTGCTGCTAATCATAAGCTGTTAAGCCCTTATGAACCACTGTTTGTTAGGTATGATTTTTTATGAATATAAATATAATGTTTACAACTTATCTACTACCTATGCCTAATACATTTTTTAGGTTAAGCACATCCTTCAATTATTTGGTCTATCTTATTACCCGTTTATATTTTTTAGAGTTGAGACTAGGAGGAGTACAATGAAATAAGCTATTTAATTTACACTTTTTATTCGTATTAATAAAACATAAAAATCAATCGTAGTAATTAAATTCAATCTTTATAAGTAAAGGACTAAATAATATAATTAATTTATTATCTACTAAAAATAAATAAATAAGGGGGTTTTAACATAATTACATAAAATTATTTAGATATATATTACTATACATTAAAAATACAAGATTTACTTAGAATTTTTCACATTTTATGATATGAGTTATATGGTGGAAGTAATAAATAATTTACTTAGTCAGTAATATTGATTCAATATCAATAAGTTTTTGTACAGTTTCGTATGACTCATGATGTTGCCAACTGCTGGGATTTTCGTCACAGGAGTAATCACTTGTGCTCACAGGAGACACTGGTTCGTATATAGGACTGCTGTCACATGTTTTTGTCACCACAGGAGATACATTATTTGCAAAGTAATCATCAATAACATTCACTAAATCAGTCATTATTTTATCGTCAAGTGTAACATAGCCGTGTTCATCTGTTCTTTCGTTGATTTTAGATTCTACGGAATCCAGACGTTCAAATATCTCGTTTTTGTCAATCACCGTCATCTCATCTTGGTCATCCACTCTTTTGTTCTTCAAACGACGATTTTGAAACCAAACTTTGATTGATTTGTCGTTTACTTGTAACTGGTTCACGAGTACTTGTCTTTCATCCCGAGTGACATAAGGCTTCTTTGAAAACACGTCTTCTAAAACTTCTAATTGTTCGGTTGTGAATGTAGTTCTCTTGCGTTTTCGCTTTACTATGGCTCTTAGAGAACCATTTCCAGACGGAACCACTGAAATGAAAAAGGGTTTACTTAGTACGTTTTACGAAAACATATCAAGAGCTCGCAGCGGAGCTTCCGCTGTCGTTCTTAGCCGATCAACTAGGTGTAACAACCGCCAGTGGCATATAGTATTGAACGCTTCCATGCTTTGGAGGGCACTTAAAGCCGTAGGTCCCAGTTGTTATCTGAAGATGGCTGGCGTGATAGCAAGGTAGGAGGACATCTTGCGAATCTGGCTACCTACTACCCTCAAGTAGAAAATCTTTCACCAATCACATAACGGTATGTTCCTGAAGCTGTCGTTAAGATCCAGTTACATTCTTGGTTATACCACTTCACCGGCTTCGACCCTCATCTGTTACCATTAGGTGAGATTGTGATCATATATTAACTTTATCAGCAATAGGTTATAAAGGAAAAAAAACATTTGTTTGTAATGCCAAATTATGAATAACGGATCGAGTTGTGACCAAGTTGGACAACTTCCTAAGAAAGCTCAAGTTAAAATATAATTACTTAAAGAGTAATAAATGTTTTTGATGAAAAATGTAATTTATTTTGGTGTGAATTATGATGGTAGGTTATATTAGTTATAATATCACTTTTTAGTATAGTTCTGGACAGCCACGCAAGGGGTTCATATTTTGATTTCTCTCTGTGAAGGACTTGAGCATCAACGCAAAGTGGTAGGAACCTTAGCAAATGCTCGTATGGATAGCTAGCGACCACATCGTAGAAATTTGTCGCCAAGAATTTAACGTTGTGTTTCGGCAGCTGTACTCGAGAGTCAATACCCTCTAGGCTAAACTTGTTTATCACCCTTGACCTCATCATCGGTTACCAATAGTGAGATGTTGGTCAAAGGACAATCTATCATCGGAAAATATAGCATTGCAATAAAAGAAACTTACGACTGATACGTGCACAATGTTTTTCTTTAATGGTGATGTTCTGTGTCTTTGAGGATTCAAACGGTGACTTCAACACTGAATTATGACGGCACTGTGATTGTGGTAACTGAAAAGAAGATAAGAAGTTAAATATCTGTACGCAGTTTGGTCAAAAATAGGTACTTATGCCCAATTAAATAAAGACAGTATTTGCCCATATTCATTTTGAAGCGCTCGTAGCGAAGTTTACTTAGCTGTTCTCAACCGATCAGCAAAGTTAAGCAACGACGCACGCGGTCATGAGTTGGATGGGTGACCGCTAGTGACATTACTACTGAGCGTTTCCGTGCTTGGGAGGGCACGTTAAGCTGTAGGTCCCGGTTGTTGTCTTAGGATGGCAGTCGTTATAGCATGGTGGTTGAGCATTTAGCGAATGCCCTCCGGGCTAGCTACCACCCTCAAGTAGAAAAATCTGTCGCCAAGCACCAACGGTGTGTTCCGACAGCTGTCCTTGAGAGCCAGTACTTCTAGGTTAGCCTGAACAACATCTTCGACCACATCATCACTTACCTATCGTCAGGTGAGATAGTGGTCAAAGGTTAACCTATCAGGCATAAAAAAACCTACTGTGTTCAGATGAAGCTTAAGCCCGCCCATTTAGATTTTGAAAATAATGTAAAAATAGCGCGATGGCTTGCATATACTCGTAACACTACTTTTTAGTTAAAATATTCACTATTCGGTGAAAAAGAGCTAGATATGCAAATACATAGGGTATATGAAAATGTTTATAATCTGGTCTGTAGTTACATGTAATTTAAAATATCACAAAAAGATTATTATATTTCAAAAACGTCCATCACTTAAATGTATGAAATAATTGTGAAAGTTGCTACCGTGCTGATTCAAAACACTCTGAGCTCGGGTCAAATATTAATCTGAGTATATCTCTAGTATATATTACGAAGATATTTCGTACCCCGTTAAAAAAAATAGCACTGATTTATGTAATAGATGACAAGATCGATTTTATCACTTGCATACAATACTGGTCACCATCACCAGAAGTTGCATAAAGATTATTATCAAGTATGTCGTATTGGCAAATGCTTTTTGAGTTAATTCAGTGTAAACACAACATAAATCCAGTTGAAAAATAAATTGGGACCAAGTTGAAGTTATTTTCTACCCGACAAAAAATTTATATGAAAATTGGATGATCCAGTGAAAAGATACGCCTGATAATCGTACAAAAAGAATAAAATTAAATGCGCGTCGACTGGATAACCTTTCCCAGTTTTGTGGAAGTCAGATTAAATATAACGTGGAAAGCTAACAAAACTTAAGATCTCACCTGGATTGAAGGGTTGAAAGAAGAGAAGTAGCTGGACGTGGTCATAGAATTCTGCGTAGCCTCAAACGTGGACTCTTCCCATGATAATGGTGACAATAATGAAGATGATTCAGCATTATCGCTGCCAGCGGAAGTCTGCATCTGTAAAAAAAACATTGTAAATAAATTATGCAATGTACCTTCAAGCCATGTAGAATTTGATGTAATTTAGGTGTGAATGTGATGAATGAATGTGATTGTTATGATAACACAAAAAATACGTTATGTTTATTACCTGACAATCTTGATATGGTCTTGTGAAATTGACATCTTGTTCTGAATCTGTTCGAATGCATGTAGTCGCAGAGGTCTGAAAGATAAACAAACACAAATTAGTATAAAATTCTGTATTTACGTAAATACCATAACAATATAACACTGAGGACTATAATATTTACTTTATATTGACAAACGCTCATATTCGATAAATGAGGATTTTGAGTTTCATTCGTCCAAAGATCTTCTTCCCAATAATGTAGATTGCCATGATTGGCAGCGCTGCCAATATTTTCGTAGGAGCACATGCTTATTCAAAGGACTGGGAACAAGTGATGTCTACTTACGAATATAATTTGGTATATATACACCTTTTGCAAAGGTAATAAGTAATTGACATACCCCATGATTGAATCCTTACCTATTTTGGCTGCTAATCCCTTAATTAGGGCTACTATATTGCCACCTGTTAACAAAAGAAAATGTTAATTACTTAAATTGACCTTTGAATTCTACCAGTACGTAAACAAGTCCAGGTAACGTGCCATTTGAGTAAACAACCCTTAAGGGCTATCTTAAGATAGAGATAACATATCTTTATGTAGAAGTGACAGTCAAAATAGATACCCGATGACAAAAATCAACCAAGTTCTAGTCAGAATTGCTTACTAAGTGGTGCCTACACGAAATAGTATATTTGTTCAAATTCAAATTAAAATTAAATTTATGTAACTGTAAACCGATCTTCACATTCCACCATGTTTGGCATGCAAAAGCTTAGGTGCAAGCCTTGCTTATAAACTAGATTATGTACTTACTTATATATACTACCAGCACTCATACAGGGTATATCCACATGAATTACATTATTAACTTGTTTTTAATACCTATTAAAATTAATGTCTGGATATCTTATCACCAATCGATAATAAAAACATTTACTAAATTAACAAAGTTGTATATACACCGTGTCCCAAAATTCAACGATAAGCCGGCATCGGTGCATGGACCTAATCATGACTCCTCGGAAAAAAAAAAATTATAACTGTTTTTTTTTATTAATTACAGAGACTTTTATAAATTTCATCGATATTCGATACCTATTATGCTATTTTCAACTACCATGACCACAATTTTTGACATATTTTTGATATTTTTTGTGCATTAGCAACCTAAGAAGGACGGCTATCTACCACAATCCTTTAAAATTACAGAAAGTCTGTAGTTATTTTACAAAAATCAGTAAAAAAAAAATGTTTCTTATAATTTTCATAGATTTTAACATTCTATGCACTTTCTATAGTCTGGGTTAAAAAAAAAAAATATGGACACTACCATGGCAAGTTTTATTAAAAGTTGGCGCAACTTTATAAAAGTCTCTGTAATTAAAAAAAAAAAGAGCTATAATTTTTTTTTTATTTTTTCCCGAGTAGTCATGAGTAGGTCCATGCACCGATGCCGGCTTATCGTTGAATTTTGGGACACGGTGTATATATATAAAAAAAGTTATTATTTAGTTCTGATCGGGATACGTAGCGTTAATCCAAAACGCAACTTGAGCGGTTTTAAAGATGTGATGAATTACTTTGGATTCATTCTCAGACAAAGATCATCATAGACGCTAAGCACTACCGTTTTTACCTTATATTGTATTATATTATTATTTAAGAAATCCGTATAAGTAAAAAAAAATGGCTGTTATTGATAGTAAGAAAAAAATACCATATCATGGCGTATTGATTTGAAAGCTTTACGATTTTATTTCAATTCAAGCACGAAAACAAACGGGCTGCACACTGATTTTGTACTATATATATATAAAAATATTTTTTCCATACTCTTCCTAGCTTAAGAAAATAAGAGCTGTTCTACATCATCCTGTTTCTATGGCATGAATCGCAAAATGTCATCTTATAAAAGCGTCCCCCCATTGAAATAGATTTAGTAAACTATTACTGCGTGTGGAGCTCTTATTTGGGCTCCATAATATCTCAAAGCCGTGATTACTCAAAAGATAGCGGGTATCTAGCAACGACAGCAATAATAAAAACAATATAAATAACAACTTTAATATTGTTATGTTTGCAATAATAACGCCTTTTTTATGTTATTGTTAAGGAACAATCGCGAGGCCCACCTGATATTAAGCGGTATCCTCTGCCTATAACAGATGCATTTCATCACAAGTGACGAACTGCACTGCGCCCATCACCTTGAGACATACCTGTTAAGTCTCATTTTGCCTGTTATTTCACTGGCTCTCAAGGACTGCTGCCGGAACACACCGTTAGGTGCTTGGCGACAGATTTTCTACATGAGGGTGGCCGCTAGCGAGACGGGCATTCACAAAATGCCCTTCCACCATGCGGTGAAGCTCAAGCTCTGGGCGGGATTCGAACCATGGACCTGCTGCGCGGCAGTCCATAGCCAATGCCACTGAGCCATCACTGCTTCATGCTATGCGGATTAGATTACAAAATTACAAATATACTATAGGAAAAATTTAGGACAGCTAAAGGGGTGGATGGACGCGGGTTCGAATCCCACACATGACTTAAATTTTTCCTATCGTATATTTGTAATTTTGTAATATAACTAACAACTTTCAAAAGAATTTGACATCAGGGAGGCCACCAATTATAAAACCAAAGCAAACATTTTTACGCTGTAATTTGTACTAAATAATTGAGTATATTAGATCTACGGAGACATTTTTTGGATGGGGTTGTGCCAAGCAATTTTCGTGTACCTAATTCACTAAAAACATGATAACTTAACATCAAGTCAGCGACCTGTTAGTTTTGTCAGTATCAAAGGAGCATGCTGAATTATTTTCAATAGCTACGGCTGATTTTAAAACTTTTCTGTTGCGTTAAGGCACTTCATAAGATCCGTACTTAGTATCGGTATAGGGTAAAAGCCGGATAGTTGCCTCAGACGGATACATGCCTCAGTTTTTAGTACACTATGTTAGAACTATAAGATATGTTAATGCTTTACCACAATAAGTAGTGACCCCATGCACGTCTTAGTGACGCATAAGCCACCGAAACAGGCCCACGAGTTTTGTCCGTGTGAGCAAAAATCTTCCGCGGCGAAACTTTGACGAGCGTTATAATTATATTGGTAAGTAATTTCTATGGAATATTTTTATTACTGATCGTAATTTCAGTCAACTTTTTATTTCTTTACATGCATTAGAGTTTAAATTACACTATTTAATATGTTTAATTGTTAAATAATAATTATTTATTTTGTAAATAAAAAGGGCAAGTAACCGCATCAAAAAGTATAGTTGCCCTACTTACTTTCGCGGATAGTTGCCCCTGGTGTGACTAAAAATTTATTAACATGCAAAGTTGGATTTTATTTGTTTGTTAAAATCAGATGGGATTCAATGTGAGATATATCGGATGTGGTTGCATGAAACATGTACAAAATTTAAAAACTATTGCATGAGATGTGGAAAGATAGAAACATTAGCTCGTGAAAAAAAAAAGTAAATACCAAAGTTAAATACTAAATTGTTGTATTCTTAAGATGAAAGGTAATAATAATAATAATAATAATAATAATAATAATAATAATAATAATAATTTATTTCCAAAGACATTGTTTCATAATAATTAATCTATATCAATAGGCTTCCCACTAGGATTCCCTGTTTTGGGAAGTCTATTTACTTCCTAATATACAAATTTATATAATTGATATTGCATCTATACAAGACGAAAATTAAAATAAGATCATTATAAATCATTGAAAACTATTAATTACATTCATTTTACATTACAAATTACAATTTTATAATAATTATTAAATATTTTAGTAATTTAAATTTCACAATAATAATAATATAAAAAATAATGGAATTATGTTCTATACAAGACAAAAATTTATATAAAATCATATTAAATCATTCAAAACTATTAATTACATACAATTTACTTTATAAATTTCAATTTTATAATAATAAATAATTATAATAATATATAAAATTAAATGGAGTTATTTTTATTAAAGTTAATATTGTTGCATTATATGTGTGTGATGTGTTGTGAGAGCGTGTGTATGTGTGTGGTGTCGGGAGGGGGTGTTCGAGGCATGTTTGTAAGCGTTTGTGTTTTTAGCATTTATATAATACGTCGCATTAATTTTTCCGTTTCTGAGTAGTTAAAGTTTCGTAACCAATTGCTCAGTTTCAATCTACATACATATCTACTGGAATTGAGTATGTCCAGCTTTTTATTGATCTGACTATATAAGTGAGGTCCCAAGTATAAATAAAACCGCTGTGCAAACGCTGTGCGCTTCAGTTTTGTGTGCCACCCTGGTCTACGCGATCCTAAACCTCTAATAGATTGGTTTGATGTTTTGTGGAATTTTATAATAATTGCTACAATGAATAATTGTCTCACTCGCAGAAACTGGCTATCAGTATAAAGGGCATCAGTTGAAAAACGGAAAGGCTTTTTGTATGCCACCTTCAGAATAGCTCTTTGAGCGCGTTCTATTTTGAGGAAATATGTTTTAAGTGCAGCGCCCCATGCTGTTATTCCATAATTCAATATACTCTGGCATAAGGCAGTATAGACTAGCTTGAGAATCTCTTCATTTGCTACGTTTCGAAGTCTTTTAAATATGTGCATTAATTTTCTTACTCTGGCACTTAGGTGTTCAATGTGAGAAACCCAAGAAAGACTCTCATCAATCAGAATGCCAAGATACTTTAAATCATGCACATTTTCCAAAGTAGGACATAAACAGCAATGATCATTATGACAAGTATGTAATTTCAGGGATATGGGTGTACTAGGTGCGGAGTTGTGTGAGATCCTAAAACAAATTACTTTTGACTTTTTGGTGTTAAGAGTCAAGAGATTGTGCTGAAGCCAATTTGACACCGCTTTCAGACCTTTTTGAGTAGTATTTCGGGTTTTTTCCCACGTCTTTTCGTAAAATATTAAGGCAGTGTCATCTGCGTATGCAAAAAGTTTTGTACATTGCAGGTTTAGAGTACAGAGATCATTGATGTAAGCCAAAAAGAGTGTAGGGCCAAGAACGCTTCCTTGAGGAATGCCGTATTTAACCCTTTTAAGGTCACTAAAATGGTCTGCTACTTTAATCCTCTGCTCACGGTTTGTTAGGTATGATCGGAACCAGTCAAGAGCAACACCTCGAATTCCTATACATTCTAGCTTTTTTAGTAAAATAGGTCTGGACACGGTGTCAAATGCCTTCGCAAGATCGAGAAAGATGCCGATACACCTGTAGCCATCGTCCATTTTTTGAGCTACGAAGTCTGTTAAATTAGTGACAGCATCCTCTGTTGATTTCCCGTTGCGAAAACCATACTGATTGTCTGCTAAAAGCTTTTCGGTCTCGAGGTAATTTAGTAGTCTCTTATTAACAACTCTTTCTAGTATTTTAGATAACGTACTCAATAGTGATATGGGTCGGTAATTTTCTGCAGTTTTAGTGTCATTTCCTTTATGTATTGGACAAACGTTTGCGACTTTCAAACAATCTGGTACAACACCAGAACTTAAGCTTAGGTTGCACAGATATGCAATAGGAAAAGCTAGTTCTGATTTTGCTATTTTCAAGACGTCATTAGAAATATTGTCAGGGCCGGGAGCGGACCGTGATTTTAAATTACTTATTATACCCATTATTTCTGTTTCATTTGTAGGTGTCATAAAAAATGAAGAGGGTGACTTTTTTGACGTTACGTTAACCAGTCCTACTAATTCATTTTCAGTTAGGTTTAATTCATTTAATATAGAGGTAGCGTAAGTCTCACCAATTCCAGCAAAATATTCATTAACTTTATTAAGTGATTTAGTTGTGTCCGATTCAATATTCAATAATTCATTGTTTGTAGAGTGCTGCTTCTTTAAATCACATACTGTTTTTACTGCATCCCATGTCAGTTTACTGCTTCCTTTGGCATCTGTTATTAGTTTGCGGTCATAATTATCTTTGACATTTTGGAGCACGTTGTTACAGTAGTTTCTGTACTTTTTGTAGCTTTTTTGCGTTTTATCGCATTTAGGATTTTTCCTGGCCTCAATGTGCATTTTATCCCGCTTAATGATGCATTTTACAAGTCCCGGTGTAATCCAAGGCTTAATTGGAGTTAGGCGACTGCGTTTTTTCTTGTGTTCTTGTGTATGGTTGGTAATAGTTTTACTAAGGGTGTCTATAATTTTATTAGCAACTAAATTTACATCATCAAGCTCGGTTAAAAAGCTCCAGTCCAGGTCCGCCAGTGCCGGTATTAGGCTATTAAAATTTATTTTGCGATGAGTTGCATTCGTCTCTGAGGCTAACACTTGTTGTTTTATGTCTGACTGAAAACAAGCAATAACAGTGTCATGATCTGTTACTCCAGACGGAGAAATAACCACCTTAGCCTGATGTTTGCTCCTAATCATACAATGATCCAAACAACTAGCACCTCTAGTTGGTGCAGTGAAACTAGGAACAAAACCATGATGAGCAATAAGGTTTAGGTATTTATCCCTCTTACTATCCAATCCACCACTTTCAGATATATTTATATTTATGTCACCCGCTATGACAATATTATAACTTTTACAGGTATTGATTACGTTATCCAAAGAGTTGAAAAAATTGTCAAAATTTTCCTTCTTTTTAAAAACTGGTGGTCTATAGATAGCAATTATAGTATAATTGTAACTTTCTATTTCAGCAATCAAGCAATTTGCGTCCTTGAAAGATGGTTCAGTAAAACTACATTTGAGGTCGTTTTTGGCGAATATTACGATACCATCATTTTGGTTATAATTTTTTTTAGAAAAGATACATGTGTAGCCTTCTAGAATAGTTCCACAGTAACTCGAGTCAGTCCAGCACTCGGAAAGAATAATTAAATCTGGCAAGAATCTTAACCTGTGCAAGAATAGTATGAAGTAATATTTTATAATAACTTTCCTAACCTTAAGTTTGAATAATATTTTTATATAATTTATATTATTAAAACTGAAAACTATTTAATAATGTTAATTAATGTTTCGAATAGTATTTATAAAAAGATTAATTTGAAAATACTGTTAAATAAATAATAAATGTCACTTTACTTGCAATAAATTTCTTTTTTTTCTAAATAATAATCATATCGAGGTTACTATCCCCGCATGAGGTAAGTATCCTCCGAAACATTTTCGACGCTAGGCTGCTATCCGCTATAGTAGGCAACTATCCCTTTTCTGATAGGTGAAATAAAACAGTATTTATTCAAAAACGTTATTAATTATGTATACGAAAATAGGCTATTATAAAAGATAAAAGACCTATGTTTTAAGATAGATAGTGATAGATTATCTTAAGGAAGTTCATATTTAATAAAAATTAAACTTTTTCGAAAAGTGAGGCAACTATCCGGCTTTTACCCTACACCACAATAATTTTATTATTACAGAAATCCATAATGTTTCAGAAATCATTTATTGAAGTTTTAATTATGTTGATTATTTGTGCATTTTGCACTATGTCACATGTTATGAATGCATAAATAATCGAATAATACACAGATAAAATATTTCACAAATGTACAGCTAATATTGTTCACATAATAATGTACTACGGCTTATATTGTACCGTCAATTATGTACATGCTATAGCCTATTTGATTCAAAATACTCTTC
This sequence comes from Plagodis pulveraria, assembly GCA_963890685.1. Lineage (NCBI taxonomy): Eukaryota > Metazoa > Arthropoda > Insecta > Lepidoptera > Geometridae > Plagodis > Plagodis pulveraria. The sequence continues at coordinate 12,010,594 of OY982956.1, forward strand.
CAACTGTTACTCAATACACGTCTGTGTAAATAAATAATAAATAAATAAACATACTTACACTACATATTTCGACTAAGTTAATTCCTTATACATACCTACTTACATTATAATATATAATTACAAATAAGATATAGAAAAGGTTAAAACAAGATAAAGTTTTGATTTTGGTTTTATGGCCGGCTCTTTTGTGATGCTGACCCTCCTTAGCAGTTCCTACTTGGAAGTAGGTACACACTACCTTTCGTTGGTCATAAGAACGTCAAGACCGTGGAGAATCCTCTTCTGCAGCAATTCAATACCAAACTAAGTGGTGGCAAAATATGCTGAATGAGCAACATGCCGCTACTCACATAAACATTAATTGCTTTTTACCATTATCTCATGATATGCGACATTCATCAATACACAATATAATATATATTGTGTATATGGTTGACGGGCGCACCGCAATTCGTGACTTGTGACGAAATGCATCTGTTATAGGCAGAGGTTAGTCCGCTTAACATCAGGCGGGCCTCGGGTTTGTTCCGTCACAATAGCATAAAAAAATACAATATCAGAACCATAGAACCATATTAATTGTAATTAATTTCCACGTGGACTACCAGGTTAAAATTGTAGTAATATTGGGAGGAGAGGTCTTCCCCTATATTTACCTTTGCAAACTGTAAGTGGGCAGCAGCAGCGAAGCGTGTGCAGTGGTAAGATGGCCCCAAGAATGCCTCATGGGCAGGCTTTTCATACACATAGTATTTTCATTTTCACATTTTAATATTAACACATAATGATATGTGTTAAAATTATAAGTGAATCTCTTTAACGAAAAACAGGCTAACCAAACGGAAGCATAGAAATTTGGGTCAAGGACATGCGTGCAAAATTTCATCGACTTTAAACTCTTGGTTATTGAAATATGACGTAGCTTTGTATGGCAAGTGTTATGAGAACATTTATCTCTCAGGGCAGATGGGCGCTGTGCAGTTCATCATTGTGACGAAACGCATCTGTTATAGGTTAACTCTTAACGCTTAACTCGTGTGCACTATGTGAATCTCGAGCTTGTAGACACATTCACACATTAACATAATCGCATAAAAAATAGAAATCATGTCTCTGGGTCCGCCCAGGAGCAAATAGAACTGGTTTGTGTATTCTGTATTAGCCGAATTGTCCACTACCGAACATAACCACCCCTATTAATAGAGGATTTGACATAATCCCCACGCTTGGCAGCTGTCTTGGGGATTGCAGTTTAAGATATCAGTTCCTCAGAAGGTGCTGCTGCCCACCTTTCGGTATTTACCTTTAGTCGCCTCTTAGCAATATGGGGGTGACATTCTATCCCGGCACCACACGGGCATCGTAGATAATAATAACAATAATAGGGTTCGAATACTATTCGTGGATATACTTTTTTTTTCATAGTAATTTTGAACCGACTTTTAAGAAAGGAGGACGTTCTCAGTTCGACTGTTTATTTATTTGGTGTGTTAATTCACTACTCTTTACAGGGTATACCTTTTTATTTTTTTTCTTTCCGGTAAATAGAACGCGGGTCCTAGCCGGTTCCTAATAAGTTAATATGGATAAAACTCGCGATAGTTTTCAAAGTGAAGTATGCCGATTTTGATGTTTTTTTTTAATATATTTGATGAGCTGGTGCTTGTCACGAGGCCACCCGTTTAAATTTGATTGAGATATGACGAGTTGTGTTTGAGTTATCCCTAACAATGCATATTTTATGTTTGAAGTCGATTGTTTTATGTATTTTTTTTACTATGCAAGTTTTATACAGTATTTCATTTCTAATCGAACGTAGTCAAGACATTGTACGAAGTCAACATTTAGCCACTGTATGCATATTGCTTATACAATAAACAACAAATAAAATGTATACAATAAATAATATAACAACCTATTATAAGTTCACATTTATAGTCTTAATGGATAAAATTAATTAATTTTGAATCTCAGATAGGAAATTATGATGCTGAAAACTAGACTCTGTAAAGAAACAATTTACCTCTTTTTCTTTATATCTTATGCTTGGGAAAATAATCTTTCGCTATACACAGAGGTTATTTATATTATAGGTATAAATATTATAAGCAAAAGAAAAGGTACCCTCTAAAACTGAAAAACCGAACATAATGAAGTCAGTACTATCTTGATTCTAATCACTCTAAGCTCCCATTTTCATTGTCCAACTTGCACAAGTTATTTTATAGGTTTCGGTGTTAAAAATCAGTATCGTTATTTATTCTTAAATAATATAGTTTTTCGCTATGTTTAGTGATGCATACTGCTTACAAGATTATTCACTCACCTAAAATATTGTTTACTATTTTAGAAATTCTATTGTGATAATTATCTACGATGCGCATGGATTAAGTTGAATTTTAAATCCATTGTTTGTTTTGGGTCCACACTTCTCAATAATAGCTACTTATTTGTGCTGCTGCAAAGTTGTTATTTGGTGCGAATACTTGTATCGAAAGGTAAGGAAGCGAAGGATTCTCAGATTGAACCGTGAACGAAGCGAGTGAGTGTTATTTCAAGTTTGTTACTCATTCCTCCACTAGAGACCCGTGTCATACGTGTACGTGTACGTATGAATCCGTTTTGGTCTTTGGGTAAGAAACTCTGAAAACTAATCAAAAATAGACTTTGATGCTTGAACTAGAATAATCTCGTGTTTTCCACAGTTTCAGAACCAGTCGCACTTCGTATTAAAAGGTCAAAAAAGGCCATTAATTTTCTTATTCTTTGATTGATTCAACCTAATAATAAGAAATATGTAGTGTAAAGAGAATTTGCTAAAATATAAAAAAAACAATCACGCCCTTAAAACCTTGCAGAGGTAGGACAGAGGTGTATAAACTCACGTAAGAGAGCTAAGTAACGGGTTAATATGAAATTAAAATTTACGATTACCAATACATAATTCGTAAGTGGACTAAGAACTGGGTTGAAACTTATTTTGCCAGAAAAAATAATAGAAACTTAATAAAAGCAACCTCCAGTTTTCAAAGCAACGCTTTTGCCATTTGACAAACGAGGCAGTAATAAATATATTTTATTAAATAATTCTAGATATATCAAGGAATACCTTGAATAATCCGAATTATTTGACGAATAAAAAAGATTGCGTGATGTGACATTATAAGAGACAGACATAAAAGGTTTTTTTATTGCATATAAGAAAAATACGATATGTATTACTAATTATTTTATATGTATATTAATATTTTTTAGGGAGACTAGTTTCGACTTATAGGCAGTTCTTCGTGTTTGGTGCACAATGCACTTATAATATTATGTAAAAATTTACATGAAATTGCAGACACTTTTATTAAGTATATGACAAATGTAAGTAGATTATACCGAATATAATGAAACATCTCGAATAGATTCAGATATTTAATGAGTAATTCAATAATAAAAAGACAAATTTCGTAGAACTAAACTTTTTTAAAAAGAGCTTATCTTTGTAGCACGAATACAATAAAATTAATAGATTACTTAACACTTACAATTAGAGTTTAGATCTACATGATAATACATGAAATCGTTCAAAACGAATCAATAAACGAGCTTACAATAATCCACACGTGAAAATGTGCTGAAGTTTTTGAAGATTTATTCAGTGAGTTGCATAAAAATAATACGAACAAATCATTCATAGTTATAAAGATATGTATGAAGACGAAAATTTGTTAGATGAAGTAGATTGTGACTGAGTTGTGGTATCGGCTGAAGTCAAATAAGAGAAATAAGGATCTTGAGGAAGTGTCAGACTAGACGCTCTCGTATGCAGACTGCTGTCATCATAAGTTGGAGCCATAGATGTACTAAACCCGTAAGCATCAGATGTCGGTGGATGAATCACAATTCCAGATGCTAGAGGATTGTAATACGGCGAAGCAGTGGAATATCTCACCAAATCATCATTTAGCTTTAAACTTACACCATTGGGCACATAGCTATCTGATGTCAACGTAGGCATAGCAGAATTCTGTGACAATGATTCATCGTTGCCGTAGCGATAAACCTCAGACATCGGTGAGTAAGCGGCCCTACTGGAGCCACCGGTATAGTAAGAGGCGTATGACAAATTTGGCGTGTAGGACGGTAGCTCCATATTACTTTGCGGGCCTTTTATCACAGATTTCATTGATGAGTATTCAGGTGGTCTTGAAATAGTATCATTTGGAGTCAAATATATCTTATGATGAGAAGCATGGCTATCTGTCAGCACTCGTCGGTGTCGATCGTGGCCGCCGCAGCTTCTTCCGTGACTCATTTTGTGATCTTGACTAGGTGAGAGTTCTTTGGAGCTAGATGGACTGTCGTCCACTGAAGATGATGGCTTATTATGTTTGTTGTCTTTCTTATACTTCATTCTTCGATTTTGAAACCAAATTTTAATTTGTCGTTCAGATAGTTGTAGGTAATTAGCGAGCTCAATGCGTCTTGGTCGGCATAAGTAGCGGTTTTGATGGAACTCATTTTCCAATTCCACAAGCTGAGAGCTGGTGTATGCTGTCCGCGCTCGTTTTGTAAATCCTTTTTGATATGATGAAGATTCAGAAGACATATCTGAAATATAATGTTATGAACAGATTAAATTACAATCATAATACAATTAAGTCATTGGTAAAAACAAAAATAAAAACATGCATCTAAATGAAAAAACAACTTTCTAAAATAATACCTTACCGTTTTTAGTTATTTCCGGTACTACGGCTTGGACATTGAGTGTACTTGTAACAGGTTTGTTAGTCCATGAAGGATTCTGTAAAACCAAAAATATTGCAATGCTAAAAACTCCGAACTTTAAGATATCTGACGTCCAATGTTAACAATAGTTCGTGATATAATAAAAGTTATTTATTTCTAATTGGTACTCATAGCCGATAACTAAATTAAATTGTCATTTACGAATCCGGTTATACTGACTGTGGTAAATTACTTATATTTTTTATACTTTTGATTCTTATTCCGAATAGATAAGAACTATATTTGCAAGTGAACTCACCTGACTAGGAAAACTTGATTCGTGCACGTTGTTCAATTCCCTGACGGGATCTTTTACGTCGTCCATGTCCAAACAACTTCTTTCATTGTATCTAACAAGATCGTTAGTGCCATAGCTTCGATTGTAAATAGCTGGACTTGCAATGTCTGACGTCACGGTAAAAATGTTGTCATGTTTAGACATGCAGTCCTCAGTAATCACCTCTTCGTTTCCAGACCCATAAGTATGTGGACTGTTGCTTACGTTTTCATAATTTGAAATTGGATAATCATATCGTGGTTCCAGATCTTCTGTAGTTGCAGGAACATAGGACTGATTCAAACCAAGAATATCCTGAATACTGAAACCACCAGTTGAGTCTCTTGAATTGTAATCATGTGCAAACGTGTGAGGTATCGACGATAAAACTTCCACTTTACAATTATGAAACGACTGCTCTTCGTTAACATAGCTGATATCCTCTGTCAATATATCTTCAACTCCATGTGAAGATGTAACATTTATTTTATAATCTGTCTTAGGGATAGTCATTCCATTGTCATCAATTTTATTTATAACCACATTTGAAAATTGAGAGGATGTCGAATCTCTGGAGTCATCTTGTTCTGAATGAAGACTTGGTGGAGATGGAGTCGGTGATGACATAGCACTCCGTCCAGAATATATACAGAGCGAAGCACTTTTTGTTTTAAAATTTCGGAGGACACAAACAATTTTCTATAAAAACACAACACAAACAACTTGACGCATTGAGGCTTGTTTACAAAATGCTTTTTGGTCACCTGAATGTGGTTAATTTGGTAATGACTTTGTGCATTTGTGTGCACTATTCCTACTTAACAATTTTGTTTGTGTGTGTGAGATAAGGCAGAAATACCGGGTCTCCGATAGTGGTCAATATAGATAAAGCCTTAGTTGCTTGGTGTTCTTACGGTAGCTAAAATGCTTGTCACAATCACTTACGGTTATCACAACAATAATATTTTTTTAACCAAGTTCCTAAGGAGGAGTTCTATTGTTACATACATGCTGTATGATATTTTTATAACTCGTGACATGTGGGCATTGATTATTCTAAAATGAATAAAGCAAAATACCTTATGCGTGAGTTCTTTAGATCTAATAAAAAATCTAGTAAGTTCTCTATAAATTGTATCTACCTCAATGAGTTACATTGAAATAGAGTTAATTAAAGGTATTGAATAATTTTGCAAATATCCTGTTAGCGGCGTACCTATATTACTATGCACTATACCTATTTATATCCGCTAGGCTAGCCTTTAATCGTAATCGCACCTAACGTACACACAATATAGTAAACTTAAACCTTGAATGGGAATCGGTTATCAAAGACAGCTGCAGGAACAACCCGATAGGTGCTTGGCGACAAAGTTTCTACTGAACGTGGTAGCTGACCAGGTGTTTTTTTATTTAGATTGTGATGGATCATGCACATGGCCACTTGAGCAGTAACCTCTACCTATTATAGTAGCATATTGTCACAGGTATGCACAATATGCTACTATAATACGTGCAATTTCACAAAATCTTACTGGCTCTCAAGGATTGCTTTCGGACCACACTGTAAGATGCTTGGCGAAAGATTTTCTACTTAAGGGCGGTAGCTAACCAAGCGAGCATTCGCAACTATGCGGTGAAGCTCAAGGTGGGGATCGAACCGCTGGCTATCATTGTTCAAAATTCTCAAAATGCCATATCATCACACAATTTCTGAGTTTACAGAGTTACCACTTTAAAGTCTCTGACATAGTCTAACGACTGACTGCGTCCCCTCCGAAGCGCGGAAGCATAGTAAATGCCGCGAGCGATCACCCATCGACGTAGTGACCAAGGAGTAGATTGCTTTACTTTGTAGATTTGTTAAGCATAACGAGGCAAGTTCCACAACAAACGCTTCAAACTCTTATCAAACAAATAAGGTTCTGATGAATTTCGCAAAAAACAAATACCCGCTCGTGATCACTGTGAAACCGACCAATGGGCATAGTCGAAACGACTCGTCGAGGTAATAATATTCATGTTATTAAAGGGATTGTAAGTCCGTTAAATATTTATTACTATTTATATGACCCATTCTGTAGCGCGAAGTCTAAGAATATCAAATAGATATCCAAGATGAGTAAAAAGTAAAAATAATAGTGGACATTTTAGATAGTGGAAAAAATAACTTATATAGCAGCGATGAGTATGTTCGAACTAAGACTCAATAATGTGTTTTTTTCATGAGAATTACAATTTTCTGTTACTTGTTAAATTTCAAGTGTTTTTATTCAGTAGTTTGACCTGACCTGACCATTTTTAGGGTTCCGTTCCGTTCCTCCATCCATACATTCTACGTTTGATGACTGTTATCTTTGAAACGGTTATAGGTAGCGGTTAAATTTTCACAGAGTATGTGTTAGTTCCCGCATGGGGTGCGGGGTTAGAATTGCACCTTGCTATATCTTCCCGGAAGTGTCGTAAGAGTGGGTGTGAAAGATGGCGACTAATGGAAATATACTTGAAGGTGGGCAGCAGTGCCTTCAAGAACTGCTATCTTACACTGCGATCCCCAAGCCGCCAAGCGTGGGGATTATGGCAATTACCTCCTTAATAGGAAAGCCTGAATTCAGCAGTGGACGATCCGGCTGATAAAGCATGTATTAGTTTGCCTAACAAATGCTAATCCATTTATTATTAAAACATTTTTATTTTATTTATCTTAAAAATGGTAATACATACAGGCGTCAAACTTGGTATGACTATATTCCAATATCTATCAAAAAGCAAAATATAACAAAAACTGACCAAGTGCGGGTTAGACTATCGCTATTTATCTCGAAGTGTATTTAAAAATAACGATTTAATGTTATATTTGTTTTGGTACTGAACCCGCGGTGCGTAAATCGAATTCGCCCTTGGCCGTTTTTATTAATTGACATAAATGTTTACAAAATGTTGTAATTACAGCTCCGAAACATATTGAGAGATTCCCAAAACACCAGATCTGCAAAATAACAGAAGCAGGACTTTGCGTCCCAAATAAACCAACAGTTTCCTATAAATCCCTAGAAAAAAGGTCTTTACATTGTTCCTCCGTTAGGTTAATCAAATTTGTTACCTTGTAGATAAAATTATCTCATGTTATTGTCATTTTACAACCTGTGTTGAAATCGAAACCACAAGCTACCTACGTACATACCCACCAACTTATCTGTTCAGGTGGCAGAAAAAAGAACTACAACATTCCTTCAAATTGTGACAGTTTGTAGTTGATTTCCTTGATCAGCAGCGCCCTCGCCAACTGCACAGTTAAGTTGGTGGTACTATATTTAGACTATGTAGGTCTTTACCTACCAGCTGATACTAAAGTAATTAAGATACCAACAAAATATATAGATTTATACGTATGATGTTTTTGTGTGTACTTTATTTAACCTACAAATAAACTACGAGAGTTTCTATACTTAGGAAATTGTATGAACGATTCTTCATCATCGACAGCCATAACTTCTACAGTAGAAATTTCCTATTAGGGCATTTAGAAGGGATTTGCCATGATGGCTTCGCTTGGCAGGCGTCTTAGTGATCGCGGTGTAAGATAGCAGTATAAACGTACTCCCATATCTATAATTTTATGTTTTGTGTGAATGTGTTTGAGAAACTTTTATGTGAATTGCCGAAACTCGTTAAACTTTTGCTAATTCAAAACTCGAAATTTGTTTTCTAATGGACATGAACATTACCATAACGTGTGAAGTGATCTATTCAAAATGGATTGTGTCAAGCTAATTTGAAACCTATTTTAACTTTAACGAATGTGGCGCTTAGAACGTGCTAAAGACATTTGGTTTTATAATTAAGCGTCAGCCAGAAAAAAAACCTACTATTGACTAGAAATTGCAACCCGGTATGTTTCTCAAACCGGCCGGGCCCGGTTGTTGTAAGTATTTTAAGAAAATGTTCTATATTATACGAATGGAAAAAGAAAAAGATTCAAGGTTAATATTTATTTCAAACTGGCTTATGAATAATTATCACAATAATCAGTCTCACTCATATTTCTAAATCACACTTTGCATGATGGTGGGGCATTTTGCAAATGCCCGCCTGGCTAGCTACAACCTTCAAGTAGAAAATCTGTCGCCATGATTGGCGTGTTCCGGAAGCTGTCCTTGAGAGCTAGTAATTCTAGGTTAGCCTGAACATATCTATAAGACATAAATAATAAATTAAATACGATTGATTATTCTTATATTTTATATGGACCGAAAAGTTATATTAGTATTAGTAACTATTCATCTTTATAAGTTTAAACAAGCGGGTCTTTCTTTTTACACCTTATATATGTAATTGAAAACATAATATTAAAATAAGAAACTAATAACGCAGCTTAAAGTACTAAACGTGTAACAACTTAGGTTAGATAGATAGATAAACTTTGGTAACTTTGGTATGTACATTTTTTATTTGTTAAAAGTAAGGTTTAGCGTTATTCTTAAACTTCAGTTTTTTTTTTTTTTTTTTTTTTTTTTATGCTAAGTAAGCTTTTAAGTTATTTAGACTAGGGAGTGTTACTTTTTTTTTATGCTTGATAGGTTAGCCTTTGACCACTATCTCACCTAATGGTAAGTGATGATATGGTCGAAGATGTTGTTCAGGCTAACCTAGAAGTACTGGCCTTAAGGACAGCTGCCAGAACACACCGTTAGGTGCTTGGCGACAGATTTTCTACTTGAGAGCTAGCCAGGCAAGCATTCGCAAAATGCCCTACCACCATGCTATAACGACTGCTATCCTAAGACAACAACCGAGACCGATGGCTTAACGTGCCCTCCGAAGCACGGAAACGCTCAGTAGTAATGTCACTAGCGGTCACCCATCCTACTCATGACCGCGGGCGACGTTGCTTAACTTTGCTGATCGGTTTAGAAGAGCTTAGTAAACTACGCTACGAACACTTCAAAAGAGAAGCTAAAAATGTTATTATTACTAATTGAGCAAATAGCGAAATCTTATAGGCTAGGCTGTACTGTAACTGTAAACAACTAAACTTTTATAGTCTTAACTAAGAAAATGTAAGGTTTACGCGCCGCGGTTTACTCTTAAATTCTCAACGGGTCCTTCTTACCGTGGTATCTTGGGTTCCTAAAACGACACCGGGCCCGGGCCTGGTTTGCAATCTCTGCTGTTGACCAAGTGCCTCCCCCTTTGGGCACCACAATAAATAAACTGCTATTTCGGTATCAGCCGTTTGCCCCACGTTGCCAAAGGTCCATCTTTTTTTTTATGTTATTGTTGGGTATCAAGCTCGAGGCTCACCTGATGTTAACCGGACTAACTTCGGCCTATAACAGATACATTTCGTCACAAGTCACGAATTGCACTGCGTCCCTCACCTTGAGACATAGTTGTTAAGTCTCATCTGCCTGTAATTTCACTGGCTCTTAAGGACTGCTGCCGGAACACACCGTTAGGTGCTTGGCGACAGATTTTCTATTTGAGGGTGGTCGCTAGCCAGGCGGGCTTTCGCAAAATGCCCTTCCACCATGCGGTGAAGCTGAAGCCCGCGGCGGGATTAGAACCCGCCTACCTGACAAACCTGCGTCACGGCAGTCCATAGGCAATGCCACTGAGCCATCACTGCTTCATAGTCTATAAGTGGCTACCTTACTTGTACGTTACATCAAACCTTACATTGCCTTATTTTAAAGCTGATAGATTAGCGTTTAACTCACTATTTTACATGATTGCCAGTGATAATGCGGTTACTACAAAATCACTGGCTCACAGAAAATACCGTTAGTTGCTCGGCGGCAGATTTTCAGTTTGAGGTGGGATCGAAAACTCGGAAGTGCTCAGTAGTCCAAGTTGATCGGTTAAAAACTACTACGCAAGCTCTGCTACGAACGCTGTAAATAAATGAATTATTAAAAAGTTTGATCACTTTTAAAAGGACTATTGGAAAAGAAAAATTATACTAACATTAGTGTTTACATGCTTCACATAGTTTTTATTTTTTAAAATGAAAACTCTCATTGGTTCGCTAAACTTCATGATAACAACATTTTAAAGGCTTGCATGCACTTCGTGTCACGAACTGTCAAATTATGATTATTACATCAAAATTTCAAAGAGAATCAAAGAATTCATGCATCACTGTTTTAGGGTTCCGTACCCAAAGGGTAAAACTATTACTGAGACTGTCCGTCACTATAACAACAAATACTAACAATTAAATAATATAAATATTTAAGGGAGGCTCCCATACAACAAACTTGATTTTTTTACCGATTCTTGCTCGATGCAATCCAATGACATAGTAATCTTTTTTTTTAGTTTATTTTTATCTGATTTTAATGTTATCTATATATCCATTAATTTATATTAGGTATATATTTTTTATCTTTGCATACATTTTTATGCCAGGTCAGTAATGGTGTAGCACGTTGACCTAATTGTTCAATGTGATCTTTAGAATGTGTAATGACGTATTTTTACTTTACTTATATTTAAATACATTTCAAAATCAAATACTACCCTAATAAACAAAACAATGTTAGGAAAGTTGCTTTTTAGCTTTTATTCCATGAACTCTAAGCTGAATAGTTCAACAATCAGCTGGTATCAAAACCGGCTACTCGCTATTGTTGTTGTTTGATAGATGGGCTGCGGCCGTGAGAGCTGCACACTTCGCCGGCTTACTCCGGAACTAAAACAGATTACGGAGAAAACTCCGTAATCTGTTCTCTATAATGGGCTTAATTTTTTAGTACCTATTGATCGGTATAATGGAATATTGTGTAATAGAATCGCAGCCTGTGATCTGTAACTGGGTAGTTGTCCCGTGACTTTGCGCGAGATTTGATCACATGCTCAATCTGTCGCCAAGCATCTAAAGGTATGTTCCGGCAGCTGTCCCTGAGAGCCAGTAATTCTAGGTTAGCCTGAACAACATCTTCGATCACGTTTCTTAATCCTAAACGGGTCTATTCACGCATGAATTAACTTCAAAATAATAATACTTTGACTCCTCCCTGTTTCGATCAAATTGCATTGACAGTGGTCACGAGTAGAATTCGACCACACCATCAGGTAAGATAGTGGTCACAGGCTAATCTATCACTCATAAAAAAACAGAATATGTAAAAAAAACATAACTTGTATCAAGTAAATAAACCAAAATGAATGCCCGAACACCGAAAATCATGTGATAAGGGGTTCAATTACAGATAACAATCATAGATACATCTTTTTAAAAAAAAATTAGCATTATGGACTACCATGCATATTTTGTGAACCGCTTCTAGCGGTGCCTAGTCGCTGCGGTCATTACTTGTATCGGTAACAGCAAGTCGGATTTTTCTCTGAGTGTTTGCATGTTTCGGCGTCGGTCATGGTTGTTATCTGAGGATGGACTTTTAGATAACTAACATTCATACCCGTATTCATCCATACCCATAGTTATGCGTCATTGCATAGTGGTAGGACATAAAGCCGATTCCCTCCTGCAAGTTAATCACCCTTAAGTGGAAAATCTGTTGCCAAACACCTAACGGTATATTCTGACAGCTGTCCTCGAGAACCATTTCCCATTTCAGGTTAAGCCTGTCACCTTCGACCGCGTCATCATTAACCATCTATTGAGAGTATGGTTAGATAATAACCTATAAAGAAAGATCCCTTCCGATTGCTTGAACCAACCGTAGAAAAATCGATCGCAGATTTTATTAATTCAATTAGTGAGTATTTACTTCCTTGACAATGTGTAGATTTAACAATTGGACGTTGACTTTACAACTATGAACATCTTCTCAAGGTAAGTATACTAATGAATACTTATATCATAATAAGCTACTGCTATCTTAATTATCTAAAGTCATAAAATGATTTTGTTATTATTATTAACCAAAGTGGGATGTTTTGGATAGAAACTGGCCCAGTGGTAGTGTGTAGACATTGCTGCGGGGCATCCGTGGTGAATACTTCAACACTCTTGAGATTCATCGCATACCGCATATTGTTTGCTAGCTACCCTCAAATATTGTCGCTAAGCACCTGATCAGTTCCCAGTTTTAGCCTGTTTAATTACCGTGATCACATAATCACTTACCAGAAGGTGATATACTGCTTATAGGCTAGCCAAAAAGATTTTTTCTTTATTATTTTTGAAGCGCTCGTAGCGAAGTTTGCTTAACCGATCAACAAAGTTAAGCAACGTCCGCCGCGGCAGGAGTTGGACGGGTGAAAGCTAGTGACATTACTACTGAGCGCTTCCGTGCTTCGGAGGGCACGTTAAGCCGTCGGACCCGATTGTCATCTTACGACGGCAGTCGTTATAGCACGGTGGTCGGGCTTTTTGCGAATGCCCGCCTGGCTAGCTACCACCTTCAAACAGAAAATCTATCGCCAAGCACCTAACGGTGTGTTCCGGCAGCTGTCCTTGAAAACCAGTAATTCTGGGTTAGCCTCAACAACACCTTCGACCACATCATCACTTACCATCAAGTGAGATAGTGGTCAAAGGCTAATCTATCAAGTTAAACAAATAAAATATATACAACTCTACGAATAAATACGTAATGTATATTTATTCGTAGATACAACTTCAGTGTCGTTATATTTGAGGATATGCAGTATAATGTATTTTTTGACCCACATATTATTTGATTTAATTGTAAGCCGATGATTGTTAAAAATTTGCCGTTTCACACCGGGACCGTTACGCCAATAAATTTTACTGCTTCTGGACAAAAGCGAACTATCCGGCCAAAGACCCCAGCTCATAACGTCAAACCGATGATATATTACGATTTGTTCAAAGGGGACCCTTTTTTGTTCTCACCGTAATGGTTTTACTTTAATCGACATTAGAATGAGACAAAGATATACGTACAGAATAAGTTTGAAAGAGATGAAACATGAAATTGTATCTGTTCCCGCCAAACGAAAGTGATCCGACAATGAGTCGGAGTTTGGTTACTATCAACAGTTTGTTGTGAGCTTCCAGTCGTGTTTGTTAGGAGACTTGCAGTATTCTAATAGAAAATAGCATTAGAATAACCAGTGTTTTTTCTAGTGATATAAATAAATATTAGGTACTCAATTGATCAAGAGCTGTTCCTACTAGGCTACTGACGGCTGAAGGCTAAATAACTATGAATTTCGTGAAGAGGAATAATTCAGCTGCGTTCACTGCTATAATTGCAGTGTCACAAATATGGATCCGTCTGTAAGTTGACAATTTTATTACTAACTACATTTCCTAGTAAATGCAGTTTTTTATGGTTCCTGAAATAAATAAGAATTAAAATAGCAGAAGATGAAAAGCGCCATCTCGGTTGATTTCGTGGAAATGTTTTGTCAGCAATGCCTTCGCTGAAAGCTAACGTCGCTTGGTCTTATCAGGCTGCGTGAAAACCACCCCTATCCCATTCGCTGTTTTCAGGCAGCATTCGCGTTGTGCTTAACTAGATGGCGCTGGGTTCCCTTTCAGTGAATTTTATTTCCCTAATATCCGTGAATATACATGCTTGGCTAATATACTGTTTTTTTTAGAAAAGAGCCTACAAGGTTAATAATACTGGTAAATTGGTTCAAAAGTTCAAGACACATAGGCAGTGTAGGTATAAATATCTTATAGAACACTTACTCTTAAAGAACTCTTTGACTGAATTACTAAACTATAAATCCCTATCAACAATACTTTGGTCGTGATCTTAGAAAGTATTAACGTAATTTTGGTACTTGTATAATAAAAGTCATCATAAATCTTTTATATTTATATTCTTTGAACAGCGAGCTATCTAAAATTTTCAATAATTCCGTTCTGTAAAATATGAATGAATAAAACAATCGTTGGTTTTGTTAGGACAAAGATTGTTCTATTATTAGAAGTTAATATATGGGTAGCGTAGCTCCTGAGCGTTGAAATCTAAACCCTGGGGACAGTCTCGTTTTTCGCAACAGCTTTGTCTGCAACATTTGGATTATCCTCGGATTTAACAGATTTAAGTCTATATTTCTCCAAGACAATTTCTAGGTTGTCCTAGAGCCCATAGGACCTTACAATTATCATTAAATCGTTATTAATCAGCGATTAATCTATAATAACATGTATTTATTTACTTAACTCTGAAACACAAATCGTATAGGTAGGTATTGTTTTGCTCTTTAAGTATTGTTTGAGCTTAAACCATTACTATTGAAGAGCCGTCGCTCGTAGTGGAGATTCCCTAGCCGTTTTTCACAGCTTGTTATGTGTCAAAGGTTGTGGTCATTACGTGGAATGGGATGGGAGACAGTGAAATTCATACTTTTTTGTGTGCCTGATAGGTTAGCCTTTAACCACTATCTCACGTGATGGTAAGTGATGATGTGGTCGAAGATGTTGTTCACGATAACCTAGAATTACTGGCTCTCAAGGACAGCTGCCGGTACACACCGTTAGGTGCTTGGCGACAGATTTTATACTTAGAGTGTTAGCTAGCCAGGCGGGCATTCGCAAATTGCCCTACCACCATGCTATAACGACTGCAATACTAAGACAACAACCGGGACCGACGGCTTAACGTGCCCGCCGAAGCACGGCAGCGCTCAGTAGTAATGTCACTAGCGGTCACCCATCTAAGTCATGACCGCGGCGGACATTGGTTAACTTTGCTGAACGGTTAAGAACAGCTTAGCAAACTTCGCTTTGAGCGCTTCAAAGCTACTACTGAATGCTTCTGTGCTTCAGAGGGCCGTCGTCGTCGGTCCCGGTTGTTATCTAAGGATGGCAGTCATTACAGCATAATGGTAAGGCATTGTGAATGCCTACCTGGCAAGCCACTACACAGTATCTGTCGCCAAGCACCTAAAGATGTGTTCCGGCTGATGTTCTTGAGAGCCCGTAATTCTATGTTAGTATGATTAACATTCTTGTGAGATAGTCAGGTGATATCGTGGTCAAAGGCAAAGTAAAAAACAGGGGAAGGAAGATATTTGAGGCGATGAGTGTCACAGTATAGTAGCTAGTAGCCTATCTTTTTGAAACACTGGCTGTGTGTCTGCATAATATAGATCACTCTGGTACTCGCGGCATCAAGTATATACATATGTACCTGTTATGTATATTTTAGTTAACCATTTTTAAACGCACTTCACTAGAACCATAATAGAAGACTTTCTAATATGATAGAACAGCCATAATTTTTGATAGATGTTTTTCGGCATCGGACTACTTACTTTCTTTTGCGATTGCTTCTGGTGACAAAACGTAGTGTTATGTACACATTACAATTACAATCAAATTTGTAGCTTGTGGTATAAAATCTCCGACAAACTAACCGAAGCTCCATGTATAAAACCAATGTTACCAAAGCAAAAGCCTGGTACTGATCAATATGACAACCAGTTTATAATAACACTTAACACTAATATTATAAAGGCGAAAGTTGGTTTGTTTGTTACTTCTTCACGTTCAAACGGCTGGAACAATTCTGGTGAAATTTGGTATGGAGGTTGATGAGGCGCTGGATTAACACATGTTATAATAGGATACTTTTCATCATCCATCCATCACCACGAGGGTTACTAGTCATGAAATAATTGTATAAATAATACCTACTTACATTTTATATATCGACAAATTTTAAGTTTTCGTTGATATACCTATATTAACGAAAATTATAAATTTCATGCTTCATGTTGCCATACACCATGACGGAACTGACTGGCGGAATAAGGAAAAAAATTTGTCTGAATTTGATAGAAGTGAAGCGAACTTACCATGTTGATACTCGCATTCATAGCATCAACCTTATGACAGAATAAAGTTTTTAATTCAATTAAAATTTAAGTTGATTATTCTCTTTAATTTACCATCAGAATAAATAAAGCCCTCCACTCTTACGATAAGGTACGAAGGATAACACGACAACTAATAAAATAGAAAAAAAAGTATTTCCTGAAAAGTGGCTATTGACAAGGCTTACTGGGCACCGAACAAAAAACACTTTATGGCACTGGAGTGATGCTATGATGTCTTATTACCCCGAACCTTTTGCATGGTGGAAGGGCATTTTGCGAATGCCGTCTGGCTAGCTACCACCCTCAAGTAGAAAATCTGTCCAAAGCACCTAACGGTGTGTTCCGCAGCTGTCCTTGAGAGCCAGTAAAATTACGGCACGTGAGACAACAGCTATACGTCTTAGTGTGACGGGCACAGTGCAATTCGTCGTTGACGAAATGCATCCGTTATAGGCAGAGGTTAGTCCACTTAACTTAACAGGTGGGCCTCGGGCTTGTTCCGTTACACAACATAAAAAAACCTGTCTAGGAGGAGTACAGTATGTCTTTCTTGACTCCACACAATTCAGTTGGTTATGGTTTTCTGGGCATATAGAAGAACTTACTACTTTATAGAAGAGTCACATGCATTTACTGCATACGAGTTAGCTTTAAGATCATCTAATTAGAATAGGTTCCACGTAGTTTGGGATTCACCCAATTGCATATAACCAAGCAAGCATTTAATCACAATTTAAAATGGATTTGAGAAATTATGTTATTCTCAACTTGAACAAAAAATATGTTGAACTAACAAAACCCACCGTGAAGTATGTTAGTAAAGAAAAAATCTCACATAGTCAATACCCGCGCAATTGCTCCGTATTTTCTGGCTTGCGACACAGAACTCTAAATTTACGACTTTTTGTATCGCCATACCGAACCAAAAGATTTCAACTTGGTCGTGTAAATTGTACAAGTTTCGTCGCCTCTGTAGAGACATAAATCGCAAAAGAAATTCACAAGTGTTGCAAGAGAAACCACCGCACTGCCTTCCAAAGCTTGCAAATTAATTTTGTACTTGCAAATTTACGCGAGGCACTTGCAGTTTCTAGCCAGACTCGAGGAAACGGAGGAAATTTAGGCATTATTTTAGTTAAAGCGCAGTTTGAATTGAATGGGCCCTGAATTTCGCTGCAGTCTATGCTTTTACTTAATATCAAACGTTTGAAAATTTAAAGGAAGAAACAATTCAGAAGTATATATACATACATTCTTATGTCCATATAACAAAACGATTCAAACGAATCGATTTCAGTTAAGATTCTGAGCTACTTATTAAACAAATTTTAAGACAATATTTAAGGTTATGCTGTGAGTCTGCAATGACTTATAGGTTGTCTAAACGCTTTTATGTAGTGTTGTAAATAGTTCGTATTTTGTTAACAAAGGTATCCCACCGGTAAAAAAAGATTTCTATCTACTGACACCATATTCTTTAGTTAACCTGTCTCAGGTCAGAGTACCAGTCATAGAATTTTTGCGTGTAGTTGTTATGTGGGCCTATATATTGGCGCGAATGTAGATTGCTGCATTAATAATCTAAACACAACAAAAAGATAAACAACGTCAAGAAAGCAGTCACCCATAAAACTAATGCCAAAACTGAACTATAGTGGAATTGGCGATCACGTCAGGAATCACTCATAAGTACTGAACTATGCCTATGGACATCACAAATAAGTCTGCGAGTGCCCGCCGGGAGCTCGCAGACGCAGCTGCACACACGCCCTGATGATGAGCATCTGTTATGCTCGAAACCCTCAACGTGAGTGTTTTTTGTCGGTTTAATTTATGATATTTAAATATGTGTGAAACTCACGATAATATCAATTTCAAAAATCATAAATAAGGCTTTTATTCTCTCAGTTGCGCTGAAAAATTTACTAATGAAACCAATTAAACCTTGGCAGAGCCGGTTTTTTCTGGAGGAGGTTTTGAATTCTATATTAGGATACTAGTTTCGATGCAAGAATTATACATTCGTGATCGATCGTTATGGCTCTCAGTGTTGAGCTACCATAGAGATGGATAAAAAAGAATTTATGTTACAGAGTTACGATCATTAGTATAAATGTGTTGTGTTACTAAAATTGAGGTGATAATTATTATAGAATACATAAGAAGAATCTCAAAAGTAGTACCAGTGACAGAAATATCGAAGAGTAAGGCTTGTTATGGAAATTTCGTGATGTGAATATACTATAAATAATATTTGTATAAGTTGACCTCAAATGGTAATAGTGAGGTGTGCTGAGATGATGACCACTAACACTGTCAAGAGTTACATAGCGACTAAGAAGAAGTGCTAAGATGATTTAACGTGTGCTGAATATATAAGGGCAAGAAGTTTACGTTTGGTTAAACAAAATTCAAAAAAAAATTCAAAATTCAAACTCGGTTTTAAAATTATATTCAAAGCAAAATTATAGCCGGCAGTTATTATGATCATAAACAGAACAACAGCAAAGACGCCAGTTAACGCGATAACTTTCGCACTATAAATCAAGAGAGCCAGTGCAATCTACGAAATGCGCTAGAAAACTTCTCTATACTTACGAGCTTGCGGCAAAAGGTTTATATTAGAAACGTTTCCCTACAGCTACGAGTACGGCAGATGCTGCGAATGTTCGCCCGCAGTTTTGAGCTTTTGCCAAACTTTGCCGTATCGACTCTTTTTATGGCTGTAGGCACAGTTGAAGTTTGACATCGATCGTACATATTAATTAATATATTTATATATGAATAAGTTTCTAATATCACAAATTGATCAAAATATATTTTTAAAATACTATAATAAGAAAAGTGAACAGTAAAATTTATATGAATTTATTTTCCATTGTGGTTAATATTAGAGTGGTTAATATTTAGTGCGTTTTTTCTTTAAATACGATGCACTATCGCGTGAAAATCATGTTTGACAAGTTATTGAAGCACAAATTTTTTATGCCTTTAGTCACCTCTTACGACACCCACAGGTAGCAATGGGGGGTGACATTCTAGCCCGGCACCCACGGACCAGTAATAATAAATTAAATTAAAAATAAACAAAACCTATGTCGATTTGAAAAGCTATTAGCAATGTTTCATTGTTATTTAACGTCGTCCGTAAAATTTACCATGCAATTAAAAGCAGGATAATTTCCCGTTTTATAACCGGGACAGAAAAAACCGTGCGGGTGAAAATGGATTTAAGTAATTACTTTGACTTATTAAGTCAACAGAATTCTATTAATGATAAAAATATTTAATTAAATTAAACCTCAACAAGCCCCAACTCTGTTTATGCCCGTAGATAGCAATAGGCAGCCTATTATGTAAAAATAAATAATCAATAACCCTTTTTTAAATTGCTAATAAGCCATTATTTCACCTCATGTTAACAGATTACATCTGAAATACTGTCTCCAAGGGACAGCTGCCAGGATACACAAGTAGGTGCTTGGCGACAGATTTTCTACATGAGAAGGTAGTTAGTCAGGCTAGCACTCGCAAAATGCCCCACTTTGTTGGAAGTGATGTTGTTAATAGTTAAATCTTTTGTTTATTCTAAGAGCATGGGTAAGAGCCTTATCGTAAGTGAAAAATGCAGCAATACCTTAGTCTAGTCAACATAAGAAGGGCCTTCTAATGCTCCTTTCTCCCTATTTTATTATAAAGGGTGAACTGGCTAGTGACCAGCCAGTTCACCCTTTTTATATAAACGTCGAATAATCAAGTTCTAGACCTAAAACTTCAAACAAGGGAGTGAATGCTTCGACATTTGAATGCAGAAGTGACCGACCCTAACGCCATTTTTGATCATTGAAAGATATGGAAGAATCATTGGAATTGGTGGTAAATCTACCACTTAGAACTCAGAAACTGTACAGCACGTTTTACATAAAATTACACAATCCATGATATAAGTACTAACAATCACTTACTATTTCTAATGTAGAAGGTATTTCGATATTATCGGCTATGTGTCATTACAGAATGCAATTATAGTTAATTAGTGGTAGCTATTTACGTCACGTTTCCACTATAACGGGTTTGGCATAGTTATTAGCACATCTAAATCAACCCTTACTGACGTATCTAAGTATATGACATAGCTACCTACTTATTCGTTGTGTGATTTGGAAGTACTAAGAGATTATAGTATGTAAATATATTTATAAAATGAAGTAAAGAATGTTGAGGTGGTAGTTTTGTAACAATTAAAGTAGTTATCCTCCTCCTAGCTGTCTAAAAAGCAACTAAGAGAAAAATTTGCCTATTAAGCAGCATGCCTCCACTAAGGTCGTAAATAGGGCGTTGCTGCACTTAGGATGCTAAACAAGCTATATAGCGGGTATACTACCAACATGATATTTTCTAGAAAGGATAAGCGTCAGACTGGAGACCTGCCCCAAAACCGAAGCCAATACTTTTTATAACATTGTGCCCTTACTGTATTCTTAAGTTGTCGCGTATTTTTAGCTAAAAATATGTCTAAGATGTTCTTGTTCTTTCTTAATTTCGTTATAGAAAACTCATACTGTCTTCTCTGGCGAGTAATGACGGAAGCAAAATATAAGAATAGGAAATGAATACAAAACTTTAATAGAACATAAAGTCATCTTTTTCTTCTTATTTGCATCTTCTTGAAGAGATTTTTTGTTTAGGCGGTCACCGGTTCATATCTTCAGCGCTTGCTTTCGCTTTGCTTTATGGTGACAGAGTAATTTTATACACTTGCCTTGGTAGCCATATAATTAAATTAGACATGATATACATCAGGGTAGGCGAACCAAAAATAGGCGAACGAATAAAACGTGCCATTTTTTGCTAAAGAAATGAATAATGAGATCAGAATTATTTTATGGTACGTCTTTGACACATATCATAAAATAATTCTGACTTTATGATTATTGGGAAATAATAATTACAAATACTATAAACTCAAAACTCTTTATTTACTACAAAAAAGATATACATTTTGTATTATCTCAATTTAACGCGTACTTTAAATTAAATTAAAATTAAAGTGGCTTCTGTTTTTGCAGATGAAATAACGGATCAAATAATTATTATATTAGGATTGTAAGATGTTACTATTAGCAGAATGCATGCTGAACTGCAGTCATCTATGAAACGTTTTATAACTAAATATTAAAAGTCACAAGTAATTTTTCTTTGAAAATAATGACTCGCAGCGCGTAGATAAAATATTGTTTTGTAAAATAGCACGAGCAAACTTCTTCAAACAGATAAACGTGTCTGCTTACGCATGTTTCCAAAATCAAGATTCGCATTTGGATTTGGATGCGCACGAAGCATCCTCAGGATCGATCGTGCGCTCGAAGAGTCAAGACCTCCAGATGACCTGCGGATGCTTCGTGTAGAAATGAAACGCGTCGAAAATTATTCTGGTTTGGCTGCGTGGCATTTGTGACGTCACGTCTGCTTCACAGGAAAATTAGGCAAAATTGTCACTAGATATTTTGTAAGTGTTTTATTAAATATAAATTTACAGTTTTCTTAAAATATTTGTTTTTATTAAATATGGATTACCACAAAGTAACGCGTGAATATATTTATTAAAATGTGGATGTTTAAATACTTCTGCCAGCGCATTCAGATGTGGTTGGCGCACACTTATCCATTCGGCACCGTATCGACATCGCCTTATATCCTTCAGTATTTTTTGTATGGTAGGTACTCCAAACAGCAACGAGCCCGTAGTGGTTAGACTGTTGGCGTGAGCATGGTCAACACCTCAGAATTCATAGGTAGATATTCTGACGATCCGTTGGTATTTCTTTCGTATGGCTGCCTGTATTCTTCGGTGCATTTGTTGACTATAGCTGCCTTGGTGGATCTAATGAATGGGCGATTAGCTGCGAGCTTTATTGTTATCGATTTTACCATCACAATGAAGAATTCCATAGCAACATTGTTACGCCCCGTGACTTATCCAGAGAGTGAAGTTGGTGTGAATGTGGGCTGGAACGGTGGAATATAGACCCTATTTGATGCAGTTTTTGGAAAATGTCCTGAGTTGGGTTCATCGTACATTAGCATGACTTCAGAATCTGCGTGACTTTCCTCCAGTGTCAAAAATTATTAAATACTTACTTTGTAGGTACCTGGTGGATGAAAAGGTACTTTTCTACTTGTAATCTTGCTACCACGTTTGAAACACGTTTCATAAGTGACATATAAAGGAAAAAGCACATTAAAAGCAAGATTTTTTTATATTTATTTACAATTCAATACCTTACGTATTCTCACTGAAAATTTCTCAGTGAAAAAACATTGGTATGTTTTCGATAGACTCTTGATAGCCTTCGAGCATATACGTTAAAATTAGTTTCATGCTCGCGATTTCATACAAAACTTTTTACGTGAAGATACTGTCACCTTAACCCATTGGCATCGGCGATAATGATAAAAATAGAATTTTATTCATTACTGGGACATAGTCGGTAGGTCCTGATCATGCCAACTTATTAAAACCTTGACAGGTTAGGTGTCAAAACCTTTAGTTCTGCCAAAATTTAGTTACTTTTACGTACTATACGCTACGCTGATCAAATCTTGTACAAAATTGTGACATTTCGATACGTTAACGAACGGATACATTTTCGCCAGAGATTCTGGCTAGGGATACAACACTATTTTGAGTTGAAGCCGATTTCTGCCAGAGGGCTGCAAGAATACTTTGTTGTCTTTTATTTTTGTTTGGATTTTGTCTCTTGATGTAAGAAATGTTTTTTGCCCTATATATAAAGCCTATTCAATTCTATAAACAGACTTGGTCTCTACTGGCAATATACCTCTGTACTAAATACGGTCACTAAGCACTAATAACTAAACACCTGCACTAAACACATATCAATGTGCAAATATGCCTCATGACTTAGTTACTCTTATTGCTATTTATGGATGGCGCATACCTACATATCGCCTTTACTCAAGATGCCTCCATACTGCAACGAACACTAATCAACGCCTTATCGGCATCGCCTTGATGCGGGACTAAGCACAATCTTGCTTGTAGTTATGATAGTGAGTAAAATTAAAACTGATAAAATAATGCAATAAAACACTACATAAATATATTTGAAAATATATGAATAAATATCAAGTGAGAATTTCACCAAATTTTCCTGACGTCATAAACACCATGCAGCCTAACCGGAAGAATTTTTGATGCGTTGCTTTTCTACATGACGCATCATCATGAGGTCTTAACTCTTCTAGAATACAATCTGCGTGGTGGAAGGGCATTTTGCGAATGCCCGCCTGGCTAGCGACCACCCTCAAGTAGAAAATCTGTCGCCAAGCACCTAACGGTGTGTTCCGGCAGCAGTCCTTGAGAGCCAGTGAAATTACAGGCACATGAGACTTAACAACTATGTCTCAAGGTGACGGGCGCAGTGCAATTCGTGACTTGTGACGAAATGCATCTGTTTATAAGCAGAGGTTAGTCCGCTTAACAACAGGTGGTCCTCGTGCTTGATCCGTCACAATAACATAAAAAAATAATCGAGAAAGGCAATATCGGCTCATACCAATGTCACTTAACCTCATTCTAATAACTACTTACGAGCCCCGAGCCCCGATTCGAGGTAATGCTGATACGACGCGAAGGGTTGATTGGTGTGGCTTGCAGTATGGAGGTGGCTTGAGTGGAGGCGATGTCGAAACGGTGCTGGGTGGATTTATGTGCGACATCCATAAACCACAATTAGAGTAGCAGGCTAGAAGGCCTCTTTACACTTTGATTATTGTTTGCAAGCTTGTCCCGAGTCGAAGCGATACTGATGTAGCGTCAATTTGTGTGCGCTACAATATAAAGTTTCATGACAAGAATAATGAATGGCTTGCGTTAAGACGATATGATGCGGTGCTGCGTGAATCAGTGCACGCCAACCATTATCAAGTATGGCCACCTAGTAAAGGTTGAAAACGAATCCTCAAGAAATAATAATATAAACCGGGATAATACCTTTTGTCTTACATAAAAATATACACGTAAATTTTTGAACATCCGCTTTTCCCTGAGTCTGTGAAATGTTTACCTTTTATATAAAATTAAATACCTGCCAATAAATATATCTCCACATGGACTCCGATCGAGCACTCCCACTCAATGTTTTCCGCGTCGGAAGCCCATAAAAATAAAGTTGTTATAAACTGAAATAGAATTTTCATAAATTTCTCTCGCGAGGTGGAAATTGTAAAATTGCAATTCGAGTTATCCAGCTCCCCTGGGTCGGCTTCGAGTATTCTACTTTGATGTTACCATTATTTTTTATTAGCCTTTATTTGACCCCTTTCCGTTTAAGAGTCATACGAGTGACTCTTATGTTTCAATGTAATACTGTCATGTAACAGTAGTAGCATTATGAATGTCATAATGAATGTCATTTAGCTATTAGCAATCTTTTGCTATGCACTACGAATAAATTTTATTCGTAGGCTATGCACGACTCTCACGTCTGAACTCGCTTCGTTCTGCCTGGTGGGCATACTTATGGAACTTTTCTGTTTATGTTGCAGTATCTAATTATTCAAAATGAGTAGTATCATAAAAATAATAAAACTATGCATGAGGCTCGTCAGGAGGTATTTAGAGACATCAATCAGCTTACTATAGCCTAATATGTAAAGGTGCGACAATATGATGATCAAATAAAAATCTTTTTGCCATCTCCCTTTTTAGGTCATTTCTACCTAAAAAGGGAGATGGTAAAAATATTTTCATATATCATCGAACATCAAAATTCAAGAGACTTGAAATTGTCAAAATTACACAGATTTATATCTTCCAGTGAACCACAAAGCTCTCTGAGTCTTCATTTTCACCGCATCAAAAATGCTAATTTAGCTACATCAAATTCCGCCTCCAGTCCCCGTTTTTGTGGAATATTTCATTAAAATACAAAATGACAGGCGAATAAAAGGTTTTCTCTTTTTTCAGGGTGTCGGGTCTGGTGCCTATACATGTGACGCTTTGAGCGAAAATGGCACAAGCTACTAAAATGGCGGGTGAAAGATCAATATGACCTACCAAAAGGTGAGGACGTCTCTTTCTGTCCTGTAAGTTTTGATCAGTTGTCTCTGTCTGTCGCGACGGCGAGATTTCGTAGTTCCAATATGTCGTATGATGACGCAGATTTCAGAGGAATTTCATTCGTGATTCGAGGCCCGAGCCCTAGATGTGAACATCCTCTTTGCCTGTATTCAACGTTATGTTTGCAAAGCGATTAGCGGTTAATGACGTTTTGTTGGTTCAAAGGATAAAGCTTGATTATGAAAATTCGAACGCGCTGGCATAAAGTTAAATTAATTTATTTGTGCAGCGCGCGTTTTCCGTTTGCCATCACAATGATACAAATGTAAACGAAAACATGGATAAAGTAATAAACATGCCAGACTCAAATGAAAATTGAGAGTGTAGCTTCCATGTTTTAAATAAACCTCGAGTTAAGGAAAGTTATATCCTTATAGAATGGCTCTTAAAATGAGCTTTAGTTTAGGGAAAGTATTGTTACAGAGCTATAAAAATATCCTTAAAAGTTATGATGGTTTATGACGGATCGAAACCAGTAAAAACACAGCCTGTTTTAAAGTTCGTAACTTTGAATATTTTAACTTCTAGTAAATACTTAGTAGGTAGGTACCAATTTTGTAACAAGGCAAAGATCGGAATTCTGTTCATAGATAACAAATTTGGTAGGTTTATGTACAGACTCCTTACTTAACAATTTGACCTACAGATAATTTTTACCGGTTAAACATTCCTACGAATATGCATAGTAAGATATTTTGCGACTCGTCTGGCTAGCCCAGGTTGAAAATCTGCTACTAAACTGCACCTAAATACCCACAGCAGTTTTAATTTTGCATGGTGGTAGGGCATTTTACGAATGCCCGCCTGGCTAGCTACCATCCTCAAGTAGAAAATATGTCGCCAAGCACCTAACGGTGTGTTCCGGCAGCTGTCCTTGAGAGCCAGTACTGCTAGGTTAGCCTGAACAACATCGTCGACCACATCATCGCTTACCATCAGGTGAGATAGTGGTCAAAGGCTAACCTATCAGGCATAAAAAAATTAAGAAAAAGGGAGTGTTTTGTTTTCTCTTAGATTTAACCTTTTCTGTATTTATTGAGCAATAATTACCTTCTTCCGAATTTTTCGTATCCGAATGTCACTTGAGCAAAAATATTAGTACTTATTATTTTTTATTGGCAGATATTTTGACAGTCTTTAAGAAAAGAGTAAAATCTTGATATCTGTTATTATTACTTATTTAATATATAAGTTTTTTTACGGTTGATAGGTAAGCCTTTGACCACTATCTCACCTGATGGTAGGTGATGATGTGGTCGAAGATGTTGTTCAGTATATGTTGTTCAGGCTAACCTAGAATTGTTTATGTATTTAGAGATAAAACCTCTTCATTTGAAGGTAGGTATAAAGTCAAAAAAATGGACCAAACATTATTCAATTTTGCACACAAGTACCTTAGTATATTAATACTGTCTATACACTACAAAAAATTACAAAAGTTACTTCTACCTACAGTGGTATAAATAGTATTGAAATGTTTGATAAAATATATTAAGTACTACGAATAAATATTTATTCGTAGATTAAGTACCTATTCCGAATACTCTGAAGTTCAAGTTGAAACTTCTAGTAAATACTTAGTAGGTAGGTACCAATTTTGTAACAAGGCAAAGATCGGAATTCTGTTCATAGATAACAAATTTGGTAGGTTTATGTACAGACTCCTTACTTAACAATTTGACCTACAGATAATTTTTACCGGTTAAACATTCCTACGAATATGCATAGTAAGATATTTTGCGACTCGTCTGGCTAGCCCAGGTTGAAAATCTGCTACTAAACTGCACCTAAATACCCACAGCAGTTTTAATTTTGCATGGTGGTAGGGCATTTTACGAATGCCCGCCTGGCTAGCTACCATCCTCAAGTAGAAAATATGTCGCCAAGCACCTAACGGTGTGTTCCGGCAGCTGTCCTTGAGAGCCAGTACTGCTAGGTTAGCCTGAACAACATCGTCGACCACATCATCGCTTACCATCAGGTGAGATAGTGGTCAAAGGCTAACCTATCAGGCATAAAAAAATTAAGAAAAAGGGAGTGTTTTGTTTTCTCTTAGATTTAACCTTTTCTGTATTTATTGAGCAATAATTACCTTCTTCCGAATTTTTCGTATCCGAATGTCACTTGAGCAAAAATATTATTATTATTTTTTATTGGCAGATATTTTGACAGTCTTTAAGAAAAGAGTAAAATCTTGATATCTGTTATTATTACTTATTTAATATATAAGTTTTTTTACGGTTGATAGGTAAGCCTTTGACCACTATCTCACCTGATGGTAGGTGATGATGTGGTCGAAGATGTTGTTCAGTATATGTTGTTCAGGCTAACCTAGAATTGTTTATGTATTTAGAGATAAAACCTCTTCATTTGAAGGTAGGTATAAAGTCAAAAAAATGGACCAAACATTATTCAATTTTGCACACAAGTACCTTAGTATATTAATACTGTCTATACACTACAAAAAATTACAAAAGTTACTTCTACCTACAGTGGTATAAATAGTATTGAAATGTTTGATAAAATATATTAAGTACTACGAATAAATATTTATTCGTAGATTAAGTACCTATTCCGAATACTCTGAAGTTTGTGGTATTATTTGTATTGTTTTGTTTTTTAGTTAAGATAAATAAACACTTTTAACTTCGGCTGTTTCTTTTTATTAAATTGGTTAAGGCCAAACATAACGTTGTAGAGCATACCTTCAAAATTTTATATTTAGAAGATAATTAAATTTAGTCTTCCAGATCACCACTAATCTAGTTTAGATGAAATAAATCTACATTTTAGTTTTACAACAAAATAGACATTTAAAAATGATTCCGTTATAACTCGACGACTTTCTCCGATAGTGTTAAAATTTCCAATAGAGAGCTCTATACGTTTTATACCTTCATTAAAGCTATACATTAGAGCTGCCTTCCGGGTGGCTGGTAATCGAAGAGTTAGGGCCGGCTGGAGCCACTCGATTTATGGATAGCTCGTTTCTGACTCGAGTTTTTAAAATCCCGGGATTTTAAAGGAATTTTCAACCCTCTTTCCCGTTTTTGTTTAACACCAAATGTTTACAACAAGGCCAAAAATTGCGTTTATTTAATAAGGTACGATTTGATTAATATCTCGTTTTGTTGGTATCTTGTTTAGATAGATAGATAGTTTATTGTAACACAAATATTAATTTTAATATAAAAAAACTTACAACTAAAGATACATCATAACTAAGTGAAACAATGGGTGGTCTTATCGCTTAAAACAATCTCTTCCAGACAACTCAACAATATTGGACAGTTTGACAGTACATGGATAGGGTTTTTAATCGAATGGTACAAATACAGGAACAGTGAAAAATATATAGAGAACTAAATTAAACAAAACAAAAATGAATTACATTATACACATACATAAAAATATACTTGAAATATAATGATTGTATATAGATATATATTTATATATGTTTAAAGAAGTGATGATAGATAAACAAGCAAGTTCTAGAATAAAAATTGTTCACATGACATATTTTATACATATTTTATTAGTACTCGAGGATGGTAGCCACCTAGACGAGCACACAAAGTGTCATAATCTGCTATCAAATCATCCATTTTATATCGCCGATTATACCTACAAATAAACTCTTGCTTGTGTTGAGTGCCTAAAATGCGAGATGCTTCGTTCCCTACCAACTTAATCAACTTTTGACATATACTCTGAGAAATTCGTTCCATCATCTCGAACATCTTAAGCGGTTAACAAAAGCTTCTCTAAACCCACCGCAGGAGTAAAAACAAGAAATCCGCTACCGCTGCTTGTCAAACATAAAAGTATATTTCTTCTTCACTACAAAATTGAACCTACTGCACGAGACATAAGGTAGAAATTCAAAGTGTTAGCTATAACGTGTTCGTCACTTAAAATGTGACAAGAACCATTCCAGAAAGAGGTAAAAACTGAATAATTCGCCTTTAGATCTCATGTCATTGTAGGGCGGTAGGCGTTTGGGGAGCAACGAAAAATTTCTGTTTGAATGTTGCAGGGAAATGATACGTACTTCAGGACTTACTTATTAGAATAACCAAGAACAATAATGAGGTTAAGCTATTAAACAACAAGACATAACATGTAGGTACTCGTAGATTGTATAAAAAGGTAATTGTTTCAGAATAAAAAGCCCATTGGTTACTTTTTATTCATACTGCCTATCTTTCAAAATTATGATGAAATAGTGACGAAAGGGTTATTTATATTTTATGTATGGTCACGCTCACCCGTCCTGTCGCTCTAAGCTACACATAAATCTCTATTGATATTGGGTTATCTTAAAAATAGAGGCAATAGTGCCCTAGACACAGGATACTTCCAAGCAGAAAGCTATACTTATATAAAAGTGTATGTTGATATTTAAACAAAAAAATAGGAGAAAAGAAAAAAATAAGGAAAGTCAGCATGCGTTTTATAACTATTATTAAACTTATCGTCAGTAATCGGCGAGGCACTTCATTGCATTCGTCACCCGTGGTATTAAAGTCGTTAAATCTCATTTGTCTACAATTTCAATTTCAATGATGCAGTGATGGCTCAGTGGCATTGGCTATGGACTGCCGCGCAGCAGGTCCATGGTTCGAATCCCGCCCAGAGCTTGAGTTTCACCGCATGGTGGAAGGGCATTTTGCGAATGCCCGCCTGGCTAGCGACCACCCTCAAGTAGAAAGTCTGTCGCCAAGCACCGAAAGGTGTGTTCCGGCAGTAGTCCTTGAGAGCCAGTGAAATTACAGGCACAATGAGACTTAACAACTATGTCTCAATGTGACGGACGCAGTGCAATTCGTGAGTTGTCATGAATTGCAGCTGTTATAGGCAGAAGTTAGTCCACTTAACATCAGGTGGGCCTCGAGCTTGTTCTGTCACAATAACATAAAAAAAGGCACTGATATTTTTTGCTATAAGGCATCCGATAGTACGTGATGATGCGATTAAAGATGTTAAACAACTAAACCTAAAATATAAGCTGTCTCTTAAGAATAGCTTCTAGAGCATATTCGTAAGTGCTTGGCGACAGATATCTACTTTGAACCGTAGATCTAATCCACGGCAGGCTATAATTGTAAACCATCGTCTCTAGAAGTGTTATATCAAATTAGTTCCTATTGTTAACTACCATAGAATTTGAGTATCGCAATATTATGGCTGTGACATGCAGTTTTTATTTAGAGTTGAGTTTCTGTTACCCTTTTTTATTCAACTACGGTTTTGATGCGATGATTTCTCAGAAAGTTTTTGAAGGCCGAACCAGCCTCGATAAAAAGGGTGAGTTCGAAGTAGCCCTATAACTTGGAGGACGGTGACAGATCCTTTCGTATTGACCTTAAAATTAGATTTCGTTTGGATTTTCAGTAGGTTTTAGCTTAACCAACCCTTGTTTTTGTGATTGTCATTTACAACATACAAGCGATTATAAATAATTGTAAAATAACTTCTTCATCTCACAAGCTCAGAAAGGAAAAGGGTTTTGAAATTCACCTTTATAAAACTGCCAAAGAAATTAATTTACTTTAAATGCTAAGTATATTTATTTATACTATAAATTAACGCAAATTTACGACCATAATTAAACTGCTTATCTTGCACCTAGCATTTTTATCACTGGAATGTGGTGAAAAATTGTGTGTTTAGCTAGGCAGCAATGTTATTTTAATCTATATTTTCAAGATTCTGTATTTTGTCTTAATTATAGGAATCCTAAATTCCTTCTCTTCCTAAAATTATTCTATTTTCGGCACAGCTATCCTAGTTTAAAATATATAAGCAATGCAAATGCATTGTCTTTAAAAAAAATATATTTTATAAAACCATGTATTGAAACAGGAAATAGTTATGTAAAATTACATCTGGTTACATATAGGAACAAATTGTATGACATGTATTATAATTGTATACAACATGCACAATTAAATATAGCTTATACTGTGGCTGGTGCATTTCAAGGATAGCTATATATTATAATAATTAATTGTCCAAAATAGTGAAGATCTAAAGTTTAGCCCGGTAGATAAGAAGGTAAGCTCTCTTCTTATTACACCTATCTGGTGAAATGTCAGTTTACTTCTTCCTACCCATTCAATAATATAGAAGCGGGCAAATTAGCTAATACGTTGCAGAATATAATGATTTTCTGTAAACTATGTATTACTTAGTTCAATTATCTTACAGATACAGAGCAGCACGACACGTAACATAATTCATCCTCGGGAGGATCCTCCCAACTGACTTTCGATTTATTAGTTAGTACAATATATCGAAACTTGCTTATTTTTTCAAAGTCAACACATTTCCAATAAGGAAATAGAACAGGACATGGCTGAAATATTTATATTCCAGTATAATGCGCCTCACTCTCAGGAAATATGGAAGGACAACGAATCCGGAATCCGAGCGAACCCGATGCTATTTACATGACCGTTCCAATAAATATAAAGTATAGTTTTTTTTTACCGTTGAGAAAACTAGTTCTAGAAAGACGATAACTGACCTGAAAGCGATTATGAGTTTCTTTAAGAATCAAATGAACTTACTGTGTGAAGTTTGATTCCAATTATGCGAGGGTCGGACCGAAGACGATTATATATTTTTTTATTGTATCTGTCGGTGTTACACTTTTAGATATTCAACTATTTAAAGACTAAACTTCATTTCCTATCTCACTCTATGGTCAGAGGAAGGAGCCTGTAACTTGTAATTCGTTTTAGATTTAGAGAGACAATCAATTGGCTATCAGTCTAAAAATACTATAATGATTCGTAATTAAACAACTTTAAACGGTTTAAATCGCGTATATTTATCATTATTTATGTCCCGACGTTTCAAACACTTTGCAGTGATCGTGGTCACGGGGTGACACGATCACTGCAACGCGATTTAAACCGTTTAAAGTTGTTTAATTACTACATATGTGTAATAATCGCGAAAACCTAAGACAACATTACTATAATGATTGTTTTTACAAACGGTCCACCATGTTTTAACCGGTGAGGATCAGCTCTGAATCACAAGAAACATTTATATTTTTATGAATTAGATACCGATATGTAAGGGTAAATATATATGTTAATATGGGGACGAAATATATTGCTTTAAAGTTTGTTTCGAAAATAGGGTAATTACAACACATAATGGTACAAAAATAAAAAAAAGCAGCAGGTTTATCAGGCTAATGGTTTATCTAATTCAAATGCATAGATAACACCGTATATGATATAGATTTAATATAGTTATAGTATAGATTTAAGAAACAGTTAATTCGTTATTTTGACACGACCCTCATAGTTATAAGTAATTAACGGGACTTAATCGCGATAAAACATGTATAAATTTACCTAGATTTTTCGACCTTGTTGCATTGGTCGTGGTCACGAGCGGACTGAAGAGGCGGGTGTCAACGTCTTGAAATGCGGGTATTTTCTCCAACTACCCGCATTTGATTTAGAAATTTATCGTCTCGACACAACACTGACAACGTCCACAGGTCTTAAGGAAGGTAAAACGCGTTTGAGGCATTTCCTTAGCACTGGATTCCAGGATGCAGCTAACTTAAAACCATCCTCTCTATTTAAATTATGATATTTCCTTATTTCAATGGCTTCTCTAGTCTAGAGTGGTACTGACGTTCCGTTGAGAGGACTTTCGGGTCGTGGAGCTCAATCCAGTAGTCAGGTGAGTCAGGTGACTCTAGAAGATGTTCAGTTACAGCAGATTTCGAAACGTCGAGTTTAATAAATTTATTTATGTTTTATCGCGATTAAGTCCCATTTAATACTCATAACTCTCATCGTGTCAAAATAACGTATTTTAATTAAGAAAAACGTAATAAAATATTCATGTTCGAAATCTATGGCGTCAATGCAATGAAGTAAATTAGTTTGCTACTAGCTAATACTATTGTAACAACGTACATGCCTGTTTTATCATAATATTCAATATTAATGTCAAAACCGTAAGAAGTATTATGAGTATAGTACGGTGAATTATTTCGTTGCTGGCGGGAGCCGATGGCCGACGATGACTTCACTTATATTTTAGAGCTTATGATTGAGGTTTTTTTATTTCTACAAATATCTTGATATTGATTAGAACGAATCTTAAATATTAGAGAATAATAAATTACTATTTACTTTAACGATTAATTATAGTGTGATTCCGGGGAAACAAAAACACGTAATGACAAAACACGTATCATAGCGCCCTCTTTCGACCATGGAGCAAGAAAACAAATTAAGTTTTGATTTTTAGTAGTTGAATATCTCAAAGTGTGACGTGCACGTGAAAACACCATCCATGTACTGCTACAATAAAATAATATAATCGTCTTCGGTTGAGACCGAAAGTGTAATGAAACAAATTTTATTCAAATTGTTTAAATCTAGTCTGACTAATTTGTTTATCTGTTTTAAACTTTAAAACAGATTAATGGTAAATAAGCTATGTTTTTTTCCTCAACATTTATTTTCTTACAATAGCTTAATAGTAAAATAAGATCTTGTTATTTGGTCGTAATTTAAATCAGGTGTAGAAGCGTGCTTCACTTTTGTACCTTGCCAACCCATCGGGTGTCTTAAATCTGTTAATTTTTAAAAAACCTTTTTACTCCGAAAATATATGTATCGTGTGCAATTTGCTAAAATTGACATTATTTGGGTCTCTTCTTAAAATAGTCCGTATGTAAAAATAGTCAGCGTTAAGAAATGATCCCTCCATCGGTAAACTAGTCTCTGAAGAATACGTATTTACGTATGTCGAGGCGACTCAAGCCGCGATACGAGTAATCTCGTGGAAAAAAATTCTGTGAGACTTGGGTCCACTTAGATATCTGTTTTCCTATTGCAACCACCCAACTAGAGGATTCTGCTAGAAAATAACATAAGAAAATAAAATTATTCAGTTATATTGATGATCGTGGCTAAAAAGTATACAAGATGAATGATGGGACAAATTCAACGAGCGCACTCCGACTTCTGATCACATAAACTTTTTAGGGTAAGTACAGGCCATGAGTACCTTACCTTATACGAACGATGTGTATGAAGAATATGATTATAGCGAATAAAGCATGAGAGATATGCTAATATCGTTACATACGGGAGAAGATTGTCTCTCCCTATTAAATCCATTCGGGAAACAACCTAAGGGGTGAAAAATGTGGCAAATTTTGTGCGGCCAATATTATAATACTTACCAGATATGATTTTAAAGTATTTGGATCTGGTTATTAAACATGCTATAAATATATATTTACACTAATACAAGATTTGTTATTCGTAAATCTGTATTTATAATTTTTGTTAAATAAAATAAAAAACCCCGTGCAATGTACGGGCCGGGTCGCTAGTGTATAATAACTATATAATATATCTATATTAACTTCAAATGGCAGTTTTCAAACCTAAAAGTGACATATCTCACAAACTGTTAATAGATCCTATTTTTTACAGAAGTGTTAAGCGCATATGAAGTCAAGTAAACAGTAATAAAATGTCTTAAAGGCAAAGCTAGCGTAGCCACGTGCATCAAAAAGTCATTATTTAAAGCAAAACCTGTTATTTGTTGCTAGATTATCCATTTTAGCCACTTGTTCTACACAAAGGAAACCCAACGATAAAGTTTGTGTAACCATATCGCGCTCCGAGAGAAAGGGTGATGAGATTGAGAAAAGTTTAACACAATACTGAATAGGAGGCCGTTATGAATAAAGTTTTGCCGATAACCTCACGCCTGCCATCCATTGTGTTAGGTTAGGTTTGGATTGTTACGACTGTAATAGGGAACTTTGTTTTATACACTACAAGGTAACCCTGTGCTGAAGAATCGCAACTCACTGGTTTATACTGCGTTTTAAAATAAGATTCTCAATTCGATTTGTAATATTTTCGCACTTATGAAACCGTATATATTCCGTATAGTCCGTACGTTATGAATATTATTTCGTTGTACAATAAGGTGTTCAGATAATCAAATTTAACTTAACAAATACTACTTTATAGTTTTATAACCGCCGGTTTCCTTTATTAAGAAAATACTTCGAACTATATACAACACTACAGCTACTATAATAAAATCATTTATGCAACTTACAAGTCATTGCAGACTCACATGAAATCCCATTTAAGCTAGACTCTAGTTTTGCTGAAGAAAAACCATGCTCGAATCCAGCACATGACTTAAATTTTTCCTCTCGTATATTTTTAATAAAACCATGTTATTGCTGTCTGCCACAAAACAACTGGTATGAAACAATATTAAGTACTGAATATTTTATAATTCATAAACTAATGAAAAGGATCTAGTAATAAATTTTAATCTGTGCAAGCAACTTTCAACACAAACAAACACTAAACGAGCAAACACTACTTTGAACAATCCAAGAGCAAAGTGCAAACACGATTTAGATGATTTAACGGGGATAAAACTGTTTACAGTTGTACATCAATTGGTCAGATCACGTTATGGAATTACGAGAATGTAAATTCAATATTGGTTTGATTAAAAGTAATCCATATTTGTCCCAATAAATCGAGGCTTATTCAACAAATTTCAAATGGATTACCTTACCTTCATAAAATATTGCATTCAGCAATACAGGGTTATAGATAAAATGCTAACAACCTCTTAGGGTTGACTTCTGCTAGTCCTACCAAACATTTTGAGTAGTTTTTTTGTGTTTGTTTTTGTGTATTTGACGGAATAAGTACGAGGACCACCTGATGTTAAAAGTCTCTTGTGCCTGTTATTTATTATTTCATATTTTTATTACTTTGCTCGATGTGAATATTCACAACTCTATTCAAAGGGAGCGCGTCGCGGTTCAGTGTTGCCGCGGCGCGGCTGGTGCTCGTGGTTTGGAGTAGGCATTGTCTTTTACTACGAGACACAAAATGTAAGTGTCAAACAGTACTAGTAAACTTATTGTATACTTTTAAATGTCTACTCCGAGCCAAAAGCGCCCACACTGGACGGCGTCGCGCTCCCTTTGGATAGAGTTTTGAATATTTACATCGAGCTAAGTAATCAAATAAATGAAATAATAAATTACAGGCACAATAAACTTTTAATATTAGGTGGTCCTCGTGCTTATTCCGTCATATATATAAAAAACATTTCATCTTAAAATGTTTGTTAGGACTAGCAGAAGTTAAGCAGATTGTTAGCATTTTAACAATAACCCTGTCTTGCCAAATCTCCATTTGGTACCTAGCTAGATCAACATATCGCCCTTAAATCTTTATAGCATACATATATACATGGCTATGTCCTTGTACATTCCGAAATTATTTACTTGTTACATCACTAAAATTTAGAATAGTAAAACCATTTAAAACCTAACTTTCTAAAAATTATTACGCTAACCCTCTAAAACAAATTTTGATGCCATTAGGGTCGATCCCGGGCCAACTGAAGGTACGACAGCTACTATCATTTGACCCACGATCCGTCGTCCGACCCCTATCAATAAATACAGGTGCGAATACACACACATCTATACCTATCTCTATAATACCATAAGCACGGACGTCTGTTATCGGCCACTGTTTGCCGGTCCTTACAGCTACAAATGGCCGCTGTATAATTATTATCACCCTGATTTATGAGGAGGTACCGTTGGCAGAATATTAACGGTAGCATAACGAGGTGTTTCCGCCTCGTCAACTTAATAGATGCGATGATTGTAATGATATTTTATATAATTTTGTGGATGATGTATGCTTATAATCTGCAGAGCTGTCTGCACCGTTGTAATTGTCTAACTATACGTATTTCTATTCAACACTATAGGCACATATATATGTTTTGAGATAAAGTAAAGCATAGACAGAATAATACCTAAATAAACTTATAATTTAAAAACGACTTTTAAATTGAAAAAAAGTCAATTTTTAAATGAAAGCAGTGAAAATATCTAACGAAACTCTTGTGGCTTGAAAATCTTTTGCCGCCAGCGGCCCAGCGAAAGAAGCTTACAAAAATTTAGGAAACTAAAAAAGTGACAAAAATCTAGTGAAAATCACACTCGCGGGCCGCTTGCACATAAGCGCACATAGCATCTTCGAAAACAAAAACAACATCAAACTCAGGGTAATAGAACAGGCTGACTATACTACTTGGCTGGCTTGGAACTCACACTCGCCCCAAAGAACCAAGCATCTTCGAAAAAAACAACATCAAAATGGAAAAGGCTGACAAAATGTTTTGAAATCAACTCTCGTGGGCCACTTGCAGAATAGCGAATCAAGCACTATCGAAAAAAATATCTTTTTACATAGAACTGTCGTAATGTAAAAAAACTATAAACATATTTTGATCCTTGATGAAAAATATAGTTTTCTATGGACATGGCTAAATCATTGCGCATAGCGATTATTGGTCAATTAAGTGTTTACTTTCTATCGGTACAAGCTGTTTGCTATTGCACTATTTCTGCATCAAATTAATGACGTCATAAATTCTCAATTTAATTCAGGCACAGAGATATCTCCAATTATTATACAGTGCATATAACAAACAACAGACTAGTTCGCTGTAGTATCTGTATTTTATATACTACTTAAAGGCAAACCCTAAAGATCAAACAAATCTTTGTAGACACTTTCGAAAACTTTATTCCTACTCCTAGTCATTAGGGAATATTTTCGGATAATTGCAAAACTGTCATGCAGAGTTAAAGGAATATACATTTTACCATAGGAACAAAGACAGATCTAAATTATTCCATATACATTTTTATGACTGCCTCATTTGCTGAGTGTTGATTGATCGTCGCTTTGCAAGTTTGAGGCCTTGCATTCGATCCCTGCCGTATTAGTTTATGCGTTTTTCTGAAAAATGTGTCATTGGTAGCGGTCCGGAATGAAAACTGTTCCCAGATACGATAAGATACCTCTGCCTAGATCTTGGCTGAAAAATAAGTGTGATGATTTTTTTAGAATTTATTTTTTAATTCATTGCTCAAGAAAATTATTGAACGAAATTAATGTTCCTTAGTCCTGAAAATCTGCTACCAGACATAGTCAGATATACATTTTACTGATTTGTTTAGAAGCTTACCTATATATTAATAATTAATTTAACAAAACTTTAACAGATTATTAGAGATAACTCAAATACTACTTGTTAGTTCTTACTCAAATTTAAATTGGACCATGAAGCACCAGTTTCCGAATTTAACCAAAAATCATCAATTCGGTACACCCTATAAAGAGTTATTAGGTAACACACACACAGGAAAAGCAGCCAAGAGTACCTCCCTTTCTTTTGAAGTTGGTTAAAAACCTGTTCCATTTTGTGATCACAAGTTTGTAGGTTTTATTTTCTTGAATTTAAACGTAGATATCTCTACGTGCTTGAAGAAAGACTATAAAGATACAAATAAAATGAATTCCGCTTTTATCTTAAGACTGAAATTGTAAGCATTAAAAGTGCACTAATGTCTTAACCGTTTCTCTTCCAGGCTCCAAAGTAATGGCGTTCGTTGGAATTGCAGATTGCAGACTTGCTCAAAGGAAGTTTCCGCGCTTTAATATCCTGGCTGGGTGAGTTTTAGTTTTTGTATTGTTTTGCCTAAAATGTTGTGTATTTTCTTAACTACTTGATTTTTGTATTAAAATCTGAATGTACTCTGAAAATTGTCAAATTTGAATTGGAAATAACTTTTATGAAGGAACTAAACTGAATTTAATTGATTGATGATTGGACTGGAATAAATATAATACATTATTAATTGCTTGCTACGGTACGCAATCTTTATCTTTCTGCCCATATTTCTCACATATTGGTTCGGTATATGTCTTCTTAAAAACCAAAGGGCATCACAAGAAAACACTCTTAGAATTTGATTTCGTAAAGTGGAAAACCCAAGGCACCATAAAAAAAAACTCAAACCCATACATATTTAGTAAAAAGTTTTGGATTCGTCTTATGACTGTCGAACGCCTTTTAATTACGCTCTCTCTCTCATTCTCACTCTTTCTCTATTTGAAATACACTCATTACCCACGAGAGTATACCCGCCACATTTCGGGTATAATAAAGGTATTTTAAGATATAAGGAAGCCTTTTGTGTACCCAACGTGTAGTAGCACCCCACATCGATCGATGTTTCTAATTTGATGGTGGCATAACCCTTGGAACCAGGAGCATCCTTACATATGAGCATCATGATATATTCTGAGGCTTTGGGTCCGGTTCCATTCATCTCACATTCAAATAGTTACAATTAAACTTTCAAGGGATATTGATTTTACACTTTGTGAAATTAGATGGGACATCGAGTTCGCAATATTAACCAGAGCTTAACAAGTTCGCAGTGTTGACCAGAACTTGAAAAATAATAAAAAATTAAGGCTTGACTAGAATGTAGTCTTGAGCAGTATGTCGTAAATCACTTTTATAGAATCCTATCTAGGACTAATAATCAATTTGAGATAAATTAAGCAGACTAGATGCCATAACATTTCCATGAAGAATCGAGGTCGAAAAATACGCAAATGCATTCAGCACAAATAAACATCGAACCGCTTCCAATCTGTTAGGAAATGACATGAAAAATGTGAAACCGCATGAAATATGCATTCACACACCCATTCCATAGTTCACCTACCCGACGCATGCAGATTCTAAATTCACCAGCTACCGATTTTAAATTCAATTCAGTGGAATTGAATTCCACAGTTTGTGTAGGTATGTGGAAGAGGCAGCTGCGACGATGATTGCTCGAACTCCGCGCCTAGAGCGAGCACGACGGGCCAAATGAAACGGACGCGCTTTGAATACAACTGCAAATTGAATAAACTACGCTTTGTTTTCAAGACTTTGAAACTTGTATATTGGTACTTTAAGCAATTGGTACACATTCCAGGACTTCCACTATATACAATATTGCATACTGTTTTAATGTACAGCCGTAGAAGATAAGCACGGAAAACATTAC
Organism: Plagodis pulveraria; assembly: GCA_963890685.1. Lineage (NCBI taxonomy): Eukaryota > Metazoa > Arthropoda > Insecta > Lepidoptera > Geometridae > Plagodis > Plagodis pulveraria. The sequence goes on from OY982956.1 coordinate 12,051,541, forward strand.
ACATTCTATTCTCATAATCAGATCTTAAACTTAACAGTTTGGACGTTGAATTATTCTGAATACTCATGCTCGGAAAAAAGATTTTACTAAGATAGAGTTCACGGAGTGCTTTCCATACAAACGGTATGAAAAGCGACGTTCTGGTTTGCTAGTTTTTCGATTAATTACTTACTTAATTTTTCCCAAAATGTCAAATATTATTTTTGATTTATTCCCATTCAAAACGATTTTGCGAATTATTTTTGAAGATATTTAATTTTACGGAAATCTGGCAAACCAGAAGCATATAGGTAATATATTAGGCTCAAGGACCGAGTTTGAACACCTAGTATTTAAATTATAATGAAACTACGTTTGTATATCACGAGCACTTTAGCCTTAAAAAACACAAAATGTAATATTTTTTTTTTAAATAGTTCTAGTTATTATATATTAATTAATAAATTATATATTTTTACTACAAAAAAAAGGGCAATGTTAATATTGTACAGAATTCTGCCTTCAAGCAGCCAAACCAACGCCTAAACCAATACTACTGAATTGGTTTAGGCTTTTGTTTCGGTTGATTAGAATTTGTTGATGGGGAAAATAATGTGTTATGGGATGGATTATGGTAATAGGGTTTTAACCATTATGTATATATCTTTTGCATATAACGATTAAAAATCTTAAAGACAACATTTAAAAATACTTCACTAAGCCACAATAGATCAGTTACTAATTCTTAACAATATAAATCTATAATTAACTACGAAAACAACATTTAAATCTGGCATTTAATGACGCTTTGCCAGACTAGAGCACATTTCTCGTCTAAATCACATTAATAAATTTAAAAAAAATTAAACCGTGACGATTATCACGAGTTTATATATTGCATTTTTCCGTTCGTTACCAGATTTTAAGCTTTTTCCTTAGTAAGTAGTCAAAATATTAAAAAATAATTAAATACATTACATTGCCTTATCATAAACACATTCATAGTGAACTGGACATTATTATAGTCTTATTTATAGGTAAATTTATATTTTTTACTAGTGAAGTTTTAGTCCACTAAGAGTATCTCTTGAGACCAACAGAAGGTCTAATTCAGACTATGACTTGTTAACAATGTAGATCAACTCTCAAACCAATATTACTGTATTGTACTATGTATACTGTATCAACGCCTGAACCAATACTACTGTATTGGTTTAGGCGTGAAGGGTACTGTATCTGTGACTTTAGCAAATGAAAATACTGACTGAACGAGACAATCTAACGTCGAACTGAACTAAAGAACCAACGTCTTGGAGACACGAGCGCAGTGTAGACGTGTCAAGCTGAACGAGAACGGCGACACTGTAACTGCAATGGACAGTGATGCTTAACTTCAGGGGTGCAACCTGTCAATCTCGTCACAAAAAAGCCACTTGTCAAATTGGGAGTAGAAATACAGTTATCAAATAAAATTAATGCAATAGAAATGTTATGAAGACTTGCATAAACATTGTTAGTTAATGCAAAATAAAAAAAACACTGTTTTTTTTTATTTTTCGTGATTTGCAATTTAAGGGGTTGGTATTGAAGTTCGAAAACGACTTATAAAACTATATTGCTAAAATAATATAATATTGTAAACCGATTCACGCATTTTTTTTCCATCAGAAAGTATTTTTGAAGCTTTTATCTAAACTAATATAATTGGAAATATTTGATTGTTTGTTTGTTTGCATTGAATAGGCTTTGAAAGTACTGGGCCGATTTGGATGAAATTTGGTATGGAAATAGTTTGAGGGAAAGACATAGGATAGTTTTTATCCAACTGCGCAAATGAGGTTAATGGTTTTGCGCGATAACCGATATACCCGTGGGCGGAGCCGCAGTCGGAAAATAGGAATTAGAACTTAAACAGTAAAATTAAATACCAGCACATAGTAGGCAAGTCGAAGACTTAAGAATGGAAATTACTCATCTTATTTTTACCAAGTAATGCATGTCTAATTTAACCAAACTGATTAGAATAACTTTACGATAAAAACTTTCTCTTGGGAATTGGAAATTGTATTGTGTATCCATACTTCTATACTAATATTACAAAAAGAAAAGATTTGTGGTTTTGTATATAACGAATAAACATAAAAACTACTGAACGATTTGAAAGATTCTTTCACCATTAGAAACCTACATTGTCCCTGATGAACATAGGCAAGGAAATTATCAAAAAAAAAATGTTTTTTGCATTTTTTGTTAAATATACCTGCGGCCCGTGGTGTCCCGTGGGTGTCGTACGAGGCTACTAAGGGTAACAAACCAGAAAGTGGGCAGCAGCGCTTTCTGGGGAACTGATATCTCACACTGCGATTCCCATGACGCCTGCCATTTGGAGGTTATGGCAAACCCCCCCCCCCCCCCCCCATAATGGGGGAGACTGTGTTCAGCAGCGGACAATCCGGCTGATACAGTACAGTACCCGTGCGAAGCCGGGGCGGGCCTAAAGTATACTGTAAAGAGACGAATGTACAAGACGTTGCTTACTTTTTTTTCATATAACTTCAGATGCTTTGAAGCAATGGTAGCTGAGCGATAATAGCTATGAACTGCCGTGCCGCAGGTCTGTGGTTCTAACCCTAGCACTGGTTTGAGCTTCACCGCATGCTGAAGGGCATTTTGCGAATGCTCGCCAGTCTAGCTACCACCCTCAAGTAGAACATCTAAAATTTTAATATTGTTAGGTTTGCAATAACGCCTGCTATGCGGATTACATTACAAAATCACAAATATACGATAGGAAAAATTTAATGTACGGGATTCGAACCCGCGTCCATCGACCCCTTGAGCCGGGGTATGCTCCAACCAATTGAGCTAACATAACATGACGTCAAAACTCAAATCTTTCCTATCGTTCTTTAACCATCTATATTGGGATGGAGTACTATAGATGTCGTTAAAAAAAATCCTTGAAATTAAATGTATAGGCTGCCATTATCATCTTTCTATTTTTATCTTACCTAATATAGTGGAGTTAGATAAGTACAGTACAAACTTTGGCATGGTTTTAAAAATATAATAAGTAATGCATCCTTCTTTTGTTTCACCAAAACGCCAAAACGTCGCAAAAGTATTTTTTGTCTACATTATTGCTAATATCTAATTCATGATATTTCTTTTCAGGGGGATTTTTTTATTTGACGCCGACCTGCCACCACTTCACAACTAAACTTAACAACACAACACAATGGAAATAAAATGATTTCTAAGGTCAGTAAATCTTGCATTAGAGCTTTACCTACAAGACTTTTTTACAGCAGGTAGGCTACCCCTTGATCACTATCTCATCTGTGGGTAAGTGATGATGTGGTCGAGGTTGGTTTAAGGACTAGGCCTATAATTACTAGCTCTCAACAGATGCTGTTGGAACAAACTGTTAAGTGTTTGGCGACTGATTTCTACTTGAATGTGGAAGGCGCCCTTACGTTTTACTACGATTTCCCAAATTAAATTTCCTCTCAAATTCTCATGAATTCCAGTGGCCCTGAACTAGATTATAGATATTCTTCATATAAGAACCCAATTTGCTTAATCATTAATTCAAGAGACGTATCTGTCAGACAGGCTACAGAAAGTTGGAATAAATGGCAATACTTTTCCGGGGTTGATAAAAATATATTACAACGCTCACAAAAGAAAAATTCAAGTTGCACGTGAGTATAAGAAATCATATACACAGTTTGTGATTACGGTAACGATAACTATGCTTGGACAATTCCGCCTCTGCCAAAATATCACCTAGCACCTACGTAATTTAAACAAACATTGTAATAATTTTATAATACAGTTTATAACACATTACTAAAAAGCCGTTTAAATAGAATGGTCCCGAGTTTCTTGCCCTTTCTTCTCGCAGTGGCTGTATATTTTTTGCTGAAGGTGGCAATACAATGCAGAATAATTCGCGATTATATTAAAATTAGTACTTGACTTATGATAAAATAGCGTCATAGAAGCTTAAACTTGACTAAATGATTTTGACGTTGATTAGAAAATAATAAAACATCGATGCGCAACATTGAAGTACTTATAAATATTGAACGTAGCATACATTGGAAAAATTATAAACATAAAAGTGATGAAATTATAATAACATACCAACTAAGAACTTTAAGGAATATCACGAATGAAAACCCGCTGCAAATGTTACACATAATATAATGCTTGAAAGGTACATTATAATTTTTGTTTTCAAAACCAAGGTTTCACCAGAGAGAAAATTTAATTGATTCTTAAAAATTAACCTGTCATATAAGTAGACAGTATTACTATACTTGATAAGAGTCGATACTTCATTGAAATTGATGTACTCATCGATTTCAATGAATTATCAACTCTTCTACACCCCACACAAATCCACATCCACATACATACAAAACATCCATAAAAGTTTATATGAAAAAAATCAAAATCATTGTATAATGGCATAATTTATGTTAAATATAGTCCTACATTGGAGAAGGATCTGGTCTTCGAAACACAGTTTTAAGCTACGTCGAGGACCAGAGGCTTCAAAATTAACCTTGTACACATTTTAATTGTCAAGAAATGATGTTTATGTTTATGTTTTAGGTAACAAAAACCCCGAAATATTTCCAAGGAAAAAACCTAAATGTTACGAGAGAATACATATTATGTAAAAACCTGTGAAAACCTATTGCATGCATTCAAATGCTAAAGCATGTCACTATTAAAACTGCGATCTAATACTTATTCATATAGCTGCCAATCCTTATATACCTATATGAAAGTAAGTAGTTATAATTGCAAAGGTTTTCTGTGTTTGTAATGACCCAAATCCGGTACGGCTGAATATATTTGGATAAAAATATCTCAAAGGTAGTAAATTGTTAAGGTTCAGTAGGTTGTGGAAAAACAAACTCATACTTTTATGACGAACTTTAAGTTAAGAAATAAGTAATTATAAAACGCGACCGCAAATTATTTATTTTCGTTAAGCGTTTAGTCGTTCTATTGAAATTAAAAGTGATTATTGAAATATATTTATAGAATCGTTTCTTAAGCCCTTAATTTTGATACCTCATTCAATGGGGTGGGGAGACAAAAAATGTTTTCCTTACAATATGGCGTCTAAAATCCGGCAATATGTATTTTTTACTTTTTTTGTGTAGGTACCTAGTTTTAGTACCTGCACTATTAAGACGAATTTAAATATTAAAATCGGTTGTGCCGTTTTGACGTTATGGTTGAATAAAGTCATAAACTTACATACAAGAACACTGAAAACATAACACTCCTTTTTTCGGCAATCGTGTAAAAATATTATATTCAAAAGGTGCTTCCCAAGCTTTTACTAGTTATTTTATTTTAACTAAACTTTAAATTGCTTCTGCTAAAATTTTCCCAAAAAAGTACATTTTATATTCATTGTTATCTGCATAATATCTATTTAAATGCTCGAGCAGTAACAGAAAGGAATGTAAAACTATTAGACAGAGCTCACTGCAAATTGCACTTGCAAAGCTATATTCCGTTAATTTAACAAGAATCTCTGAAATTAGTTCCAAAAAATTAAACCGACTTCAAAACTCAAATGTATGAAATACCTTGTTGTAGTCGGTACCATGATGGTTCAAAAGTACGTTTTATCACAATATTGTGCGCATTTGAGTGTTAAAGTAAGCTCAATTTATTGGTAAAAAAAATGTCACCCTTTTTAGCGACCCTTGCTACTTATGGGATCGATTGTCATTCACAGTCTATGACTATATCATCAAGTTAGAAAAATACTTTTCAGTTATTGGAGTGTAACTCAAAAACGGCTAAACCGATTTTGATGAAATTTAAATGAAATTACACGGCAAGCATCAGCTTTCAAACAAAAATGAATCATTAAAATCGGTTCAAAAAAAATAAAAATAAATACAGACGGATTGAGCCGATGATTGATACCTCCCCCCTTTTTTAATTTGACGAATAAATTCAGACGTTAATTTGCGGTAATCCATATTAGATTATAACAAATATTTCAAAAGAATGTATCAAGACCTCCTGAAGAGGCGTTGATTCGTCCTGATTCGTGCTAAAGCGAACGCATCAAAAAAAACCGGTTTGACTTCGTGGCGTTTGTGACGTCACGTCGGCTTTAAAGGAAAATTAGGTGGAATTTTCACTACGTATATAATTTTAAAGATTTTTATGAGAATAAATATTCTTAATACTTGATGTTTTCTTAAAATATTTTTAATGTATTTGTTATTATTAAATATCAATACCATTTTATAAGTCTTTGATATGGATAGTAGAATTACCTATATCATATTTTTAAGACATTGTCAGGCCTTAAACTCATATAAAAAACTTTAAGATAAACCACAAGTAAGAGATAAGCCTGCCTAGAAATACATATTTTATAATATACAGAGATTACGAAATAATTTTCACTGATTTTTTAGTTAAATCATTTATTAAAAATGTTAATGCTCGTGGCTTCGCGCACTCGTGATACCAGACGAAGGACTTCAAAACAGTCCGAAACTGGTCGGAATTTTTCCGATAAATATAACGCGGAGCCTAGCCGGTTCCTAATAAGTAAATAAGTTATTTGAAGACTCAATTTTTTTTTTAAATACTGAGTTAGTTGAAAATCGTTATTTCCTTTTTGTTCTGGAATAAGTATGCACAGCGTTCATTTGGCTCACAACCAAACGCCTTCGTGTCCAATTAACATGTTAAAAATAAAACTTGAGGGCACTGGAGCTAAAGTATACTTCAGAAACGGTCATGAAATATTTTTAAGATGTAAAAATTTTGTACTCCAATAATTTGTTAATGTGATTTTCGCTCAGCACGCGATAGAGCTTGTAATCATATTTATAAATATAGAAGGGTAGCGACATCTTTGCGAGGGTTAAGTATTTGAAAAAGCACTTATTCCTATCAGATGAAGTCTAGTAGTCTGGTTGATGACCACGCACCGTCCCCTATGATGGTTAAAGTAATATAATTGTAGTACTTACAAAGTTTTGGCTCGAAAGAGTAAGGTTCCTGTAGCCGAGTGGAATAGGTATCCGGCGCGAAATCGGAGGAAGCGGGTTCGATCGAATCGGAAAAATTTGAGTTATGAATCATTGTCATGTTAGCTTAGTCAGTCAGAGCATACCCTGGCTATAGCGGTGGATGAGGCGGGTTTTGAATCCCGCAAAAGACTATAATTTTTCCCGTCGTAAATTTGTAAGATATTTTTTAGTCACAAATTTCCAGTTATCCTTTTTACTGAAAAAAAAACTAAACTTAACTAAATATAATATATTAAACACACCTCTCTTTTTCAGATATTTTTTTTTCTACACACAAAAAATATATATTATATGTAGGTATATATATATATATATATTCTCTTACAATATTATATTTATTATAATTTAAAAATATCCATTATATTACCTATTAGTTATCTTTCGTACGGAAAATATTTGTTTTAACGTAAGTATAAAGTTTATATAAAAACAATCATAATATGATACTTACGTTAAAACAAAGTATTTTAAGACTCTTAACTGGGTAGGCCCGGTACCCTGTAAAACAGTTTATAACTAGTACGGGGACAGGAGCTCATAACTAAAGATGTATTATTATTACTAAGATCTTCTAGATCTTAAGAAGACATTTAACAATTATAGCTAAACATTGTAACCCTGAATTGAGAAATAAATATTACTGTTATTTCGTTAGAATCAAGTTTAAGGATATCTCTTTCCAAAAATATTTTTGTGTAAGCCAGAAGGAAGTGGGTAAATATTTCTTACAACACTATAGATATAAAGTTTTATTGCGTTATCCAATCTTATTATTGTCGGATTTTATTATTTACATAAACGTACCTATCGTTTTTACAGGATATAATATTTCGATCAGTTGCCATTTTCTGAAAGGGAACGCGTAAAATGTTTCAGATGTAACAATAAAAGACATTACACAATAACTCAGCACAGGGATCGCTTCTTTTACTAACCGACTTCGAATATGGAGGAGGTTCTGATTCGACTGTATATTTTTTTGTATGTTTGTTCCGCAATTACTCCGCCAATCATAAATTATAGATTTTAATATTGTTAGGTTTGCAATGACGCTTGCTATGCGGATTAAATTAAGAACGATAAGTAAGATTTGAGTTATGACGTCATGTCATGTTAGCTCAATTGGTTAGAGCATACCCCGGCTCCCCGGTGGATGGACGCGGGTTCGAATCCCGCACATGACCTAATTTTTTCCTATCGTATATTTGTGATTTTGTAATAAATTATAGATTTTAATGATACTGATTTTTTTTTGTTTGTTAGGTAAGTCCCATACAACATTTAATTAAATCGTTTTTTTTAATCAAAATAACAGGGTAAAGACTTATGTCATCCAAGTTAACACAACCAAAGTGCGATTCATACTTTTCAGTTGGAAGTCGGTTTTTTTATGTAATGATTTTCTCTAGTGTTCATAATATTGACATTGAGTTTTTGCCTCATCCGTTAAAACGTATGCAAGTAAGTGAATTAATGCTTCTACACCGCACCTAATTATAGATTTAGCCTGTTCAACATATTTGGCTATATCGTCACTTAGTAATAGTAATTAATCTATTTAAATTAGTGACTTATTAATAACTGTGATTGTGGTCAAAGGCAGTAGATATTTTTTAGCCGTGGAATATTCTGGGTGTCATCTAAGTTGTAAATTTTAGACCTTTTCTTGTTACGGGGTAAATCTCAAAAGTAAAGCTAGTTAATAATCTGAGATTTTGATAGTAAGTTCTATGTTCCTCTAATTAACCAATAAATATTAAAATCATCTATTTATAACCTAATAATAACAAATATTTTCAAAGTATTTTAAAAAAACAATTAATTATTTAATAAAACACTTAAAAAAATCTTTATAAAATTGAATATGAAAATGATATCCTCAGGAGGTTATGACTCTACGAGCGCACAATCAGTCTCGATCGTGCGCTCGTAGAGTCAAGACCTCTTTAGAAGCGAAACGCATCGAATACTCTTCCGGTTTGGCTGCGTGGCGTTTGTGACGTCACGTCGGCTTAACAGGAAATTAGGCGGAATTGTCACTAGATATATATCATTTTAATAAAGATTTTTTAAGTGTTTTATTAAATAATGAATTAAATGTTTTCTTAAAATACTTTGAAAATATTTGTTATTATTAAAAATGGATTTCCGCAAAGTAACGCCTGAATCTATTCATTATTTATAACCTGTAGCCAAAAGTAGCAAATTCTTTATTTCCTCGCGGCGTGTTGTCAATTTTACTATAGGTATTATCCGAAATCTGTAGCGTGATTTTGAGGCGCCTTTTGCCTGTTTTAATTATTTATGGTTTTATTTAATAAGAGCATCACTTTTATTCATTTAAATTGTGTCTACGATAGAGCAAACATGATAAAGTTAAAAAAAATGTGTTGAAGAAATGAGGTATTTCCTCAATTTACGTATTTATTATTATTTGTTAGGTAATTGAACATAATTACCCATATTGTACGAAAATTTAAACGAGACATTAATACATTTCAAACGAAACAAACCTAAAAACATAGCCATGCTTAGTATCTTCTAAAGCAAAATCCAAAAAAATATAGATTACTTCTTAATTAATAACACATTTTCATACTAATAACACAGTTTTATAAACCATGTAATTATGTAATACTATGCTTGTACTTTCATTATTGTAACCTGCTAAAACTGCATAGACAGGAACTTTACTCCCCGATACAGCAACAGATTCAATGTCATTACAAAATTATAAGCGTAACAGATCAGATATTACAATTTATTACGTCTGTCAGATTTACCACTCCTTATTTTAAAATATTCTGTGCTAGGGTGCATGATCATTCTACGTATAGTACCACCAACTTAACTGTGCAGTTCTCGAGGGCGCTACTGGTCAAGGAAATCAACTACAAACTGTCACAATTTGAAGGAATGTTGTAGTTCTTTTTTTTGCCGCCTGAACAGATAAGTTGGTTGGACTATACAAGGGTGCCAGGCAATCTATATCACTAACCATTACAATATGTTCCAATTTCGTATGCAGAACCATCCGTTCTATATCATTGTTATATTCGTCCATAATTCCCATTCAACATTAGATTACTGTTTGGTCGTGCCAAGTAATACATTAAATTGGCCGAAGCCCAAACGATCTACATTTCTGTTCAATTAATGGAGGGCCTTGTTTGAAATGCAGTTTTATTTATACAGTCTCGGTCTGCTTTTGTCTAGTTTTAAATTTATTAGTGCATTTGTTCTTTGGTACATCTTTACAACAAGTTCCGTACAGACTGAGTTTTTGAAATAAATCCTCAGAGAATTCTGTCTACATTTTCTCCTTGAAAAATCAAGTAGCATGAATTTACTTAGCGCTCGTAGCGAAGTTTGCTTAGCCGTTCTGAACCGACCAGCAAAGTTAAGCAACGTCCGCCGCGGTCATGAGTTGGATGGGTGACCGCTAGTGACAATACTACTGAGCGCTTCCGTGCTTCGTTAAGCCGTCGGTTCCGGTCTTAGGAAGGCAGTCGTTATAGCATGGTGCTAGGGAATTTTGCGAATGCCTGCCTGGCTATCTACCACCCTCAAGTAGAAAGTCTGTCGCCAAGCACCTAACGGTGTGTTCCGGCAGCTGTCCTTGAGAGCCAGGAAATCTAGGTTAGCCTGCACAACATCTTCGACCACATCGTCACTTACCGTCAGGTGAGATAGTGTTCAAAGTATAACCTATCTGGCATAAAATAATATTTAACGTTTTTTAATGTATTCGCCCGACTGAAATGTATTTTTTGTGAAAATGGATGAATTATATATGGATATTTGTCATTCAGTCAAGCAAAAATGGCGAATTCGAAATTTTATAGCTTTTTTCGGTATAGGCATCCTTGGTAGTATTGTTTACTATCTCCGCATTCTGCACGACTGGTTTTCGTAGGTTGTAAAGATTTACTGTTCTGGATTTAGTATGCAGTTATGTGTGGACAAATACATGCATATATGCAATATATACTAAGTTTCTATTGCTGCATAATGAAATAATATCTTGGCTCATAATGCCTTATGTTTAATAGCCTCATTCTCTATCCTAATAGAGAATTGCTATAAATTCATAGTATATTATTTCTATGAATTTGAAGTCTTAGGGCCTGTTTCAGAATGTTCGAGTAAGTTCCGGTTATACTACCCAGAACATAAAATAACGGAATGACAGTTAACATGCAGCGCGTTTCAAGCTTTAACCGATGGATAGGCTAAATCGATGACTGTGAAACGCAAAGATAGTGTTTTATTTATTAAATATGTTCAGGGTAATATAACCGGAACTTAGTCGAACGTTCTGAAACAGGCCCTAGTATCATGTGTACCTATCATTTAGGTCACAACATTAAATTATGACAACATGATTTTAGTTGTAAAACGATTGCAAATCTTCTAATAAGGGTGTTGTTCTGTTTTGTTCTTGGTTTACTATTCCTTGACTATATATCAGCTTCTAATAAGTGATAATTGGTTGATTTAAATTGACAAGGATTCGAGTCTAAATATAACTATATATTCAAGGATAGTTGCTGGAATACCTCATTAGGTGCTTGTAGACAGATTTTCTACTTGAGGCTAGCCTGAAGAACATTTGCAAAATAACTTTACACCAAATTAATTGATTGATTCTAAGGTTCCAGTTTAAACGTCAAGTAGGTTTTTTTTTATTCATAATTATTTCGCTTTTGACCACACCCTGCCTGATGTTAAGCATTGATGTGGTCTAAGTTGGAGCGCGCTTACCTAGAGGAAAACTATTTACTAAGGATGTTTCATTTGGTTCTGATAATACGTAATTTGAAACTCGAACTGCGTATTATGCTAGCAGTGTGTATCAGTAATTCATATATTTTTGAATAAGTATGGCATTTTGTTTATATTAACATTATTTTCTAGACATTTTTTTTCCAGCGACAACTTGCCACAGTATTCTTTACTTTTTAATGTACGCAGTCTGTTTAAATATTCATGGCTGCAGTAAAAGCTTGGAATAAATTTTCCTCGCGAAACATCTTGCTTCGCAGATAATGTAATGAGGGTAAATTCAATTACCGACGCTCTTTCGTTTTTTTACCAAAACCACTCAAAACCTTGATGGAAAGTGCACATTCAGTCCTTGGTTGTACATTGACGGTTTGTAGAACGGAGCATGGCCCGACAAAACAGTCTCTGGACCCCCTTCACTTCACCGCTTACCCCGCTTGGTCGCGAGGGAAAGAGCTGGCGAGGTCTATTCAAATATCCCTTGTCTGTTCGCACCCCTCTCCATCCACCAGCGCGCCTCGCAGTCTCGTTCATATTTCGGGTTCCTACTTTGCGCAGCATCCCCGGCCATCCAATTGCAGTCAGCAGACTTCGTAACAGCCCATGCGTGGTTTCCCCCGTTCTAATTTCAACCCTATCACGGTCACAGAGTGTTTAATTTACTAGTAGAAGCACAGTTGTGCTTGGGCTTTACATGGCTTCGTCGACCTCGCCTCCCGGAGCCCGGAATAGGGGTAGAGATTCAGTACAAGTAGCGTGTAGGGGCGCGGCTCGCCGCAAAGTTAGACGCAACTGAGCTCTTGTCGATGATGGCAATTTACGTTTTTAGTAAGTTAGAATATTTTTGAAGACTGAAAATGGTTGAATCTAACATTTGAAGGTACGTACTAATTGTATAGTCGAATGTTTGGTGAGAGCAATAGTTATTTGAGTTCATGTATAAGAAAAAAGTATGAGTGTAAATTGATAGCGTCAAGGGTTCCCTAATGCGATTTGCCACCCTCGTTTTCAGCGTCGGCCGTGACGGGCACAAATGTTGTTGACTTGTTCTTTCTATTTCAGATCAATTTGTGTTTTATCTGACATGTTACGTTTTCCTTTGTATATGGGTTGTATTAATAGTATTTTGTTTTTTTTTTCAGAACTTTACGCTGTGCTTGATGGATTCTGAGGTAAATATGTTTTTGTTTTTCTTGCTTATTTTTGGTTACCTTTTAATGAATGATTTCAATTTAATATTTTTTTCGCGGTTACTTCTTTTTTTTTTTAAACATGTTCATATTTTGGCTATTATTTTTATCGTAACGTTTTTTAAATGGTTTTATTAGTTTTGCCCAAAAGACAGTTAATTATTTTTAATTAAATATACATTACATTTTATTTTGTTATGTTTTATAAAATGCCTTACAATTGAATGAATTATGGTTTTGCTTTTTATAATTTATGTTAATATGTTTTTTATTTAGGTATACAAATTCATTTGTATTAAAACATATATACAAATAAATTTAAGCTTATTTCATTATATTGTATTATAAAATACGATATAAACTTCAATTTTAAAGCCGTTTAACAGAAACGTGGAACAATTTACCTACCGAAATTATTTAAAACATCGTTGGCACTTCAAATTACAAGTAGATAAATTTATTACACTGATAATTATATTCATGCAAATCTAAGTTAGTAACCAAAGGTAAAAAAAAAACAATCAAATTTCCTAAACAGATATGTATTACCACTTATTTATGTTTAAGGAAAACGGGACTATGGTAAAGAGAAACAACTAGATTTTTAAATACAAAAACTTTAATTATGAATTATAAATGCTTAATAATGAACAGGCTTTTCACAAGCCAAGCAATTTACCTGAAAATTGAAATGTCGAGATAGTCTTTGTAGTAGTCTTTATCACAAAAAAACAAGTCACGTTATCTTAAATATGAAAAGCCTAGTACGCAAAAAGACAGTTATTCTTTACATTTAGAACACCAAAACAAATATTCATAAAGTTTCGGGTGCGATCAACCCCGCTTTCATTTTGCCAGCGAACGGTCCCTGGGGTACTATATTTATAGCAACGTCGCAAAACGTAATAAGAAGAGCAAATAAGGATATTGTTATCCTGAACGCGTAGACTTGTTTGTGAAAACAAGCTTGTTAATCGTGATCATGATTTCTTTCATTTTATGGGTTATGATTTTAATGAAATAGAGATTATGTTTAGTTTATGTTTCAAACACGTTAACTACAATATTTTAGTATATAAAGGGTTTCAAACGTTTTTGATACCTTCGAAAAATTAAAGAAATGCCGCCCCATATTTGATTTTTAAGATTGCGAATATTTATAACCAGCATAACATGGACATGGAGATAAAATATCAATAAAATTATTTAAAAAAAAATTCAAGCTACTAATAAACCAATTCATATTCTAAGTTAAAAGGAATCAAAAGATAAAAAAACCTGTAATGTGCGTGTCGGATTTCACTCTATTAAGGTTGGCATATCAACAACCTGAGTAAAAAAAAAAATGATTATGGTCAAAAATATAAATAAATAATGTAACAATAATGCAGCGTTTCCAGTATTTAATGGTTAAATAGTTACTAGAATTTCAGATTTTTGACTCAACTAGTAATTTAGATGTCTCGTAATACATATATAATAAAAAGTCTGAAAATTATATATTTTGTCTTCCCCGCCATAAGTAATTTCATAAGGAAAAAATATGGTCTATTCTATTAGGTCTAGGCGACGACAATTGGCATTATATACATGCTAGGGTGTAAGCGAGAATGTTATGTTGGAAAAAAATCTCAAGTATGCCCCTCTAAAAATATATTCATAAAATTTAAAATGCAACATTTGTTTTGAGTCAACATTCTAAACAGAATGGCTCAATTTAAAATGTATAGCTCATTCCGCTTGCGATCTGAAGACCTGTGAGATATGCACGGATATAGGAGCACATATAGCGCAATCTCCTTAGTTGTGCTCTATTAGAGCCTAAAAAGTAATTTTGAAAAATTTAAAAGTACTTTTTAGACTTATACAAAAACTCATAAGCTAATTAAGACGAGCATATTTTTTTTCTAATGGAATTACAGACGCATAGACAAAATTAAAAAAAAAAAAAATTTTTACTGAACTCCTCAATAATTAGTTTAGTTAGGAGTCTGAAATTCATTTATATGTTTAACCAGGAAACGCAAAATTATGATATTTTTTAAGTTGTTCAAAAACCAACAAGCATTTTTTATTCTCGGATGTTGCGATACCCAACCTTAATAGAGCAGGTCCGACTCGCGCTTGACAGGTATTTTCATCTTTAGATTCCTCAACTTTTAATTGAAACCGTCAGTAAGATGTAATTTTCCTAATTACATGGCAGTTGTTTAGTGCAGTCAAATGAACATCGGGGGAAATTATCGTTTTGATAGCTATCTATGCTATAGATACTATGATGGATGATTTTACACAAAAAAAAATAGTTCAGAGCGACAATGCCACTAAATTTAAATGCACACACAGACACAGATAAACTTATATCACCCCTATTGTATCGTGAGGGATTAAATAAAAATGACAAAACTTTTCTCAGCATCTTTACAAAGAAATAAAGAACACAGCGGGGGGGAAATGTTTAGTCTACACTATTGTAATCTAAACATTAATTTCCGTCGATGTTCATAACACTGCACTGAACAACCGCCATTTAATTACGAAAGTTAATTCTTACAGACGGTATCATGTGGATAAGAAAGTTTTCCACATACAGAGATGTAGTTAAGCCACAATAGCTGACCCATTCTCTATAGCTTCCCGCTGGGATATTTAAGATGCCTGTACACACTTACTTCGTACATTCGTAACGTTACATTATGTTGGTGAATTAAACTAAATAATAAAAAGATTCCGCAAATGATATAAGTTCATACACTTAATGGAAACATTCAAACGGCTCCTTATCAATTGCAGATACTCCATATTTGTATACATTTTAATGATTACCTAGGTATTCAATTAAATTGACGTATAGAAATATAAACAGTAAAAATCTTGAATTTTGAAGCAGTGATGGCTCAGTGGCATTGGCTATGGACTGCCGCGCAGCAGGTCCATGGTTCGAATCCCGCCCAGAGCTTGTGCTTCACCGCATGGTGGAAGGGCATTTTGCGAATGCCCGCCTGGCTAGCGACCACCCTCAAGTAGAAAATTTTCTACTCCGGCAGCAGTCCTTGAGAGCCAGAAAAATTACAGGCCAATGAGACCTAACAACTGGACGTCTCAGTGTGACGGGCACAGTGCAATTCGTCGTTGACGAAATACGTCTGTTATAGGCAGAGGTTAGTCCACACCACTTAACATCAGGTGGTTCTCGGGCTTGTTCCGTTACAATAACATAAAAAAAAAACAAAGATAAAAACATTTTTGAATTTTTGCGTATATGACGCTCTTAAGAAAGTTAATTACTAAATTTCACTACAAAAACTACTGCGTTCAGCAAAAAGGGGTATATTTTCACTGTGAATAATGAGCAAGAAGCTATTTTTATATGTATTTACTCTTTTACAATTTGTAACAGAAGTCTATTAAAAATATACATTATACAATTATACATTACACAGGGTGGCGTGGCAGATGTATCTCCCAAGCATGTGTCTTCAAAATATTCCCCAATACACCTTTTTAGTTAAAAATCCCTGTTACACGCAGCTTGAAATTTCTTTTAATCATATGCCTAGTTGTTATCGTGGCTGTCAACGTTTAATTTAAATTCACTTTAATTATTTCGAGTATACAATATATTTTCATGAATAAAAGGTTTAAGAAAAACAACATATTTTGTGAATTTGATAGATAGTGTTTAATTGATTCTAGAAAATCCCTAAGTAGTTTAAAAAATCACTTAAAACATTTTATAGAAACACAAACACTTTTACAAAAATCAACATATTAACACTATATTAACATAACATCAACATATTAAGCAAGTGGTAATGATTTTATGTAGTTCTTCCATATATATAATATTTTCCTTTTATAATCTTGCCTGCTTGTGCAAGATCAATATGGTCTCTATATTAGCTGCTGCACCCTACAACAATACACCATACAAAATTATGTAAATCTTAAAATATACCAGCCAAGCTGTAGCTTGTTGAAATTCCCCATCTTACGAACGACATACTCGTGCAGCAGAACTACGTTTCCTGAAGAGATCATTTATATTATATGAATAAAATTACTGTATTCTTTCCTTTGAGAGAAAACATTATTTATCTATATTTAGGTTAGTATGTAGGTACATGATTTTATAAACCAACTCAATAATTAAATAGTAGCATCTATGACTTTGACTATGAAAGTAAAATTTAAAACATAATTACATTTATAGCTAGGCATGAATTACTCCTCCTGGTTTTGGGCAGATAAAAAAGGGCTTTTTATTGGTAAAGATACTGTTGGAGATTGAAGATCACAGGAAAGCAGGCAACATGGCAATTTTGCAAAACAAAAATTATGTGTGGTACATTGGCCAGTAATACTTTTTTTTATTTAAAAAAATGAGATGATTTGCGAAAAATAAATACAAACGTTTCAAATCACTCTCCACATGTTTATGCGAATTAAATGTAATAATCGTGGCTGACTGAATAGTAGTAGGTACTGCCTCAACTCTGTCGTCTCGTGTCGAGAACATTTTCGTGCGATGATATTTTACGATTTCAATTGTGGCCCAAAACAGAAAGAATCTTTTAATAAGACGTTAAGTTACATTTGTAGAAGAAGGCCCTTTTAAAAAAATATATATATACACCGTGTCCCAAAATTCAACGATAAGCCGGCATCGGTGCATGGACCTACTCATGACTACTCGGGAAAAAAAAAAAAAATTATAACTCTTTTTTTTTTAATTACAGAGACTTTTATAAAGTTGCGCCAACTTTTAATAAAACTTGCCATGGTAGTGGCCATACTTTTTTTTTTAACCCAGACTATAGAAAGTGCATAGAATGTTAAAATCTATGAAAATTATAAGAAAAAAATTTTTTTTTAATGATGTTTGTAAAATGACTACAGACTTTCTGTAATTTTAAAGGATTGTGGTAGATAGCCGTCCTTCTTAGGTTGCTAATGCACAAAAAATATCAAAAATATGTCAAAAATTGTGGTCATGGTAGTTGAAAATAGCATAATGGGTATCGAATATCGATGAAATTTATAAAAGTCTCTGTAATTAATAAAAAAAAACAGTTATAATTTTTTTTTATTTTTTTCCGAGGAGTCATGAGTAGGTCCATGCACCGATGCCGGCTTATCGTTGAATTTTGGGACACGGTGTATATGGTTCAGCGAATTTAAGCGAGGTCACCAACTTTAGCCGATGATGAAGAGAGATGTGGTCGCCCTTTGATGCCTGTGTGAAAAATAAGGTGTCATCAGTTAAAATTCGATCGGATAGAATAGGCTAATTTCATATGAAGAGATCCAACACAACTGAAAGCAAACGCTGCACTAGATTTTTTGTGAGCATCTTTGCGGAGCAGGATTCTTTTCGTTGGGTGCCGCACTACTTCACCTATGATGCTTAGGAGCAGGTTCGCGGGGAATGGTGCCATGATATGATATCTAAGTTTCACGCAGGTTTGTCTCAGTGCGTTTACGACATTGTGACAGAAGATGAATCTCAAATTTATGAATACGATCCAGCCGATCAGAGACACAAACATGATCCGATCAACAAATCGCCAGGCAACAATTGGGTTTGTTTCAAGATAAACCAACACACACCAAAGTAAAGCAAATGAGAAATGCAGGGAAGATCTTGATAATTCATTTCTTACACTATGATAAGGCACCTAGTCTCAATACATTAACGTGATCAAAGAAGAATGAATGCCGATTGGTACATACAGTACACTGCTGCACAAGCGATCAAACGCGGAGCTCCACGGGCTGCGCACTGAGATTAAAACGAGGGACTTCCTGGACACCACACCGGTCAACCTTTTAGGTTATTCTCGTTACAACCCTGATAAGGCATCAAGTGTCTCTTTTTATTACCTAAAATAAAAATCACGCCAGAGGGATACAGTTTTCATCGCAAGAAGATGCGCTAGCGCTCGAGCAAGTTCTGGAGAAAGTGTTTGAGGCAGATTTGAAGAAGTGTTTTAAAAATTGGTTCCGACGCATGAAACTGTGCATTATTTGTGGTGAAATAGTTCTTTGAAATTAATTGTTTAATAAATATTGATCTGTAGAACATTTGTTTTTTATTTTCGCAAAACTTATTGAAGTTCCCACGTACATATATGGTAATTGTACTCTTTCGAAATTGGTGTTTTGATATACATTTTTCACTAACTATATCAGCTACAACATTTAATACTACAAGATCACAAGATTTGATCTTGATTGAATTGATTGAATTTGATTGAGTTGATCACAAGATGGCGACTCATGCGCAGGTCGATAAAGAAGAAGTTAAAAAGTTAAATTTAAACGTACATATTATTATTATTTTTAGTCTATTTCTATATCTATATTATTCGTTTAGAAGTCACAAAAGTCAATTTATATTAAATTTTTATCATTTAAAATAAGCGATAGATGAATAATATAATATAATGCGTGAAGATGTTAGTGGTGAAAAATTTTACAAGCCTTTCATTGCAATATATACAACTTGAGATTAAAGCAACTCTTTTGCACATTTTACTAATTAACATACTTGTACTTGACAAAAAGGGTTGTATTAAAAAGAAAAAGATTATTACGTGTTTCAAATTATGAACGGTACCTAAATATCGGTTTTATATCCTTCGGAAGAAAAACAGTTCTATTATTTCACCTCCTTACTGAGAACAAAGCACAGATTGGTAATATATATCTATAAATAAACTGTCGGGATCTCACAGATTGCACGAGCACTAAACTCTCGAGAGGCCACTGATAAACCTAGGTATATCTGAAATATATGTTCATGGACGGCTGGCTGGCTACGACCTATACGTATATAGCAGCTATTACATGATCTCGCAATAAAGTACAGGCCTCTGAGGACTAAGACGGCATATCTCTCGAATCTTTATCGGTTGAAATTGAAATATATCTTCCCTCAAATACTGATAGAAGGTTTTTTTTAATGCTTTATAGGTTAGCCTTTGACCACTATCTCACCTGATGGTAAGTGATGATGTGGTCGAAGATGTTGTTCAGGCTAATCCAGAAGTACTGGCTCTCAAGGACAGCTGCCGGAATACACCGTTAGATGCTTGGCGACAGATTTTCTACTTGAGGGTGGTAGCTAGCCAGGCGGGCATTCGCAAAATGCCCTACCACCATGCTATAACGACTGCCATCCTAAGACGACAACCGGGACCGACTGCTTAACGTGCCCTCAGAAGCACGGAAACGCTCAGTAGTAATGTCACTAGCGGTCACCCATCCAACTCATGACCGCGGGCGACGTTGCTTAACTTTACTGATCGGTTGAGAACAGCTAAGTAAACTTCGCTACGAGCGCTTCAAAAAAAGATTTCAATGATCATAACATGTTTACTACAACAGGACACTTTTTATAGAACACCATGATATATAACATTTCGAGCACGAACTTATCTCTGCCATCTTTTATATTTCTTAATTTTCATCTTGTGATATGGTGCGCGTGTATCGCGTTAGTCTATAAAACTAATGGTACTCAACCAATATTGACAAAATATAACAGATACCCCACAGAAACTGCTTAAGAGAATGTTTCCGTATTGCAAATTTCATATTTTTATTCTGGTCTGTGTTTCTCATCCTGTAAAATGTAAAAGTATATATTTTTTAAGTGCGTACTTTCTACTTACGTGATTCTGTCTTTATTTGGAGAGTTATTTTATTTAAATAGTTATTGATCGTTTCATATGTATCTCAGTTCGTAAGTATTGAAATAATATAAAGTATAAAAGACTGATTAGACCGATATACTGGCAATTTTTTAACGTTAGTAAAACAGTAATAATATTACCATAAGATCAGGTGCAAAACGCGATGTAGTTGGCAATAAATTCCTTATTATCTTTACCTCGCCTAGTAAAATGTTATCTCATCCCTTAAAGCTTGATATAAAATTAGAGCTGTAACAACGCAAATGAAAATGAATAACTAATGAGCTGCGCAACAAGTCTCACAAAGGGATCTTTTATTACAAGACTCGCGTAAATTTGCCTTATCTTACCCTAATCCTGTTTTAAATATCCAGATACTTTTATTTTATTCTGAAAACTTCTAATTATGTTTCCGTATTAAATTTTATAATAATGCCAGATCTTTCTTGGTAAGAACATATTCTCAATCTGTAAAATGTATTTATTTTTGTATTAACATAAATACAAATTATCACTTTTCCATTAGATTCGTATCAAAGTACATTTAAGTTATGTTACAAAAGAAAATTCAGTCAAAATATTAATTTGAATGTAGGCGTATACGACGCTCAATTATTATAAAATTGAACACAATTCCATAAGAAGAACTTCTTCTCTGTCATTGCTAATCTAAAACCTAGCACCGCTATTTTATGTGTATTCCAAGTATTATGATCTTGATTTAACTGTAATTTAAATTTACTTAAGTTTTTGTGGAAATACATAATATTTTCTGACTCGGTAATATTAAAATATCAATTTTCAAAAAGAACAGTCCCTCATAAATCCGCTAGAATCTATTTTATATATAGCCCAAAATGTTATTTTACGCTAAGGATTGTCTGTCTCCTAGCTGCAAAAGAACGCGAAAGAAACAAGCCTAGCCGTAGTTCCCTTAACTGTCGTATTCTACAAACCATGCCGAAAAAAAGGCAATATTGCACGCGTAATATAGTCTAACTCAATTCTGTAATAAAGGCTCTAGAATACTAATCGATGTGTCAAAAAGCTTTACAAATTCCTTCACAAACCTACATCCAAGCCAAAAACCTAGAAACATACATAACGTATGAAACAACTCATACGAGAGAACATTTACCACATATATTTGGGTCAGACAAAAGATTTACAAATGACAGCCCTCATGTCTGCATTACTTCTGAAATAGAGATGCTTTATCATACTGTTCGCGGCCCTTTTGAAGGACAACGATTTGATTGATGTTTTCGCCTCCGATTCTGAATGGAAATGGTTTTCATAGTCCTTTGAAAAACTGTAATATGTAGTAACGTATTTGTATCGTTTATTAATATAAGGCTATACAATTTATGATTCATGATCCTTTTTTTTGTTCACCCTGAATGTAGACCACAGTGTCGGTTTTCATCACAACTCTCAGACTTATCGATTTAACTAGCGAGAATATTAATCCCTAATATTTAATTTATTTTCATAAAAATTTTGTTGTTTGGTTGATGTTTTTAGAAATCGGAGGGGTGAAAGAGGAGCGTTTGCTATACGTCTTCGCAGTTAGATACTTTCGTCATTCAGCCTACCTTCCTACCTAAAATTAAGCCTATTAAGCTTTCGCTCTGCTACAACTGCTCAATGCAGGGAGTTGACTCAAGAGCTCACGAGACTCAAGAGACAACAATCCGCAATGTCGGAGCTATTTGAGAAATATTTCAAATTAAAAAGAGTAGAATGTGAGATATGGTAATGGAAAAACAAAGGTAAACTAACTTTTAAGAGTCGTAATAAGAAGATATTTACATTAAAAGTAACTCTTACGTAAACCAAAACGTAACATAATACTTGTAGCTACGGTGGACCTTATTGTCCTTATTATGTACCTATTTGTTTGTTGCTGATACAATTTCAGAAGACGCATGTAAAACTTAAGGGACCTTGATAACTATTGATCCTAAGACTAGTAATTTCTAATATAAAAAGTTAAATACAAGGTAGGTTCTTCTAATTACGAGCATAATAAAAAATATAAGACCTTAACAATAAGTTAGGCCGTCATGAAAACTTAAGATCCATTCTTTCAGTTTTTTATAATAAAGATGTATTCAATTATGAATATTCTCGAGTTATGACCGTTTTAAGTATGATAGCTGTCATATAACATGAAAATATCGATTAGATCTGTTAAGAAAATATTATAATAACATTATTTCTGTTTGCAATTTTAATGTTGGCCCTAGTCATTTGAAATAAAGAACAATATAATGTACTACGTATAAAGTTTTTCAAAATTAATCTGTCGATTTAAACTGAAGGGGCTATCTTGTTTTGTATAAGAACATTCTATATGGCTACCTTCCGGTTCCAATCAATACAAGACATTATTACAACTCGGCCAACCATCATGACATCTTATTTAATTGATGCATTCTATGGAAAACCTTTTGCTCCATTATGAGATCCTGAATAACACCTATGTCTGACATCATGCAATCTCATAGACTTGAAAAAAAACAAAGAGCTCAATCTCTACGGATTATTTTGATTAGTTAAGGAGCTTCTGACATTTCAACTTCATTTTTAGACCAACAGGGTATTGTGAAGCTGGTCTAAAAGTTACTTTAGTTAGATGAAAAGTTCCGTTATATATTTATTCTTTGGTCTACGTGAGCCCCTATGTCGTCCACATATCTAATCCTTTTATATATTTTCCTTGCCTTCTTATTGTATGCCTATACCACGCCAGACTACATATTATCTGTTCCTGTTGCTTACAGATGCTCATTCCTATTGCAGTCTTTATCTAAATTGATCTTGCATCTTTAAGCAATGATGGCCGAGCGGTAATAGCTATGGACTGCCGTGCCGCAGTACCCTGGTTCGATGCCCACCGCCGGCTTGAGCTTCACCGCATGGTGGAAGGGCATTTTTGCGATTGCCCGCCTGGCTAGCTACCACCCTCAAGTAGAAAGTCTGTCGCCAAGCACCGAAAGGTGTGTTCCGGCTGTAGTCCTTGAGAGCCAGTGAAATTACAGGCACAATGTGACTTAACAACTATGTCTCAATGTGACGGGCGCAGTGCAATTCGTGACTTGTGATGAATTGCAACTGTTATAGGCAGAGGTTAGTCCACCTAACATCAGGTGGGCCTCAAGCTTGTTCCGTCACAACAACATAACAAAAAAAAAACTAATTTAATCTCTTCCGCACGCATTATTAATTGATTGGCTTTCTTCGTGGCCTAACATTGTCCGTACACCACGGCAAGTAATATGGTAGTTTTTATAAAATGGCTAACCGAAGCAAAGCTGCACCTTTGCACCTCAAAACTAAATTACCAAAGCAAAATAAAATCTTGGCTATTTTGATGTAGTTATCATATATTCCACAAATACTCAATTTTTTTGCACTTGTGCTTGATTAAGCCTTATTTCCCAATCTTGCAATCTTTCTATATCGAAATAGACCCTAGTTCTAAATGTAGTCTCATCAATTTTAGTTGCACTACAAATTCAATATATTATTGGCATCAGCGCCACACGCACTTTTCTTCCATTCATCTCTTTTTGGCCCAATATTCAGATCCCATTTATTACTACAGGGTTTATGAATGTCCTTATAAAATGTCTGAACCAAGTACGTATGTACATACAAAGTAAGTACACCGTATAAATAATTAAGAGTAGATTAAATCAATGTAAAATGTGTTTTGATGTGTTTTATATCCCTGAAATAAAATTATTTTTTTCTGTACTGGTGCTACAAATTAACTTTATTCCATATACTGTTTAAGCCGTATCGTCGACAAAACTTTTTTTTTCTAATTGTGGAGGCTTGTAAATGGCTTTTATCTGTCTGTTTCACTATTACTTTGTAATGAAAGCTGTAAGCCCCCCGAATACAAGTAAAATAAAAAAACGTTAAAAAACTTCAAAGAGATTTATGTGAAAAAAGGCATAGTTTATTTATGTTCATTAACTGTAGAAACACTGAAAATAACCTACGTAAATTATTATGGTCACAGCTTTGGTCCACAGTTTCTGTCTTAATTTGCTATGCAAGTCCCTAAGTTCCATATCGCTTGAATTAGTTCTCGTATCTACTATACAGAATCGTGCTTTGAATTCGACCTCGCTTGCGGGCACACAATCTAATACGTATGCTAATTTATGATGGCTCTCAGGAATTATAGATGTCGCCCCGGGCGCGAAATTACGACACCCCCAACCCCTCGTCCGCCCTCCGGCCCTGGCCACCGCACGGCATAGACCGCCATCTTGGTATTCAGTTCGATAATAGGGTACAATTAAATTGAAAAGCTGTGCCAAGTACATGTATGTAGCTGAAATACCTTACAAAACGATTACTTAACTGGTTATAGTAAATATCTAACAGGTTTATGATAAATATTTTGGAGTGTTGCTATTCCATTGGATATCATGTAAGCGGACTAAGGCTAAAGAGTGCCCAAATTATAGAAATTAAACAACTTTAAACGGTTCAAATCGCGTATATTTACTATGTGTAATAATCGCGAAAACCTAAGATAACATTAGTGCCCAAATTAAATGTATGTGAGAGCTTGAGCTCACATATTTTCACGCATTTAAAAATAATTATTTAAAGCTCCTTTACTGCAGAAAGATGACACTTGTATTTTTTTTTAAATATATATATTTTTTTAAATTTCGGTGTCATTTACAATTTTCTCCTATCATCTTTTTTGTGTAGCGTAGTGATGGATACTCGGTAACATTTTCCCTAAAGCACTGAAATATAAACGGAATTTCGAAAACTCAACAGTGAATATTATGAGCACTTACAATGCTAATGCTCTTTTTAGTATCGTACACACACTTTGGCTAATGGCGGTTTCCTAGAATAAAATATTTTGCAATTCAAATGAATGCAATCTTTATGCTAAAGTTTTTAGTCGCAGTGTTTCGTTAGTGCAAATGCTATGTATTTGCTTTTCCCCGAATACATTGTTGAACTATAATTGCTAAGCTTTTGTAAGAATTACCTCTCCTTATCATTACTGTCACAATAATAAGAGAAGTCATACATATCTCTTCTATGAATGGGGGTATGTCTTAGATATTGCATTTTCTTCCTCAAGTCCATCAGCGGCATGAGTGTTACATCCAATCAGACAAGCGTTATTGGTTTTCCTGCAAAAAATCTGTAAATTTGTAAATAATGTTACAGTGAAATGGGGTAGTTTATACACTTTTACTTACCCATTGATTTACAGGTATAGTGACGTAGTATAGTGTAGTGTAGTATAGTGTTTTTGTTTTACGTTTATACTCCTCGTAAAGCTTTTAATAGTTAGATCACACTAATCATTTACCAAGAGTAGTATGTTTTATTGGCAATTTATTTTAAAGATCGCATATTAAAATTATCTAACAAATAAATTTTCAGCAGCGGTCCGCTATGGAACTGACTTCAGTAGATGGCAATACGCTCGCCTGATCCTGTGAATAAACCTTTTGGCAAAAGGCGGGCGCATAAACCTCTACATACCTTTTTGGGTTTATACAGGCTATGTAGTTTTTAAGCTGAAATATAATACAATTCACAACACAATGTATTGCTAAAAATATATAACATGAAAACAATATTTGAGTAAGAACTAGTTACGAGTTTTTAATACTATAATAATGTCAATGCAGAAATTGGTAGGTTTGCTATAGTCAAACATAATATTTTGACTAATATATTATAATATTAACAAAAACAAAAACGACTTCAAACATAAAATACGCACCTATTAGGGATAACTCAAATACTACTCATCAGATCTCACTTAAATTTAAATGGGATCACATGATAAGCACTAGCTTTCAAATTATAAAAATAACATTAAAATCGGTACTACACAGTACAGTGTGTCTCAGTACCAAAAAAATACAGTGGAATTGAGACCCTCCTTCTTTTTAAAAGTTGGTTAAAAATAGATGCCATTTTCAACGAGCTTTCTTTTTATTATATTCCGCACGTTTCATGACTCTAGTCTAGACGCTATAAACCATTGTTCTAGGTATTAAATATACCAGAAATATAATAAAAATGTGCAAAGGCGATGAATAAGTCTAGTGTCGACAATAATGTTCTCAAAATGAAAAGTCTATTTAAAATGGAAACTATAAAAGTGGAGTGCTCAAATATAATGTTTTTAATAGCCCCTCTGTCTTCCTTAGTCCGTATCGGAGAGAATGGAGGGGTATATGCAAATGCAATTTGAAGTAACTACACTCGGCGGCTTTGGGAAAGTCAGGGCTTTAGTTTGAGCGAATAGAAGAAAAGGGTTATTTTGAGAATATATAATGATGGCGTGGTTCTACATAGAAAAAGAGATTTTTTGAAAAATATTTGTTTATCTGCTACGTTACTATTATTTCTGTTTGAAAGTTTAGTTAATCTGAGATATTTTATTCCGTCAATTACTTTAAAATACACTTACAAACTGCGAGGGTAGTTTTTTTTACTAAGGTTTGGAAGTTTCTTTTATTAAGAATTCCTGGGTTGGGAAAAAAAATGTGAATTCAATATATTCCTCATCTTATTATGATACTTTGATTTACATACAATAAAGCGCTAATTACTAGCATTTTTTTGTTTGTTTCACTCTCGGCATAATATAGAAAGTGTTCAAAAATATTAGTAAGAATTACATTTTCTGATACAAATTTTGTTATTATGAAGCAAATTTGATGAATAATACGCATCATAAGGTTCTTTTCTTCTATCAAACGTCTTGTCGTCGAGTAAAAAGTTGGATTGCTGAAATACTGACTCTATAAAGTAACGTGAAATATTCATTACCAATATAATACAGTAAATAGCGTATACGCACTATTATATACATGTATATATATATATATTACGTGTAACAATAGCCATTTGCACATATTGTGTGGCTGCACAACGTGTAAGCTCGCACTAAATTTAGATTATCCTTGTGTCGTAGAACCAAGTTTATGTGCAAACTTTACTGCATCAACCATTATGCAAATATAGTTCCTGCAGTTTCAGAAATTGGGCTGCAGTAGTTACTGCAGTAAAATGGGCATATAATGTTGCTCGGGTGTTGTGTTTATTACCAAATACTGGCTGTTAGTATTTAATTTTATATAAATATCATAATTAGCACTATCCCACCTCTGGTTCGGTACGATATGTCTTTAACTACTCCAACATACATAATTACTTCAAAATACATTTAATTCGTAAAGGTATTGCCGCTTATCGGACACTTTTTTTTTTTGTAATGGCAGGAGGTATAATGACAATACAAGTATACCTACCAATAATTACCAAATAATAACAGCTTCATATTCGAAATAGAGTTTAATATAATGGACATATAATTCAACCAACATCGTTTTATAATAATTTCATCGCAAGTCCGGGTTGCGATGTATTCATAATATTGGATAAACAATAGATCAATTTAAGATGGATATTACTGAACATTGATAATAGGTAAGGAATTTCAATTCAGACATGTAAATTATGTGAAAGTGTAAATGCGTATTGTAACTGTGTATTAACATTAACATTCGACTGCATCCATTAGATGACAATAATAAAAGACAATCGCCCACCACTAAATAAAACCAAAAATGTCTAACAGGACGTAGGTGAAGAGAAGAAAATCTATGAAGAGAAACACTGACCATACTAAATCAGCTACATAATGCCGTACGACAACAAGTAAACAGTAATAAACTCCAGGCTGAATATTTATTAAAAATAGCAATAAAATATTTTCTTGAATGTTGAGTTTCAAATAAAGAAATCTTATAAAAACGGCCAGTATTAAAATATTAAGAAAAGGGAAATACGGTCTACAGTAGGTGTGTAGACACCCACATCCTGCCTACCCTTCAGAGTTATAGAAAGATTTTTAAACAATATTTTTAACAAATACCTTCAATTTCAATACAAGATTATTAGACTTCAAATACGTACTAACGTTTCTAAAACATTTCTTATTTGCTCGCTCACTTAACGGCCGCACTAAATTCACACTAGCTCCAAACTCCGCCGCTGCCAAGTTTATGGGCATAGAGAGTGTGTGCAGAAGCATAAATGGGATCCGTTATGTAGATAGGACTGCAGTTTAGTAAATTAAGTGCTAGACTGCCTTGGACATGTATTGTTATTGGAGTTGGCAAAAGACAATTTGGCATTATTACATTTTGGTGGAACTGGCGTATTGTCATATGTTATAAACGAGTTAGTTATTTGATACTTAGATTTTGTTCATTCAGACAACCAAACATAAAAAATGTACAATATAACACAATGATTCTTTG
The DNA here is from genome assembly GCA_963890685.1 of Plagodis pulveraria. Classification (NCBI taxonomy): domain Eukaryota; kingdom Metazoa; phylum Arthropoda; class Insecta; order Lepidoptera; family Geometridae; genus Plagodis; species Plagodis pulveraria. The sequence goes on from OY982956.1 coordinate 12,080,619, forward strand.
AATGTCGTTTCGTGCCGCTACATAACTACCGTTTAAGTAATTGTTTAAGAAAGGTACCTAAATGATAATCCGCCACATATATATCTATGTCGACAGGCGTTGCCTAAGTAAGTTTTAATCATTATTTATCTTGAGCAGTTTGTTCATCTCTGTGATTACCTTGAACATTGCATTATTATCACAGAAATTACACTGCTGTTACATAATTTGTTCAAGTTTGTTATGATTTTGAATGGTTTATATTTCTAATGTACAAAACTAATTTACATCTGTTTATTCTTCTACTTAAAAAAAATATCAACATGCAGATGTTAGTACGAAAACTTCAGGTTAAGCCACTTTTCACCAAGGAATTTAAACTTGACTCAAAACCAACACTGGCCTTAGAACTAGGGACTGCAAAAATCACCATTAAAACTTTTATTTGACGGGGCGTTTAATTTCCCCGCTGTCACTTAACTTTTCCCTTTGTTTGAGTTTAAAGAAAAACAGTTTTAAAACTTTGCCTTGGATCAACTTGTGTTTTCCTGATTGAGTTTTGTTCAACGTGAACTCTGAATAAGAACTGTGCTTTAGATAAGACTGGGCGCTTTTATTTTCTTCTTGTTTGCGCGTATTTTTGGTATGTAACAATTTATATACATATTTACATAATTTTAAAGCGCTCGTAGCAAAGTTTGCTTATCCAATCTAACCGACCAGCTAAGTTAAGCAACGTCTACCGCGGGCATGACTGGGATGGGTGACCGCTAGTGACATTACCACTGAGCGCTTCCGAGCTTCGGAGGTCACGTTAAACCGTCGGTCCCATTTGTTTTCTCAGGATGGCAGCGTATTTTGAGATAACGACGATGCCTTCTGGCAGCTGTCCTGATAGTGGGCTAGAGCATTTGGAGTGCCAATGAGTCCAAATGCTTTTATTGTAGTAGCTGTAGTGTTGTATATAGATTGCTGTCCTTGAAATCTAGTATTTCTGGGTTAGCCTGAACACATATTCGACTTCATCATATCTTACAATCAGGTCAATGATGGTCAATGATGAACCTAAGACGGTTTTTGTGATACTTAATTCTCATCAGATTTCTATAATACAGAAAAAAAGAAAAACGTGACCAAAAATTCTACAAAACCAGCTGGATCGATTAAAATGCATTTCGCTTCAACTCGATGCATCTCCAGGAGGATTTACTACTTAACTGACTTCGAGAACTGAATTATCATGAAAAAGGAATCAAATATTTACTACATTTTATTTCAAGTTTTCAAGTAAAACAAAACATGGGCGCATGCTGTCACACTAGATTTGTATTTTTTTTAAATAAAAAATAACATTAAACAAATCCAGTGTGAAAGTATGTGCGTGTTTGCTAGTAACAAACGGAAACTTAGCTTTGAAATTAAGAATATTCGGTTGAGTAACATTTTACAGTCGTATTTCGATACAGTAATAAAAGGGGTCTACTTAAATGCTATTGCATTTATTCTTCGTCGACATTTCCTGTTCAAATTTCAGCGTCACGTACCGCGTTTGTAGTCCATAAACTATGGAAATCTTTACGCTCGGTAAAGTATTCAGGAGTCAACATGGAAGGTCGACCATTCCGCCCGATAGGGTATTGATCGAGTCCCTTTTGATTCTCAGTATGGAAATCTGTACGGACAAAGCCTGAGGGTGTTTGGGGGATGAAATGCGGCTCTGGCTCGATATGTAATGAAAAGGCAGTTCAAATAATTGTGTTTGTGGAAATGTTTGATTTACGAATGTTTTGTCAGTTATATATAATTGCTACATGTTGAAGGTTATGTTTAACAAACTTCCTTTGGTACACGAACATGTTATTACTAATTATAAAAATACTACAATATTGTCTTAGGTTTTGGCGATTATTACACAAAGTAAATAAGCAACATTAAACGGTTACAATCGCGTATATTTACTGCGTGAGTAGGGAACATTATGATTAAAATAAAATTTTTGACGGTAGTACCATATATTTACTTAATAACACAGTGCCATAAAACCAATTAGTCACCCTGTGACCACGATCACTGCAAAGTGTTTGAAACGGCAGGACAAAAATAACTACAAATATACCTGATTTAAAGCCATTTTGAGAGCCAGTAATTCTAGGTTAGCCTGAAAAACATCTTCGACCAAATCATCACTTACCAGGTGAGATAGTGGTCAAAAGCTAACCTATCAGGAATAAAAAAAAACCGTTGAAAGCTGTTTAAATACTAATACTGTAATTCGTAATATTTGTGAGGAATTAATATTAATTGTAATACAATTAAAACCTTCACGTCTATCCTTTCTGTAGAGGCTCTAAAAACATATCAAACAATCGTAGCAGGCGCTCACTAGCGGCTTTCTAAGAAACGATTTTACATGAACTAATTAAATTTTCCCGTTCATCCCTCGTTGGTTTTTGTCTGCAGTACTGAAATGGGAGGGGAGTTGGCTAGACTGAAAGGGTGTTCCCCCTTAGATCTTGTTACCCCTCGCCTCGGAGTATGCGCTTAGTGGTTGTATGTTAATATGGAAATGGGCATACTATAGATAAATCTATCGTGGGTTTGGCTGTCGGCCAGGTCCGGCGCATGTTTTCCATATAAGCTTTATTTAGCTGTTAGTTAATAAATATATAGTCACTGCTAGTGAACAGTCACTAACGAGCGTGCGGTTTTGGTGAAAGCTGTCCCTAAAAGTAGTGGGCATATACTGGATACATTTTTGATACATACAGGCTATATTAATTATCCTAAATATATTGGTTAGATTATTGAATAGATTAATAGGTTGGATGGTTTTGTGTTTTCAGATTGCAATACATGTTACGTGTTACATTAAGGGCCTGTTTCAGAATGTTCGAGAAGTTCCGGTTATACTACCCAGAACATATTTAATATATAAAACACTATCTTTGCGTTTCACAGTCATCGATTTAGCTTATCCATCGGTTAAAGCTAGAAACCCGCTGCATGTTAACTGTCATTTTTATCATTCAGTTATTTTATGTTCTGGGTAGTGTAACCGGAACTTACTCAAATATTCTGGAAAAGGCCCTTCTCAAATGATTATTTACCTTCATAGACTTAGATAAAAAAGGAAGATAGGTCACGCCCTAATATTGACAATATTATCTGGAGAAAATTTAACACAAGTATATAATGCACACAGCTACACTTCCAATGCATATGATACAATGGAATACGTTTTAATTAACCTTTACTGAGCACACTCACTAAGACAAGCAAGCAGTAGACGTACATACGCAAACTATTGAGACTCAATCAGGCAACGTCGCCTGATATAAAATTGCCATGTTCGAGGTACGGGTGCCGTATCTACCATTTTTTATAAATTCAATGTTAATTTTCCATTTTTTTTTTTTCGTGTAGATAATAAACCACGGCTTCATCTCTCTGTTACCACATTAATTGGAACGTAGATAGATAGATAACTCTTTATTGTATACACTACTACATTACAATAAAACAAAATACGAAGGATAACAGTCAAGTGTTACAATGAGCGGCCTTATCACTAAAAGCGATCTCTTCCAGGCAACCTTTGAATGGAGAGGAAACAGAGAAGTAATAAGACGGGGGTGCATTAAATTGATGTTAACAGTCCAGTTGAACATACTGCTAACTTAAAATTTAAACAGAAAAAAAATCCTATACTAAAACAAACAGAAATGACTAGGTATAATTTACTTAAAATGTACATATACCTACTTTAAGTTATTAATCTCCAAGGATCATGTGCTCAAAGTTAAGTCATTATGTTAAATATTAAGAGCTAAGTTTCCATAATAATACGAAACTTTAGAATTGGGTATTCTATGTTATTAAGCAAAATGGTAATTACCTCAGACCATTATGTTTACTATTGTATATTTGTCGATTAATTGACTGTATGATACCTGTAACGCAATGACATTTGCGATACCTAAATGCTTTCATTGTAATTATAGCTGTCGTGTTATATAGTTTGTAGTGCTTTATTAATGTAAGCTTAGGGCCGGTACTTAAATTTGTATTGCACAAGTATATATACTTGTTGGTGTAGAAATCACAATAGTTTTACACTAGATAAAACATGTTTAAAATAATAACCAATATTTTAAAACTATTCTAATCAAAACTAAATCAGTATTTTAATAAAACACTTAAGAAATATATCTATTGACAATTCCACCTAATTTTCCTGCTTAGCCAACATGACGTCAAAAACGCCACGCTGTCAAACCGGAAGAATTTCCGTTGCGTTTCGCTTCTACACGAAGCATCCTCAGGAGATCTTGACTCTACGGGCGCACAAACGAGACGTACTTTTAAAATATTTGTTTTTATTAAAAATGGATTTCCGCAAAGTAATGCCTGAATCTATTCATTATGTTTAAAAATGTTGTTTCGCAATACTGTATCATCCGTTTCGTACACTGCTGAAAACAGCCTGCCCCATGAAGGGGGGCTAGCCAAAATCTCCAAGCTTTGCCAAGCGTTTGGAGGCTTGAAAATAGAATTGTAAGATGGCAGGTCTTCAGAAAGCGCTGCTGCCTGCTGATATTTTTCTTTTAGTCGCCTCTTACGATTCACACAGGAAAATAGGGGGTGCAATAGCCCGGCACCCCACGGGCATCATCGTGGCAAATGGTTTTGCTATACACACAGGTATATAAAAAACAACATATTCGAATGCCCGCATGGCTACCTACCCACAAGTAGAAAATCTGTTGCCAAGCACCTAACAGTGTGTTCCGGCAGCAGTCCTCTAGAGTTATAGAAAAATTACAGGCACATCAGACTTAACAGCTGTATATCTCAGTGTCATGACAAGCGCAGTGCAATTCGTCACATGATGAAATGCATCTGTTATATAGGCAGATGTTAATCCACTTAACATCAGGTGGGCCTCGTGCTTGTTACGTCACAATAACATATGAAAAAAGGAAATCTAATTTTTCATCTCTTAGACGACTATCATACATTTTCATTATAATATTATAAAGGAATTAAGCTTACAAAATAACAAAGAATGGAAAATTTTAAGCTACGAGTGGGATAGTATATTTTCATGTACGAAATTTGTTTTAATTTAATGTTTATGTTTTTTGCTTTACATGTCCAATCTACATTACATCTGCATATTTTACCGCGGGTAGAGAGGGACGGGGACTACCGTCTTTCTTTGTTTTCTTTTGTTCTCTTATTAATTGTACATTTGCCATTAGACAGATTAAATTTGCATTAAAATGTGAGAGTCAAGTACGAGTCATGTTAAATTCGTATCGACTAGTCTCAATCGTGTTTTAGTAAAGTAGAAAGACACCCTTGATATAAGCTGTTCTAAAATTTGTCTTCTTTGAGTAGCGTGTAATAATATAGGATACAAATTGTTAAGTGGTCGTTAACGTGCACAAGTGTAGGCAAATAGTAATGTTACTTTTCGTATATATTTAGACAAAAGTTTGGTGCAATTGTTGTTTCGTTACTAATCGTTTCGTATAATTAAAAATTCTACCAATGACGGAGAAATTGCAATCTCGAGATTAAAGTAAACAAGTTTGCACATAGACAAAAATAAATTAATAAAGTGTAATGAGAAATAATTAAAGTGAATTCCAGAAGAAATTAACTCAAAATTATATAACATAATTTCGAGTTTTAGTGTCAATATTGTTTTTTTTTATTATGGATTTGCACCGTGATGCCAGTTTGGTTAAAGGCATTTTAATCTTACATGACATTAGAATTTGACGACGAATTCGTCAAAAGTTTTGAGTTACTTTGACACCATACCCGTAGCATAGATAATATAATAATACTACCCTGTAGTTCGTATTAGTAAGCCAGGTCGTTAAACTTACTCGCACTGATTTTGATGAAACTTGCACTGTTCCATAATTTGAAGTAATTGTATGGCAATAAAAAAATAGTTACAATCGGATTAATAGTTTTAGAGAAATGCGTGGGCAAACATATAATATATATGTTTGCCCACGCATTATACCATATAGGTACATACATACAAAAAACAAACATATATGGTAGAACAATATGTTGCTGTCATTAATTAATAAATATTATACGGTTTGCGTACATTTTGATGACTTAGCGCAACTGCGTCCCCGTATAATTTTTATGTAAACCTTCGCTCCGTAAATAAATATTTTACTTCATATCATATCATCAATCAGCCCGCACAAATAATAAAATGTTTTGGATTCAAATCATATTTTTTATACAAACATATAACCTTTTACAGGAAGTTGAAGAATTATTCACCCAAAACTGTGCACATGGGTCTCCTAAATCTGTCCATTTTATTTACGACCAAAACAAAACTTTTAATACCAACATAAATATCAAACCATTCCTAAGCATCCCCATACAAATATATGGAAACATGTGGCACAAACTCAGCCCCAAACAAAGTAAAACTCCCGTGTGTTAGTCAGCATATTGAAATGTAGGATAATAATGTTACTTTTGGGATATGTTGCAGAAGTCAAGCCCGTAGGGTAAACGCCAATATGAGATACCGGCGTGGCGGTAAACAATACTACGTTTACCTATACTGGGGTGAAATATGGGTTATCTACCTGAGCTAATTAATGTGGAGGTAGAATTTGTTTGTTTTGAAAGGGTTCGAGAGGCGCTCTTAGTAATATGTCGTTCATATGTGGTATATACTTTTTACGATTTATTATATATTATGTAAGGTCTCTTGTTTACTTAAGTTTTATTAGCAGTAAAATTATTTGTGCGAGTCGGGGAATGTACTGCTACCATACCTATTCCTACCGCCAATCAGTCGCATTACTGTTTTTCGGTTTTAATGGTATGAGAGCAGATGAAATTTCAGGCATATGAGACTTAACAACCTTATGTCTGGATGATGGGCGCAGTGCAGTTCGCCTCTTATGACAAACTACAACTGTTTTAGGCAGAGGTTACCGCTGTGGGCCTCGTTGTTCCATCACAAAAGCACAATAAAAGTTGTGCTATTGAATTATTGAATGTTAAAATCCGAAATTACCAAGCGTAATATGTAAGAGCTAAAAAGCTCTTTATGTAAGTATTCGGTTAAATTTCCTTATCCAAGAGTACTTAATTTCTTACGCCATTTTCGTATAATTTTAACTTAAAAGTCAAGACGTTCGTGAGAAATTTTTTTATAATGACTAAGAAAGTAGCTAAGAAAGATCACGCTGAAAGCAAATTTTTGCAAGAGCATTTTAACTTTGCAACCATTATCATATAAAACTTATTAAATTCGATTCAATCTACTAAAGGTTAAGACGAATCTATCGATACACATATCACCATTTTTAATGTATCAATAGAACATACCATATTAAAATACTAATAATTATATCACATATAAATTTATCAAAATTCATTTAGCACTGCGCAAAGCTCTTGTAGTAGACAACTTTGGAGCTATTCATCAATTATTAGTAAGAAAATCAATGTTTATTAAATTTAAAATTATAAAACATCCTAGTTTCATTTATCTGTATGGTTTTTAGTATGATTATTTTTAGTTGGTACAGTTTCCACTGTACTTGACATACGGTGGTATACCGTAGATCCTCCAGTGGGAACTACTTTACTAGGTAGGTACTTATCGACTTTGAACAAACCAAGGGCCCCATCCCAACTATCATTCTGATGCACTAATCTGCGCCCACAGGGCAAGCCAGACAGATCGATACGAGCTCTGTCTACTTTATACCTTTCCCACTTGAATACTTGCATAGTAAAACATTTATTTATCGGCATAAAGGTTTAGTGGAAAGCACATAAAAAAGAGCCCAAAAAATAATTACATTCCTTCTACAATGTTAACATTTTGAAATGGTAATCCTTTTTAAACCAGAAAAATCCGGTGTAATCCATATCGATATGACGAATTGATGAATTACTGTAAAGCAATGTATATATGACGAAATAAATTAGACGAAGTAAATTAGTAGTAAGCCTTGAATTTTCTACTAGACAACATCATTTTGTAATCCGAGTTAATAAATAACATTTTTGTACGTGGGGCTTAGTTTAGCACTTATTTTAAAAACAATTACAAGTTTTACACGTATTTTTCTGCAGAATTAGGTGAATAACTTTGTTCATAGAACCGATTTTGAATCATATCTATATTAATAAGATGAAAAATACCTTTATAAGGCTATTTCTATGAATATCACATTACGTTCAACGTTAAGATCTCGTTATCATCTTCAGCACATATTTTTTTTTTCTTTCCGTGGACGACTGTGTTAATTTATCACCAGATGAGTCACCAGCTCATTTGCCCTCCTATACAGTAAAATACATACTTTAGGTAGGTTTGCAAAAACGTATGTGTAGGTATGGTCTATCTTATATCCATATAAATACAATTGGAAACAAACAATCACATTACGCAGAACTTCAGTACAATTTTACATAAAATATATGAGACAAAAACATAACAATTCAGAGGCACAAAATGGGATCTTAATCTGATAATCCATTTAAGTCAATGGATAAAAACGTCGAATCTTAAAGAGGGGTTATATTTAATGCCTTTCTTTACTTTTTTAATCTAACTTGAAGCAGTTTAAAGATTTTGTACTTCTACTAAGTTATTTTGAAGATTTATTCACTCAAATAGGTTGTATAAATAAGCGGGCACGAGATCTGGTTGTTCTTAATTTGCAATCCTTCGTAAATGTCTTAGAATCGGGATAAGAACTATTCTCTGCATTTTCCGTCATATTTTTTAATAGTGTCGGTACAATCATTACGTCTAAAGAAATATAGGTACTTAGTAGATACTGAATAGAAAAGTTTGATTTTTTTTTATGGACAGAGGCGGCTGCCTCCCTGACGCAAAGTAAATCCCTGTAAAGGTAAGCAAATGTCTGGCTAGATAACCTTTAGATGTGGGTGGCTATACCCAAGTTTCGATACATTGATATTATGATATTTCATGTAAAATAAATAACTTTTGTCAATGCAAAAGTCATTATGACATTAAACAACTCTGTTAACATTAGAAGGCTTAAAAAGTAATGAGCAAAACTCACTTTCAAGTTTGAGATATTATAATTGAATAAAAAAGAGACTGCTTGCCTCAAGCAAATGGCTAGCATTCTTGTCAATCATTGCAGACTTACAGGCAGTCCAAATGCTCCAACCCACTAGCAGCGTGCCCAGCGTACTGGCAGCATTGCCCCGTTGAATTGCAATGCTTATTCATGGAGCCAAATATGTGCAAGTATATTGATCACGCGCATCGCATCGACCAAGCGCTCTGATAAGTTTTGGAGTATTTTGAACTAGCAGTCTCATAGCTGGTTTAACATCATTAAACGTAGTCCGCTTCTTGATCTCCTTAAAAGTAATTTTCATAGGGATTTGAATTAAGGTACAGTAAAGTAATTCCTCCGCTAAACTCGTGTGAAACACTAAAACCAAGTGACTGCCTCACTGCAATTTAACCAGTGTCGCTGGACTTTACGTTACCTCATCTCAACCGTCGTAAAATTTTCAATAGTTACGATCAAATATTTCTTGTCCTTTGCTATCATTTCGTCGTAAAAGCTGAATCGCTGACGTGAACCTGTAGCCAAACTCAATTAATTAATCCTCCCTTCGAGTCCTCAGTAAGTTCGCGATAACTTGATTACATTAACGGTAGTTGCGTGTGATATAACGAAATAAACGTTTTGAAGATCACCTAGGGAGTGTTTCTAAACACCCGATATTTATTTAATATTTAGTTTTCACTTTACGGGTTTATTTGGTTATGTATGTATTCCAGGTACGACTTTTCACATAAGTCGAACAAAAGTTGAAAAAAAATACATCAGAAATTTCTAATTATTGGCACTTTTAAAAATCCGTTAGTGTATCGCTATAAATAATAATTATGGCTTCATAAAAGACTAATTAATTAAAAAATGAGAATAATTTATCTAAAAATAATCATTATTTTGGAACATATAATTCATTATTTAATTACCACGAACAAACAAGGGAAGAAATATATCTACGCTTTCATTCAACCATTCAGCAAATTCGTACTATCAAAACTGTTAACGTCATTTTGCACTCTGATTTCTTGTACTCGCGTGTTTCACTAGCAAGGAAGCTGTTTGCTCAGCGTGCAAGATTAATGATGGCTGGAGGACACTACCCAGAACACAGGGTGGCAAGGAAGGGGGTTGGCTGGGATTTCCGCCTCTTCCCCCCAAGTACGTTAGTTCCGTCGAAGAAATCGCTTGTAGATATTTACTTGGGCGCCTTGTTAGATTTATAAATTACTTCAATTAAGATTCCTCTAAAGGTGCGTAGTTTACCTAAACTCATTGAAGTAATGTGTGGTACGCTGAGAGCATACAATTTCCTTAATAACGACGTCTGTTTAAGCAGTTGGTTTTCAGTTCGGTATTATAAACGTGGATTTCAGAAACGAGATTAGTTCGTGTTCAAATAGATTAATCTTGTTCTACTTGTTCTTTTGTAAGCTTGCGAGGAAAACGTTATTCTAGAATTAGTCTCGTCACAATCTAGAGTGATTGTCGGTTGTGATTCTGTGTGGGAATTGATGAGTCAGAGGATCGTACAAAGGCCTCGCGGGAAACAATACTCGGTCGGCTTTCAGCGTCTTCCCTCGTGCAATTAAGTGAACCTTTTTGTTAGGGCCTTTCCTCCACTACATTATTGGGTGTACAATGGCGGTCGTGAATTGCGGAAATGGTTCGAGATTATTTTTTTTCGGATCCCGCGGGAGCCGGTGCCGATTCCACTGATTTGTGGTCCTTCGTCATGCTATCAGTTTAGGGGAAAGTGTTGCATTGTTGGTCGTAAATTGAATCTTCTATACTCGAGTGCCAATCAATAGAGATTGATTGTTGTACTTGTGCTTCTTTTTATTATGTCACTTTTGTTTGTGAACTATGTACCAACTTGTTTTTAGTTATAATCATATTCACTTCCATGATTATAAGGAACTGATAGATAGAATATATATATAGATAGGAAGATGTTACGGAAACCATATCTTTGTTTTATTGAATCATTGTGCCTAAATAACAAATATCTAGCTGCTACACACACTGTCAAGCTTTGGGCCCTATCCAGTATAAGTTCTGATACCCTAGTGATCTATACAGCAATGTATCGTTCAACATATAATTACTCATATGATGAAAAAAGATTTTAAAAAAGGGTTTAATTTTAGGTTACTCAACGGCCTACCTTTCCTGTATACAGAGACATAATACCATTTCGTAACTGTAAGATTGATATGAAAGTATTTGATGATCATCCAATCAATGTCCTCAATAATGTATCCAATAAACTATTAGCAAGATGTGATTTTGCAATCGCCTTTTGTAAGATGAGGAAATTGAGTGATATAGCAAAAGGTTGGTTCTGCAGTATGTTATATGGTGTATAGTTATGAGGTGCTGCATGGTTTGATATAGAGGCCATCATTATCTCAAAACTCTAGTTTTTAACGTAAACAGTGGCCACCACATTTATAGCACTATAGAAATAAATATAAGATAGCGTTGCTAGTATTAGAATAAGAAAGCTTCGGCCACTTTCGACAAAAATATTTAAAATTAGTTTCAGAAAAAGTTCTCAGAAAAAGAAAAAAAAGTTTTTTTTTCTTTTCCATAAAGGAAACATACTCATTTATTCGAAACTCGTTTGAATGATATACAGCATAATGCTTCTATAAAACTCAACAAAAAATAAAAATAGGGGATATTAAATGTAAATGTGATTTATTTTTCTTTATAAAGCCTTCTACACAAATAGAGATTATATGGACACCACAAATGGTTGGAAATTTTAACCTCTGCCAAGTTTACGACATGTAATTGAAGACAAAATATATTGTACTAGGTAATTATAAAATAATAATGGCCCTATAGTTTTTCTCGCAGTGGCTTTACACACCATTTTTTTTAAACAGCTACAGCATTAAATATATTTATATATATATATATTAATATGTATATAATTTTACTTTATCCGTCAACTTGCTGAGACAGGAACTATAAAGTTACCTTAAATTATGACAGTTTCTCATTGTGTTTCTTAACGCTACAGCTAATATAGTTGTACTGTAACTTAGCCCAAATGTTAAACGACCTGAAAAAATTCGCAAGCTCTATCCGCAACGGAGGGTTGATTATATAAGTTGAAGGTTATACAGCCTGATTTTCATAAAAATGAAAAGCACTCTGTGTAATAAATCTAAATCCTCAAACGCCTGTCCCACGTGGGCTTTGCCAAGTAACATGATTGATTGCGAACCGACATGTGTAACGAGATTCCATATTAAGCCCTATGCTGAGTCTGTCACTTTCATTACGTACAGCTTAATGTAATGTGCGTTATATTAGATTTACAGATAACGTAGGTAAATAAGCTTCAATAATAACAAATATTTTAAGAAAACATTAAATTAATATTTTAATATAACACTTAAAAATATATCTAGTGAAAATTCCGCCTAATTTACTGTTAAGCCGACGTGACATCACAAACGCCACGCAGCCAAACCGGAAGAATTTTCGACGCGTTCGCTTCCACACGAAGCATCCTCAGGATGTCTTGACTCTACGAGCGCACGATCGAAAAAATAGTAGCTTTCTGAAAATATTTTAAAAATATTTGTGATTATTAAATATGGATTTCCGCAAAGTAACGCCTGAATCTATTCATTATATAAGCTTTATTTATATTATATATGTAGTTTAAATACAGCTATATATGAAGTTCAGGGCCCAAGTATTTGTTCATCATTTGCCTTCAGCACTTCCTCCTCAAGTGCCTTCAGCATTTCCCCCTCCAGGGCTATAAGAGAGCCTTCCGTCGCCCAAAGTCTGGTGGAGTTGGACAGCGGTAGCTAACATCCCAAACTAAAATAACTCCCTAAAAAATGTATATTTGTTAATTAATCATTTACCTACTAACGACTGATCTCCTTAAATTTGCTATGAAAGTAGCTTAAACAAATTATAGAATAGCGAAGTTTACCTTATGTTGTGACCTATATTGCTGTGGGTTCGTAAGGTATAAGATCTAAGAAGAGGGTAGATATTTTTAATGTAATAATAAATGGTCTGAATGGTTTTCTTGAAAGGGCTTATGTACATAATTTAAATTATTAATAATTTTATTTTAGCCGTCTAAGGTTCTTTGTTAGAAATGTTATAAAATAAGCACAGCCTGGGGGTTTAGTTCGCGGAGAACTATTTGTTAAAGATAATGTTTATTATGAGGAAGAAACAATTCATGAATAGACGTGTTAAATGGGAAAGGACATTTTTAAAGCATTTATAGGGTTATAATGTATGAAAAATTGAAATGGCAAAGTACCTACTTAAAGTTATAGTTACAGTTGGTACGTAGGTAGGTACAAATAAGATCCTGATTGAACTGGATCATTTTGAATTTTCAGTTGTGTCAATAATGTAGAACAAAATTAATAACAGTCGAGTAAAAAAAAAATATTAGAGTTTATATGAGACACAATCCTAAATAGTAAAATAAAAGGAAATAATTTGATTATTAAAAAAAAAAATATTTGAGAAAGGTTGAACTATCTTGAAAAGCTATCTTTTTGTACTACGAGTATGCTCCGAAATAAGGTACTTTAAATGGAATACTTCACCAACGGCAGGCATTTAATAAAAAAAATCATTTCCACGTTTTTGATTAAGATAAATATTTATTTTGTTATATTATAGATACACTATTAGAATGCATCGCCTTATACATCAAATTATATTTAAGAAATATTTGGTAAAAGTCGATATTCAAACTATATTTCCTCCAGCCATGAATGACAGTCATTCCATTCCCTATTTGATTAACTAACAATGCAAAATAAAAAAAAACTGGTACCTAACACGGTTACCCTAATCTTATTACTGTACGTTTTTTCCTTTTCATCACTAAAGCCTCCTAAATAGAAGGTATGTTTCGAAAAATAAATAATGGAACTCCCGTTTATAAGTTTCAGATCCCAAGGGCTCACGGCGGCGTCGAGTGAATCCGCCATAAGGGAAAAGGTCGACATTCAAAGCAAGACTTGTATGGAAGATACGAAAATACTGGCACATTCGTGATCTACCCTGTAGATCCGGGCTTTTGTAGTATAATAAGTATCAGAAGCTCGTCTCTACAGGTATCTCACGGCTGGAAGACCTCGCTACTAGACAATCAATGAAGCATGAAGAGACGAAAACCCATGTTGCTGGACATTAGACAAGGAGCTATCTTTAAATTCTGATGAATTCGTAATTATTATAGGTATCTGTTAATTTTAAAAGGTTTGAAGTTTACCTGTATTTTGCTTTTGCAAATTAGCTACTATGATTAAATGAGGTTGTACGGAACTATATCAACTGAACTGGGGGCTACTGAAAACAGCCTCCCCCATTAATCTATGCACATCATAGATAAAGACATCAATATAATTTCATTCATAAACAATATTGTCCACGCGGATGCAAAGAGGGGGTTTGTGTGATCACATGGCGTCTTAGGAATCGCAGTGTAAGTGCAGTTCCTAAAAAGACGAAGCTGCCCACGTTCAAGTATTTTATTTTTAGTCGCCTCTTACAGCAGTCACGGGATGAGATGGATGTGGGTTACATTCTAACCTAGCACCCCACGGTCTGTTGGTTGTGGATAATTAATATAAAACTACTAGCTTCCACCCGTGGTTTCGCATTGGATAGTTTGCTACTTTAGGAAGTACTTACATCATAATTCAACAACCAACATCTGGTCGAAAGATATCCTATGGCTTAATCCACATAAATAAAGGGTTTATCAACAAGAACTTTGTTTTCTAAAACAAAGAATTTAGATGAAGATGATTCAAATTATTATTGTATTACGAAAAAAAAAGCTTGGCAATTATGCATGAAAAATTATATCTGGCAAATGTCCACCGCGAGCACGCTGACAGACGTCGATTCTTTCATCAAAGTTTTTAATCACATTTTGGCAAAATGGCGGGTCTATTTCGCGAGATGTTAACAACTCAATTTTGGGCTACTATTGATGACGTGGAAATCACTAACATGTGGTTTCAACAGGACGGTGCCACTTGTCACATAATCTTCGTAATTACAATTTGAATCAACTTTATATAAATGCTTTGATTTAAAAAACAAAGTTATTGTTGAAAAACCATTTACATATTTAATCGTAGGCCTGAAACCAAAGCGTTAACTGTATGAGAGTTAGGTACACCTCTTTACATATTTATTCGCAGGTTACGCTTCCACGGTAATAAGAATGCAAAAAATGATTCCCTTTTGTTTATGAAAAACAAAGGAAGTTTCCTTTATTCACATTGTATTGTAACCATGAGACAAAACGCAGAAGTTTTATTACCACAGCTAACAATATGAATCCTAGATTTAAACAATAATAAATCTGCATTGTTTCTCCACTAACCTTGTATGAGAATTATGGATTTGATTATGAATTATGTAGCAGCTAGATTTTTGTAAATGCATTTTATACTTGGAAAAATGTTTAAGAGACAACAAAGTGAGGAAAAGGATCTTAGATAAAGCAGTTAATAAGTTTATAGATATTTTCAGTTCTATAAATGGACACTAGTTTTATAAGATTCGAAGTCAAATTATCTCAGGCTAAAGTTTTAGATTTTCGTTAACTACCTTATTCATAACTTTTTAATAAATAAAAACTCCCCGTGAGGTGCCGGGTTAAAGTGGCACTCCGCCATTTCATCCCGTGGGTATCATAAGAAAACCGGGACGTGAGAAGCAGTACCTTCTGAAGAACTGGCAACTTTAACTGCGAACCCCAAAACGCCTGCCAAGCATGGGGATTATGGCAACTTCAGGTTTTGACTACAAACTTCTTAACTATAAAATTGGCATTTTAAGTATTTGATAGTTTAAAAAATCTGTGATCAAACAAACTTTTTTCTTTCACTGGATGTTGTGGGACCCTATACAGCAACGCCCGTCCTTGAGAGCCAGTGAAATTACAGGCACTTGAGACTTAACAACTATCAGCCTTACTTATAAACGCTATTTAAATTTTAAACATTACTTAGCCGCTGATTAGCAAAATTTCTTACTCATAAACGCTACATAACTTTATCCAGTACATAAGTACTGCTTAAATCAGCTGTCAATTTAAACACCGTCCCACCCATGTTTAAATATTTAAGTAGCAAGATGGCGCCCATATTTCTGATCAGCTGATTTAGTTACAGACCCACCAACTTATCTGTTCAGGTGGCAGAAAAAAGAACTACAACATTCCTTCAAATTGTGACAGTTCGTAGTTGATTTCCTTGACCAGTAGCGCCCTCGAAAACTGCACAGTTAAGTTGGTGGTACTATACAAAGAAAAGTATTATATTTACTTTTTAATTTCAAGATATTTAGCACTAGATACATGCTATTTGGCCATTTAGGTCATTCATAATACTTTTTAGTACAATGTTGTCAGTTTAAAATACGTTCGACCTCATTTTCCATTGCTTAGCTAAACAGGTGCTATGTAGCGTTTATAAGTAAGAAATATTTAAGCATCACTTAAACACTGTTTAGTTATCCATTACTTAGCAACTACATAGCGATGTTTTTATAAGTAAGGGGGTATGTCTCCAGGTAACAGTGCAATTCGTCACTTGTTATGAAATGCATTTGGCTGGGGTTTTTTTTGCCTCATAGAATGCCTGTTAGAAAAACACTAAAATATAAAATATATCTAGTGACAATTCTGCCTAATTTTCCTGCTAAGCCGACGCGAACTGATGTCATAAACACCACGCAGCCAAACCGGAAGAATTTTCGACGCGTTCCCTTCTACACGAATTATGCTCATAAGGTATTGATTCTTCGAGCACACGATCATGAATTGTCACTAGATATATTTTTTAAGTGTTTTTCAAAAATATTAAATTAATTTTTTCTTAAAATATTTGTTATTATTAGGTTGTTATTTCCTAATGTGGTTTATTTCATCATCATCACATCAACCGGAACTTGCCATAATACCATGCTTGGCAGGCGTCTGGGGGTTCGCAGTTGAAGTCGTCAGTTGTTCAGAAGACCCTGCTTCCCACCTTCCCTTATTTTTTCTTTAGTCGCCTCTTACGACACCCACGGGATGAATTTACCCAGCACCTCACGGGGAGTGTATATTAAGACGAATTTACTTAGCATTCCATGGATTCACCGTGCGGGTGCCGGGTCCATAGCGTTGCAGAGGAAGAGGCTCTAGTCAAGGTGCCTGGGACTTGCAACCCAGTGAGTAAGGGCCCCTTTATGATGCATCAATGCTCCCTTTCACCGCTCGAGCCTCCTCCCCTGCCTAACCAAATTTGGTAAGATCCTGCTAATGCCGCCTTGGATACACGTTCTAGGATGGAAGTTACGGTTGTTCTTGACAGGCCAAGGTCTTTTAGTAGGTTGTATAGGGATTTTGCTGGTATACCCCTTGCTCCGACTTCTACAGCATATAAATTAACCACATAACCGTTTTTGATTAATTCATTTGTTAGGTCATAATATTTGTTAGTTTTTATTGTGTGGTCTTTAGGTATGTTTGTTTCCCACGGCACAGTAAGTTCTATAAGTACTATGCGTTTTAGATGCTTTGAGTATAGAAATATATCTGGTCTGGATGACGAAACACCAACATCCTCAGGGATTTTGTAATGTTTTTCATACGTGTCCATCAAAAGAGTCCAATCGGGAGCTGCGCCTAAAATGGAGTAAGGCTTGTATTTAGATTTTGTAGATGACCCTTCTTTTACAAAAGCGACGTGTCGTTTGTTCGTGGTTAAACCTTTTTTTGCTCTAGCTACCGAGAGACTCGCCGCTTCACGTATGATTTCGAGGACTCTATCGTGGTGACGGGAATAATGACCCCTGTCAAGGAGCACCTTGCATTCTACCAATAAGTGCCTTGCTGTACCTATGGCCTCCCGACAAATACCGCAAGACTTTTCGGTGGTTTTCCCCCATCTTACTAAATTACTTTGGTCTGGGAGGGTCATCTGAAAGGCGTTAAGATATAATTTTAATAAGGCAGGTGACCAATCGTATATCAAGGTGCGCCACTTTAATGCCAGAGGGATACAAAATTCACCTATGGTTAGCCACTCACTTTGCATTTCCAAGCTCATTGCATGCACTTTATAGCTATCATTTTCGTCTTGTTGTAGAAAAGATTTTACAACGTCTTTATCCTCACTTTTCTTCCTCGACCCAAAACCCGCTTTGCTGGACTGTGCACCTATCATAAATCGTTTATGGAATTGAAGCCTTGAATCAAGATCCGATGCACTTTTGTGTTTTGGGAGAGATGCGACTATATCGTCTTGAGATTTTAATAAGACGTGCGTTTTGGTAACTCTTAGGTGTTTATAGAGCTCCGATGGTTTCTTTAATTTCATCCCAAAATGTGAGACTTATATAATAAGATACTTTAACTAAGATAATTTATTTTAAAATTCTATATGAAAGTGTCCATTTAAAGAACTAAACAACGTCTATATACTGATTTACTGCTTCTAAGATCCTTTTTAACACACATTCATGTCTCTTAAACATTTTTCCAAGTGTAAAGTGGATTTTACTTTCCAGCTTTATGAGAGCCACATTCCACCATAAATCTCATAAAAGCTTAGTGCAGAAACATTGCAGAAATGTTATGGTTTATATCTAAGATTCATATTGTTAGCTGTGGTAATAAAACTTCTGCGTTTTGTCCGATAAATTCATTACAATGTGAACAAATATAAAGGAAAATTCTTTTGTGTTCCATATACAAAAGGGAATCCTTTTTGCATTATTTTAACTGTCCTAAAGAATAGTAGTTACTATTCTTTATACAGGGTAATTGATAAAATGCTAACAACCTCCTGGGGTTGACTTCTGCTAGTCCTATGAAACATTTTGAGATATTATTTTATTATTTGAAAAAAAAAAAGTTTTTTTTTGTTTTAATGTCTACTCCGGTCCTAGTCCTAGAGCTCCCGCCGCGGCAACACCGGACCGCGCCGTGGACCCTTTGAATAGAGATTTGAATATTTACATCGAGCAAAGGAATAAAATATGAAATAATACATTATAGGCACAAGAGACTTATGACATCAAGTGGTCCTCGTGCTTATTCAGTCAAAAACATATAAAATAAAGAAAGTTTCAAAAAAATTAAAAAAAGATTTTTTTGAACACAAAAAAAAATTATATCAAAATGTTTCTTAGGACTAGCAGAAGTAAACCCTAAGAGGTTGTTAGCATTTTACCATTAACCCTGTATATTTTTTATACAGTTACCGCTTTGATTTTGGTGTCATCAAGTTCATAATTGATAAAATGTCTCTTACCAGGTGGTAGGCCTCTTAAGCACAAGGCCGTCTTGGTGGATACCACCGCAGTATGAGGTTTTTTATTCCTGTAAGGTTAGCCTTTGACCACTATCTCACCTGATGGTAAGTGATGATGTGGTCGAAGATGTTGCTCAGGCTAACCTAGAAGTACTAGCTCTCAAGGACAGCTGCCGGAACACACCCTTAGGTGCTTGGCGACAGATTTTCTACTTGAGGGTGGTAGCTAGCCAGATGGACATTCGCAAAATGCCCTACCACCATGCTATAACGACTGCCATGCTATAACGACTGCCATCCTAAGACGACAACCGGGACCGATGGCTTAACGTGCCCTCCGAAGCACGGAAACGCTCAGTAGTAATGTCACTAGCGGTCACCCATCCAACTCTACTCATGACCGCGCGACGTTGCTTATAACTTTGCTGATCGGTTGAGAACAGCTAAGTAAACTTCGCTACGAGCGCTTCAATGGAAATGGTTTCAATGGAAACTCATCGCTATCACCAGGTGTCAGAATATCTTTGGATGTGATTAAAAATACTGAACTTTACTTTGACTTAATCATAATATTCTACATCGGTGGCTCAATCAACTGAACTGACTTAACCAAATGAATAAAGTTATCAGGCAGTTATTAAAGTTATCGGTAAGCGAGTGTTAATGCAAAAATTAATATTATATTTTAAAATTATGAGGTTGCTATATATATATATGTTTGTAATTCTATTCCTTCATTCATTAGTAGCCATAAGTTTTAAGCGCTCGTAGCGAAGTTTGCTTAGCTGTTCTTAACCGATCAGCAAAATTAAGCAACGACCATCGCGGTCATGTGTTGGATGGGTGACCGCTAGTGACATTACTACTGAGCGCTTCCATGCTTCGGAGGGCACGTTAAGCCGTCAGTCCCGGTTGTCGTCTTAGGATGGCAGTCGTTATAGCATGGTAGTAGGGTATTTTGAGAATGCCCGCCTGGCTAGCTACCACCCTCAAGTAGAAAATCTGTCGCCAAGCACCTAGCGGGATATTCCAGCAGCTGTCCTTGAGAGCCAGTAATTCTAGGTTAGCCTGAACAACGTCTTCGACCACATCATCACTTACCATCAGGTGAGATAGTGGTGAAAGGCTAACATATCAAACAAAAAAGATATGTAGAGAATCTGTCGCCAAGCCTCCAACAATGTTCCGGCAGCTGTTCTTGAAAACTTTTACCATACTCGACCAAATTTACTAAAAAAATACGAGTAGTTAGTATTCAATGGCAAACCTGATAAGGTATAAAATATACAAGTATGAAGATAGTATGTTGAAAATATGTACCTGATTTAAAAAAATACATAATCGCCTGGCTACTTACTACCCTCTCAAGTAGAAAATATGTCACCAAGCACCTAAAAATGTGTTCCGACAGCAGCCCTTGTGAGCTAGTAAAATAATAGGCACATTAGACTTAACAAATGTATGTCTCAGGTTAAAGGGCCCAGTGCAGTTTGTCACTTAGATCTGTTATAAGCAGGGGTTGCCGCTTAGGTGGTCTTCGTGGTTGTACCATCACGTTTACAATTTGAAGCTAGTATTGTTTTGGTAGACTATTCATATGACCCTACCAATAATCTTATAGGGGTGCTTCATAGCTCGATGGGAGTTATTACTTTTCATTGATGTTCGTGTTATTTCCTTTATCATCATCAATGCACTATGGCTCTAGTTCAGCTTAGGCTTCTCAATATATAAAAAAATTGCCTTTATTTCTACTACCACTCCATAAAATTTAACAAAATTTTATACATATTTTAAGTAATAGTCGCCTCTATGGCGTAGGCCTCCCCTAAATCTCTCCATCGTTCTCGATCTCGCGCCATCTGCACTCATGCGGGACCACATCTTTCTGAAAAGATCTCTCTCCATCTTTTCTTTTCTCCCTTTTTTCCGCTTACCATCTCGTGGGGTCCACTCGGTTACTTTCTTGATCCATCTATTATTTTCCTGTCTTTTCTATATTACTGCTATTTAACTCCATCCCTCGCCATTCGCACCATGGTATTGCCCATGATTTTAATATTAGCTGATCTTAATAAGTATATCAAGATCCTTATATTTTACACTTCAGTGAAATAAATATACGCCCAGGCTCCATCTAATTAGTTGCCAGCTGCTATCGAAATAGTAGATTTTAATATGCTACGAATCTGTGAAAGAAGTTAATTTATGGTCTCAACGTCAATCCAGCTAAAACACAAACATTATTGGCAACTCAATATATTCTTGATTGACAGGTTTCGCCTACCTCATGCTATCTTTAATGGTCAAGTTATAGATTAAAGCACGATAATCAAGAATCTGGATATAATCTTGGATAGGAAATTGTCGTCGGTGTCATCAAATATCCCTTAGAGCTCCCATTCAGTTCTATGCCAACTGCAAGATTATGAAAGCTTTAACAAACTGCTTTTCTAGAAGAAAAACCGCTAAACCCAGTTGCACTACAAAATCATATTTTTTTTTGTTGCGTAGCCAAAAGGCTAACATGGCCCTATTAATGTGACTCCGATGTCTGTCTGTCTATCCGTCCGAGTATGCAAAGGTCTGTAGCTCGTAAATGGGATGAATTACAAATTTGTATACTTAATAATTTGTTTTAAACGTTATCACATACCTAAAAATGGACTACAAATTCATTTCATTTATTTTTCAGGGGACTGGGACTCTAGTACAAAAAATAGAAGCTATATTACAATTTGTTGCTTCACTTTCGAGTAGCTACTTATGTATTAAAATAAGACCAAGTTTTAACCTTGAATGTATTACAGTACCTTACAGTTTCAAAAAACGTTAAATAAACCTGTTTCTTGTATGGGGATCCCCTTTATTTTTTACTATCTCACCGCCTTCGGGCAGCTATAAAGCTGAAGCCGCCTTTAATATGTTTTGTGGAATATGACGTACTAGCTGCACCCCGCAGACTATGATGAAAACGGATGATGAATTCGATGAAAAAAAATATTCCATGTGTTAATCCAAAACCTCAACTAACAAGTTTTATCCGAATCGGCCGTTTCAGCAAGAAGGAGTAACAGACACACTATACACACTCACATCCTCACAAACTTTTGGATTAATGATATTAGTTTAGTTATTATAACAACAACTTCAACTTC
Organism: Plagodis pulveraria; assembly: GCA_963890685.1. Classification (NCBI taxonomy): domain Eukaryota; kingdom Metazoa; phylum Arthropoda; class Insecta; order Lepidoptera; family Geometridae; genus Plagodis; species Plagodis pulveraria. Next base: position 12,103,188 of record OY982956.1, read on the forward strand.
AACGGAAATAAATTGATTTGATTTGATTTAAATTTGGTATTCAAAGGAAAACTTGGAAGTACTTACTGAAATAAATCTTTATCATTTATATGACGTAATATACAAGTAAATTTAATAAATCAAAAGAAAAGAGATTAAAATATAAATTATTATTAAAGTCGCCGCCGCAGCATTTTCGCCACTTCAAAATTGTGAAAATAAAGTGATACAATAAAATAAATCTAGTTATGTCCAACCTACGCCAATTCGATGGTTACAGGCCGTTACGAGAGCTAAGTGCCAGTTAAAAGTAAGTTATGTGCCAGCGTGCAGTTTAATCTGGCAGTCCGGCACACATGTGATTGGGTATCGGGGAAATGCACATAAATATGCTTTATGCTGGCACTTAAAGTCTCGATGGAAATGTTTCTGAAAATTGGCGCGTAAAATGTTGCAGTTATCAGTGTGACTTCATAATAATCATATTTATTTGCCCAAATATATGCACTACAAAATACATCTATTAATCTATATATTGAGAAGCAAAATGTACATACCATTGTCCGTCTTTTTAGTAATTTTTACCCTAGGCGGGTATGTACATCTGTACATAAACTTAGTGATTAGAGGTAATCCATTGTCCTCACTACGTACCTATATCAGGATACCCTGAGTTTTTGAGGACTAGTTCACTTCCAGGGTATTAGTTAAGTGTTAATTCGTGTGCAGTGTTCTTTTTTTATGCCTGATAGGTTAGCCTTTGACCACTATCTCACCTGATGGTAATTGATGATGTGGTCGAAGATGTTGTTCAGGCTAACCTAGAAGTACTGGCTCTCAAGGAACACACCGCTAGGTGCTTGGAGACAGATTTTCTACTTGAAGGTGGTAGCTAGCCAGGCGTGTATTAGCAAAATGCCCTACCACCATAACGACTGCCATCTTAAGACAACAACCGGGACCGACGGCTTATCGTGCCCGCCGAAGCACGGAAGCGCTCAGTAGCAATGGTCACCACTAGCGGTCACCCATCCAGCTCATGACCGCCCGCGACGTTGCTTAACTTTGCTGATCGGTTGAGAACAGCTACGTAAACTTCGCTACGAGCGTTTCAAGATGTTCTATGCAAGATTCGTGAACTGTATCGTAATTGTGTGTAATTTTAAATAAAATATGTCCGTCTAACTTTAAGAAAAATGTCCACTAGACTTGATAATTTTTCGGTATACCTCGTTGCATAAAATTTGGATACCCATGGATGTAAGCTTTATAGAAGACTAGCGACCCACTCCCGGCTTCGCACGGGTGCAATGCTGATACTAAATAATCTTTAATAACTTCAAAAATATTAATTTAAATTACATGCCATATAGATCTATATTAAATACTAAGTATATTTAAGGTACTTAACTGTATAAGGATTAATGCTGTAATACATTATTTCTCGTTAAAAGTAACGTATAAAAAATGATTATTCTGGGTTATCCCTAAAAGATAGACATATACTATTGCGGACTTATTTGAAGATCTTTTTAAGATGTACAAGACTGTAGTATATTATTTTGATCTATCTCCTAGGGTTCAGCCAGCGTTTGCAATGTAAGATCAAAAAAATAATTATTTACGACATCACATTAGAAAACTCTAAAATTATCAGTGTTTCTCTACTATATTATTCATTCATTATACATTCAAACCTTTCTTTTGAATCACTCTATCTGCTTCAAAATCCGTCACGTAGTTTTAAAGACACTGAAACACACAGACAGCGAGAAACGACTTTGATTTATACTACGTAGTGATGATTAATCGAATGAAATCAAATAACATTCATATATTTTGTTTGATACTGTATCTATGGAATGCCGAAACGCGCGAACATGAATCCATTTGCGAATAGAAAGAAATACGCTTCAATTCTGTAGTTTTTTTAATGTCATGGAGTGGCAAACAAGGAGACGGCCCACCTGATGGTAAGCGGTTACCGTCGCCTATGGACATTTGCAACACCAGGGGCGTTAACAATGCGTTGCCGACCCTGTAAATCTTTTAACACCCTCTATTGGGTGAGAAAATAAGAGTTGGGTGGTGTGACCTACACCAATCCCAACAATAGGGCAAAAAAAAAGACGTCAGGATTATGCGCCGGTTGGTGGGACAGCCTCCCCGGACGGAGATTAAAAGCAATCCCAGGGTTCGGGTAAATCCTCCTACCCGCGGGCGGCCAGCGATCAGCCGTTTCACCGGGTCTCCCTGGACCCCGCACCAACCTCTCACGACTGTTCAGCTGTTAACTGTTGCTTAACTCATAGTACAGCCCTAAAAGTTAGGACAAGTACAAGTCACACAGGACTGGTTCTCCCGCAATAGTACCGGAACACGTCCAAGCTGAGGCATGGACATTTAGCGTTACACTTTAACGGGAGGGTGGTAGTTAACCAGGCGGACCCTAAGGTCCTACCACCACTGTGGTTCTTCAAGAGCCCTCTGGGCCGGCAGTGGATGGTACGGGCACGACTCCACGCTTATCCCACAAAATCATATATGCCAGACATCGTATTATTATATTTATTTGTTTAACAAGGCTATTAATATTTAAAGAAGTGTAACTCTCATACAGTTAGGTACCGCTTTGATTTCGAACTCATCAAGTTCACAATTAATTAAACACGCACAGGTAACAAGGGGTTAATAATAATAATACAACCAGAACAGAGAAAGCTCCAACTTCCAAAGGAAAAGATTTAAAATTTGCTGTCGCTGTCCTCTTTAAATAATGCAATAGGTGTGATGAAAATTAATTTTGCACTTTTGCCATGGCTTAATTACAGGCGCCATTTTGTTTTCTCTTCTTGTTACTCATCTCTCACTGCGCAGATATAAACTTCTGCGCAGGCAAAATCAATTAGTGCCGCCGCGCCAGCCTGCAGTAAATCTGTCAGTCAGGCAAAAATATTATTGGATAAGTATATCTGGAAAATGCCCGTTTATATGCTTTGTGACGCTATCTGGCAGGTAGGGCGGTGCAACAAAGTGCTATCGTAGCCTGAATCTGCATATGCCAAGCTTTATGACCTATATATATCAGGTAGTCTTAAAGTCACTTAGCGCTGGGCTAAATTGGGTTTAAGAAAAGTAAATAAACAGGTTACCCTGTTTAGTAAAATATAGGGTCTCCCAAGAAGTAGTAATATACTGAAGCTGGAGGTAGAAGACCTAGAGGGCTATCTGAATCATCGCCATGTTTGTTCCGCGATTCCACCCAGACCCAGAGATTCATACCAGAAAATATTGTGGGGGAGGAGGGGTGGAGTGCAATTCTAACCCCGCACAATTAGCACTCGCTTGGGAATCTCTAGGTCCTGGGCTAGATCCTAGGGTCGAGCAGTGAAGATAGATTGAGTTGTTTTTAAATCAACCAAAGATAGTAAAAAATAATGGGGATCCCCGTACAAGAAACAGGTTTACTTAACGTTTTTTGAAACTGTAAGGTACTGTAATACATTCAACGTTCAAACTTGGTCTTATTCTAATACATAGGTAGGTTTTCGAAAGTGAAGCATTAAAGTATAATATGGCTTCTTTCTTTTGTATCAGAGTCCCCTGAAAAATAAAAGAATTGAAATTGTAGTCTATTTTTCGAGTATAGGACAACGTTTTACACGAATTATTTAAATTTCTTGTAACTCATACGGATGGACAGACAGACATCGTAGGCGAAGCAACCCAAAAAAAATGATATAGGAGACTATTGCTACTACTAGAATTGGTAGGCCCACCACTAGGTGACTGACGTTATCGTAAAAGTCACGGGTAACCAATGGTTACAAGCGGATAATAGCCGTTCTTTGTGGCGTTCTATGGGAGAGGCTTTTGTTCAACAGCGGACGTCTTCCGGCTGATGATGATGAGGATGAAGTATGAGTATTGTATAGTAATAACTATACAATACAAAGACTCTTTATTAATTACCAAAAAAAAATCTATATATAATTACAACCACTATGGCGTGGTAGGCGCAAAATTTTACACCTCAAATGGGAATCGAACCCAATATCCCCGTTTTATGCACCGGGTGCTTTTATCTTTGTGTATATATAGCAACTTATTTTATGGTAGTGCAAATGGGTTTAGGGGGTTTTCTTCTAGAGAAGCAGTTTGCTAAAGCTTTCATAATCTTGCAGTTTGCATTGAACTGCATGGGAGCTCTAAGGGATATTTAATGACGCCGACGACAATTTCCTATCCAAGATTATATCCAGATTCTTGACTATCGTGCTTTAATCTATAACTTGACCATTAAAGATAGCATGAGGTAGGCGAAACCTGTCAATCAAGAATATATTGAGTTGCCAATAATGTTTGTGTTTTAGCTGGATTGACGTTGAGACCATAGGATTAACTTCTTTCACAGATTCGTAGCATATTAAAATTTACTATTTCGATAGCAGCTGGCAACTAATTAGATGGAGCCTGGGCGTATATTTATTTCACTGAAGTGTAAAATATAAGGATCTTGTTATACTTATTAAGATCGGCTAATATTAAAATCAGCCTCAGCTTCGTTTTTAAAAAAAATCTTTTATGGGCAATGCCATGGCGCGAATGGCGAGGGATGGAGTTAAATAGCAGTAATATAGAGAAGACAAGAAAATAACAGATGGATCAAGAAAGTAAACGAGTGGACCCCACGAGATGGTAAGCGGAAAAAAGGGAGACAAAAGAAAAGATGGAGAGAGAACTTTTCAGAAAGATGTGGTCATGCATGGGTGCAGATGGCGCGGGATCGAGAACGATGGGGAGATTTAGGGGAGGCCTACGCCAGAGAGGACGACTATAACTTAAAATATGTATAAAGTTACATTTTTTTAACTTTTATGGAATGGTAGTAGGAATAATAGCATCTTTTTATTTTTTAATATAGAGAAGCCTAAGCTCACCTAAGAGCCTAGTGCATTGATGACGATAAAGAAAATAACACAAACATCAATGAAAAGTAATAATTCCCATCGAGCTATAAAGCACCCCTCATAAGATTATGGGAAGGATCATACAGGTTTTCAAGAACAGCTGCCGGTACATTGTTGGGGGCTTGTCGACAGATTCTCTACTTATCTTTTATGTTTGATATGTTAGCCTTTGACCACTATCTCACCTGATGGTAAGTGATGATATGGTCAAAGATGTTGTTTAGGCTAACCGACTACCGGGACCGACGGCTTAACGTGCCCTCCGAAGCATGGAAGCGCTCAGTATTAATGTCACTAGCGGTAACCCAATCCAACTCATGACCTCTATGGACGTTGCTTAACTTTGCTGATCGGTTAAGAACAGCTAAGCAAACTTCGCTACGAGCGCTTCAAAACTTATGGCTACTAATGAATGAATAAAATTACAATCATATAATATAGCAACCTCATTTTAACATATAAATTTTTGCATTAACACTCGCTTAACTTTTATATCTGCCTGATAACTTTATTCATTAGGTTAAGTCAGTTCAGTTGATTGAGCCATCAATGTTGAATATTATGATTAAGTCAAAGTAAAGTTCAGTATTTTTAATCACATTCAAAGATATTCTGACACATGGTGATAGCGATGAGTTTCCATTGAAACCATCAACCAATCGGTATTACTAACTGTGGTGACCTACCTACATATATCAGGTATATTGAGAATCAGCAATAGAACGGGAGTTTTAATCTATGTAGTTTAGGCGTCGATAAGAGTATTCTACTTCTAGGTATATAATTAGAACTAGAAAACTTTGAAGCAGTGATGGCTCAGTGGCATTGACTATGGACTGCCGTGCCGCAGATCCATGGCTCGAATCCCACCGCGGGCTTGAGCTTCACCGTATGGTGGAAGGGCATTTTGCGAATGCCCGCCTGGCTAGCGACGACCCTCAAGTAGAAAATCTGTCGCCAAGCACCAAACGGTGTGTTTCGGCAGCAGTCCTTGAGAGCCAGTGAAATTACAGGCACATGAGACTTAACAAATACGTCTCAAGGTGCGCAGGGGTGCAGTGCAATTCGTGACTTATGACGGCAATTACAGCAATTAAAGAAAAGCTTAAATTATAGTGACCTCTCTATCGATTTCCGTGCAATGTCGAAGAATACATATGAATTAGATCATACGTTTGATTTTTATGGTAAAATAATGTTAAAAATATTAAATTTAAATTGCTTTAAATATAAGTTGGTCCAGTACTTCTTTGTTTTGTAAAATATTTAATTCATTGATTTGTATTACTTGTAAAGCTTGAGACATACATATATATATATATATATATATATACTCTAATATTTATAATATTATAATTGTTAAAACACTATTTGAACACTCGCATGCCTGCCAAGGTAGAATAAAATAACTAATATTCTTTGTGTTTTATTGTAATTCGCACACGTAACCCTATTTCTGCAAATAAATGACGCTCCTTCCTTTCTTCAATAATAAAACATCATGAAATGAATATATTTCTGAGATATAGATGAGTATATTTAAATTTATTATAAACCAGACCATTTGTTTTATTTTAATATTGACTGACTAACCTAACCGTGGGCTGCCGGGTTACAATGTCACCTCACTCATTTTCTTCCCGTGGGTGTCGTAAGAGGCGACTAAGGGATGGGAGAGACCTTGTTTAATGGTTGAAATTCTGGTCCAATTAGATGGGGCAAAGCCAAATGAGTGATGCACCAACTGAACATCATCCTTGCAGCATCCCACCACTTATGTTAAAGCATTAGAAAAATGTTGCTGCACTAAGCACATACATATTTAAAGCTCCTCGGTGGCGGTATCTTATCATTAAATCAAGAGATCATCCACTGTTGAACATAAACGCTCTCTTTAAGGTTTCAACCAATAAGGTCTGTTCCAGTAAGGATTATAATAAATAAATTTCAATGTGTAAGTATTATAATAGAACACTCAAGAACAACAATAAATATATTATATATACATATATATAATAAATAAATAAATATTTTAAAAAAAATCCAATGATTTTTAGATCATGAAGTTTTATTTAATAATCTTTGGCTTAACATTTCCTGTGTTCCTATTGAACAGAATACCTTACCATACCTTGTTCAACCACGTTGAGTCGTTACAATATTTTTTATTCCTTCAATATCTTTTAACGCCATCAAACATTTGTCTGTTGTAAAATGGTGGCCACCGCACTGTTAGATATTTTGTATCGAAGCGGTAGTGTGAAATTACTGCTGTGCTTAAGCGTGAAGAGCATTGTGGCGTGTGAAATTACTAGGCAAACAATACATAAGAACTAACGCCTAGAAGTGACGAGCTCTATACAGTGTCAAGGTGAACAAAGACGGTGACATAACTACTGGATTGGTGAGGCGTGACAGTTACCATCACGCGGGTGCCTGGTCCGTCATGTCACTTGATAACATTAAAACCATAACCTTTAAATTGGAATCCCGTAGAACAGCAAAGATAATTTTCGGGTAAGAGGTCACTAGTTTATTGTGTTTTGTTTTTCGCGGAGAACCCAATTTAATTATTATGAAGCAGTGATGGCTCAGTGGCATTGGCTATGGACTGCCGCGCAGTAGGTCCATAGTTTGAATCCCGCCGCAGGCTTGAACTTTACCGCATGGTGGAATTTTGCTAATTTCCCCGCCTGGCTAGCTACCATCCTCAAGTAGAAAATCTGTCGCCAAGCACCTAACGGTGTGTTCGCGCAACTGTCCTGTGAGTCAGTAATTCTAGGTTAAACCTGTTAACACCTTCGACCAAATCATCACTTACCATCAGGTGAGATTATGATCAAAACTTACCAATCAGCAATAAAAAAAGTTCTATAAAGAAAGTAAGACAGAAAATACATTTATTTAGCACACAAAAACATCAAATGATAGAGTTCAAATATGTAAAACCAAATAAGTGTATAAACAATGTCCAGGTGCTGCAAAAAAGGTAATAGAATGTAAATAAATATATATATATATATATGTATATATATATATGTATATATATATATATATATATATATATATATATACATAATACAAATGCCGAACGTCTGAGTCATCCGGCGCTGGTTTTCAGATATAACCTTGCAGGTGGCGAACAAAATTAAATAGCAAAATAAGCAAAATAAAAATAAAATATATACACTCTGTTAGCGCCACTTGAGGCATTATTTCATAGGAAAACTATTTATCATACCTACCCACATTTTACATATATTTGCACAGTAATAATACTGGTCGTCATTCGTCAAGGACGACAGTCTGGATTTACGCTCCGTTCTCACCGCACATGCGTTGTTGCTTGGTGAAGATACCACCAGCACTGTATGTTCTGACCCGCGCCGCGCATTGTTATTATATCATAGTACACAAATCGAAGAAATAGTGAAGCAAGTGAGGAAGCTCTGGCCAGAAGCTACAACCAGGAGGACCCGTGAAGACGAGGATATCAGACGAATTCCAGGTACCACTGTGCAGCTTCTTCATTGTGTTATTTACTGTATTCCGCTCTTTTCATACATTCACCAGCGTATGGATATACCCCCACACACTTTCTATTACTGGCAACGGCTTGTACTGCTCAGCCGAACAGTGGCAATCACACACTCTTCAACAACTTAAAAGTACATACTATTCAAACAATTACTAAAAATACACTTCTCAATCATTATTTTTATCTATTGCACCTGCTCGTTACTTCGATGAGTACAGACCTCTACAGTCATGAAGGCGCACCCCTCCACAGTTAACTATTAATGCGTATTTGTAAGGGTATGCCTCGTTTATACGTTATTATTTAGTGTGAGTGTAAATGCTAACGGTACATATATAGTAAAACAACATTATATAAAATATAATAGCTTGGGTCGTGTACAGAAAATATATCTCTCTCATGATCGACTGTTTAAGGAAAATATTTTTGTGTTGCCTTACAAATAGACACATTTTTTATTTATTTTTTATGCCTTATAGGTTAACCTTTGACTACTATCTCACCTGATGGTAAGTGATAATGTGGTCGAAGATGTTGTTCAGGCCAACCTAGAAGTACTGGCTCTCAAGGACAGCTGCCGGAACCACCGGTGCTTGGCGACAGATTTTCAAATTTGATATACGAGTACATACATGGATAATAGCTGTGTATTATAATCATGCGTTATAAATAACTCACACACATATTTTCTAGGCTATAAAGTTATCAATATGTGAGAATCAGAATCATCTATCGCATAAGCTGTGTATGGTAATATAACAATGATAGTAGTAGTTAGAGCTAACTCAAAAATATTATAGAAGTGCCTTCGGAGTGGTAAAGTACTTTTTTTAAGCCGACGACGCGATAGAAATGTAGATATTTACCTCTGTCCACTCACTAGTAAAATAGGGTCAGCAAAACGAGGAGCCTATTCCAACGAGTTTATTCACCGTACCTAATACTAAGGTACGTTGTTTCGAAGTACTTGTTGTAAAATGAAGGTTTTTTTTTATGTTATTATGATGGAACAAGCTCGAGGGCCACCTGATGTTAAGTGGACTAACCTCTGCCTATAACAGTTGCAATTCATATATACAAGTCACGAATTACAATGCGCCCGTCACATTGAGACATAGTTGTTAAGTCTCATTGTGCCTGTAATTTCACTGGCTCTCAAGGACTACTGCCGGAACACACCTTTCGGTGCTTGGCGACAGACTTTCTACTTGAGGGTGGTAGCTAGCCAGGCGGGCAATCGCAAAATGCCCTTCCACCATGCATAGGTGAATATAACCAGAATGAATTATGACGTAGGCATTATCTATACTTCTACACAATTATAATATAAATCTACACTAATATTATAAAGAGGAAACATTTGTATTTTTGTATGCAACCTATAAACTTAAAAACTACTTGACCGATTTGGATGAAATTTGGTATGGAAATAGTTTAAGACCCGAGGAAGGACATAGAATATTTTTTTATCCAACTGCGCTAAAAGGGGTTATCGGTATTGCGCGATAACCGACATACGCGCGGGCGGAGCCGCGGCCGGAAAGATGGTAATAATATTATAGAGACGATTTGTATTTTCGTATGTAACGAATAAACTTAATAACCACTGAACCGATTTGAAAAATTCTTTCACCATTAGAATCCTACATTATCCCTGATGAACTTAGGCTATAGAATACTTTGAAAAGTATTATTTTTTTATTATTTTGTTAAATGCCGGTGCTGGCCGCTAGTTAAATGATATGCATGGATGCAAGGCATTTAGCGAATAGTCACCTGCCTAGCAGTAGCACAACGTGTTCCTATTATTCCACGATTAGAAAAAAACTGTCGTCCTTGAGAACCAAAGTCAAAAGTCGATGTCAAAATAATATATTCCATTCGCGCGTCTACCACGCTCTTGTTGTTTATGTTCTTCTTGTCAATTGCAATTTTAATGTATATTCTATCGCCTCCTTCAGCAAAAAAGTGTAGAACGACTGAGAGAAGAACGGGCAAGAAAACCGGTGAAAGTCTCCGTTTTAGATGATCAAAATTCGATCGTATCATCACTTGCCAAAATGGTGGATATGGCACAAAGGATAGTCAGATTTTTTTTAAAGTTAATAGTTTGTACAACTATCTCACTTCGACCTTATCATCACTTACGATGGTACTCGTACATAAGAGATAATTCGGTCGAATATGTTATCCGGGCTTATCTATAATCCTGGCTTTTGAGGACAGTTACCACATAATAGTGTGTACTTACTTACTTAGGTGCTTGGCTACAGATTTTCTACTTAAGGGTGGTAACTAGCCAGGCATGGAAGCGCTCAGTAGTATATGCCACTCGCGGTCATTACTAGGATTTTTATTTTAGATAACTTTAAAATAAAAATCCAAGTAATGACCGCAGTTGCTTAGTTAATCAAATCATCAATTGTTCAAAAAAGACTAGGCAAGTTCGACTGCGAGTGCTCAGAGAGATTCATTCTTCCAGAGCATCTATATAAATCAAAAAAAAGTTTTACCAAAAAATATAACCGACTTCAAAACTCAAAAGTGTAAAATAAATTGTTGCGGTCGGTTCCATTTTTAGATAAAACTTAGATAAAACGTTTTTTTTTCATCCTTTTTAGTGATCCTTGCTATTTACGGGATTGATTGTCATTCACTGTCAATAACTATATCGCCAAGATAGGAAAACTTTTTCCGTTATGGGAGTGTAACTCAAAAACTGCTTGACCGATTTTGATTAAATTTAAATGGGACTACAGGGGAAGCATCAGCTTTCAAATAAAAAAAGAATCATCAAAATTGGTTCACCAATTATCAAAAGTTCTGAGGTACCAAACAAAAAAAAAAGTTAATTGAGTGTTTCTCTGTTTTTTGAAGTCGGTAAAAAAGTTAAATATTTTGCGGTAGGCAGGACGTGAATTTATCCAAACAGTCGTGCCTGTTACTAGAATGCGTGTGATATGGCGAGACTATAAAGTACGAGGTTTTCTTTGTCGGTAAAGTCATCTACTTTTCTTTGCATGTGGCGACGTCTGCTGAAAACCGGGAAAACTTTTTCATGAGAGAAAGGTGTGTTTTAAATGTTTTACCAAACGCCGCTACCCGACACTAGATGGCGCATTCGATTTCGAAGTGCGCGTCAGTGACGCGATATTCAGACTGGAGGCACAGGGTGGCTCTGTTACGTTGTGAGGAAAAGCTGGACATTTATGACGCTAGGTGGCACTACAATCTATTTCAAGGCCGTTTTTTGTGAGAAACTGCTAGCTTCGATGTCAAGAATCGAGTTTACAAGATTTAGTTCGTTAAATGCTATTATAGAAGAAAATAAATTACAAGAAACACTTTTGAATAATGTTTGACCACATATAAAAATCTCACTTATTGTATTTAAGTGACGTTATGTCGTAGTCGTAGACTTAGTAATTATTTTATAATCATCTTCTTACATATATTAGGTACAATATTGTGACAACATCTTATTTGTAATGATATTAAAATATTTTTTATTGATATAATTGTGATAATACTCGCCAGAGTGTATCCTTAATTCTATTATCCTCCTAAAACAAACTAAAATTAAATACAAAAGTTTTTTACAAAATTATAAATATTAAATAATGTAGTCCGCATAGCAGGCGTTATTGCAAACATAACAATATTAAAAATAATACAAAAGATCTCAAATTTATGCTAAATTCCAAATTGCTATAGCTCTAATGAACACTAACCACTTTTTTATTATTATATATGTAATATTAGAAATATACCAACTTGAAATTAAACACAAACTGAATAATAATAAAAGTGTATACCTTAGTGCATTTTGTATGTGGTTCATAACCGAATTTAAGACGAATGTTTTTCTAGATGAAAGTTGTTTTTGATAAAAGCTAGCTTAATATAAGCAATAACAACAGATATCACATCTGTACGCATATACACAGAGAATCACCATGATATACTGATAAACGTATTGGCCATTGTCCAGAAGACGTTGTCAATATGTAGGCTCCTATCACCAATCGCCAATATACACTCACCAACAACATATACCTACCATACCCCTTTGAGTCTTCCTCTAATCGGGCGAAGAAAGGGAATGCAACAAAACATTGGGAGGTCTTTTTCAACTGGTCAAGATAGTGTTTCAATAGCATTCAGAGTTATAAAATAAATCACCTGGCTCAGAACACAGACCGCCCATTTTGAGCTGCCTTATCGAACATTGATTAATAGCGTATGACAGGGTTATTTTATAAGTTGCCTAAAACTGTGTTTGATATGGACCCACGTGAGGGATGGTCAAGTAAGTTGAGGTGATAAAATGTTTTTGTTTTCTTTGACTTATACTTACGAGTATTTGTGATAGGTTAGTCAGATTTTGTAATCATATGATACTGAGTAGTTTTCAAAATCATTCGTTAAATTTTGCCGTGTGTTTAATGACTACGTGCAATCAAGTTCAAAAATAAAGGTTTATAGATGTTTCTTCCTGGGTTTCTTCGTAGCTCTGGGATCGACGACACAAACAAGATCGCGTTTTCTGCTGTTTGCTGTAACTATACTTGCTCATTGAAATACTTATTTGATTTTTATTTCATCGAATTTATATTCGATGAATATAGATTTGTGCTAATTTATGAGAATAAACAATTCCCAGTAACAATATCCAAGAAAAAGGCTTCCTCGGTTGTTTGGAGCGCAACTAATACAAAACAAAGAGCATTAGAAAAATATATATCAAAAAGGTAGAAATAAAGTTTTACCCGTGGGGTGCCGGGCTAGAATGTCATCCCCCAATCTCCACACTTGGGTGTCGTTAGTGGCGACTAAGGGTAAAATATCGGAAGGTGGGCAGCATCGTTTTCTGAGGAACTGCTGAATCACACTGCGATTCCCAAGACGCCTGCCAAGCGTGGGGATTATGGCAACCTCCCCTCCCCATTTGGGAGAGGCTGGTTTTAGCGTTGGACAATCTGGATGATACAGTACAGTACCTTTATTTATAGGCTGACAATAACCTACAACTCTACTAACCCATAATACGGATGGGTGCCAGTTAAATAGAGGGAATAGTACCACCATTTGCTCTTGCACACATAATAAGACACATTTTATATCATACGAGTACATTGAGTAGGTACAAATGTTTAAGAAGATCACTCAAAAAATTATGATATCTCTCTTTTGATGACAAAAACCCAACTGTACAATTATCTTTTTTTTCTATTAAGCCTTCTGGTATAACGAAACAGTATAAATTACAATATAGTGAGCGATATGAGTTTCTACTTTATCGGCCATCGTGTCCAAAAGGGAGAGTGTATGATCTAGCAAGCCATAGCCGTGTAAATAAAAATTGAAAACATTCATAAAAATCTTAATCATGCGTAATTATTATGTTAAGTATACAAAATATGTGTTTCATTGCTGTGTTTTGTCCATCAGAAAAAACTGAAGAAGAGATCCAGAATTTTCATTGTACCCGTATGAATATACCTATTGTATCGTGTTACTTAGTTATTTTTCAAGCTAAAAAAAGGATATAATCCTCATCCAGATCACTTATTATGGATTTTAAGCTACACATTGTTTTTTGGTTACTTCGGCATAAAGTAGACACGCGCCAAAGCCACAGACGGCCTCTATTATAATTATTACTCCATGAGTGTACTTACAACAGTTGAACCTTTTTCGAACTTTTCCTTTTCAATGACACTTTTTGAAGAGCTCGTAGCGAAATTTGCTTATCCATACTTAACCGATCAAAAAAGTTAAGCAACGTCCGCCGCGGTCATGAGTTGGATGGGTGACCGCATGTGACATTACTACTGAGCGCTTCCGTGCTTCGGAAGGTAGTCGGTCCCGGTTGGGTATTGAATGCTAAAGCGTCCCTGCGATACCGCCGAGAAGCGGTAGAGATGGAACACCGTGTGTTATTTAGTCAGTAGGGGCACTTGCTGCTGTGGGAGTAGTTGGTGTCGAGCCTGACATATCCCGGCAACCTTCCAAGGGTAGACGAGAATGCGTTAATGCATTTTTCACACGTTAAAAAAAAATATGGGGTAGGGCATTTTGCGAATGAGAGCCTGGCTAGCTACCACCCTCATGTAGAAAATCTGTCGCTAAGCACCTAACGGTGTGTTCCAGCAGCTGTCCTTGAGATCTAGTATCCAATTCTAGGTTACCTGTACAACATTTTTGAGCAGATCGTCACTAACCATCAGGTGAGATAGTGGTCAGAGGTTAACCTATCAGGCATAAATAAAAACTTTTTATAACTGTCAAACGAGAAAGGCGACAAGGTCGGAAACTCCACGGTAGCCGAACAGTTGACAGTGCTGATAACAAGTTATTAATGTGGTCACAGCCTTCAAACTCTGTCCCTATCTAATGCGAGACATGAGGCGATATTATCTATCTACCGTTTATTTAAATTATTCACTTTAATTATAATAAACAGTATTTGTATACAGTAATAAATCAATGTTTGGACACCACCAAGTGTCAAACGACACGTTATACTGGAGAATAAAAAGAACATAACAATTATATGCAAACATACACACTGTACTGTACTGTATCAGCCGGATTGTCCACTGCTGAACACAGCCTCTCCTATTATGGGGAGATTTGCCATAATACTTGGAAGGCGTCTTGGAGATCGCAGTGTGGGATATCAGTTCCTCAGAAAGCGCTGCTGTCTACCTTTTGGTGTTACCCTTAGTTGCCTCTTAAGACGCCTCTTAAGGTACCCCACGGGATACACAAACACACACGCAATATTAATATTTATCTCGAGTTGGAATCGAATCTGCAGCTCCCGGTTCTACGTACTTGCCTAACCTTTCGAATAACCTTTATAACCTTTCGATGCCAACTGGTTAAGGCGCTCGGGATGAAGTCACGTTTTAATCTTAAGATAGCAGTCGTTATAGCATTTGGGCAATAATTTTGGCCGCCTGGCTAGCTACCACCTTCGAAAATCTGTCGTCAAGCCCTTAACGGTGTGCTTCCCCAGCAGTCCCTGGAACCAGTAATTCTAGGTTAGCCTTAACAACATCTTCGACCGCTACGTCACTTACCGTCAGCAAAGAGGATGTAATAATCAGGTAACATAGTGGTCAAAGACTAGGCAATCAGCAATTGAAAGAACCTACTTACTATTTCTTCAGATAATATTGCCTGACAATGAATAAATTTGAATCGAATGAATCTCCTTAAATTTCTCATCCACTTTAAAATCGACGACTCACTTAAAAGTTTCCGATGAAATTGCTTTGTTGGGAGTTGAAGACAGTCAATATTGGGTGGAGTGACTTTGATTAAATTACTTTACGGGGAAAGATAAAGAGGACGACTTCATTTTGAAGAAATTTTGCGTTAAATGGAAAAGTTCGATCGACAATAACTATTCAACAGATACCAAATTGGGAAACATTTTAGGTGGTAAGATTTTTTGTAACGGAGTTAAAGTAGTCCTATACCATCGTATAGGTCTAATAAAAGCGCAGAAGCTAAGCACCACTGTTTTAGTAATTAAACAACTTTAAACGGTTTAAATCGCGTATATTTATGATTATTTTTATCCCACGTTTCAAACACTTTGCAGTTATCATGGTCACGGGGTAACTAGTCACCCAACGACGCGACAAAAATACTGCTAAATATACGTGATTTAAACCGTTTAAAGTAGTTTAATTACTGTAGGTAATAATCGCGAAAACCTAAGAACTGTTTTATTTCTTTGAAGGATTCAAAAACAAGATTGTTAATTAAATTATGGGTATATGAGGAGGTATATGTCAACTGATATAAAAGTATCTGGTGGCGAGTGGAGTGCAGCGCAGCAGACTTTCTGGGTGGTCTACAGCTACATACTTAGTTTTGGATCAAACGAAAGATTTTAAAAGGTATTTTCTACTTACTTGTTAACTATAGTTTATCAAAATCGTCCACTTACATCAGTTTTAACTTCTTAACTTCCTCGAGCAAAGTTTTACTAAGAGGTAGTATATCAAAACACGTGTAATTGAGCGGTAATAACTATGGAGCCGCAGTCCCATCGTTCAATCCCCACCGCCGGCTTCTCCGCATGGTATAGGGGCTTTTTGAGAATGCTTGCCTGGTTAGCTACCATCCACAAGTAGAAAATCTGTCGCCAAGCACGTAATAGTGTGTTCCGATATAGTACTCATTGAGAGCCATTAAAATTAGAGGCACATGAGGCGAGGGGCGCAGTGCAATACGTTATTTGTGACGAAAAGCGTTAACAGCAGAGGGTACCGCTTAACATCTGGTGGGTCTTGTGCTTGTTCCGTCACAATTCCGTAAAAAAAAGTGTTCTCCGGCAACAGTTCTTGCGAGCCAGGTTAGCTTGAATAACATCTTCGACCGCATCATCTCTTACGATACTAAGTAATAATAAGTTGTTGGTGAGCAAAGAGGTTGTAATAATAAAATAACATGGTGGTGGAAAACGTTAGCCCACCAGTGTTTGAAGAAACCTTCTAACTATTTATGCAGATAATGTACTTTTAGGGATATTTTCTTAGTTCTCAACTATTAATTCGGCAGATTAAAAACAAACATTTGTACCTAAATGTTTCATGGAAATATATAATTGGTTCTGTATCTTTAATCTTTATTCAATAAATTTATATATGAAGTAAGTTTAAAAAAATCAGAATTAATTTTAACCGATTACAAAGACCAATACATTATTTTCATTGTTCGAACACATCCTCAACCAAAAAGGTTCGATTACATTTTATTTTAATCTCTCACCCGGTACCGTACTCAATCATTTTATTCAAAACAACCGGATTCCTTAATAACGATAGCTCGCGATGCGCCCGAAAATTTGCAACACTTAAATACAACTGATTGATGTTCTTCATTTATCACTCCCCTCGTTGCCTTCTTGCTCTTAGAGATGCAAGTTTAGTGAGAAGCTTGCTGTTATCGATATCTGGCGCTCGACACATTGTATAGATAAAAATGTTTAACGCGATTTTTATCAATATGTATAGTAAAATTACTAAAAATTACTAAAAACGTGAGAAAAATAGAGAATCGTTTTGAGTTGGTGGTGAGGTCTGTAACGCAGTTATGCCTTCCGTATCGCATAGGTATATCCATAGGCAAATGCATCTGTCATCATGCGTACATTGTGCTTCTTTTATTCCTGTAACATAAAAATATATTCTTTATTATTATTATGACCCACAGGCACAGGCTATTTTTTTTTTATGCCTGATAGCTTAGCCTTTGACTACTATCTCACCTGATGGTAAGTGATGATGTGGTCGAAGATGTTGTTCAGGCTAATCTAGAAGTACTGGCTCTCAAGGACAGCTGCCGGAACACACCGTTAGGTGCTTGGCGACAGATTTTCTACTTGAGGGTGGTAGCTAGCCAGGCGGGCATTCGCAAAATGCCCTACTACCATGATATAACGACTGCCATCCTAAGACAACCGGGACCGACGGCTTAACGTGCTCCCCAAAGCACGGAAACGTTCAGTAGTAATGTCACTGGCGGTCACCCATCCAACTCATGACCGCGCGCGACGTTGCTTAACTTTGCTGATCGGTTGAGAACAGCTAAGTAAACTTCGCTACGAGCGCTTCGAACTTGTGCTTGTTTAATTCCTGTAACATAAAAATATATTCTTTATTTGACCCACATGTGGCTATTTGCTCGTTCGATCTCTTAGTTTTATAAGTAAGGCAACATTTATTTTTGTTAACGTGTTATCGATATTGGAACGAGCATGCCTTAGCATCCCTTGTTGAGACTTTTGGAATAAAACTTTAAAATGGGTCACGAGTATTTCCTTGATTGCTTTGAGTTTACTGTTTGAGTAATTAAAATTTGAAAATCGATATGAAAGTTAATTTGATATTGTTCAAATATGGATTTAACATAATTGTTAGGTGAAGAGTAAAAGCATCTCTTATATTGAAAACTTAGCAATATCGTAACCAAGGCTAATTAAAAATTTAGTTTTTGTTCGTAAACTAACAATGACTATAGGAGGGCACGTTAAGCAGTCGGTGCCGGTTGTTGTCTGAGGATGGCTATCGTTACAATATGCTTTTAGCGCGCTATGTGAATGCCTCTCTGGCTAGCTACTAGGTAGCTAAGTACCATTAGCCTAGTATAAAATCTGTCGCCAAGCACTTAACAGTATATTCTGCCAGCTGTCTTTGAAATCCAATTTACATTCTTGGTTATGCCTGTTTACCGAATTTAACCACATAATCACTTACCGTTAGCTGAGATTTTGCCAAAAGTAAACCAAGCCTTTATTATATATTATATAATTATCAGCAGCGGTTAAAGATTTTTTCGGTCTGACCACAACCTACTCGGTTATGGATTTTCTCCTTACTCCCGCTTAGGGTTCTAATGTTTCCTTTTGTTGTGTTTTTTAAGTATAAGGTGAAGTAAGTATTTGTTATCAAGCACCTTAGGGTGCGTTACAATACAACAGGTGGCGCTAAAACGAGATGAACATAATCCTTGAATACGTAACCATTTACTAACAGGGGAAGGAGATAGTAATCAAAGGCTGATTGATAATTTTATTTTTCCTGTGTATTTCCCACGCTGAGTGTGGTCAGCACAATATATATTTTGCCTCTACTGAGCAACAGTTACTGTTGCTCATCATCTCACTACTAACATCTTTTGCACACATATATTTTTTACGTAGTGCCTTCTTAGGCCTTTTTCTAGCCCTATATATGTCCAAATTCAAATTCAACAATCTTTTATGTTATGTGTTTTTTGACCTTCTTCATGAAAATTCATGAATATTAAGAGGCATTTTACATTTTAATGCGGTATACGAATATTTTAAGCGCTTAATTTACTATCATAGGAAATATCTACAAGTTGTTTTATAATTGATAAAAATAGAATAATCTGTTCTCTTTTCAGTTAATGTACCAGATTTACAAACATAACATTAATTATTTTGTAGTGACCAATCTCCCGCACCTTGTTTTACGAATTAAAGTACACATTCTTCAACTTCAGAGTTCTATCTCTTGTATAAAGATTCATCAAATTAACTAAAAAAAAAAACTATGCATCAGGTATATAATCCTGTTGACACATAGTGTACTAGAATATCGATAATTAATCGTCATTGTAGAAAAAAAATAAAGATCTTGCGCCAATTTCCACGAATTATATCAGCAGTTTACCACGATATATTGCGTTTAATAAAGTGTAATTCCAAACAGATATTATATGAAAATAAAGTTCATTCTTTAATTAATCTGATCTTTAATAAATTGTGATATTAACTCTGTTTTGTTAGACAAGAAAAAATATTAAACATAACTCGATATGCTCATAAATTGAAATGTACAAGCGCGAGGCGATCAGGACCGCGCGAGCGCCCATCGAGGTAGGACCTATGTTCGTTTTGCCTTGCTCTGACGTCTCGTACGCGGAACGCTTAGACGCAAGTTTATAGTGCGACCACAGAGTTTTGATCATGTCTTTATTTTTTTAAGTAACAAACTATACTTTATTTTTGTTGTCCATAATATAAGTATTGTTGTCTTGTTAAGTAACTACATCTTTAGTTTCTGTTCATCCATTGTGTTAAAAAAAGGAAACGTCACAATTATGCAGCCTTATACAGCGTTATTGGAAAAATGCTAACAACCTCAGAGGGTTGACTTCTTCTTTTTGGTCTGGTAGTTTTTATATTATTCTAGTTTAAATTAGTAACTCACTATAACTTTTGTTTTAGAAGGATAAGATGACAGGCGAATAATTGATTTCCAATATTTTTTGATTCAGTTAATGTCTATAAGTGAACACAGCGATAACTTCAGCAGGAAATTAAACTAGCTTCCTAATTTGTACAACACGGCCTCCCGGCTTTTCCATCATTTGTACAAACCGGGATACCAGTTAGCGGTCGATAGTCGTATTTACAAATTTACCATAAAATCTGCGTAAGTGTTTTCTGCGTAAGTTTAAGTTTTGAAGCAGTGATGGCTCAGTGGCATTGGCTATGGACTGCCACGCAGCAGGTCCATGGTTCGAATCCCGCCCAGAGCTTGAGCTTCACCGCATGGTGGAAGGGCATTTTGCGAATGCCCACCTGGCTAGCGACCACCCTCTAGTAGAAAATCTGTCGCCAAGCACCTAACGATGAGTTCCGGCAGCAGTCCTTGAGAGCCAGTGAAATAACAGGCAAAAATGAGACTTAACAGGTATGTCTCAAGGTG
Organism: Plagodis pulveraria; assembly: GCA_963890685.1. NCBI lineage: Eukaryota > Metazoa > Arthropoda > Insecta > Lepidoptera > Geometridae > Plagodis > Plagodis pulveraria. Next base: position 12,123,935 of record OY982956.1, read on the forward strand.
ATGGGCGCAGTGCAGTTCGTCACTTGTGATGATATGCATCTGTTATAGGCAGAGGAAACCGCTTAACATCAGGTGGGCCTCGCGCTTGTTCCATCACAATGACATAAAAAAATAAATAAATAAAAAGTCCGACTTTCATAATCCAAATGGTTTTCAAAAGGATGCATCCTTGCCCATAAAAAAAAGAATCCATATTTTTCTGAGATAACGGAAGTATTTTGAATATTTTGTTGAAATCTGAAACCAGCACAAATTACATTTTGGCCCCAAAATATTACGTCATTTCATATTAAACTCGTAACTACGTCAACAGTTATAAACCTAGAAAACCGCAATTTTGCATATGTATAAGTCATTTTTCACTCGATACATTTTGCAACGCAAACACTTACCGATGCAAATTTGCGTATTAAATAATCTCGTAACTAATTTTAAACATCCAAATCAAAAATCTGAAATAATACAAGTGTATAAATTACATGTAAATAATAATATTAAAGAAGGACCAAAGCCGTAGGTGGTATAGTTTTTCAGAAAAAAATATTGCTCTCCAATACAGTTTTCCCGTCAAAGTTCTTTAAAACAATTGTTTTAATCTTGTTACTTTAAAATATTTGGCGTAAAAATCTGTAACAATTCATGGCTAAAGAACAATAGTAAATTATCATATTAAAAGAAGAATCGAAGTTCTAGGTGAGTTAGTTACAAAAAAATAAAAATAGCATTTAAATTACTGTTTCCCACCATTTTTGTCGTGTGTTCAAACCCCATTTCCAGTATTTTTTTCTATAAAAAGGTATATTATCATTTATTTTCCATAGAGGAAATAGTGAGCATAAGAGTATATAGTGAGGATTGCATTGGTACCAAGAAGTATATATGTTGATTATAGATTGCATCAAAGATATTCGATTTAAAAACAAAAATACCTCAAAATCTGTAAATATATATTTACATTTCGCTGTTTGGTCTACTCAAACTAAATGGATGAAAATGTTATTTTTTTAATAGTGTAGGTGATATATTGCTGTATGGGAATATGAGGGTTACATGTTTAAGTAATGTAAAACCAAAAACGTCATGGGACGTTTGTGGTTGGTACTGAGTTGTTTTCCGGATGCACAGAAAAATAAACCTCAATCCTATGCATGGTCATTATGGCAGACAGTGTTAACGACTGGATATAGATACTGTGTAGAGTGTGAACGAGGAAAATAGAAATTTTTGAAAAATTTAAAAGAAAGAGCTTATAGTCCGCAGCTTTTAATCAATGCCGTTACGTCAAATATTTATATAATTTTAAGCCGTATAATTATTTAAGTTTCTTGTTACAATAAATTATTCAAACATATCTATTTTTTATTCATCAAGGATGAAATGTAAATATACGATTCACGATGTAGGTTGACTATTTTAATGTACATGCCTACTTCTTTTCTATAACATTAGCAAGTAATCGACAAGAAATTGATTATTTACTCATGCCAATCACACAATTTTTAAATTTGCAACTTAGATTTCTTTATTAATGAGTGCTAGTATCAAAATATGTTACTCACAGTCACGCTATTCCGTCGTCACTTCTTTCGCTTGTGTATGCGATGCGCTGGCATTTACCTAAACTTCAGTAGCGTGATTTTGTGAAATGGCTCTTAAGAGTGAATGAAAAAAAAAACTATTCTAATAAGAGTTCCGAATGTACATTATTTTTATCAAAGAGTCCACACGACGAAACACTCATAAGAAACCGACAAAACTTAATTACAAAGTCATAGATAGATTTTAATTATATTATGATCTTAACAAAGCAATTGTTTCAATACCTCCGTAGGTATATCTAATTCAGTAGGAATCCACTAAAACGGAACAAAGGCGCCGTAGAGTACGGACTCTACCTAAGCCGATCCTGCGAGAAAAATAGTAGGAAATCCATTAATAACTGTCGCCGAGGCTCCTTGTTAAATGCATACAATACGGAGTCTTTAAAAGACTCACAAAGACGTTGGCTAAATTAAAAGTTTTTCGATACGCGAGCGCGACACTGCGCGGAACTGGAAGACTGGTAATTATTGTAAGCAAGTATGGTTAGCAAAAACATTGAAATTTGTGACTAGAAATTTCCTAGACGTCTATTCGTCGCTAAGCTAGTAGACCTTTGATATATGCTTAGACAGTCAGAACCTAATGACGCGACAATCTAGTGACATGCCCAGGTCACTAGATTGTCGCGTCATGATTCCTCATAATGACCTTTTTTTTAACATTAGCTTCGTCAGCTTCGCTTTGAATCGGATTCATTTGCCAAATCTGTGTTTTGGATCATTTAACAAGGAAACCAGATAAATAAAAGTCAACTAAGATACATACATCAGGACTCAACATCGAAAGAAATAGATAGACGAATAGGAAATGCATGGAAACAATACTGGAGTCTGAAAGACATCATGAAAAGCAGAGACATGAGTATGACCATTAAAAGAAAATTATTCAACACATGCATACTGACGGTGCTCACATATGGATGCCAAACCTAGTCAACTAATAAAGCCCACATTAAGAAACTTACCAACTGTCAAAATAGAAAGAAGCATGATGGGGAAAAGGTTGTCAGATAGAGTAAGGACTACCACTATAAATAAAGAAACAAACTAAAACAAAGGATGTTACAGTAACAATTAGGAAACTTAAGTGGAAATGGACAGGAAACACAATCAGAGGAAAGGAAAAATAAACAAAAATAATAATGTACTGGTTTACCAGTGACAAAAAGAGAAATCAAGGAAGGACATCCACTAGATGGGCTGATGACATAAAAGACGTAGCAGGAAGCACGTGGACAAGAGTGGCGGGAGATAGGAATAAATGGTCTCAGCTGGAGGAGGCTTTTGTCCAAAAGGACACACAGATAGGGTGTCATCAACTAGTTTTTAGTCTTAGATAATTATGCATATGTAAACCTACTATCTGAATAAAGGCTTTTATTATAATTAAGATACATACATTTAATATCATAGACATACTCTTATCTATGACAGCGAATGTTGAGAATTGTCCTTTGAGCTTTTCTAATATCTCATTTTAAAGGGTTTCATTTAGCTTACCCTATTTGTTGTGGGTAATTTTTGATGAGGAAAATAATTTAATTGGATATTTAAATACCTGTTCATTACTACGTTAAGTTGTAGAGCAAAACAATTCAAAAATAGTAAGGGAAAGTATATAGAGATTAACACATGGTGGTAGAATGATGAAGTGCAAAATGAAGCTTTTCGTGAACACGCAGTGGATAAAGAAAATAAACAGTCAGGGTACAAGCAATTTAAAGAGAGGTATCAAACATGTAGTATTAACCTCCGAGCAGTCCTAAGTGTCAAGAAATACCGACGGTAAAGGTATTAGATAGAGAGCAAAATATATTACGTATATACAACGCATAAAAGATGATGTAGAAACAAAGATTAATAAATCACAAATATATTTGTGATTTTGTAATGTAATCCGCATAGCAGGCGTTATTGCAAACCTAACAATATTAAAAAAGATTCATAAAATAGTTATAACATATCGATGGCACTGAGTGTTTTTTTTATGTAATTGTGATGGATCAAGCACGAGGCCCACTTGATGTTAAGCGGACTAACCTCTGCCTATAACAGATGCATTTCGTCACAAGTCACGAATTGCACTGCGCCCGTCACCTTGAGACATAGATGTTAAGTCTCATGTGCCTGTAATTTCACTGGCTCTCAAGGACTGCTGCCAAAACACACCGTTAGGTGCTTGGTGACAGATTTTCTACTTGAGGGTGGTCGTTAGCCAGGCGGGCATTCGCAAAATGCCCTTCCATCATGCGGTGAAGCTCAAGCCCGTGGCGGGATTCGAACCTTGGACCTGCAGCACGGCAGTCCATAGTCAATGCCACTGAGCCATCACTGCTTCAAAATTACAATTAGAATTAACCTCCGAGCAGTCCTAATTGTCACAAAGAACCGATTAGCAAAGGCGATAGGATAGAGATAGGAGTGCAAAATATATTACGCATATACAATGCATAAAAGATGATTTGAAACAAAGATTAATATAATGGTTATAACATATCGATGGCAGTGAGTGTAGATTAAGTGAATATAGCCGTTTAATAAATAAAGAATAAACTTATGAAATATATGTTAGGTGGAATGTTGCTGGATGCCGAGGTCTGTCAAGGTATGGAAGTTTTTGAAAGTAAATAGATGAAAACAGCAGAATTTATTCATATACATATTGTTGCAGTAGGAGGCAATCTCCGATGAATGATGCAACAGTTTGCTAGTGCACGTTTTTAATATCAAGGTTGATTTAATACTGTAACAGCTAATGAAGAATTAAGTTTGTTAATCAATTTCTACTATTGTCTCTATCCAAACCCTAATTTTCACCCTGTTTTGTTTTATGTGGACCATGGACCATGCACGAGGCCCACCTGATGTTACGCGGTAACCTCTGCCTATAGCAGATGGATTTTCACACAAGTGACGAATTGAACTGCTCCCGTCACCCTGGAGCATTTTTTTAGATCTCAAGGACTGCTGCCGGGACACACCGTTAGGTGCTTGGCGACAGTTTTTTATGTTAAGGTGAGGGAACAATCTCGAGGCCCACCTGATGTTAAGCGGACTAACCTCTGCCTATAACAGATCAATTTCATCACAAGTGTCATGAATGCACTGCGCCCGTCACTGAGAGACATAGCTTTTTAGTCTCCTGTGCCTGTAATTTCACTAGCTCTCAAGGACAGCTGCCGGAACACACCGTTAGGTGCTTGGCGACAGATTTTCTACTTGAGGGTGGTCGCTACTCAGGCGAGCATTCGTAAAATGTCCTTCCACCAAGCGGTGAAGCTCAAGCCTGCGACGGGACAATGGAACTGCTGCGTGGCAGTCCATAGCCAATGCCACTGAGCCATCACTGCTTCGAAACCAGAATATGCAGGGTAACTGAGTATATCGGAGGAAGCTTGCAAGTAGCACCAGTAACAGAAATGTTAAGGAGTAGACTAGCATAGTATGGGCATTTCATGAGCAGGGCTGAAAGGTATATGAATAGGCTTCGAGAAGAAGGTTTTATTTTTCAAATATGTGTGTATTGTTATGATGAGCAACAGAACAGAATGAAGGAGTAACAGATATTGTGCCGACCACATTAAGCGTAGAAGCACAACCGGAAGTAGAAATTCAGTAGATAGTACTAAGTATAGTATAGTATAGTACATTTGTTACTTGAAACAAATTAATTTGTATAAACATTCAGACTTTTTTCGGTTATTTTACATATGCTAATGTAAAAAAATACATTACAATAATAATAAAAAAAAGGTTGACCACGAAATAACGACAGGTCGCTTTTGTAAAAGAAGGGTCATCTACAAAATCTAAATCCAAACCTTACTCCATCTTAGGCGCAGCTCCCGATTGGACTCTTTTGATGGACACGTATGAAAAACATTACAAAATTCCTGAGGATGTTGGTGTTTCGTCATCGAGACCAGATATTTTTCTATACTCAAAAAATCTAAAACGCATAGTACTTATAGAACTTACTGTGCCGTGGGAAACAAACATACCTAAAGACCACACAATAAAAACTAACAAATATTATGACTTAACAAATGAATTAATCAAAAACGGTTATGTGGTTAATGTATATGCTGTAGAAGTCGGAGCAAGGGGTATACCAGTGAAATCCCTATATAACCTACTAAAAGACCTTGGCCTGTCAAGAACAACCGTAACTTCCATCCTAGAAAGTGTATCCAAGGCGGCATTAGTAGGATCTTACCAAATTTGGTTGGGCAGGGGAGGAGGCTCGAGCAGGGCAAGGGAGCATTGATGCATGATAAAGGGGCCCCTTAACTTTACTCACTGGGTTGCAAGTCCCAGGCGCCTTGACTTTGGCCTCTTCTTCTGCAACGCTATGGACCCAACATACGCACGGTGAATCCATGGAATGCTAAGTATATTCGTCTCATAAATATTTTGTAGTATGTCAACTATGAAATGAATCTCCAGCCGCATGCCAATTTCGTCTCATACAAAACATATTTGGTGCTGAGCAGGTGATGCCTCACCACTCACTAAAAAGGGCCTCTTAATGAGCATATCACTTATCATTATATTACAACGATGAATAATAAGAACGTTACGAAAAGGATAACTTTGGTGTAGAGTGTAAAGAGGTGTGCAGTTTTACAAAAGTAAGTGCCCCTTAAAACTTTCACCCATGGATCTAGGAATATAATCGCTCGTCTCTAACCTCGAACGGCCTATTAAGGAAAGTCTTTTTGCATGGTGGTAGGGCATTTTGCAAATGTCCGCCTCTAGCTACCACCCTCAAGTAGAAAATATGTTGCCGAGCACCTAACAGTATATTTCGGCAGTAATTCTAAGTTGGCCTGACCAATATATACGATCACATCATCACTTTCCACCAGTGAGATAGTGGTCAAAGACTAGCCTATCAGCTATGAACAAAAAGCTTGGGGTCACAGTCAAGGGTTCAGAACCCCAGGAAGTATCGTGGTACGCACTTATAGTGTAGTATACAGTGCAGTATATACTTATAGATTTTAGAGATTCAGTTATTATAGGTTAGTAAATTTTAAGTTCAATTGCGTTGCGAACAGTACATACTAAGCACAAGTTCGTAACTTCGTACGTCAACTCACACAGGTCTGTAAAGACACATTTAAGCGGAAAAAAATCAAAATTAATGATATAGTTGGCAGCTAGTAGGGCACATAGTTGAATACTCCCTTTCATGACACTAACACGCTTCGGTTCATATTGTGATTTGCCTTATGCCACCTTTTATTCTAAAATCCGGGATAAGTTGTTAGAATTTTGTCTTCTTAACCATTTTTTACCGAAACAATATAGTTGAATTAAAAAAATTATAGATAGTAGATTTTTTCTAAAAAGTTTATTCTTGAAAGAGCTTACCGTATTACTGTGATACCAGATCGTCCACTGCTGAACACACCCTCTTGTGACTTGTGACGAAATGCATCTGTTATAGGCAGAGGTTAGTCCGCTTCACATCAGGTGGGCCTCGAGTTTGTTCCGTCACAATAACTTAAAAAAAAACCTAACATTTTTGGAAATAATAACAGTTTTGTAACTAACATCAGATGTGAAAGCTTATTATATATAACCAGTATTTTCTTTCCGAGCAGCTCTCTGCATACAATTCTAGTTTATACTCCATCCCACGACCCGAATCGCACCTTGATTGACTTATCTGATCGTCTCAAGTTTACGTGGAGGCAAGCGCCCCCGCAACTTGCCTGGGCATCACCATCAGATACAATCTTCGACGCTGACACGACGTCGGTATTGCTGATGCCAATGTTTTGACGTGAACTTGCTTCCAGCTATAACTTTTATAAATGCTATCAAAACAAAACTTGTAAAATAAACAAGTCTCGCATCTCTCTACCATAAAAAGTTGTGAGATCTATGTAATACAATTTTGAAGCAGTGCTGGCTCAGTGGCATTAACTATGGACTGCCGCGCAGCAGGTCCATGGTTCGAATCCCGCCGCCGGCTTGAGCTTCACCGCATGGTGGAAAGGGCAATTTGCGAATACCCACCTGGCTAGCGACCACCCTCAAGTAGAAAATCTGTCGCCAAGCACCTAACGGTGTGTTCCGGCAGCAGTCCTTGAGAGCCAGTGAAAATACAGGCAATTTAGACTTAACAACTATTTCTCAAGGTGACGGGCGCAGTGCAATTCGTGACTTGTGACGAAATGCATCTGTTAAAGGCAGAGGTTAGTCCGCTTAACATCAAGTGGGTCTCAAGCTTGTTCCGTTGCAATATCATTAAAAAAAATACCATGTCGGTTAATTTATTCAGTGCCTACTGAAGGGACCTTTACGTAATTAGCAAACTTAACAATATCTTATAGTGACCATATCAATATTAAAAATCTTATAAGTCTTAAATAAAATAGAGACTAGGCAATGTTACTAAATAATCTTATTTAATTTAATCAAAAATCGAGGTGTTATAGACTTTTATTAACTATTTCGCGCAAGTTTTCCAGTAAGTTAAACAGTAACTGATATAATATATATCATAAAACATAATCCAATTATTTTTACAAAAAAAAAAAAACTAGTTGTTTAATAATGTCATTTTATTATTTAATAGATTTTAAACTTTAAGAAAAAATCATGAACTCATTCTACTTTTCTGCTATTTGACAACTTTTAATTAATTTATGTGTAATATTATTGTTTTATATTATATTCTAATAGTTTTAAAATCTATGAACCTATTAATATGATGATGTATATTTGGTATGGCTATTCAGATATTTTCAAAGCTATTAATTATAATTGTCAAAGTAGTGAAGATGTTTATATTTTTTGCAATACGTTTGAAGACAAAAACTCTTTCGTAACCTTTAAAGACCTTCTAAAAATACGTTAAGTTTCTGAAACGCTAGTTTTTTTTTCAATTCTTATTTCCTTTGGGTTACAAAGACGTGGTTTGAAATCCTCACGCTATCATTAGTCATTATGGAGCAAGCGAGGACGGCTACTTTTTGCGTAGAATCTTCAGAAGATTCTTGGTGAAATGTGCATTCGTCTTTTCGAGTTAATGCACATCTTTTAAGTTTCGTGATTTATTTAGAGCTAAATCAGCGACTTAGAATATAAAAGGTACTGTGTCACAATAAAAACCACTCATTGTAGCTACGCACAAGCTATTCTTCGTTCATAGATGCTTTATATATGAAACCTCAGATCAGGAAACAAGAGAGATAAGATGCAATGGATCAGTCGTTTAATAGCTGTATCTGTGTGTGTAACTAGTGACCGTAGCTACAGGCTGTAGCGAAACCTATTTTTGCATGTGTTCGTTTAGTTAGTGTATTAGTTTGCAGCGGAAATCTTGGTATGCGTGGCAAAATGTGCGTGTTTGAAATATGTTTTGTTTTTATAGATGTGAGAGTGAAATGGGCGGGAGAGACGCGGTGACACTTTTATTTGAACAAACACGGATTGAAGGCAAATCACTCTATTTCTCTGATCTGTGTCTGAACCCTATGTTTACTAAGCGTCGTTGAAGATTTTACAACGAGAGCATAACACAAGTAATTTTAGCCGAGATGTTTGACTGTGAAGCTAAAGGCACAGACTGGTATTTTAGTCGGGACTAATCGAGTTATAAACTCAGAGTTTCACTTTCTTGCGAGGAAATTAAACAATTTTGTTGTAGGTAATACATATCTTTAATTATTAAATAATGATCTATTTTAAGCGTCATTATTTCGTAAAAACATAGCTGGGTCTTTAATAATGCATATCTCTCTAAAAAATCTGATCTATTGGTATTATTAAATACCCAGGCAAACTTGTTACATCAATTATATTAACGAGCAAGTAACTGAACCTCTTTGGAAAGTTAGAATAATAATATTTTTTATGCACTTGTGCTTAACAAACAAGATTTTATACAGTAAAGCATAAAACGCCGTTTTAGTCAGCTGAAACTTTAACTTTGCGAGCTTCAGAAGTGAGATTATTATTATTTTTTTACTTTAAGCGCCGTTTTTCTACGTTTTGAAATACAAGTTTTTTAAGAGTAAACGATGAAAAAAAAATATCATCACGTCTGTATATAACTAAAGGGGTAGGTAGAGGTATCATTATACTCACGTACAACAGTTGTACTTATTGTTTCAAATTTAATTTTAGCAGCAATACTTTATTCCCATATCCACACCGTATAATTAATGACTAAGGTCAGGTATTTCCAAACACTCTTTAGCTGCTTTCAAACCACTTTTGTCCGATTAAAGCCTTCTATGAACCTTTTATTTAACTTTGACAATCTTATCTACTCCCAAAAGGCACAGTTGTCTCACTATCGGCCCATTGTGGCGCACAACCGAAACGGCTACTGTTTCGAACTCCCCAAGGACCGATCTATCAAACGTCCAACTTCTGTATTAAGTTCAGAACCCCACACAAAAGGAAGTCTAAATTATCTCCGATTTAAAAATTCGATTGTTTCGTCATACGATACTCGGCTTGTGTCAAAATATTTATGGTGAATTGTTGCAATTTTCCGGGCAATCGATCAGCCGTATTAGAAAGTTGAGGTACACAGTGGAAGCGTAAAATTGAAGTTTATTTAAGAATAATGTAACAGTCAGTATGTTGATCGATTGGGTGTGATGCAGATTGTAGTTTGCGCTTTCATGACAACGCATGTGCCATGATTAAGCGATTTATTATAATCTGAATCGTAATGTTATTTTTTCATGTAGTACCTAACTAGTTTCTTCTTATCGCTTCGGGAAATTTATAACTATTATGGGTCACTTGTACGGTCTCTATTATAAGTTTTTTTACAAGTTTTATTTAATTCTAGAGTTCTAAATTTTCGGTGAACTGATTTTAACAAGAAAGCGGCTGTAAATTATCTGGCATCTACGTAACATTTGAATAATATTTCTTGATCAAGAACAACAATCATCGTGACCACTTTAGCACTTATCTACATAAAAAAATAACCCTCAACAATTTAAATAAATAGAAAAACAGCAGCACACCCCATTTCATGCACAGAGGGACAATTCGCAGGATAGAGCGCAGAGTGACTGAGGGGAGATAAAAGAAATATATATTTTTGTTTAACCAGTCTTCATGCAACTCTGGTGCTTTATGAAACTAGTTGAAAATATAATGTAGAAGCCTCAGTTTGTACCTATAATGTTGCACTCGGCAGGTCAGAGTAGAGTGGCCGCTATATTTAGAGATTTCAAGATATCCTCAACCGCTCGAGTGTAAGTATGTAAGCTAAATTATGCATTGAAATGTAAATTCGTGCTCATGCTCTTTGATGGAAATAAGGGGTGAGTCGATATGGTGAAGTATTTTAGGGTTGAGCTTAATACGAAGATTGTCATGTTTAAAGAAGAATATACTTTTTCATGTTAGACGTCACAGTTCGAGCACGATACGAATTAGTGTCGTAATTAACAAGCTGATGCAAATAAAACAGTAACTAAATCCCTTCTATGCCGTAGTCGGGTAATAAAATAGGCCTAGATGAATAAAAAGGAAGATTTACTTCAGAAACGTTTTTAATCAGAACATCTATTGCTACAATACTACATAATATATATAACATATACTCGTACCTAGATACTATATAGGCCCATTGGGTGCCGGGCTAGAATGTCACCCTCCAATCTCTACCCATGGGTGTCGTAAGAGGCGACTAAAGGTATCACACCTGGATCTGGACTACAACTCCAGGTAACACCTTCGATCATATTATCACTTACTATCAGGAGATATAGTGGTCAAAGGATTACCAATCAAAAAAGAAAAAATAAACAAAAAATCACCAGAAGGTTGGCAGTAGCGCTTTTTGAGGAACTGATATCTCACACTGCGATCTCCAAGACGGCTGCCAAGCGTGGGGCAATTATAGCGAACCTTCCCATAATGGGAGAAGCTGTGTTCAGAATCCACCTGGTAAAGTATACCTCCTTTAAAATATTACAATTTGTTAATAATGGAACTAAATTAAAATAAACTACTATATACTATCCTTCATAAACGAACACATATTCCATTTAAGTACACATATGATACATAGCATAACATAAACCACATAATATGAGTTCCTGCTCCATATTGATTAGCGCACCGCACCGACCACCCAGTCTCTGCCAAGTTTCCAAGGAAATCGTGTCCAATATCCAATCTAAGGGCGAAAGAGGAAAAAAATTGTACCACGACGCCGGCACTGCAATGTCGCGACTGTTCACTGATTAATGAAAGACCTGCGCACTCAACTGTGAACCGACACATCCAGCTTTCCTGCTACAAACGAAACTCAACCTTCTTTCAAAACAGGATGACACAATGTTCTCTTAAGGTGGCTTGTCATCAGGATGTTTTGGAGTTGATAAAGTTAAGAATACCAAACGTTTTCCCCCGGCACTGTAACATTTGACGTTTTTGTGAGGCATACATACACATAAAGATGGCAAAATATGAAGCCGAGGGAAAATAGTGAAGGCAGATGTTGTGCCTACCTAGTTCTGTAGATTTATTTATTAATGGAATAGAGAATCATACAGAAAAATAAGTTTTATTCGTTTTGATATTCTTATTGGATGCTGTTGTAAATAGTTAATAGCCTCTTAGGGTTGACTTCTGCGCTTGTTTTACAAACATTTTAAAATGTTTTTTTTCCAAACACGGAACGGTGTTTGTTTATGTGTATTTGACGGAATAAGCACGAGGACCACCTGATGTTAAAAGCGCCCGCCGCTGCAACATTGGACCGCGCCGCGCTTCCATTGAAAAGAGTTTTGAATATTGACTTCGAGCTAAGTAATAAGAAATTATAAATTACAAGCACAAGAGACTTTTAAAATCTGGTGGTCCTCGTGCTTATTCCGTCAAATACACATGAAATTATAAAATAACAAATTAAAAAAACACATCCCAAAATCTTTGTTAGGACTAGCAGAAGTCAACCCTAATAGTTAGCATTTTACCAATAACCCAGTACATTCAGTTTAATTGGAGCATTTATGTTATAAACTTAATTGCGACATAATAATAACAAACATTTTAAAAGTATTTTAAGAAAACGTCAATTTAATTATTTATTAAAACACTTAGAAATCTCTATAAAAATTATATATATCTAGTGACAATTCCGCCTAATTCTGTTAAGCCGACGTGACGTCACAAACGCCACGCAGCCAAACCGGAAGAGTATTCGACGCGTTTCGCTTCTAAACGAAGCATCTTCAGGAGGTCTTGGCTCTACGAGCACACGATCGAGACTCAAATGCTTTTAAAATATTTGTTATTATTAAATATGGGTTTCCGAAAAGTAACGCCTGAATCTATTATCTTAATTGTGACATTTAATCAATATCCCCTGGAATTCAGTTGGTAATAGCTCAATATCAACAAGGGCATGACAGAGTTTCTATATCTGTTAGAAGGTTAATTTATAACAGTCGCACATATCTTAATACAAATTAATACTTTTTATTTGTATTAAGACATGTAGCGGAGTTTGCTTAGCTGTTCTTAACCGATCAGAAAAGTTAAGCAACGTCTGCCGCGGTCATGAGTTGGATGGGTGACCGCTAGTGACATTACTATGAGCGCTTGCGTCTTCGGAAGGCACGTTAAGCCGTCAGTCCCGATTGTCATCTTAGGATGGCAGACGTTATAGCATGGTGGTAGGGCATTTTGCGTATATGCCTGGCTAGCTACCACCCTCAAGTAAAAAATCAGTCGACTAGCACCTAACGGCGTCTCCCAGAGGCTGTCCTTGAGAGCCAGTAATTCTAGGTTAGCCTGAACAACATCTTTGACCACACCATAACCTACCATCAGGTGATAATGTGGTCAAAGGCTTACATATCAGCCATATAAATAAAAAATAAATTTGTTCCCCAACTTTTTCAGTAGAACATAAATTAGGTATATAAATAGCTAGCCAAATATATATAGCATATGCGAGCATTCCTAACTCAAGTCCGCGGTGGGATTCGAACCATAGACCTGCTACATGATAGTACAAAGTTAATGCCACTGAGCATCACTGCTTCAGAAGTCCGCATATATCCAAAGTCAAGCAAGTCCTACATTTGACGAAGCAATTCAAGTTAAAATTTGTTCATTTCTCTACTGATTCCTTCATAGTTACTATTCATGAGTTTCAAAAACATACCTCACATCTACGCGCATTGTGATTCTTAGTAGAATGTGACGTCATGGACCTGACGAGGGCGGAAATGACAGCTGTCACTCTTCGGACGAACTTTGGTGTGCGTCAGAATAATGCTCCATTTGTGCGCTTGATTTTGTATGAAGAATTGCCTTTGATTATTGCGCTCTGAATTTGTTTAGGATTTTTTTAATGTCGTAAAGGACATAACTTTACCAATATACAGATGCACTAGAAAATACCTAGTTCTCTAAAAAAATCGTAACTTTTGCATTTATTCTTAGTTTTGACGGATAGTTATAAAATTATTTAATCTATAGCAACTATTGATCAAGCCTTGATGAACCCAATATGTTTTTATATCATATCACTCTCTGAAGAGTCTTGTTTGATCTTATAGGTATTTATTATTGTGCTAAAGCTAAATTAATTAGTATAAAGAAATAATTTTGTAAAAAAAGAAAAATCTGTTCTTGAAATGAGTTTTTAAAATGGGTACATACAAAATGTATACGTTTAAATTAAATGTATTGTTTGTAGATAATTTTTTTTTTTCGTCGTAAGTCAAAGTCAAAGTGATTTATTGCATTCATGAGTACATAAGGTGACACAAACATTATAAGAGCATACATGAAACCCATTTGGGTATTGCACTATTACCATGAAGGACATGGTGTCATTGATAGGTACGTATTTGAAGATGTATTTCTATTGAGCGTGTAACATACATTGATTTTTAAACAGTGAAAATGGAAAAATATTTTTATACAAGCGTAGGAAATGATTTTTCTATCCACAATGGTTCTTATAGGTAGCTAACTAATTTCTTTTGTAAAAGTAATAAGTAGTAAATGGGTTGTAATCGTAAAAAAACATATATATATTTATTTACCTCGTATATCAAAGCTGTAAAAATAATCGCCAGGTGGATGTCGTCGAAGATGTTGTTCAGGCTAACCCAGAATTACTGGCTCTCAAGGACGGCTGCCGGAACACACCGTAAGGTGCTTGGCGACAGATTTTCTACTTGAGGGTGGTAGCTATCCACCATGCTATAACGACTGCCATCCTAAGATAACAACCAGGTCCGACGGCTTTACGTGCCCTCCGAAGCACGGATGCGCTCATGCAGTAGTAATGTCACTAGCGGTCACCAATCCAACTCATGACCGCGCTGGACGTTGCTTAACTTTGCTGTTTGGTTAAGAACAACTAAGCAAACTTCGCTACGAGCGCTTCAAAACTAACAATCTAGACTAGTACGAGAAGCTATTGAAATAAGGAAATATTATAATTTCAATAAAGAGGATGGTTTTAAGTTAGCTGCATCCTGGAATCCAGTGCCAAGAAAATGAACCAAACCTATTTTACCTTCATTAAGTGTGAACTGGCCGGCCTGTTTTCCATACAAACGTCGTAGGGTGATCACTCCCGTACTTGAGGATTAAGGTCCAAAATAAAGCATAATACCGATTAATCTCGTTATTATCTAGGCTTGTATGATGCCGAAATTTTAATAAAATAATCAACTTGAGTATTATGAGCCTCGAAACATTTTCATATAAAGTTTCGAGGTTCATAACGTCTGCGCGTGACATTGGTCCGTACGGGTGTGCGCGAGGTCAGTCAGATACCTCCGTAACGAAAATGTCGGTTGTTGTAACGAATACTGTGAAATGTGCTAACTGTAATATAGTTATTAGTGAGATACTAGCATACATTCAAAATAAAGTGGATGTTATGGATATTGAAAGCATGGTACGCATATGCGCCTCTGCTTTCTCGATTGACGACGTTGAAAAAGCGAAGAGTTTACTTTTTGATTCAATCAAAACAACTAAGAGAAACATTTCAAGACGAAAGGATGGCAAAATTCAGAGAGATCTTGAAGATATCATTGCTGTTTTCAAGGAAACGGAGCCGAATACAATGCCTGTATTCGTAGTAAGGGATTTAAATCTCTTGCCCCCCTGTACCTGGGATCACGTAGATATAACGACAGTTTTAAAAGATATTGTGCGTCTAAAATCTGATATTCGAGAAATAAAAGAAACCTATGCTTCGGTTCAACAGATCAAAGAATTGGAAAATAAAATCACTAACGGTCGTTTACCGTCGATACAAAATACAAGCTGCATAATAAACACGAAGCGCGGAGGATATCTATTGGATAGTAGCCCTGAAGAAAATAAAAATGCTGACCGTTCGTTATCATCACCAATAAACGACCCAAAAGATACTTGTCGCACTCGCCTACCTTCGCCTCAGTCTGATAGTGCGAGCGACCAACCGGTTTTACAGCTTGATGCTGGTAGTGCGAATACGCCTCCAGCGTGGGAGGAGGTCACGCGCATGCGACGGCAGGCGCGGGCCGCCCTGTTGCGGCGGTGGACGGAGGACCTGGCTCCACCGGTCCCTGGACAGAGGACGGTGGATGCCATTCGCCCGGTCCTTCGGAGGTGGGTAGGGCGGCGATTCGGGTCGCTCACCTTCCGATTGGTGCAGGTGCTTTCCGGGCATGGATGTTTCGGAAAGTACCTGCATCACATCGCAAGACGTGAGGCGACCCCCGCCTGTCACGAGTGTGGAGCGCCAGAAGACACGGCGCTCCACACGCTGGAGGAGTGTGCCGCGTGGAGTCCCATGCGGCACGCCCTCACAGCGGTCATAGGCGCAGATCTGTCGCTGCCGAGCGTGGTTAACGCTATGCTCGGCAGCGACGGATCGTGGCAGGCGGTGGTCTCTTTCTGCGAAGAGGTGATGGCGCAGAAAGAGGCTGCGGAGCGGGCGAGGGAGGACGACGTCCTCGCAGACCCGCTCCGGCGTAGACGAACTGGTGGAAGGAGAAGGCGATTCGGGCGCCTTTTCGCTCTATCCTAGTGCTGTGCGGATCATCGGTGGAGAGTCGGGGGATTCTCCACTGGCTTGCACGATCCCACACGTCTGGGGGATGGCCCTAATGAGCTGGGTCATCCCTCCATTGGCCGGGGCCCGTCACCGGTGACGGGCCAACCGCCGGGGCGAGATGGTGAATGCTAACGCTACCCCATCTCGCCCCGTCTAGGCGGCAGACTGCTCATCCCGGGTTTTTAGTGGGTAACCTCACTTACTACCCCCCCGTGGGGGTAGTAAGGCCCCTCAGGCGAGGACTCCCACATAACCACTCTGCTCCCCCCGGAGCCGGGTGGTATCCATAAAGGATTTTCCCGGGTCAAAAAAAAAAAAAAAAAAAATGGTAGTGCGAATACCTTGCGCTCACAGGCCCCTGTTTTGTCTGTGTGTGTGAGTGAGTCGGCACGCAACCGCAGCTCCGACTGTCTTGTGAATGAAGAGTTACTCGGAAAGAATAAGGCAGAAGTTTCTATGGCAAACTGCTCGTCTACAGCTGACTTCACTAAGCAAAACTTACAGTCAGAGGTGACAAAAACATTATCTTTTGCGGATATATCGGCGAATGGTGATGTGTGGAATGTGCCTAAGCCTGATGAAAAATGGATTCTAGTTCAAAAGAAACGCATACGCAATAAATTTATAGGCAATTTGGGAAAAGCGGAACTAAACTGTAGCAGTACATTTAAAGCAGCGGAAGTTAAAATTCCATTGTATGTGTCAAATGTGGATATTAATGTCAAAGAGTCCGATATCCAAGATTATATACTTAAACGTACAAATGAGAAAGTTTCATTGATAAAGATGAAAATGAAAAAACAGAAAGGCTACAACTCTTTCAAAGTGTTTGTTAGAAAGTCTAAGATTGACACCTTTTTAGATAATAATTTTTGGCCGTGTGGAATCTCGTACCGGCGTTTTGTATATATGGGACAGAAAGACATTAAGCCTGATAATGGGCATGCCAGAACGTCAATGGTGATGCATAAATAGTTTAATTATGGATAGTACAACGTTAACGAATAAATTATGTAGTTTTAACTGCAAGTCTCTGAAACGTTCCATGGAAGGAGTACGTGATCTTTGTAAAGCCGTCGATGTGTTGGTGTTACAGGAAACATGGTTACTTCCCCATGACCTATCAATTCTGAGCACTGTAGATGATGATTTTGGTTCCACGGGCACTTCGGCAGTGGACACTTCGGCAGGTATTTTAGCGGGAAGACCTTATGGTGGTGTGGCTATTCTCTGGCGGAAAAGTGTTTTTCAGTCTGTGTCTGTGATTGATTGTAAGAACTCACGTCTGTGCGCAATTAAGATATCAATGACAAATAAATCGTTCATGGTTTTTAGTGTATACATGCCAGTGAATGACAGAGATAATTTACCCTTGTATACGGAATGTTTAAGCGTAATAAGTGCTGTCATTGAAGACAATAGTGACTGTGAAACAGTATATATATTAGGGGATTTTAATGCTCACCCTAAAGAATTATTTTGTAATGAAATGTTAAGTTTTTGTTATGATCAAAAATGGTGTTGTATAGATATAGATGTTTTAGGTATTGAGTCTGATACCTACACGTTCACAAGTGATGCGCATGGATGCAGGAGGTGGTTGGACCACTGTCTTGTCACGAAGGCAGCCCAGGATACTATTCGAAAAGTGTGGGTGCAGCATGACGTGTACTGGTCTGACCATTCTCCTTTGTTTGTAGAATGTGATATGGGCATAATAAATGCTAAGTTTAAGGACAACTCTAAGAAAACTGTGAGTAGTAACAAAGTGATCTGGGGTGAGAGAGGAGCGGATCAGATTACAATATATCACAATTACTGTAATGAAAATCTCAGGAAATTAGATTTTCCTGAACAACTGACTTTTTGTGCTGATGCGGTCTGCTCAAACCAGGATCACACAAAATTGCTTAATAAATTGTGTTGCGACGTAATAGATATACTCTCAGCTGGATCAATTCTATCTCATAGGCGTAAGTGTCCTAGGAAAGGTGGTTATGTTATTGGTTGGAACAAATATGTGGCCAATGCTCATAGAGATGCCAGACAAAAGTTTCAATTATGGGTCGTAGCAGGTAAACCACGTGTAGGTATTATTTACAAAGATATGTGCAATAGTAGGAAGTTTTTCAAGTCTAAGCTAAAGTGGTGCCAGGATAGGCAGGAGCAAATAAAGATGGATATTTTGGCGTCAAATCACTCAGCGGGAGATTTTAAAAACTTCTGGAAACTCACAAACAGACAAAACCGAAGGTCGACTGCCCCTGTGAGTGTAGATGGGGATAGTGATTTGAAAAACATTGCTAACAAGTTTAAAGACCAGTTTATGATCCAGTCACCACTGGGGGCGTCACGGGCGGGGGTAGGAAATGGCGAGGCCGAATTGCCGTGCTCGGAGCGCAAAATTACCTTCACTGCTAAGGATATTGAAAAAATTATTAAAAGTATGCAGAGAGGGAAGTCTCCCGGGCATGATGGCCTCAGTATTGAACATTATAAATATGCTGGCGTTCACCTACCACGGGTGTTGGCAATGTTCTTCAAATTGTGTTTAGGTCACTCGTTTCTTCCGGAATCCTTGATGAGAACGATAGTGGTTCCAGTTATAAAAAACAGGACTGGAGACATGTCAAATAAGTCCAATTATAGACCAATCTCACTTGCCACTACTGCAGCTAAAGTGTTCGACAGTGTGCTTAATCGCATTCTTGGTGGTTACTTACGCCTACATGACGCACAGTTTGGATTTAGGGCGGGATTGTCCACTGAGAGTGCAATTTTCAGCCTTAAGCATACGGTCCGCTATTACACCCAGAGGAAGACGCCAGTGTATGCCTGTTTTCTCGATTTGTCAAAAGCTTTTGACATGGTCAGTTACGATATACTTTGGAAAAAGCTGAGCAAGACAGGCATGCCGATGGAGGGTGTCTCCCTACTCAGGTACTGGTACAAAAATCAAGTTAATCAGGTTAAGTGGGCGGACACTCTGTCAGACGAATATAGGTTGGAGTGTGGAGTACGTCAAGGCGGTCTGACCTCTCCGAGCTTGTTTAATTTGTATGTGAATGACTTGATTGAGGGACTAAGTAGTATCCATGTCGGATGCTACATAGACGGAATCTGTGTCAATAATCTTAGTTATGCGGATGACATGGTGCTGCTTGCTCCTTCAATCAATGCTCTTAGAATACTTGTTAATACGTGTGAGAAGTATGCAGCTACGCATGGCCTTAAGTACAACTCTAAAAAAAGTAAGTTACTTATTTTTACGGCAAGTAAACAAAAGCCTACCAACGTGCCTCCAGTTGTACTTGACGGCAATACTTTAAATGTTGTAGATAACTTTAGATATCTGGGACACATGTTGACAGAGGATTTGAAGGATGATATGGATATGGACAGGGAGCGGAGAGCGTTGGCAGTGAGAAACAATATGCTGGCTCGCAGGTTTGCTCGAAGCACAAGAGAAGTAAAAATAACACTTTTTAAAGCTTACTGTCAGAATTTTTACTCGAGCAGCCTGTGGGTTCGTTATACGCAACGAGCTTACAACGCTCTTAGGGTGCAATATAATAATGCTTTCAGGGCACTGTTGGGACTACCATGGCGTTCCAGCGCTTCGGGAATGTTCGCGGAAGCACGTGTGGATGGCTTCCACGCTATTATGCGCAAAAAAATAGCATCAATGTTTCACCGTCTTAGAGGTAGCTCCAACAGTGTACTGAAGATTAGTGCATCTCGCTTCGATTGTCCTATCCAAAAGTACTGGATAGGTATTGTCACGGGTAGGACTCAATAAAGTGAAATACCTCCTATATTACTAACATAGGTTTAAGGAAATTGTAACTAACAAAACTATGGATGTTATCCGAAATAAATATTTATTATTATTATTATTATTATTATTATTATTATAACTAACAACTTAATTATCTTTTTAAAATTTTGGCATCATACAAGCCTAGATAATGACGATATCAATCGGTATTATGCTTTATTTTAGACCTAAATCCTTAATTGAGGGAGTGATCACCCTACGACGTTTGTTTGGAGAAATGACCGGCCAGTTCAACCTTAAGACCTGGATGTTGTGAGTGTGGAGTGTCCAGACGATACATTTCTAAATCAAATGCGGGTAGTTGGAGAAAATAGCCGCCCGTCTTCATGACGTTGACACCCGTCTTTTCAGTTCGCTCGTGACCAATACCAATGCAACTTGGTCGCAAATGTCGAGGTAAATAAATATATACATATTTTGTCGCGATTAAGTTCCGTTAAATAGTTATAACTATGTGTTCAAGTCGCGAAAGTGTTCAAGTTACTTTTATTATCACAAACCTTTGGTCACTTCAAAAGCTGTCAAGTAGTAACTAGAGGTCTAACTAATCTAGAAGAGAGCAGTCACTACTAAAAAAAAAAATTTTTCTATATTTTAAGTAGGTATTTTCTCTCCGTATCACTTAGCTCAGGGAAACCTTGTATATATTGGGTATATATACAAATGTGTACTACAAAGCATACATTTCCATGAAGCCAATGACGTCTAGAAAAACCACATAAGTAAACCTATATTATTTTACAACACCAAATTTCAGTAGACCTTAAACGGCTGAAAGGTTTTTTGAGTGCCAGATACATTTTTATACACAATTTTATTACTCTGTAATAAATAACACTTTACAGAAGTATCATTTGTCAGAATAGCCATCATTTATGTTGTCCCCCGTGGGGTACCGGGCTAGAATGCCACCTCCCCCCCATTGCTACCTGTGAGTGTCGTAAGAGGCGACTAAAGGTAATATACTGGAAGGAAGGTAGCAGTGCCTTCTGAGGAACTGATATCTTAAACAGCGATTCCCAAGACGCCTGCTTAGCGTGGGATAATGGCAAATACCTCCCTTAATGGGGAGCCTGTGTTCAGCAGTGGACATTCCGGCTGATGCAGTTATTTTATGTTATATTTTTTTACAACATTCTGTTCGATATTTTTTTTATAGCCAGACCTATAATATTTCACCGCAATTCTGGACTTTCAGATTTTTGTAATGTGTCATGATATTAATTTAATTTAAGCCCTAGATCATAAATGTAATGTTTACCTAAAACTAACATAGTAAAATTACTTTTTGTAGGATAAATGTTATTTTTTAACTAATCACACAGATTTTTTCACTTTAGTTAACATTTTCACCTAAAAATTAAGTGTGATTACATTAAAAAATAACAAATTGACGAGAGAAAAAAATATAGTTATAGTCATGTACGGGATCCCACACATTTAAGAGCTTTAAAAACAACCTGGGTAAATTTGTGATAATGATGGATTATTTTGTAAAAGATAATTAAAATAATGCTCAAGTACTATTACCACTCACAGACTTCTTAATATTAGTTGGATATTTTTGACATAAACTTACATTGACGTTATTAAAAGAAATTCACGAAATTTAAAATATTGTAAAATAATTTAAACATAGTAATCAAACAACTTTAAACGGTTTAAATCGCGTATATTTATCATTATTTTTGTCCCGACGTTTCAAACACTGCAATGATCGTGGTAACGGGGTGATAATTTAAACACCCACAAAAATAGATTTATGAAAATACTACTGCTTGCCACCAATTTTAATCACAAGTTAATTTTTCATTAATTAATATTAAAAAAAAGTATTTCTTATAACTATAATCGGAAATAAAATAATCGTTACTATTATAACTATTTGTTAGTGATTTGTAAGTAGATATAACAGTGGGGTGCCGGGATAGAATGCCCCCCCCCCCCCATTTCTTCCCATGGGTGTCGCAAGAGGCAAATAAGGGAAAATACCAGAAGGTGGACTATCTGGTACTGCGATCCACAAGATGCTTGCGAAGCGTGGTGATGGCAAACCCCCAATTAATGGGGCTGTATTCAGCAGTGGAGCATGCGGCAAAACGCAAAGATAGTGTTTTATTTATTAAATATTTCCTGGGTAGTATAAACGGAACTTACTCGAACATTCTGAAACAGGCCCTAAGTATCATGGGAAGTAACTATCTAAAAGTACCTAACTAGATCTCAGAGCAATTCAAAATAAGTTTGTCAGAGCACTAGATATATACGCGAACTTTTGACGTACGGTGACGTCATATAAAACTCGTGTGACTCTGACAAACGTACGTTGGCGTCAGTTGTGGGTGTTATTCGAAATAATTAGGGCGCATCTTTTGTAATAACAAGATAAATAACCTATACTAATAGCAGTATTGTAAGTAAACACACATAATGATGTATTGATTGTGTATGAGTTATATTGATTGTGTAGTATTTGTTCAGATTTAGGGTTCTACAAAAATATAAACTTTGGAGTCCCAAACTTTTAAACGTTTTGCAGTGTTCGGTATTATCACGGGTAGATTTTCAAGTGTGTTTACACAGGAAAGTCCCGTGTATAAAAAAAAACAAAAAAAAACAAACTTAGGAAAACGAAAAATGTTTTTCAGTTTTTTTATGTTACTGTGATGGAAAAAGCTCGAGGCCCGCCTGATGTTAAGCGACTAAACTCTGCCTATAACAGATGCATTTCATCACCAGTTACGAATTGCACTGCGCCCGTCTCTTTGAGACATTGTTGTTAAATCTCATGTGAATGTAATTTCACTGGCTCTCACGGACTGCTGCCGGAACACACCGTTAGGTGCATGGCGACAGATTTTCTACTTGAGGGTGGTAGTTAGCCAGGAGGTTAATCGCAAAATACCCTTCCACCATGCGGTGAAGCTCAAGCCGGCCGCGGCGGTGAGGATCGGACCAGGGTACTGCGGCACGGCAGTCCATAGCTATTACCGCTCGGCCATCATTGCTTCAAGTTATGTGATGTGCCATTGTGATGGAACATGGACGAGGCCAGCCTGATGTTAAGCGATAACCTTTGCCTATAATAGTTACAGTTCGCTTCTTGTGTCGCCCTTTGCGCCCATCCCTTTACAAATAGATTTGGTAAGTCTGATGTGACTGTAATTCCGACACCCATAGCCCTAACAACATTACTGCTTAGCTGGCAGTACTTCCCCGGACGAACTCACACAAAGAGTTCTGATGACTGTTGGTTTTGGAACATGCCTGTTAAATTTAGGGATTTAGAACCAGGTATAACTAGGGTAACCAACGAATATAGAATTCAATCCACCTTAGTAAATTTACCAACTTTAAAAAAAAAACTAACTAACTTAAATATTCAACCTTTTTTTTTAAAATGCCGTTAAAATTCAACTGGTCATTGCGACTACACTTTGTGTTTTGCCCTTGACTACGTCCATAACGTAAACGTTTCAGTTAAAAGTAGATATGTAGAGTTGAAACACATAAAACGTATCTAAGAACGTAATAAAGATTACCCGTGGGATGTCGTATTAGAATTTTATTGTATCCTCCCATACAAGAAGGCGAGCAGGAGCACCTTCTGAAGAACTGCCATTTTAGACTGCGATTCCTAAGACGCCTGCCAAGCGTTTCATTTCGGTTTCATGACTCTTAGTAATGAACATGAACGTGCTGTTGTAATATTGAATAAGCTGAACATCTTAACTTTTATTCTTATTACTTCTACAATGTCAATATACTGTACTATATCAGCCGGATCGTCCACTGTTGAACACAGCCTCCCCCATTGGGGGGGGGGGTTGCCCCCAAGCTTGGCAGCCGTCTAAGGGATTGCCGTGTGAGATATCAGTTCCTCAGAAAGCACTGCTGCCCACCTTCTGGTGTTTCACCCTTACTCGCCTGTTAAGACACCGATGGGTGTCTTGACCTTTGGTAGAGGGGGGCAGGGGGGCATTCTAGCCCGACATTCCACGGGCTATTATTATTTGAAATTAAGTTATATCTATATTCTAGTTCTCGATAGATTCGGGCTTGTAAGTGGTTTTAAAAAAAAATTGATCTGTATCTGTTATTTTAACGGATCTAGCACAAAATTATGTTGTTGGGACAATCAGTATTTAAGTACAAGTAATTCTGAAATCTATACTATATTATATATATGTGTGTAAGTAACCTACATTTGTACGTGGATATGCATATTTCGTACCTACCGTTCACACATGCTTGATCGATGCACGCATGCATTCGAATAGATAGGCACACATACAAAACTTATGTAATCCACAATTCAGCACCGAACCCTGCTCTTCGCATGGGAGGGGCAAGACGAGGGATTGCAAAAAACGTCGGCGCCCGACCCAACAAAGATAGGAAACGAAACCCGCCATTAAAGAAAATTGGCTATCCGATCCCCTACCCATCAAGATACCGGGAATGCTGCGAAATTTAAAATTATACGTTCTTGCTGAAGAATTTACTAAGTTCATTATTTGATCGACCGTTGTCAGAAGGTATTCCAATTTTTGTGGAGCCGATTAAATGATATCAACCGATTTGTCAACAAGTTTGAATGCTACGTATGTGAAATTACAGGCACATAAGACTTAACAAGTATGTCTCAAGGTGACGGGCGCAGTGAAATTCGTCATTTGTGGTGATGCATCTGTTCTAGGCAGAGGTTAGTCCACGTAATATCAGGTGGGCCTCGAGCTTGTTCTGTCATAATAACATAAAAAGAATAAAAAAATGTGGCTGTACTTAGGAACAGTATAGCATAACAAATATTGAACCATGTTCTCATAAGTAAGTGTTATTGTTACAATAATATATTAAATTATTGTTACAAACCAAACAGAACGTAAAAACAAAAGTGTCTGTTATTAAGGTAAAGTTATCCAGAGGCACGGGTATCCAGAGCGGTCAAGCTCACATAAAGGTGTTGTCTAGCGGCGGTGTTGTGTGTCGGGTCGCCATCTTCCCTCAAAAATGGTTGAGGAAGGCGATGGCTGGCACATGCGTCAACTCGTGAACGGGTGCTGCTAGAGGACACTGGTCTGCTCTGGATGCAAGTGGTAATGACATTTATCGGAAAAAAAAAAAAAATGTTCTTTTAACACTGTTCTCTTTTAGAATGTTGCATGTTTCCTATATATTGTAAGTATCTAGTTTGTAAATAAAATATGGTCATAATTAAAAAAAGGCACGGACCCTGGAGTCTGTGGAGTGTAGATATATATAATAAAAAAAAAAAAAAAAAAAAAAAAAAAAAAAAAAAAAAAAAGGTAAAGTTTGAAGCAATTATAGCCGAGTGGGACTAGGTCCTTGGTTGTCCACAGCTGGCTTTAGCTGCACCGCATGATGGAAGGGTATATTGCAAATGCTCGCCTGGCTAAGTACCGGGTCCAGTAGAAAATCTGTCACCAAGCACCTAATTGTGTGTTCCGGCAGCATTCTTTAAGAGCCAGTAAAATAACAGGCGCATAAGACTTAACAATTTCGTACTTCACTTGTGATTTACAGAGCTTTACTGCTTAACATCAGATAGTGGAAAAGGTAGGTTCTGCTTATAAGGTAACTAATGTACCTAATCAAACTGAGGTCAATCAACTGACAACAAAGGAATAATGAAGGTAACAAATTGAAAATCCAGCAAGCTCTAATAGACTGGTTTGCCATAAATTTGATATTTTTCAAAGTGTATTAGATGAATGTATGTAAATTCCAGGAGACCGGCGGATTTATTGTCTAACTTGGTAATGAAAATTGACTTTATTTTGAAATTAAAACTCCATCAACATTATAATTACGCAATTAGGTCCTAGGACCTGTGAACGTTTACTCTGTACCTTCTACACTCAACTCGACATCTGCTTTATATATCTACTGTTTTACTCGTTATTCGCGGCGTTTCCGATATGTAGAAAAAAATAAAATAAAAATATTGGATTAAAATATCTATTTTGTAATTTTTAACGACTTCAAAAAGAGGTACACAATTCGTCTGTTTTTTGTGTTTGTTACTTACTGGGTGAACTAATTTTGATGATTCTTTTTCTATTTGAAAGCTGATGTTTGCTACTTAAGGAACGTCCACCGCGGTCATGACTTGTATGAGTGACCGCTAGTGGCATTTCTAATGAGCGCTTCCGTGCTTCGGAGGGCATATTAAGCCATCGGTCCCGGTTGTTGTCTTAGGATGGCAGTCGTTATAGCATGGTGGTAGAGAATTTTGCGAATGCCTGCCTGACTAGCTACCACCCACTAGTACAAAATCTGTCGCCAAGCATCTAACGTTGTGTTCCGGCAGCTGTCCTTGAGAGCCAGTAATTGTAGGTAAGCCTGAACAACATGCTTGACCACATCATCACTTAGGTACCATCAGGTGAGATATTGGTCAAAGGTTAGCCTATTAGATATTAAAAAAAAACATGGGCAAGCCTTTTTTGAGTTACACTCCAATAACTGAAAAGTATTTTTCTATTCTTGACAGTGAATGACAATCGATCCCATAAGTAGCAAGGGTCACTAAAAAGGGGGTTAAAAAAATTTTCATCAAAAATGGAACCGACTTCTACACACAAATGTGTGAAATAAGTTGTCGAAGTCGGTACTATGCGCACAATATTGTGATAATAGTACTTCTGAACCATCATTGTACCGACTTCAACTAGTTATTTCACACATTTGAGTGTTGAGTCGGTATCATTTTTTGGTAATTATTTTTTTACACGTTCAAATGAACAATATAACGGACTTATAATATGTTTTTAATAATTTTATCGTTATTTTAGGTTCTGTGATACCCAATTTTTTTTGTGAAAAATTTTCTGGGGTAGTTAACATTGTACCTACTTTTGAAATATTATGTGTGTATGAATTTTTTTTCTTGTTGACAAGAGGCTGGTGAGGTGGTGTAAAATTTTGAGAGTACATACGCCTCTAAAAACAACATAAACCGAGAACGAAAATTGTCTTTAAAAAAATGTGCAATACCTACAATTATTTTTATTGGCAGAATGGTGTAGAATTGTCAAATTATTGTTATCAATTGTTTTTTCTTAAAAAAAAATCGAAACTTAATGTTATTGTAATATAAGTAGATTTTGAGTCAGCATATCAAAAGTGAATCCAAAAATAAATCCAATAACACGATCAAAGTCAGCTAAATAAGTTTTCTCCAGCTGTGAGACAACATTCTAAAAAAATATGTTCAAGAAACAAAACAAATCAAATATATTTCCATGCCATGGGATATAAGGTGTTAAATCGTGTGCAGGAAAAGTTAGTTAACTCAATGTTTTGATTAAAGGCCTGTCGTATTGTTCATTAAACTTGGATTAAGTTTGCTCTGGATGGAACGAGCTCGCAGGCAGTTAACGTAGACAAAAAAGAAGGGCTGGAACGCGGAACTTGAGAAAAGTTTGTTTTCAAACATCTTCACTGAAAGTTTTAAAATAATGTAATAATAAACCAAACTGTCTCCTTGCTTAAGAACATTTTATCATTATTACTAGTATAAAGACATACATTAAAATATTGCACGCTGTATTAATATTAACTGACATTAATAAAAATGTATAGCTTAAATATACAGGGTTATTGGTAAAATGCTAACAACCTCTTAGGTTTGACTTCTGCTAGTTTTAAGAAACATTTATTTTTTGTGTATTTATGTTTATTTGACGGAATAAGCACGATGACCACCTGATGTTAAAAGTCTCTTGTGCCTGTAATTTAGTATTTCATATTTTTTGTTACTTAGCTCGATGTAAACTATTGAAAGGGAGTTCGGCGCGGTCCAGAATTGCCTTGGCGGGCGGCAACTAAGACTAGCAGAAGTCAACCCTAAGAGGTTGTTAGCATTTTACCAATAACCCTGCATAATGAATTCGACCTAGTATCATGTAACGTATAGTCACATAACATGCATCTATAAGATAGGAGTACCAATATAATATAATAATAGAAAATACCTCATGCACACCAAAACAAAATTCATATTTTCTGAATTATTTTTCTACGAAGCAAAATAAAATTCATACCCAAACCTGGCATAGCTCACCGAAAAGAAACACGTCTATTTATTGATCAAACAGCCATTGACGGCGTGTTACCACCTTTTGTGGCTGCAGCCGCTTGGAAGCCGTGAGTCAGCAGATCTAGTCGGATGACCGCGATCGTACCATTGTGATCGTCTAATTCAATAAAATCACCGTACATTTTTGTTTATTTGTCGGCTCCCTTGTCGGGTACTGTGAGTGTAGTATTAGCGACTTATGCTCCATGATACGCTGTACCATGACTTGTAAGAAAGCTTTGTTTTTATTGCGTTAGTTAGTACTGTTTGTACATTAAAGATGTCACGATTACGGGGATTATGTTTGTTTCATTGTTTCCTTGAGATGCCCTTTGATTTATGACTTGTGACTGATTTGCTGCTTGAAACTGCTTGTTTCTTATAAGTTAAGAGAGTAATAAAACACTTTTATTATTCCTACATACAAAAAAATAATAATTCGATACTTATTTTATTAACATGCATGATGATTACAAAAGTAATACCTAATGATACAGCATTTACACGATCCATATCATAAACTATTAATTCAAACCTAATTATATCTCACTTGTCGTCCATTACAACAATGAAAAATAGATCCATATTAAAATGAAAAATAAAAGGAAATTGCATATTAAATATTTAAAACATCCGTGCCGTTTCAAACAGAGACCATGTTCGTTCTGTATTTTTACCAAACAGCTTCTTAATCTCTCCAATAAAATAAGCACGGTTTAAATTCTTTCTCCCATACTCTATAGCAAAAACCCCTCAGGGAGAGGGAGATAAAACTACAAAAACTGCGTTCGCTTTCAATTCTAACAGCGGTTTCTGTTTCGTTCCCTCGCATGGTGCTATGTACGGGTGCAAGTGGGAAGATTGTTTCCTCGTCGTAATGCTTTTGGACCAACGTTCAAGGAATTTTGGGTCTTAAAGTTTCTAATTCAGAGTCGATAATAGGTTAACACCACCTCGATAAGACAGCTGAGGAACAGCTCCGCCTTAAAAATGGAAGGTGGTATGTAAAAATTGATGAACATGTATAGGAGTCCTTAAAGTGACAGAGTGCGCTGGCTTGTTGGGCAGTGTATATTGTCTCAAAATGTCGTTGCAGGATAGCGCGCTTTTATTCTCATTGTTTATGATTAAAAAGTGCTAAATCAAATGACTTTGCGATTTTATTTTTTTACAAAACACAGTGATTTAACAGTGTTCACGAAATTAACATTTTAGCAGATGTGGTGGAGTGAAGAAAACAATACTGCAAGTGGTGATAATAGTGCGGATATAAATAAAATTCAAGAAAACTTGTGACTGTGAATTTGATTAGTTGTGCTTTAGGAACGATAACTTTGGACTAAAACGATAACAGATAAGTACATAGACTGAATAGATCATATAAATACTTTAATACAAAATAAAAATCTGCATATTGAATTTTAAATACCATCAGTTTTCTAAGACTTCTCTATCTACGTCAATCACGCTTTATATTTACAAACACTGTGCAATAAAACAAGATTTTTAGAACACAAAAGCAGAACCATCATATTGAATTATTGATTAATCTGACAGCATCAGAAGCGAGTCCTTATTAAGTAAATCTATTTAGGTAAAAAATATCTTGTTTAGAGTAATATTATATACCTAAATGGCGGCCATATTACCAGGCGTGTAGCGTACGAGGTGATGCGCCGACTCGACCACGCCCACCATGAGCTCTTTTCTCATGAACGGCGGATACCAGCCTCAGCCGGACCCCAAGTTCCCGCCATCCGAAGAATACAGCCAAGCAGACTACATACCTCCAGGAGAGTACTACCAGCACCAACATCTTCAGTATGGCTATCAGCATCAATATGCTCCTGTACAAATTGGAACAGGTTATGGTTATGGAGGGTATTACCATCCACTCCCCCAGCATCCACCGGTTGCGCCACCACCGCGCCCACCAGAGCCATCACATCCATCTGACGCTGAACATGGCTATGCACCTCATAATGAAGTTGCACCTGGTTTAGCTGAGTTGGGCTTGCGACTTGAGAGGCATATAGAAGAAGCAGCTCCAGCGGGTCGCAAGCT
This sequence comes from Plagodis pulveraria, assembly GCA_963890685.1. Classification (NCBI taxonomy): domain Eukaryota; kingdom Metazoa; phylum Arthropoda; class Insecta; order Lepidoptera; family Geometridae; genus Plagodis; species Plagodis pulveraria. The sequence goes on from OY982956.1 coordinate 12,154,609, forward strand.
CCATGCTTTAGGACGAGAAGGATCTCCCGCGTCAGAAATGGACGATGAAAGATTATTACTTGAAAGTCCACCAGTTGAAGACGATGACTCCTCGATATGTTCGGACAATACGGACAGGGTTATTTATCCATGGATGAAGAAAATTCACGTGGCTGGTGCTTGTAAGTATACGTCTTAGTTTCTTAGTGTTAAGTCTGGAACTCAAAGAGCCAAATAAGTACCAATAAAATAATCTCTCTAACCAATATCAACCTGAAAAATCCAGAAGTTTCATAAGTTTCCTTTGACACTTGATAACCTTCCTACGAGTGCTACACACTATCAGCTACTGTACAAAATGGTACTATTATAGTAAAAAATTTCAGGTCAAGTGTAGATTACAGATGTCATCACGGAATACTAATAGGTATACTCAAACCAGAATCAGGTACAAGGCTATATATCAAGGCTTATAAAAGTACTTGTATTAAAAGTTAATGCAGGATAGGAATTTCAAGTGCCTTTGCCAATATAAGCCTAACGTTATTTAGACTTTAAAATTACAGACACATGAGACTTAACAACTATGTCTCAATATGACGGGCGCAGTGCATTCGTTACGTGTGATGAAATGCATCTGTTTTGGCATAGGTTAGTCCACTTAACATCAGATGGGCCTCGAGCTTGTTCCATCGCAATAACATAAAAAAAACTTATGCCCTGATCAATTACGTTTGTATTTCAACCTCTTACTAAAAACAATTTAATTGTAGCAGTTCTTGATTGCAAAAATAAAAACTGATCCTCTCGTTAGAAGTCGTAAACGGTGAGAAAGGGAAATATTGCACCAAATGAGCAGCATTCACGTGTCGGTGTCTTAGTGTACTCACGTCGATGAGTAGGGTGTTGATGTAAATTAGGCTAAAAGAGGGGCTCATTATTATTTTAAATTCACGGAGCGCTTTCCATACAAACGTAGTTTCGTCATATTTTAAATACCAAGTGTTCAAACTCGGTGAAATTTTGTACACATATTGTTGAGCCTAATATCTATGGTTCTGATTTGCCAGTTAAAAGATTTTTTATTGATTATATCCCTAAATGTCAAAATAACAATATCCATACAAAAAAAATGTTCCGAATTATTTTTGAAATTACTTTATTTTACGGAAATCTGGCAAACCAGAATCATAGATATTAGGCTCAAAGATATACTAAAGATATTACATGCAAAGTTTCACCGAACATTTCGTATTAAAATATGATTAAACTACGTTTGTATGGAAAACGCTCCGTGAACTCTACTCGTACTCAATAATCGAAAGGTTGTGGGTTATATAGGTATACCGACAACAAGAGTATTTTCAAACTTAGGTACTACAATCTGTTATTGAGTCTTTTTTTTGTTTATTTTTTTTATATAAATCGTTGCTATGACCCCACATAGGTATGATAAGGTAAGAAAAAGATGTCTTTATATGTTTCGCAATGTAAATACACATATTGCTAGCTCTATTTACGAGCTGTACCTACCTACTATAAACCAGTTACACCAAAACATGATAAAGAATTCAACAACATTTTTACTGCTGATAGCGGATAGCCATTGATCTCACCTGTAAGTGATGATTCGGTAGTAGATAGTATACGTGACAGCTCACCGTTGCTTTGCGACAGATTTTCAACATGAAGAAGGTAGCCAGAAAGGAGGACATTCTTAAAATGCCTTCCTACCATGTTATAATGACTGCCATTCTAAAAGAATAATTGGGTCCGACGGTTTTTAAGTCACGTTCGAAGTACTTAAACAAGTGCTTAGAAGTAAATGCCACTAGCACACACCCAAGTTATTTAGTGTTATGACAGCAGCGGACGTTACTTAACCTATATGGTAAGGGCGCTATAAATTTGATGATTATTGATAAATGTTATAGAACAATCAAAGCTGACTTTACCATCTTAATATGAACCTCGTACAGCAATACAATCAAGTACCTATCTTTTGATAATGACTGTGCTAAAATGTCTAAGAAAGTATTGACAATGTATGACAAAAATACTTATAGACGTAGCATAAACATATCATTGAGAGTTTCGGCACATGTATGGTTCCATGTCATAGTAGGCGAGCCTTTTGGCGTCTGCAAGACCTGTTTTAGACTGTGGACTGCTACGAAAATGTATTTTTCAGATAAACTTGACTATCTTATCCTGGAATCATACGCAAGATCTTGAATTCCGTGCTTAACACCACTTGATCAACATTGTACTGATACATGATCTCTAAATTATGTTGGTGCCATACGGAGCAACATATTCGCAAACGAAAAAGCTCTATTAATAAATAAAAAATAAATGACCTAGTGTGTTGAAAATCTTCTAACGGTTATACCTTCAACAATTGCACAATTCTATTCCAATTGCACAATTCCATTCTAATTCTTATTCATAAACACGGTATTGCATAACTTACATTTGAAGAACAGTAAGCTGCTGTCTACTTACACTTATCAGACTCCTACACAAAGAAAGAGATATATTGCATCGAAATTCGATTTCTTCAGTGTATTTTTTATTATACTTACCTTAAAGCTCCCTAAGACTAATGTCTCTACATTAATATCATCCTTATCCACAAGATTCACCATTGTGTTGCCACAAGCCGTCACCGCAAAATGAATTTTAAAATACTCCATAATGTTAGCGGCATGTTTAATAAAAGAATTAACAAATTGCCAGTGATCAATATTCCTTGAGATGTTTACGGGTACTCGAGATTTTTGAGGCGTGTGTCCTTTGATATGTTTTGACATTTTACTAATGTGATGTCATTAGAAAGGTCCTGTAAGACGCCAGGCTCTCTTTGTTGCTGGAGTGGGTCCTATTGTTAAACGAAAGGATATTTGCGTGTTGCCCTAATGTTAATGAGTATCATTTATTTTTATAGCTTTCAAATAGGAGTTTGTGGTTGTGAATTTTCTTGGGAGATTATTTTTATGCTTGATGGTTTGAAATGGTCATAGGATTATTATCTTGCTGTCTATTGATAATTTGATAATGTTACTAATGTGGCCTGGTGGTTGCTACCTGTGGGTATCATAAGAGGCGATTAAAGGTAAAATACCGGAAGGTGGGCAGCAGCGACTTCTGAGGAACTGCTATGTTAAACTGCGATCCCAAGACGCTAGATCCAATCCAAGCGTGGGAATTATGGCAAACCCCCCATAAAGGGGGAGCCTGTATGCAGTACTGCTGTTACCTTTTTGGTTCAGTTCCTTGTTGGATACTTTTTGAGGTCTGTGACCACAGGGCAAAGCTGAGCCTTTTTAATGTCGTTTAGCTGTATGTATGTTCATCCATATATCATGACTCTCTATAGCTAGTAGTCGTGATAAGTTACAGACCTTAAATTAAAATGTTGATGTATAGAATGTTGATCTTAGTTTAAGATTGTTTGTTGTGTATTGCATTTGGAATAAAATTATATAATTTTGAGTGGGTCTTATCTTAACAGGAAAATTAGGCGGAATTGTCACTAGATATATTTTTGTATTTTTTAAGTTTTTTATTAAAATACTAATTTGATGTTTTCATAAAATATTTTAAAAATATTTGTTATTATTGAATGTGATAACACTTATTTTAAATTGTCTATTTGACCTAATATATTAAGGGTCTGTTTCAGAATGTTCGAGTAAGTTCCGGTTATACTACCCAGAACATATTTAATAAAAAAAACACTATCTTTGATTTTCACAGTCATCCATTTAGCCTATCCATCGGTTAAAGCTTGAAACGCGCTGCATGTTAACTGTCATTTTTATCATTCAGTTATTTTATGTTCTGGGTAGTATAACCGGAACTTACTCGAACATTCTGAAACAAATAAATAAATAACTGATGAGTTGGTTTTTTAATGTCTCAGTCTTTAACTATTGAAACTTTCACCATCATCCTGATCAGCCCGAAGACGATGTCCACTGTTCAACATACGAAAGGGATCCTTTTAAATCTTACATAAAAAAATTATAAGCATGCAAATATTTTTTGTAATCTCCCGGCTCTTCACCATTTACAATTAGGACTACTAGGTATTTATTTATTGCCGATAAGCTAGCTTTTGACTACTATCTCACCTGTTGGTGAGTGAAGATGAAGTCAAAGATGTTTTTTAGACTTACCTAGAATTACGTCGTGATATGAAAGCCAACTTTCTTCTACGTTGCGTATTCCGATATGAGGTTTCCATTTCCTTTGCAGTAGGTTGTTGGTTAATCACCGCGTAATGTAGCCTGCTCACTTTTTCTTTATTTTGCGAATTCATAGAATTTATTTTTAACTTTCTCGTGTGACTGAACTGTAAATTCTCTCCATAGGTCATTGTAAAAGCCTTCGTATAATTATTAGCTCATTTGATGACCACGTCTCAGATACGTTATGGATCATTGGTGATAGAATACAGTAATAAAATAGTTTAGTCTGTAACTAGCCTAACCAATCTAACTGGACACTGCTCTGTATATACAACATCGAAGATTTCGAGAGTATCTCTTCCAATGGTACCGGATACTATGTGAACATCTAATTTTAGATTTCTTATTATTCATTTTAAGACTCGCCTCTGGAGAAACTGTACTGAGCTTGCTTAGTATTGTAGAGAGTTCTTTCAGATAGTCTGTCGTTATTTACGGCATTAGATTAAACAGCGACTGCTAAAATATTATGTTCGTAAAAATATGCAAATTTATGTATGTCAAATTTATTATTGAAAATCAAATATTATTCTTGATCATAATAAATACTGTCAAAACATTATTATTGTTCATAGCTGAACTAGATTATGTGAAATTTATATTACTCATACTTGCAAAATATTGTAAAGGATTATAGGATTGTATATAACTTGAAATCATGGGTTACTTTTTATATTAGTATTTTTTCTTTTACTTCACTATTATCACAGGTTAAATCCATAAACCGTTATTATGCCGTGGAGCTAATTATATTTTTGCAGTTGTGAGTATAATCCTCCGTTTCTTGTGTGTAGGTACCTCATTATTCCATTTAGATTATCTTGATAAAGTTTTATTACGTAGTTGTTTTTTGTCCGTGATACTCTCCGTGAAAATGAATGAGTTGACCTTAATTAAAATGTTATATCAAAAACATATTTTAACGTTCTCAAGAATGCGGAATTAAACTTTGAATTTGCGGCTTTGTTAAATTAATATTCTAAAATGTGTAGTTCTAACGAGTTATACAACATTTTTGGCTGGGTAATATATATTAAACTAGTGAAAGGCCCCGGCTTCGCGCGGGTAATTAACAAAAATTACAAAAAAAAAAATAAAAAAAAATTTTGATAATATTCTATAGTCTATGTTCATCAGGGATAATGTAGGATTCTAATGGTGAATTTCATCATTCAAATCGGTTTAGTACCTAGTTTTTATGTTCGAAGCGCTCGTAGAAAAGTTTGCTTAGCCGTTCTTAATCGATCAGCTAAGTTAAGCAACGTCTGCTGCGGTCGTCAGGAGTTGGATGGGTGACCACTAGTGATATTACTACTGAGTGCTTTCGTGTTTCGTAGGGCACGTTAAGCCGTCGTCGGTCCCGGTTGTTGTCTTACGATGGCAGTCGTTACAGCATGGTGGTAGGGCATTTTGCAAAGGCTAGCTACCACAACATCTTCGACCACATCATCACTCACCATCAGGTGAGATATTGATGGCATAGCCTATCAGCTATAATAAAAAAATAAAGTTCCATACAAAAATACAAATCTTTCCTCTTTATAATGTTAGTATAAAAGGAGATGATACTGATAAATGTTTAAGGTTATTGAGAGAAGGCCCTCGCTCAAAGCCTCGCCTAAAGATTGTAGCGAAAAACAGAAAGTTCATTACACCTAAATAAAAATAATTTGTAAACAACAATATTTGAGGAAAAGTAAAAAACATTAACATTCTGACATACCGATACCAAAAAAGCTGTATTGGAAATAAGTAACAATTTGGCACCATGTGAATCCTGCTGAACCATAGAGATCTAGTTTCTGAGAGAGACCTTTAGTTTTTGTGATAAGTATTGAGAGTATTTGCCTGAAAACAATAGAAGAGGCTCTATATATATATATATATATATATATATATATATATATATATATATATATATATGGCTTATATTTATATAAATATATATATATATATAAATATAAGCCAAAGCAGTACCTTGACGCCGAGTATACCGTGCGCATTTATAACATTAATAGGATGTTTTGTAAATAAAGTATATTTATACACGATTAAATATAATATGTACCGTAAAATACCTAAAACATTGAATAAGCCAATATGTATGCACATTTTTTTGTAAGTTGCTGTCTTCGGCTAGTGATGGTGCCACGAAAAGACGAAGAAACCACGTTTATTCAAAATTGAGTTTTATATAGGCACAGCTCAATAGGGATGAATATTATACCTTTCCTCTTTTAATCTTCTTTAGCTATAAAGTGATTGGAATCCCAAACATCAAATGATAGAAATCAACTATGGAAAATAAAACACAATGCGTTGACTTATTAAGAAAGTAATTGATTTTAATCTTAACTAGTTAAATTAACATTAAAATCAAAATAGAAGCCAAAAATGCTATTCTTTGTCCTTGACGTTGGTACATAATATTAATAATTATTTAAAACGAAAATTAATATTATTTACCTCTAATAATAATAGTATTAACCTTAAATCTGCCATGCTTATTTTTCGGTGAAAATGTCATGCAGCAGATTTTCCAAACACAACTTAGAAAAAAAAAAGTATACGTAAAATGAAATGGCGGGAAACTATTTTTTTCTCTGGTAGATGCTGGCTGGTGTATGTTTCACACGATATTATTAAGATCATTAGGTCTTATCCTTTTTCATAACTGACTGTGTTCAGTCTATGTATGAATTACTCGTTACGGTCCTGATTCAATTTTATACTACTCGTACTTCGCTAACTCAGGATTTAAAGTCGGCACTAGCATCGGACTAAAAAATAAGTTTGCTAACTCTTTGAATAATTACTTAACTATTGTTTTGGTACCTAGTTTAATTATTTTACATTTTAACTCCATCTCTCAATATTACGCTCTACTTGATATTTAATGTTTCTAAAAGCAATATATTTAAGAACTTTTTCGAATTATATGGCAAATGCCTCAGCAAGTAAGTAATAAAATATTGAAAATTATAAATGTTCAAAAGTATAGTTGGATTAAAAAGGATACAGTGCACGTAGCACTTTTCAAACTCGGTGAAATTTAGCATGCATGTATTAAAACCTAATATCTATGCCCTTGGTTTATCAGTTTTGTACAGGAATTCTTATTTTCACATTAAGAGACAAAATAAATAATAAAACAAAAAACTGTCAAACTAGAGCACAGGCATCAATATCAATATGCTCAAGGTCAGGCATAATGTTTTTTATGTGTTTGAACACCTTATTTAAACTATGATGAAACTATTTTTGTATGAGCAGCTCTACGAAGACCTTCATTAATTTAACAAACCTTCATAAATTTAACCTTTCGTGACAATGTTAAAACAACAATATTTTACTAACATATAATTATTGTTCATTTAACTTCACTCTTTAAAATATAATAAGGTTCATTAAAGTTTCTTCAAATGCATTATTGTTTTCGTTTAAGTGTTGTAAGTATTTGATTATCTTTGTTTATAATTCGATATGATTTTTAAAACAAGTTTCGTTGCGGATATTCTTCTGCGCAACAAAAGAAGTTGTTATAGTTGAATAAAAATAGATTCAAAAATACCGCGATGTTTCAATATTGCCCTCTAATAAAACAACCTTTTTTTATTTTTTTTTATTTTATGTAATGGGTTGGCAAACAAGCAGACGGACCACCTGATGGTAAGCGGTTACCGTCGCCTATGGACATTTGCAACACCAGGGGCGTTTCCAATGCGTGGCCGACCCTGTAAGACTCTTTCAACACCTTTTGTTGAAAAAATCTATACTGTAGCCCTGCGGAAAAACGCTAGATGGAAGATCATTCCACATTTTGCAAGTATGCGGTAAGAAGGAGCGCATAAATCGAGCTGTGTGAGACTTCCAGGACTCGATTATGTGTGGATGAGCTTTTAACCGGTGACGCGAGGAACGATGATAGAATCGCGATGCCGGTATAAGCTCAAACAGCTCTTGGAAGCATTCCCCGTTATAGAGCCTGTAGAGTATACAGAGCGATCCGATGTCTCTACGGAGGCTCAGTGGCTCAAGGCGGTCAGAGAGCTCGGGGTCGTCGACAATTCTTACCACTCGACACTGTATAGCATCGAGAGACTGGAGTTGGTACTTTGGCGCGCCATTCCAGAGGTGAGAGCAGTACTCCATGTGAGGGCAAACTTGTGCTTTGTAAAGCAAAAGTCGCTGGCTCGACGTAAAGTACCGCTTTCCCTTATTAAGCACACCAAGCTTCTTGGAATCCAATCCAGCCTTACTCGCGATGTGACAGCGGAACTGGACATCTCTAGAAATGTCGACGCCAAGAACTCCAATACTCTCTGCGATTTCTAGGGGAACACCCTAAAATTGCGGAGCGATGATGAAGGGGGTTTTTCGCGGTGAAAACGCATGTCTCAGTTTTTTTGGGGTCGAATTGGACAAGGTTCTGCTGTCCCCAATGCGAGACGAGTTCCAATGAACCCTCAACTTCAGACACAAGACCAGTTCTGCTTCCTTCTACTTCGACGCGAGGGGCATTAGCACGGCCAGAATATTGCGCATCACCCGTGCTATCATCCGCATAGCAATGCATGTTACAGATTTGTAGCATGTCATTGATATGCAGAATAAATAGCGTAGGCGATAACACTGATCCCTGAGGGACGCCAGCATTAATCGGCATGGGATCGGAGCAAGCTCCGTCGACAACGACACGAATGCTCCGTCCAGATAAGAAACTGGCGACCCAAGTGCAAACCCCTCGGTAAGACCGTAGGATGGTAACTTCGAAAGAAGTGCCCTGTGCCAGACCCGATCAAAAGCTTTAGCAATATCCAAGCTGACAGCTAAAGCTTCTCCTCTACTCTCGACTGCATCAGCCCAACGGTGAGTGAGGTAAACCAGAAGATCACCAGCTGATCTGCCTCGACGAAAACCGTATTGACGGTCACTGATCAGTTGGTAATCCTCTAAGTAACCTAGGAGCTGGTTGTTTATATTGCCCCCCCTATGTTCCATTCTACTCATAATATACTAATGCTAAGGACAGACCTGGTGCTTATCGAGCTATATGTTGAGTTAAAATTTCATACATTCATAAATTGGCATCGTCAGGACCACTACGTCCTAGTTGTGAATGAAATTCTATTGTTATCATTATCGCCGATACCAAAGGGTTGATTGAATTTCTGAAAACAGTGACAAGATACGACATTATATATGATAAAAATCCTGTCTCTTGTACATGTTATTAGCTGATGAGATATCCAAAATTCCCAATGAAGGTTAAACAAGAAACCCAAAACACAGAAAAAAAAGCAACAATGTATCATCGGAAAACGTGTCGAGCAAGATTGAGTACCCTATACCGTGTACCTTTTAAAACCAGAATGCTGGACTAAACATTACATGCGTCGTCCCTACACACTATTTCGATTCGATAAAATTTCTAGATCATAGAACCAAGACAACTACTGCGAAGCGTAAGATATGAAGACGTTGTTTTACCAAAACTATTAACGAACGTGTTTATGGACCTTAAGTTCTTGAAGTGGAATTGATCAGCCTGTATGAACGGCGAAAACTTTTGTTGTTTCGTCATTAGGTAGAGTGGTATTTGGAAAATGCTAACAACCTATTAGACTTGACTCCTTTTATCGATACCAAAATTTTTTAGTAGAATTTTTTTTTCCTTATTATTTGTTTGTGACGTAATAATCACGAGGACCACCTGATGTTAAGTCTCTTGTGCCTGCCAAGAGCGCTCGCCACGGCAACACTGGACCACGCCGCCATTCCTTTGAATAGAGTTTTGAAGTTTACATCGAGTAAAGTAATAAAAAGTATGAAATTACAGGCACGGGAAACTTTTGAGATCAGGTGGTCTTCGTGCTTATTCAGTCGCAAACACATAAAAAAACAACATCCTACTAAAAAATTTTGTTGAGACTAACATTTTTCCAATATATATCATATCCATAACAAGCATATTTCCAATAACCCTGTATATTACAAAATCACAAATATATGATAGGAAAAATTTAAGTCATGTGCGGGATTCGAACCATCGAGATGTCGCTTCATCCCAATACGAAAGGAAAGATTTGAGTTATGACGTCATGTCATGTTAGCTCAATTGGTTAGAGCATACCCCGGCTCAAGGGGTGGATGGATGCGGTTTCGAATCCCACACATAACTTAAATTTGTCCTATCATATATTTGTGATTGGGTAATGTAGCCCGCAAGCAGGCGTTATTGCAATCCTAACAATATTAAAAAAAACCATGTATTTACCTAAGTAGGAAATTCCTCGAAATGGTTTTTAAAATGAACATGGAGAAGACAAAAAACTTGGTATCAATTTTCACCTTGTGCCAGTGCCGGTAGTTATCGGAATTAATATAATTTTCAGGGAAAGTTACAACAACTAAGAAAGTAATCCAGTTTACATTAAATTTACAGTAATCAAGGTCCATAAAAGTTCGGCAAACAATCATCAAAAGATAAAATATTTTGTCGATTCACAAAAAGTAAACAGTATCAATCAAGAATGTCCAGCAGTGACAAAACACAGCGCTAACACATTCTTTTGCATCTAAACAATAGTGAATTATCTAGCATTCAAAATCAAAACCCCCGAAAGGTCATGTCTAAGATTACAGATATCAATGATATATCAACAAAAAAAATTAAATAATCTTCAATACCTTAATAGATATTTTCATTGCAAAAACTATTTAATGAACATGACGGAGGAAAATTTAAGAATTCGCGTTGAAGTGTCAGGTCAAGATCAAAAACCGGTTTGATCGATTGTTAAGGATAACTGTGTCATTGCATTGAATTATTTCTTGCTTTTATAAATTAAAGTCACATATATTTTTGCTCATCAATTTTAATTTTGTCAATTCTAGGTTTTATTGTTCACTACAAAGTAATGGCAATATAAAATGTCCTATAAATCATCAATATTGACATACATAATGGGATGAGTCAATAAGTACACTACTCAAGATTCAAAACGACGTAATAAAATTGTCGTTTTCAGTATTTGCCGTATAATATTGGACAAGATTCCTTAATCTGAAATTTCGGTATATATTACGACGATTTATATGAAAGACGTAGATGAAAATACCCTCCCTACATGTTATGGCGTAAAAAAAATATTTTTTTTCGGAAATCTTATATAAACAATCGTATTAGAGCCCCCCTGAAAAAATACTTTAATTGAATTTTTAGTCCACTATTCATCATTAAGTGGAAGTTTTACCCAACATATAAAAATTTCAGGTTTATAATTTGTAACTCATTTCGTTTACAGGCCAGAGATGTATGACATACTCGAATAGACAGACAGACAGATGAGTCTCATTACGAATCATACGACTCCATTTGTCACCTACACACACCTAGGTGCAGTACAAAAAAATTTCTCCTATGAGATAATCCTTCTATGTATATACATATGCATTGGAATATCCTTAAAAAATAATTGAAAAATTTACGCTATGTATAATATATTCTACTCAAAGTATCGAAATTTCAGGTGTGTGTCTCATTCCGATTACGGGCTTAGTAATCGTGACATACGGACACAGATGGTATGACATTAATAGAACTCCCTGGATACTATGTTATTGAAAAACAGTTTTTTTTCTTGTTTTTAAACTTCGAAAATTCTGTACTTAGTTCAAAATATATCTCCTTGGAAATTCTACGCCTAATGTGGAAAAGTGTTGGACTAAAAGTAGAAAACATAAAAAATCGTAAACTAAGTAAAAGAAGATATATACACAATTAGATCACAAATGGTAACGGAAATCTGAAATCTAGTGCTGACGGCCGTGCCGCAGGTCCATGGTTCGATCCGCACTGGGCATTTTGAGAATGCACGCCAGGCTAGCTACCACCTTCAAATAGAAAATCTGTCGCCAAGCCCCTTATAGTGTGTTCCGGCAGTAGTTCGTGGGAGCCAATAAGAAGTTGATGAGGACTTATATCTGTATGACTCAGGGTTATGGGCACAGTGCAGTTCATAACCTGTGACAAAATGTGTCTGTTTAGGCAGAGGTTACCGCTGGGTATCGTATATATTCCGTAACAACAACATAATAAAACTAAATACACTTAGTTTTCCTGAAATTGACGAAGTTCTTAACTACTGAAATGACTTTTAGAGAAAACTCATTTCGATTCTTAAAACTTAAAAAGTTTGTTCGAAATCTAATGAACATTTTTAAGTTTGAACCTTCATTAGGTAGAGAGGGGATTTAAAAATTCCTTAAAAAGTATATTTACAAGTTTTAATAGCAAGACCTTGTGATTGAGGTTTGGATTGAATATTAAAATTATTTATTATTTTATTTAATATTTTGATAAGGAAAAGTTGATCCCTCATATTAATTGTGTAAAAGTGAATTTAACAACTTTTACGGTAAAGTTAGTTAGTTATGTTATGGAATATAATCATAAAAAAAAATAAACTGACGTTGTACAAATATCAAATAAGAATTTGTAGATGTGTAGGCCGTGTAATGGAGCTTTTTGTATATGAATAAGCCTATACTATATATCAAAATGTTCTGGTTTGATGCTTTTAGGTACAAAATTTCAACATATAGACACAAAAGTCTATATGTAATTTTTCACTTTTGTGTGAAGCGCTAAACCATTCTGATAATAGAGTCTTTAAAGCAGTAGAAGAACTGTTTGAAGACATAGATGACTCAAAATGTAAGGCCCTAAAATTTATGCTCTTCTTAAATTGTACAAAAAGTCACTTTATAGATTATACCTTCATGCACGATGGCAACGGTATTTGAGCCAACTCTTACCATTAGTAACTATTACACGAATCTACCGAATTGTGACTGAATTTTCTGTATGATATCTTGAAGTATTCTTATCGTCACCTGTCAATAGGACAACATTTTTCACCGGGATACAATAGTGGGAGCTTTAGATCGCTGGTAAGAGGCGGGACCACCAGGCGGGTTCGATAGCGCTTGCGCGAGATACTCCGACATGAGCCAGATATGAGGACGAGATTACAAGATCGCTCATGAGGCAACTCGTGGCCACACGTAAGTCGCAGGTAGCCGGTAATTCAATTCAGATTGTCATCGTCCTGATGACGTGATAGTGGCTAACGAAGCGAAGATCGAGTGCTCAGTCACCGGACTCACCGGTAGCACCGTAACGGGTTCCACTGTTTTGCATCCGATGATGAATTAGACTCTTGTTCTCCGTATGTTCATTAGCTTTTATTGTGTTATTGATGCTGATTTGCGCTTGTGACGCCGATTGTACAGATACATTAGTTCGTATTGTTTTATTTTTTAATCATCGTGATCTTTGAAAAGGTATTTTGTGTATATTCGTTTTGAAGCAGTGATGGCTCAGTGGCATTGGCTATGGACAGCCGTGCAGCAGGTCCACGGTTCGAATCCCACCGCGGGCTTGATCTTCACCGCATGGTGGAAGGGCCTTTTGCAAATGCCTGCCTGGCTAGCGACCACCCTCCAGTAGAAAATCTGTCGCCGAGCTTAACAGTGTGTTCCGGCAGCACTCCTTAAGAGCCATTAAAATTACAGGCAATTCGTCGTGACAAAATGCGTCTGTTATAGGAAGAGGTTAGTCCACTTAACATCGGGTGGACCTCGGGCTTGTTCCGTCACAATAACATAATATAAAAAAAACAGAGAATATCTGGTTACTGTGCTCCATTAGAGAATTTGATGTTTTAATAGGATTTAAAGCCAAAGGAAATTTTTCTTCTTTTGTTTGGTAATTATTTCTTTACGTTTATTGTTTTCTTAACAGCCATAGTGGATTATAACAATTTAGCTTATAACATCTACATCAAATAAGTATTCAAATATAGAACATTAAATACCATAAAAGTTGTAGAGCTGTCTCAACGTCTCGAGTTTTGGTTCCCAACTCAATGTCAGACTGACCACTAGGAAATCTCGGGTTCGACCGCACATACCAGCGCCCTTGTGGGAATCTCGAAGAATTCCTGGGCGGACCAGCTTCTCAGTATGTCCAGTAGCGTTGTCTCTCTCTGGCGCATGGCGTAAGCTTTGTAGAATTGTGTTAGTGTGCTGTTTCACATCAAATGTTGAATCTCTCCTCTGTTGCTTGGTAAATTTATATTACATATGTTTTGTTTCAACGTTCTTGTCCTAACTGAACTTTTTAACATTAGTTCAAAGGACTATATATTCATATGAAAACATTTCTCACTCATTTCATTTAAACAGGCACAGGTATTATTTTTAGTTTACAAAAGCAGCTATGGTTAATAAAGCGGCATTATAGTACATCTTGGAACACAACGAGACTCCTTTGAATAGAATAATCGAAGGAATAGGTACATAATGAAAAAATACATACCCATTGTAATATTGCGGTATACGCTTAACTTTGATCATGCTAAGTTAATATAAATAGTGCAGATAATTGAATTGATTAAACAACAATTATTTCTGTTATTACAGGTATATTTACAGGTATTTGAATAAGGTGTTGTATTTGCAGTACCTTTACTTAATATTTTTGAAACTTATATAGATAACTTTCAATGTATATCATTAAGAATTCAACAGTTTAAAGTTATTGTAGGTATATATTTTACTATCTCGATATATTCGGTTAATTCGGAAATTGTTCAAAATTATACTCTTTAGTATAATAACCTCTTCTATAATAATAATAAAGACCTTTATTCAGTCGAACTTATTTGTATTTACAATGTATTAAGAACAAAAATTATGACTAAGGATATATATGGATATATTTTGTAGCTAAACTTGTCTTGATCTGTTCTATTCTGATACTTAATTATTTTTTGTAGGTCTGTTTGCCAATCGGCAAAGGCCTCCTCCGACCTTTTCCATTCCTGTCTCTCTTGGGCCACTCTATTCCACGTTACTCCTGCTACTTGCTTAATGTCATAATTCCACATTTTCTGTGGTCTGCCCATTTTCCCTTCTCTAGGGTACCATCGTGTCACAATTTTGCTCCATTTCTCTTGGCCTCTTATCATGTGCCCTGCACATTGCCATTTGATTGAATAACATCTTCTACCAATGTTTTAATTTAATCACATAGAAGCAACGAACTAACCAAAATTATATTGTTACCTTACATAAGTCTTAGAACTAATTTACTGTAGTAATCCAACAAAGTAACTTATAGAACGTTAAGTCTTCCCTTTGACACCGAATATAAAGGCAATTTCCTTTCAAGGAAATTATGGGAATTGCTAAGTTCCAACGAACAATGGGTCGATTCGGCGACAAGTACGAATATTAGCTCGATTGATGGTTATATTCGATTTTGATTAATCTTTTGTTAGGTTTACTAGGTGTAGTATTACATTTTCTTGGAATTTAGAGGGTAATGAAACATTTGGAGGTCATACCGCAGTGAATCCTTCCGTAGATTAATATAGAATAAGAATAGTGTAGGAGTATAGTGTGTAGGTCATTATGTGTTCCAAGAGGCAAAATCAAGGCAGTAGGTTAGTATGTCTATACTAGTACAGAAATAAGTTAATTTTGAAGTGGATTCAAAATCCAAATGCACTTTGTTGTAACTATAGCTTTCACCATAGACATTTTGCACAATTCGTCCTGTCTTCATAATACCTGCAAAATATTGCCCTCATCCTGTCTTTGATACATTTTCAAACACATATTAGAGTGAGAGCTAAAATTGTTTTTTTAACAAAATTATTAATATTTTAAAACAAATGAAGATTCACCTTTACTTCATAGTTGATGTACTTATAAGAAACCACGTTACGCTAGACGAGGCGGCAAGCCCATTGGCGCTACTGGACTGATCATTGAATATCCCTTTTCAGAAATACCAAATATGCTATGTCCAACCCGGAGGTTGAACAATATACTTTGGGCTTTAGATATTTTGTTTCACAACTGGACCAACAAACAGCAAAACTTCGTATTCAATAATATAGTGTAGGTACTGAATATTCAATCATTTATATAGGTTCTTGCATTTTACTACAATTCCGCCATATATTCTCCTTGAGAACCAGTTCTTATTCTAGTGTTAGCCTGTTTACCATAGTATATGAGATTGTAATCAAAGGCTATGGTGTCCATAATAAAAACAAAAAAAGACCTTTTGGATTAAGCCATCAAGCGATTGATTCCGTTACTTAATCACACCCAATCCAACTACAACTTTGACAACTTCATTTGCTTATCGGCTGAAATATCCAGTTTTGAACAAACTTGCTAATGAAACCGCATGCCCGATAATCACCATTCTGTATAAGCACTATTAGCAACTACAACGCAAGGCCCCCTTTCAATATTTGCACGCATTTGTACCTTCCGTCACGTGACGTGATCAATAGTTTATAGCTCGCTCGTACCATAATATTGCAAACAAATCACGCAGCATACAGCTCACCAAAAACAAATGAGCGCTCGTAGCGTAGTTTACTTAGCCGTACTTAACCAATCAGCTAAGTTAAGCAACGTCCGTTGTGGTCATGCGTTGGATGGGTGAGTGCTAGACCACTACTACTAAACGCTTCCGTGCTTCGGAGGGCACGTTAAGACGTCGGTTCCAGTTGTTGTCTTAGGATGGCAGTCATTATTGCATGGTTGTTGGCCATTTTGCGAATGCCCGCCTGCTAGCTACCACCCTCAAGTAGCAAATATGTCGTCAAGCAACTAACCGTGTGTTCTGGCAGCTGTTTCTAGGTGAGCCAGAACAACATCTTCAACCACTTTGTCGTTTAACATCAGGTGAGATAGTGGTCTAAGGCCTGCATATCAAGTATAAATGAATAAATAATAAGCTTAATTTATTCAGAAGTAGTCTTGTTGATAGTCGCACCGTGACCTACGACTGTTATACAATAAACTGAACACAAAATATGCGCCATTGCTATCGGTCCCAATATAGACACTGATGGAAACGCGTCCATTTTTAAATGTAAATGTAATAGTGACATACCTGAAAATTTGTAAATGTAATAGTTTAAAACTTAGAACTTGTTACAAAATTACAAATATATGAGAGGAAAAATGTCAAAGTCATGTTCGGGATTCGAACCCACGTATGTAATCCGTATCATAGCAGGCGTTATTGCAAACATAACAATATTAAAATAAGAACTTATGTGTTTACCTAGGATGCTTGGAAATGCTTTAAAAGATCGTCTTTTGGGGAATAAGTGATGTATTGACGTACCACTTATTTTATGCACTTGTTCTACTACCTTCTACCAACGCTATCTAGGATATAACTCTAAGTAAATAGTAAAATTATTCAAATGATGCCTGCATGGGGGCAAATAAGTTTTCTAAAAAGCGCTCATGTAGTCCTGTAGTGACTCATATTTTTTCTATACATATACACAGTGATAAAGTATGTTTTTTGGATATGTGATTGTGATGTACTCGTAACAAGAACTAGGCCCATCTGGTGTTAAGCGGTAACCTGTGCCTATAATAGTTGCATTTCTTTCCTGAGATTTAAGGTTCCTGTAATTTAACGTATATAGAGAAAAACGTGCCTTGGAATACTATATTAATAACCTAGAATTATTTAGTTTCATTTTAAAATGTTAGCCCTTAACAAACTTATATGTCTTCTTTCTCATATTTACTGCGCATATTACTTAATCTTCAGGGGCTACTTGATTTAGCTCTTCTTTAAAAATGATTCCAATCACTGTCACATTTAACACATATAACATTAAAAATATTTAGTTTCTATGGCAAAGGTGAATGGTACATATAATGGGAAGTGCTAAAGGTGCTCGGTGCGTATATCTGAGAGACAAGAACTTGAATCTTAAGCGAGATGATAATTTTGGGCTTACTAATTTATTTATATGATAATTATAAACAAGAGTTAAAATAACAGTAAAAATAAAGTTTTTGCTTTCACCTAAGCAGCCAATATCACAATGAAATTAAAAAGTCCTTCCACTCATGGTGCACATTATTCGTTCCGTTATAACTGTTACCTGCAATAAGTTGATATATGCCAATAACATTCCCATTGGATTGCATATTTGCGATAAATATGGTTCGTTACTTATGTCTGGGATAAATCAATTGAAATTGTATAGATGTGAGCTGTTTTTATCATCTCGATAGCGTAAATGCTAACATGTTTAAAACAAGCGATTGGTTTCCTAACTAATCGTATTCTAAATGAAGCCACACATCTGGAGTTTTAATTTAGAAAACAGCACATAAGATAAAACCTAAAAATCTTTGCACCCGCATTATTCTTCGCATAACTAGACCTGAACCTTTCAGTAAAATTTTTGTTTAATGAAAAGTTTTACAATTTGACAGTACAACAAAGTCACTACATTAACTATTCGATTAATAATGGTAGGTGTTTTCTGTCAAGCTCGCCCATTTTCCCTACACTGTCTGCAAAATGAACTAATTTACTAGGCTACAATAATTAATCAAAACAAAAAAGGAAGCTCATGTTCATGCAAGTGTAATTATTATGCACATTAATTAGCGAGCAAAGCAATACCTTCACAGAAAGCTCTCTCCTTTTTAGACTCTATCTCCAAGAGAAAAGGTTCAGGATAAACAATATTTTCCTCGAGGTACATATATTATTGAAGGAGGTAGTGCGGCACGCAACTAGCTGCCTTTTATTAAAATAGTAAACATACACCACACCTATTTCTAGAGTAGTATTAATAAATATCTTATGATCATGGGGAGTAGACGATTATGTAGTTTTGACCGAGTACACTAAATATAAAATATATCAATGATAAAAATGCTTATGCTTATTCTATATCGTATATAAAATGTTTAAAATTAAATCTTATTATTTTTATATAATTCCCGTCGTGTGTAAGGATAGAATTCCACCCCCTTATCTTCCTATGGGAGTCGTTAGAAGCGACGAAAGGAAAAATATCAGAAGGTGGGCGGGCAGCAGCGCGTCTGAAGAACTGTCATCTTACACTGCGATGCCCAAGACACTATCAGGGGGGAGGAGTCCTATGGGGAGATACTCAACGGTGAACGCATAGCGGTTGTTGATGTCATGTGATGATATTAGTTTAGATATAGCAGTGACCATATACCACCATACCACTATTTAAATGATGCCAATTGCTAAATTATTAACATGAATTATTTCTTTCACAGCTAACGGAACTTACCAACCTGGAATGGAACCGAAACGGCAGCGCACAGCTTACACAAGACACCAAATACTAGAACTTGAAAAAGAATTCCACTACAACAGGTATCTGACTAGGAGAAGAAGAATAGAAATAGCCCACACTCTAGTCTTATCCGAGAGACAAATAAAAATTTGGTTCCAGAATAGGAGAATGAAATGGAAGAAGGACAACAAATTACCGAACACCAAAAACGTTAGAAGAAAAACAAATCCAGCGGGAGTTACAACAACGGCTAAAGGCACACCAAAGAGTAGATCAAATAAGAATACAAATAACAATGATAAAAAGAAATCGAATAACAACGGTCGACCGGATAGTATAGAGAATGTGACAGATAACATCATGAATGACTTGCATTTGGGAGCTCAGAATCTATCGCATGATTCGGCAATGAGTCCAATGTCACATCCGGGGAATCAAATGAATGCTGGTCTCCCTATGACGGCACATCACTTGCATATGATGGGAATGCACGGCATGGACCCTGGCATGGTGGCCAACCTCTCCACGCACGGATCTCCAGTTAACGCAGGCTGCGGTACAGGCATCAACCCTAGCAACCAACCCCTCATCAAATCTGACTACGGTCTAACCGCCTTATAATCTTTAGATGTGTAAAGCAAAAACTATATTTTCATTATTGGACTCTCTTGAATACATACCATTCCTTTGTACTGATAAGGTGTAATAAAGTGATGATATAAATTAAATTTAAGGATTACTCTTAAGTTGTGTAAGTACCTTTAGAGTAACAAGTCATAATCGGATGTTTGAATAATTAAGTGGAAAACTCTACAATGTCAAAAGTGTGATTATTCATAATTTAGCATAGTTAATAAAAACAACTCTGCGTGTTGGGTTTGTACGGTTTCTTTAAGTCATTGTCCTAAAATTGTATTATTTGTAATTGACTTCTTTCAAGTTGAAATAAATGAACTTGTAAGAAACAAGAACGTTTATATATAGTTACCAAATATAATGGACATTGTTAATCGTTATATTGTTTCAAAGCACCTAAGAGTAACATGTAAATTATTATATCTTGCTCGTGTATTGTCATTTAACTTTTTTATGAAAATGTATACTTTTTCTTTTCAATATGCTTCATCTCATTCAATTTTGTTTCTTATTATTGTCTCTCTTTCTCTAATGAGATGTAATGAAATAATAAAACGGTTTAGATGTTGAAAATGTATAAAACTATTATAAATTATAGATGTACTATTCATAATACTGTTCATATGCGAGACTTATGTGATGTAGACAATGACTTAGGCTTAGGTACAAAATGTGGATTATAATTTTAAAATGAGTATTGTTTTCTAACTAAAATAGGAAAAACTGTGAATAAAAAAATAATAAATATAGTAACAACAGTAACGTGTTATATTTTCCTAAATGCCTGTATTATTATTATTTATGAGTTTTAAAAGCTAAATTAGAATGAAAATATAAAAAAAAACACATCGTCATGCATTATTCTCACTCACTTTTTAACAGACTTATATTGGTCCCATGTAATGAAGGGCGATTTTATTGTCATCTACTGGGAATTATTCCAATTACCGGACTGTCAAAGATAACTATGAGGGTAGTTAATGTAAAGTAGGTAAGGTGTGATCTTCTTTTTTAATTACAGGATCATTAACATATTAAGTATACTATGATCAAAAATCCTTAAAATATTATAAACTTTGGTAAAAAATTTACAATCACATGTTAAGTTATTAGATAGATTAGTAGTATTTCAATAAGATTATCATTTAATATTATTAACCATTTTGTGTACATACAATTTACAGGTTCAATTGTGTCACTCGCCAATCAACAACTTTTGCTATTATTATATTCATCTAGGTACAGACAAATTGGCATATATAATTTTTCAGTTATCAAGGTCTAACTTTCAAAATGAACAAATTTTTAATTTATATAATTTATCATAGATTTTCAAGACTGTATTTTATTTATTTACTAAGAATAGAAATTCGTAATACGACACAATCACGAAAATATTACTAGTAATAATTTCGTCGTTTTGTGATTTTGTAAAATAATTCGTAGTTTATGAATTAACAAGATGCATTAGGTAAAAGTCACTGTATGTGTTAAATTCATGAAATTTGTAACAATTTGAGCACAATTTTCGTTCTGCTCGTCAATAGTAGAACTCATGATACGGAACTTCAAACATTGTCAGTTTATGCCCAAAAAGATTGTAGTTTTAGCAGGCTTATTGTAGTTATGAACAGGTTTTTCTTACAGTGCGATTCCATGCGACCTGCGACGATTCAAATGACCCTTTGTGTTGCTTTTCATTTCAAAGTAAAGACTATTATAACAAACATACCTTTTCAGTCAGTTGTCCGAGTTAAGTAAGTACCTACTATCTCATGTATCAAGAATAAAAAGCAGCAACAAAATTATGCATTTGGTAGCATAATTTTGTTGCTGCTTTTTATTCTTCAGAGAATAATATTGAAAGTTGTCCACTCAGACTTTGTTTTGCGATATTATGTGTTCAAAATAATAACTGAAGAAAAAATTTATAGCGTGATACTATTGATATTACCACGGTCTATCTGATGTTCGGGTGGAATCAACGCCAGTTTAAAAGCGATTTCACTTACGTTAGTCAGTACTTGCGCGGACGCGGTCGGGAGCGTACGTACTCCATGATGAAACGACTCTGAAAGTCGCGAAACCGGTCGAGATCGAACTACTCGGCTGTAACTTTAACAAACTAACAATTTTAAAACCGATTTCACTTACGTTAATACGTAAGTGGAATCGGTTTTAAAATTGTTTAAAAAAACGCCAGTTTATTCTTTCAGTTATTATATGTCGACAAAAAGTATGCATCTAATTCCTGATACAAAATCATAGTTACCTATAAAATCAATCAAGGTCATTTAAAATAAAACTCCGGCAATACCCACTTAGCTCACATATATATCTTCACATATATATTCCATGTACCAATACGTCTGCACTATACGAGAGATCATTCTAAACTGCTATGTTCCCAAGTAGAATCTACCCTCATAACTCACGGCAAAAAGTGAAGTCAGTTTGGCTACTAGTAAACATCGGAAATGGACTCGAGTAAATTGAACACCGCGTAAAGATCAGTGATGCGCCTTCAAAGTGAAATAAAATTTGGTAATAAATCGCTCACGGAAATATTTATAGACTTAAGAACATATTGACAATAAATTACATTTGCAATGTGGAGAATTAATTACAAAATAATACTTAATGATAATATAGTTATTAAATTAATTGCCACAATAGCTTACACCTACTTATTTGTGGTGCTATATAAAATTATCACACGGAATTAGAAAAACACATTTAATATAAGCTTATCACTAGGTACATGGTATTAAAAAACGAATTAATCTAGATATTGAAACTTTTTCGTTTCACCAATTCCAGTAACACATGAGCCACATTCAGTCAAGCTCACATCACGTCGATATCATAACCTCATGACATTCGTATATCGTATCGAACGAAACGAAAGCAAAAATCGTAATGTATTCGTTGGATGAATACATGTAACTCCATCCATCAACGTCGGCGGCTTATTGTGTGGCCGCACGCAACACGCCGAGACTGAGTGTGTACTGTGCCTATTCTGGTTCTTTTTAAACACCTTATATGGATAAAGGACATACGCTGTTCAGTGGAATACTAAAATTTACAATTTCAGTTGTGATTTGAGGCAAGTCTTACATACATATATACCATCACGCATGTAAATCACCAAAAAGTAAGTACAGAGGTGTCAAACTCACACGTTTAGCAAATTTTGTTTCAGGTTTATTAAGGGGAGTTTATATTTCAATTACAAATTCGCAAGCATATTAAATCATCTCTTAGGAAAAACAAAATATTGGTTTCATAACTTTCATATGATATAGTTTTTATGCTTGCGTATTTGTAATTAAATCTCTAATAGATAGGTATAGACGGACAATTTAAGGTATATGATTTCATAAGAAAATGGTTATAGAATGACCTAAAATCGTATACTTTAGAGCGCTTATACTGTGACTACTGTGTGTGTGCGACCTCATCAGAATGAGTGATTCATCCGTTGCAACCATTTACAAATAATTAGATCACTAAAATTTTATGTAGGCATAAATGACAATTATATCTATATTCATAAAGGAAAAATATGCATCAAGCGAAACCGCACGTACTCGTATATGGCAGGAAAAATCATATTTATAGCTAGTATTAATAAATGCTGTGCAAGGCATGGCATTTGCGGTATTGTTTTTTTTTAATCAATCTTGTATTATTTTAAGATCATTGATGCGTGCTATGCGAAAACATAGAAATTATTTCAGATGGAAAAAGATAACTTTCAGCGAAACTTGAAGCCACAACCTCAGAATACCGTCCAGCCAGGTGCATTTCCAATTATGGTGTATAACTTATGTAGAAAAATTATTGAACGCTAATGAACATGACTACATAAGACACCCCAAAAAGTGTCTTTAATATTGAAAAATAAGCTTATCCGCATATATGTAATATTCACATTAAAATTGTAAATCGCTGAATATGTTTCGAATCCTGCGTACTTATTACACAATATGGTATAAACAGTTACCTAGGTACTACACAAATTTCCTACCAAACACGTCAGGATTCAACTAAAATCACAAAACATTCGTAAATTATTTATAAGATTACTGACGTACGTAAAAATTTCATAACCCGAGGCTATTAATAACCTAAGCGACAAAATTTGTCTACAATTCATTGTAAACAATACAAACAAGAAGCTTTTCGAAACACCAGCAAAAACTCACAAATTGGGTTTGAGACATTGTTCATTTGAAAAAGATATAAGATACTAAACAAAGTTTTTGCAACGGCGCGTCAAAGGGTTAAAATTTTTGCAGATTTCAAAGTTAAACAGACAAAGGATACGACTGTCGCAGATTTTGTATGCAAATAACAAGATTAGGCTACTTGTGCCTCTTGTGTTAAAAAAAAGTGCTCGTAAATTTTGGAGAATAGGACATTTAAACCCTTTTCTTGGTAAAGAAACAGTAGCTTCTATTTATAAGTCATATTTTTTTTGTGTTGCCAATAGAACAATTTAATAATAATGAGTTCAAGTTAATAATTCTCTCAAAAGTCACATATAAATCATAGAGTACCAACTAGTATTTATTGGATAGTTCATTACGACGAAAAAAACTTTTCTACACTAGGCTTATTCCTGTGTCGTGGAAGCCTAAATAAAGTTAATTAATAAATTGACGCGTTACTTTGCGGAAATTTATAACAGACAAGTAACAAATATTGAAAAAAAAAACACCATACCAAGCGAAAAGCTTCGAAAATTCTTCCGGTTGGGCTACGTGGCGCTTATGACGTCACGTTATAATAAGAACAATTAGGGGGAATTGTAATAATATAATACTGTACTGTAACAGCCCACTCGTCCACTGCTGAACACAGCCTCCCCTATTGAGGGGGTATTTGCCATAATCCCGACGCTTGGCAGGCGGCTTGGGGATCGCAGTGTAAGAAGGCAGTTCTTTAGAAGGCGCTGCTGCCCACCTTCCAGTATTTTTCCCTTAGTCGCCTCTTACGACACCCATGGGATGATATGGGGAGGTGCAATTCTAACCCGAGACCTCACGGGGAATAATATAATACATAATAGTATAATACATATTTGTAATTTTTGATATATTTTAAATGTTTATTTGAAAAATTTTATTAAAGTTTTATAACATTATTCCCCAAAGTATTCAATTTGCGCCTAACCAGCCAGCCTCAATTGCCGTGCGGTTAAGATACCCGGTACTCAAAACAAGAGTAATCCACCGATAAAAAAACATAGACTTTTGAAGATTTTTCAAATGTGTTTGTTATTAATAATAACATAAGATAGATAACATTTTGGATTTTTGATTGACAAGAGTTAGAGGTATCCTATAACTAACTAAGTAGTGGTTATTTAATACAAAATAAGTAGAACTACGAGTATATCCATTAGAATAAGTAAGAACGTTGTATGTTGTACCAATAACACATGTGAGTGTGATAAAAGGACGGTAAAGTAATAAAACATGATAGAGTAAATACTCTATCAGGGTTATTGGAAAAATGCTAACAACCACTTAGATTTAACTTCTGTTAGTCCTGACAAACATTTTTAAAAGAATGTTTTTATTTTGTGTTTGTGACAGAATAAGCACGAGGGCCACCTGATGTTGAAAGTCTCTTGTGCGTGTAATTTATTATTTCATATTTTTTCTTAGCTCAGAGTAGGCATAGTTTTTATTATGAGATCAAAACCTATAATATATATTTTTTTGGTACTATCTGACACTTTGAAGTTCTGTGTCTCATAGTAACAGACAATGCCTAATCAGAGCTAAGAGCGCCCACCGCGACTGCTCTGGACTGCACTGCACTCCCTTTGAATAGAAGTTTTGAATATTTACATCGAGCAAAGTAATAAATATAAGAAATAATAAATTACATGCAAAATAAACAAATAAAACATTCTGCTATAAATGTTTGTTAGGACTAAAATAAGTCAAATCTAAGAGGTTATTAGCATTTTTTCTATAACCCTGTACCTATACAAATATTACGGACAAAAAAATAAATGTAGCCTACGACTATCACTTCACGTATAATATTGTGGATGTGGATGTAAAATTAACAGTCTATTCAGTAACTCATTGAGCTGAAACTCCATCCTGTATAAAAAATAATTGGTAAAATATTGTTTGATGCAATGCATGAACTTATGGTAACTTTTTATCAGGATTCAATACTAACTTCAGCGCAATTCAGTCAAATTACATACTAAACAGAAGCGATCAGCGGGTACACTATGACTTTGGTAAAGACATCGTCTTTCCTTGCCAACCGACGCTAATTCCCAGTTGCACCAAAAATGCTCGGTAGCCGCCTATAATTCACTTGAAATACCACAGGGAAAAGACAAAGTAATTCTAAGACGTTATAGACAAAAGCGGCAGAGTAAAAGGAGGCTCAATCTTCAGATCATTCGGCAGGTGAGCCCCAAGGGACCATCCCACGGGATGCTTTATGGAAGACTGGACTCCGTGACTTGCGAAACTGAGGAGACGCCGCCACTGCCGGCGGATTAGACAATAGCTGGACACTTTTACAAACTTTTTCTAAATGATTGTAGTCGGTCAGTTACTCTTTTCTTTTGTGTTAAGAGATGTTGAGATGGCCATGTCACTCGCGTGATGGTAAGCGTCATGCCCGTTGATTACAGTTGCAGTCTCACCATTTTTGTTCTTTTTGACAGGTGTAGCAGTGCAGTCACTGCACTCGTCACTACGAGGCCTTAGTTCTTATGTTTCGTTCACCCATAATTTAATTTGCTACAAGCCTTTACGCCTAAACAGTGCAGTAGGTAAGGTGTGCTTGCACTCTACGGCTTTAAGGCAGAATATCTCACACTGTGCCAAGCGGACTACCTGAAAATTATACCATAATATTTAAACTACCTACTGATACTATTATAATCTATTATTATAATATTATAATCT
The DNA here is from genome assembly GCA_963890685.1 of Plagodis pulveraria. Lineage (NCBI taxonomy): Eukaryota > Metazoa > Arthropoda > Insecta > Lepidoptera > Geometridae > Plagodis > Plagodis pulveraria. The sequence goes on from OY982956.1 coordinate 12,181,615, forward strand.
ATTAGCTTTCCGGCCGCGGCTCCGCCCGCGTGTATGTCTGTTATCGTGAAAAACTATTAACTTCTTTTTGCGCAGTTGGATAAAAACTATTCTATGTCCTTCCCCGAGTCTCAAACTATTTCCATACCAAATTTAATACAAATCAGTTCAGTAGTTTTTAAGTTTATTCGTTGCATACCAATATACAAATCTTTCATCTTCATAATATTAGTGTAGATGTAGATTATTATAATATGTTATAATTTTAATTTTTGATATATATATCAGGTATAGATAGGTATAGATAGGATATTAGACTCTGTACCTCACCTGATGGTAAGTGATGATGTGGTCGAAGATGCTGTTCAGGCTAACCTAGAATTACTGGCCCTCAAGGACAGCTGCCGGAGCACAATGTTAGGTGCTTGGCGACAGATTTTCTTCTTGAGGGTTGTAGCTAGCCAGGCGGGCATTCGCAAAATAACCTATCATAGGAAATACATACAATTCGCATACACGAATCACACTCCCACCTTAAGAAGCAGCATTTAAAACATAGCATCAAACGCCTGTGTTTTCCTCGGAGTGTCTCAACACGCAGGTATCTACTAAGGACGTTTCTAGACTCCGGACGGGTACTGAAAATTAACTTGTTCGACCTTGGGGATTAAACCCAGGACCCCGAGATTCTAGAGCAGCGCTACAAACAAAAACGAGGCGAGTAGAGCATTCAATTGTATGAAAAGGTCTCTTGATATACCAGAACTGTAACTGTTAGTCAGGCATAGTATGGTGCTAAGACATTATGTGAAAACCGGGCTAGCAACCATCCCCAAGCAGAAAATCTGTCGCTTAGAACCTGAGAGTGTATTCTGGCAGCTCTCATTGAGAGCCAGTGATTCTAAGTTAGCCTGAACACCATATTTGATAGTCAACAAAGTCTTTAGACAATCAATAATAAAAGAGGTTTACTAGCTCATCTCGCATACTTTGTATAGTATATGATGAGGGTAACCTTAGATCTTTCGGCCAGTTTCAATCCATTTATTTTCCATGGATATCGAAAACTGGCTCTCAACGGGTCAAGGTTGAAGATCTCAAGGTCCTATACAGATTAACAATTAACTCTGTAATAATCCGGGTCACTTACCGTAGAAATAGAAAATCTTTTCTAAATTACTTTCCATCAGGCAGGTAGCAAGTCATTATACATGACTAAAAGGACTATATGAAAAATCAATACTTTGATACTGTTACCTGATACCAAACATGTAGATTGGTACAAAATAAGGTAAGCTCCAGAATACTTACACACAAATTTTCTCTTAATCATAACAGCTGATGTAAATTTCGTGTTCCTGAAGCGAGTCAGCAAGTTTGATGCCCGCTCAAAGACGAAGGGGTGAATTTTGAATGCACGTCGTCGAGACGACAAATTTCAATACATCTCCTCGGAGTGCTAGGGAGGGTAAGCTCCCTATATAAATACAGAGGATTATTTCACTTGTGGTACAAGACATAAGAAAGCCAGATTAATTATAGTATATCTACTTATACACACATCATCAATACCCAGGAGTATGATTAATTTATTTAATGCCAAAATAATTTCATAATACAACTATGCATTTTTATACTTTGTATACCTACGTTTTACCACCAACTCTCCTGTTGGTGTGGCCAATCAAAGAGCACGAGAATATTCTCTAGAGCACATCGATCTGGAAGAAATATATTTACAGAAATCACCCTAGCCTATAATGAAGTTCAGGAAAAACAAAATGTAACAGGGAGTTAGCCATACAAGGGCTGTATGCATTAGAAAATGTTCTAGGAAAATCGATACGTTTACATGCTACGCTACACAAGACATGCTATTCCACGATGGTGTATGTGACTTAAGAAAATTTTGGTGCAAGTTTTGTTGTCACCAATCAAGTCTTATTTATTGCACGCCGTTCTGCTGACTCCAACTCCATGGCTGCTTAGTCAAAAAGGTGGCAGCAGTACTTTATACATAAGCGGACTTATGCTTAATACAGATGAAGCAGCTATACCGGTGTGAAGTACCACCTCATGTTATAGATGATGCCAAATTCCTTTCTAGCTGATTTGGCTTGAGAGTAGACCTTGACAGTAATCTCAAGGTGGTCCCCAAAGTTCAGAGCAGGAGTTAAGGTCAGTCTAAGTAGCTGTAGCTAGAATAGACACATCCTGGAAATCAGGAGACAGCCCCCTGTCTCCTGACCTTCCTCCATTACCTTTCAGCCGTCGCTGAGTCAAAACCCTTTTTGACTCAGCTTCGGCTGAAAGGTAATGTTGTTGAGCCTCATCTGCCGTCTCACTAAGGTGTTGAAACAGTCTGGTTGGCTCATTGTCGCTACTGCGTGAACTGTAGACATCGGCATAGAGAATTTTCTTCAAGCCGATGTCTACAACCAAAATCCAAAGAAACCTATTAAAGGTCAATTTTCAAAGTCAAACTCCACCACGTTTGACATCGTGTCATGTTTAGCAGTTGCAAAACCATATACGGTGATTTTGGAACTACTTAAATTAAGATTTCCCACTCTGGTTTGACAGGACTACATTCCAAAACATGACGTGGTTGCTACACTGAAAGACATTCGTGGAAGTTTGATGGGTGGTAACCAACGATAGCCAAAGCCAGTATGCTGCGTATTTAGCACCACTCAGGAGTCACGTGTAGGGAATCAATTTAGGTACCTTCCTAGGAACGCGGGCAGCTCAACCAACGAATCAAATAAGAGCTTTTTTAGGTTTCATGTTTGTTTTAAAAAAAAGAAGCAACTTTTTTTTACCAAATCATAAGTTTGAAATTTTTCACTTAGGACACAGTAAACCCTATTTCAAAATTAAATATAAATAAAGTGACGATAAAAAACTATTTTATTTTAATTTATTTTAGTATTTTCTACCCTGCAGTTACCGAATAAAGGTTCAGCATCGGCTGGGCAGTTACTGTTTAGGTGAGTATGTTGCTCTTGGGCCATCAAATATGGTGAAAAGATTACCATAGCTATACTTTGTCACATGTCCCATGAATTTTCTATGGAATTGAAGTTGAGAGACTGAGCGAGCAGGCCAGTTCAAGACGTTAACTCTGACATCATGATCCCCAATCCCAGTTGCCGGCCCTGCTGGCTATGTGCGCGGGCGTTACCGTTCATATGATCCAAATGAATCTATTCGGGCACCAATGCGAACTCCATGCCCATACTATGATGGTTCCGCCTTGATGAACATGATGCCACAACAAACAGACCTAGAATTGCAACACACGCCAGCTCTTGTTGGTATCGTAAAAGCCGTCTAAGATATAAATAACGAAAGAACTTGCAGAATGATCTTGTAGATCAGTCTACGCCTATACGGAAATCCTATGAGACTCCTGCCAAACGTAGAAACTATGGAACATCCGCTTATTTGTTGAGACGTTCCGGCTGATACAGCAAAATATTTAATCATAGATAAATTAATGATACTCGCTGCCTCCTATGACTTATGTCTACCTGTTATGCCAGAGTTACAGTAGGGTGGCTTTAGGTCCTGAGCGAATGTAATCCATACTCTACTCGTTCTGAGAGAAGAGAAACGTGCGTGATATGACGAAATGCGAGTTTCAAACAATATTGACATTCGTAGAATTTTGAGAATCTTTACCATCTCCTAAAACCTATTCTTGATTTTTTTGTATTATCCAGTTATCTGTGTAGAGAAGACACTTGACGAGTAATTCGATTAATTTTACCCTTAATTTAGAAAGATAGCTTTTAAAATCTGGCAAACATATATCTTTTTTTTCTTTTTTTTTATGTTATTTTGACGGAACAAACCCGAGGCCCACCTGATGTTAAGTGGACTAACCTCTGCCGGTCTAACTAACACTGTCTAACAGACGCATTTCGTCAACGACGAATTGCACTGTGCCCGTCACACTGAGACGTCCAGTTGTTAGGTCTCAATTAGCCTGTAATTTTTCTGGCTCTCAAGGACTGCGGCCGGAACACACCGTTTGGTGCTTGGTGACAGATTTTCTACTTGAGGGTGGTCGCTAGCCAGGCGGGCATTCGCAAAATGCCCTTCCACCATGCGATGAAGCTCAAGCTCTGGGCGGGATTCGAACCATGGACCTGCTGCGCGGCAGTCCATAGCCAATGCCACTAAGCCATCACTGCTTCAAAATATCTCTCTATCTATGAATAAATTAAAAGAACAATAGATAGTACATGTATCAGAGTATTTTTTTGACGATATACTTTTCCGTGTATCCTTTCCCAGGCACTGAAACACTTATTAAATAATTGGAGCTCTAATGTGATTGGTGTTTACATAATCACCACTTTATCATAAGCCATTTCCGTATTCACAAACTTCTCTTCACGAAAATAGTTCGTTACCAAAGTGCTACCATATTTTTTTCTACGATAAAAATAGCCATTCGTTATAGTTTCAATATTCTGTTCGTGCATCTTATATTATTGAAAGGCTGCACAGTGCACACACACTAGCTTCACTTATGCACCATTTTTCTCAAATCGAAATTTATTTGAAATTAAATAAATGAATTATTTAAGCTCTTGAAGATTTTATTCAGCGGCTGATGATATCTATCCATATATATATAGTAAAATAAATAGATGAAATAAAATTAATACTAACAAGGTTCTGATATCTAGTTTATAGCTTTATTTAAGAGATGAATAATCATAGACTAAATTATGTGGTATCCTTCAAATAGGCATTTTTATTTACTGAACGAAAATATATCAGAAATGTTAGGTGCTTATCTGCCATTGTATTATATATGATGGCAGATCCTATACATGTATACGCGTGCAGAAGATCGTATATAAGGAGTCGAATGTTACATTCGATTTAAGTAGGTATGTGTATTATAAATAGCAAAGTCAAATTAAAATTCCTTCTTAGGTAGATAAAATTCATAAAAAGATTACAGTTCGCACGGTTCGGAAAGTTCAAGCTGCATGTAAAAAAAAAATAACTAGCCATCCATCTCTGCCACCGTCAGTCACACAATATGTAATGTAAATAAATAATTGTAATGATTTTATATTACACTTTTTTATTATTCTTTATTTAAAGAGCTTTATCGCTATTGCGATTATGCCGCTGTGTTAACAAAATCACCTTAAGAAATTAATTAAAGTTATGATAAGAACCACACTTACTATGTAGTTACATTTCATACCTAAATTAAAAAGTTTATATAATAATTTGGCTTTCTCTGAAAGTGGATATGCCAGACTTAACTATGTAACAAATTGTATAAGAGCAAAGACGTTATTATAAAATAGATTTTTGCCCGTTCTTCTCGCAGTGGCTCTAGGCCTTTTGCCGAACGCGGCGTTAGAATTTTTATTCAAAAATATATTGTTATTGCCTTTCATAAGAGATTCGTTTACGCCAGAATTTAATACATGATTTAATAAGACTTAAGACTTTAGGTACAAAGGAAATCGGTAAATATAAATTGAAAGAAATAATTGTTTTGTTGAATAATGTATGTAAAAAATATGATATATACCTAAACCAATACAATCAAAAAGAAATCTGTAGCAAAACTCTGCTATAGAACAGAAGACTCCTATAATATAGCACATATCTTGCTAGTCAGTCGGGCTAGCTTTGTGCCCTCTCATAGCCACGAGCTTGTGAGTACATAGATGTACACGTATATAATATTATAATGTGTGTGGTGACGTGTGCGTTCATGTTGATGTGTGTGTTGATTTCCCGACAGCCGACAGCGCGCCCGCCCGGTACGGTCCTTCGCGGTACGGCTAGTGGTTAGTGTAATATAAATATTTATTATAAATTAATTGTATGCTCTTATTTTAATATCCATTAGAATGTTTCGTTTGCAAAAGTTTCTGTTCTTTATAAAATTTAACTATGTTTCAATAAATGAACTATTAAAACCTATAAACTTTTTTTTTAGCCTGATCACATAATAATATGTCATGCATGAGGTTCAAGTATACACATTTTTGAGAGAGCTAAGGAATTATAAGTTCAATCTAAAGGTGTTAAATAATAATAAAAAAAGTGTATTAGCGAGCGCTCAGTTGCGAAGCGAAATTTTATTATTATGTAATAATTTAAATGCCTTCAAAACAACTATTTAGTTGAATTTGCTATTGACAGTAGACAATATATTAATATAATATATGAGATTTGTTATATAAATAATCAATTAGCACATTGTAGCTGCCTCGAACACTAGGTTCGGTGAGGGTTGAACAGTGACTACTGGCGTCTATAAATAACTATACCATATTCTATTCCGTATAAATAGTGACATCTTAGTTATAGAAAATAAAACAAAAGTATTTATTAAATTAATGAATATTAAGTAATGAAATTGCAACAAAAAGTTTGAAGAGTGATCAAATTAGACTGAATTATGAAATCAGACAAGAGACATATAAATACACATTTTACAATGTTGTTAATCATAAATTCTTATGTGTAAAGTCATAAGCTGATGTTCTCTTTCTAAGTCAATTTATTTTCGTAGTTCTAAATATATATATTATAAATTACTAAAGAGATACTATATCTCTTTAGTAATATATAATATATATCTTTGTCTCTTTCTAAGTCAATTTTATTAGTAAGTATCAAAAAAATCTAATAAATTAATGATTTAAGAATGATGAATGATGTAATATTCCTTTATATTTATGTATGAAATATTATACATGGAAAAGAAATATATCTTAGGATAATGACAAATCATAATTATTACTTAAGATATGAAGTCAATTTCTTAAATATAGCCAATGCGTTGATAACGCCTCATGTTACAAACGTTTGCAAAAAAAGTCCACAGGCGACGCGCCACAGTGACAACTATCATGTGGTCTGCCTGCATGCCTTGCTAAAAAAAGGAAATCTTAACGAACCAAACTTTGTCAAAGCTTAGGTAAGAAATAATTATTTTATTTATAGTTCACATAGAAAGCATGGCATTTAGAATAAATTAACAATATAAAATATACTACCTGTATCAGTATTAAAATGACCAATGATTTATTTTGATACATGTTTTTAAAATCTATCGAATAGTTATATTGATTTATTAGCTACGAGTTTTTTTTAATACTGAAAACAAAAATTATGATATATTTTTTTTTTCATAAAAATTATTTGATTTATTTTTATTGTACTCGTTTTAATTTAAAATAGCTAAGATAAAAACAAAGAATTGTATCAAAATATTAAAATGATTTAATGTTATACAATTGCTATGAATATACAAGTACAAAAACTATTCAGTTCCTATTTATTTGTTGTAAACTGTTTCAAGAACCTAAATCCTAGGAGTGACTGAAAAACAAAAGGCGATGATCGGCTTTAAGGAAACGTCGGCTTTTTACATGATCATGAGTCTGGTTTAAGTTCTCGTTATTCTTTACTTGATAGGCCACCAGTAATTCTCTATTCACTTTCATAAAAATAAAATGATGTACCAGTTTCGTTGAAATAAAAACACAGTTCAAACTTTCGTGTTGCCGTGCCGTGCTGTCAGCCGCTCAGTTCCGAACTCACGCACACAACCACAATACAATACTACGCACACAGACAAGCCCCTAGGGGTGCGCCGCCGGGTGGAAGAGTGGGGACTGTATTAAGTTCCTTTCTTTTCACTAAAATAATTTTAGGGGATGGTTTTAGTTCGATATTTTTTTCTAAGGGTCTCGCACTTTTCTCTTCTGAATGCGTTTTGAGAAATGGCTGCCGTTTTTGGGGTGAACTATTCTAAGTTGAGATGTTTATAATAAAACATCCAGTGAAGTAGGCAGTATGTTTTATTTAGTTTATATTAAATAGGTTTTTGACAATTATTGTACGAAATGAGTACTAATGTAATGCACATATAGATAGTATAGATCTTAAGTATAGAATTTAAGCATTGTACTTTAGCTGAGAAAAAAAATATTATTATTATGTAACATGCGTAATCTAGCCTATCGATCAATGCACAATGATCGGTAATAAAATAAGAATATACCAAAATCTAACAGATTTATAAGTATTCCAGATCTTACTCGTTTCCACATTTTTATTTTTATTTAATTATCATTAGAATTCAGAAGAAGCAGCTGCCAAAATATTAAAATTTAATTTAATAAAACTCAAAGATAACAGGGCTCCAAACCGATAACATCAGCAACCTTTCGCTGAATATTTTTAATCAATGTTTCTACCTGGTATCTGTAGGGGCGGCAAGGCGGCGGTTACCTACCTGTCAATCTTTCAAATGTTAGATTAAAAACATCATCTTATTTTTTTGGGATCAAGAAATTATATTTTTTTAGAGTTTTGAGGCTCATGATTATAATGCGTTAGATAAAGTTTTGACGAAGGTCTGTCGGCTGTGAGATTCAACGGACATGTGACCTTAACAACATATGCATTTTATATAAACTTGTGTATTAAATAACCGGATTTAGTATACAAGGCAAAGTATTTAAGGCCACCCTGTTTGAATTGTGGTAGAAGCGATATGCTGTGCTATTTTTGTAATATTATATTTTAATACAAAATACTTTCAACGCAGCTTTGCCGTGTTCAATTATGTATATGTGATTGTTAAGTACTCACCGCTAAAACAGATGTCAACCTTGGTCTATACATATTTTAGGTCCCGGATTAGAACAAAGTACGTTTTATCCTGGTTTACTGAGTAGTATCGAAAGTTTCCACGCGGGCAACGCGACGGATAAAGTTAATTAATAAATATCATTGTTCAAAGCCTTCAACGATGAGAAAATTCATATTTATTCACTGTAAAAGCTTTAAAGTGTATTTAAGTATTATATATCTCAGTGTCTGCTAATGAGATGAGACGAATTCCCGAAAGACTTCACCGCATGCGAAGTAATGTTATTTATACTGTAATTAGCTTCCCCTATTTAAAACTAAAACATCGCTATTGTCTGATTAATACACTGAAAAATGTATCCTAAAGCACCTGAACTAGAATACAAATTTCTTAATAGTTGTCTAATAAAGTTCAAACGGCTGCTAAAAGGCAGGTGTGTCTAAAACTGCTGAGTCAGCGCAGTGGCACCGGTAGTCCGTGGTAGCGGGTTCTAGTCCCGGTCGATCACGATTTACATGTCACTCGCACCGCTTGATATCCTATTGCCAGTCACTGGTATCATTGTGTATATGATTCTACGTAAATTTGGATTTGTCAGATTATGGTGACATGAGCTTGTGGAGGACTTTGTAAAGCTTTTTATCTCATTGTAGGGAACATTATAAATAAAATTATCCTCATATATCTACCCTTATCCCATCACTGTGATGTGGTCGGTGAAATATGTATTTCGCTATCCAACCAAACCTACACATGTTTTTAGACCGCCGCCCTCCTAAATGATAAAAATCTTTTTGTGCAGCAAAAACGTAGTTACAAAGATTTTATGTGTGGAATATTATAAATAATATACTTATGTAGCGCATTTTTTCCTTCTAATCACATTTCACAAACTTCCGATGTAAAGATATGAAACAGTCTTTACATTCTTAAGCCGGAAACTATACGACTGTATAAACATTAAATAATATACGTACCTAATGTATTCACATCTCCACTCTAGGATCCCTTGCGCCAGTCATGACATGAACAACACAGATAATTAACACACCACAAACATCCAAAACAAGATATCTTCTGGTTATCATAAAATTTAATTCTATTTGGTTACTTTTCGATATGCCCAATAAAGTTACCACAGTGAAAATAACTCAAAAATAATAGCCTCGCTAAGGATTTAGACCTAGAACCCTGAGATTTGAATATAACGCAAACTAATTTATTGTATCATTTATTTTGATATGATAACCTGTAACTGGAGTTTTGTTGTAGATGATTGTATCGAGGATAACCTCAAATGTTGAAGGTGACAACGACAATCTACCTTTGATGTGAAATCAGGAAATTCGCTATTTCGGCATATTTTGAAAACTTTTAACATGGCTCCGGCTCCGTAATGGCACCACTATCTTACCTGATGTTAAGGTAAGTAATGATGTGTTCGACAATGTTGTTCGGGCTAACCTAGAATTACTGGCTCTCAAGGACTGCTGCCGGTACACACCGTTAGTTGCTTGGAGACAGATTTTCTACTTGAGGGTGGTATTTAGCCAGGCGGGCATTCGCACAATGTCCTACCACCATGCAAACTAAATAATATTCTATATCAATATGAATATGCATCCGACCAGTTTCGTCGGATTCACATTCATATTGATATAGAACGAAACTGGTAGGAATGTATCCGGTGAATATAACGTGAGTCTATCATTAAAAAACTACCTGCCTATTTGGTTATAATTTTGAAAATACACTTTTTTATTTTTAAATATGATGTAACAACGTTTGTATGGCGTTTGTATGAAGACACTAGGCTTAATAAACTACAAATTTGATTGGAATATAACATTTTATTTAGTCTCTGTTTGACAATAATTTAGCATCAAATTTTCGTGATTGTCGAACCAGAAACATTCCGACCACTTTCGGGCTATAATATATATAGCCCGAACTGATAGGAATATATCCAGTAAATATAACGTGAGTCCCAGTCGGGTGCCTATTTAGTTATAATGGACAAAACTCGCGATAGTTTTCTAAGTTTAATTTTGGATTCTTAATATCACATTTAGAGTTAGAATCAAAGGTAAAACAAAATATGTGCAAACAAGTAGCATAGATTTTAGGCGCAAGGACATGCATGTAAAATTTCAACTAGCTTAAACACGCGGTATATAAAATATGACGAAACTAAGTTTGTGTGAAGAGAGTTACGAAGACACTAGTCTTAATAAGAAAGTTTGGCCCACAAAGCAAAAAGAAAACATTGAAAACAAGAGAAGTAATAAAGAACAACATACTTAGGTTTATATACATATCATAAAATAATGTCGCTTTCCGCCGTTTGACCCTATGTATGCTTAGATCCTTAGAACTACGCAATGGATTTTGACGCGGTTTTTTTAATAGATAGAGTGATTCAAGATGAAGGTTTATATGTATAATACATGCATAAAATAATAGAGAAACACTGATAATTTTAGAGGTTTCTAATATAATGGCGTAAATAAACACTGTTTTTGCGCTTACATTGCAAACGCTGGCTGAAACCTACGAGATAGATCAAAACTACAGTATTGTACTACTTAAAAAGGTCTTCAAAAAAGCCCACGATGGTATATGTCTATATTTTAGGGATAAAGCACAATAACCATTTATAGTCCTTTACTTTTTACGAGTAATAATAGTTTGTTTACGAAGCGATTATATAATGACAAAAAAGCTGTGAACGTTGTATATAAAGGTATTATGTAGTATATTTAGTACCAGCATTGCACCCATGCAAAGCCGCGAGTATAACCATTAAACGTTGTCGTCTAAAAAGGGATGCTGAACTAGATTGCTAACAGCTTCCTTTATGAAGACGGACATGTCAATTGAGCCAATAATACAGATTAAAGAATGTTACTTCGTACCAATAGCATGACGAGCATTATTTGTACGAACATAAACGCATGATATGTTACTTGTAGTTTTTCTATGATAGTACGTATCCTTTAACCTTTTGAGGGTTCCGTACCCAAAGGTCAAAACAGAACAGTATTAATAAGACTCCGCTATCTTCATGCCGTATAATCCGCCATATTGTTTTTTTTACTTCTTCATGTATCTAATGTCACCTGTGCTATGATTGTCTTCATACGGATATATCATATATCAAAATCGGTTTAGCCTTGTAGAAGTTATGGTGGCATAAAGAAACTCACAAACATACATACATAGGTACATACATGTACCCTGAAAACAAACAAAAATAAACAAAATCGCGAATGTAACATAAAAAATACTACAATAATAATATTAAGAAAGTTATACTCGCATGGCTTAATCAAGTAGACTATGATGAAGTGGAAAGTATACTTGATAATCTTTAAACGATAATAACTAGTTACACATAACCTACCTACCCCTCAAACCCCCTCACATACACCCCCACACATATCCACATCCACACACATGCAAAACAACCAGAAATGTATTTATGCAAAAAAAAAAGTATTCTTTAATGTCAAAGTTTCTGTTTTCTATAGTTATACATTGGAGAAGAGCCTTCTCCAATGTGTGACTATAGAAAACAAATACGTCGAGGATCAGAGGCTTCAAAATTAACATTGTACACGATATTATGTCTATAAATTATTTTTATGCTATGCACGTTATGTTTGTTCTGTTGTGAAGTATGGTATCAATATTTTTTGATTGCTGTTCTTTTGATATTCATCATCATCATCATCATCAGCCGGAAGACGTCCACTGTTGAAAAAAGCCTCCCCCACATAACACCACAAAGAACGGCTATTAGCCACTTGTAACCACTGGCTACCCGCAACTTTCACGATGTCGTCAGTCCACCTGGTGGGGGGCCTACCAACTCTACGTTCCGGTGTAGTGTGGTAACCATTCGAGAACCTTTCTTCCCCATCGGTTATCAGTTTGTCGAGCAATGTGGCCCGCCTATCGCTATTTTAACTTGCTAATTCTGAGAGCTTTGTCGGTGACTTTGGTTCTTTGGCGAATATCCACGTTCCAGATTAGTCACGCAAAGAAACTCTTAGCATAGCTCTCTCCATAGCTAGTTGAGCGACTCTGAGCTTGTCTATAATAACCACAGATCTTTTGATATTAATTAAATAAAAAACTTAAATTTAATCTTATGAAATTACAAATAAATCCACCCCTACAAGGAGCTTCATTGATACACGAACCATTACATCTTTTTCAATTGTAACATTTATTCAATTTGCTTTGCGCACCAACACATTCTTTTTGAAAGTCATGCTTTGATGTATTTGTCTTCATTCATTTGACATTTCAATGCTGTGGCTTGAGACTGGTCAGAAATCTGACATTAACAGAATTGATAAATACAATATTTTCGATAAATTAAAGCCATGAGTACCAATTAAAAACAATAAAACTTAAGCTTAGTTAGTTTCATGATGATGGATTACACCAGCAATTAATGTTTGTCTTAAGTATAGGTAGAGTTTGTTAGAAGCAGTTTAGTTAGAAGGCATTGACTTTGATTTTCTTAACCGTTAATTTACTACACTATAAAACATACGTGTGTTCATATCATCAACATGTGAACATGATATATATTCCAAGACCACAAATAAAAAATATATATTAATTAGTTACTCTATGACACTACGATTTGCGATTCACTGGTCATGAAGAAGATGTTTAGGATTAATAGGTTAATTATATTAGAAGTCTAGGAGACCGCGTAAAAAAAATAATAGCCAACCTAAAGTCCTATGCGATACATGTCTTCAGCACAGTTTAATATTTGTATTTAAACTACGACATAATAACCTTGTTTTAGTTTAGGCCGTAAAAGCGAGAGAGATTACACACGGAAGCAATGATAGCCGAGCGGTTATAGCTATGGACTACGGTGCCGCAGGTCCTTGGTTCGATCCCACCGCTGGATTGAGCTTCACCGCATGGTGGAAGGCCACTTTGCGAACGCTCGCCTGGCTAGTTACCACCCTCAAGTAGAAAATCTTTCAACAATTACCTAACGACAGCAGTCCTTGAGAGCCAGTAAAATTACAGGCATTTGAGACTCAACAACTGTATGTCTCAGAGTGACGGGCGCAATGCAGTTCGTCACTTGTGATGAAATGTATCTGTTATAGGTAGCATCAGGTGGGCCTCGTGCTTGTTCCGTCACAATAACATAAGAAAAAAACATTGAAACCGGCAGTGTTCGATGAAAAACAATCATTAATGCAGGGCACCATATCTATATAAGGAAAAAATTCCCACCAATCTAATCAAACCTTAATTTCGCCCCAAAGCCCGTCATCTGTCCCAATTCCCAATACCACCACCGGGTGTACCGTTGTACGCACGTGCCCACTTGCAACGTCATCGGCGAGTCATTACCAGAGGTCATCGGCCCGCTGATTACCTTTGAGCACGCCCTGTCGTTCATCATTAGCCTAGGTTAGGATGTTTGTAAACACACATCCATTCAGCTTTTTTGGCCACGGGTCATCTCGCGTGTAATTGGGTCAAGAAGCCTTTGGGCAATTAATCTATTTGAGATGATGACGCTACTGAGTTTAAATCTTTCAAGGACTTGGTTTTGACTGAGGTTTTTACGCAAAAGAATGAATCACTGATGTTTTGATTTCTATTCACGATCTTTTGTATCTATTGTTGGCCTTCATCATCACCAAGCTCATAAATGGATATAACTACTTACAAGAAGAGGCACCGCCTTGAGTATGTGATGTCATATGAAGATAGTTGTCCACCGAACAGTAGTACTCGTATATATATGTAGCCTTTAACAACGAAAATTTGTGTTGTTTTATTGGGGGTATAATTTTGTATTCTACGAAATTTCTTCATATTTTAATTAAATGGAAACTTTACTCAGTGAGAAATTATTATTTAAAATAGCTCTTACACAGAAGTCTAACTCAAAACTGTTTCCCAATAGTTACACTTAAGATCGATCGATCAAACGATGATTTCGTAACAAAGAATTTATTACCTGTCATTACTTCGATACAACTAATCAATTTACTGAAAACATTTAGATTTTCTACAAATACCAGCGGAATGAAGACGGGAGAATCTATAGAGATTCTATACGTGTAGTATCTTCGTACATTGATGGATAATAAATCATAATACACGGACGGACGTGCCCACGATTCTGCAGTACTGAATATATCAAATCAGCTTGATGCCTCACGAGTTTTGTACTTGGATACCTTTTGTTTTGTTCATGAACAAGGCGCATGACTTCATATCCGTTAACCTAGTTTTCTGTTGTGGAATTGTTATGTAGAGATTGTTAAAGTTACCTTCAGATTGGTATAAACGAACGTATTTATCGCATTCAAAGTCTTAGTCATTACACAAATGAAAACTCAATATATACAATTTCGTTTTATTTATTTCATATATGTGCAACTGAGACCCCGATTAGGCCGCTTTATGTCACAGTGCAACACATATGTAATTTGTTAAACATATTTTTAAAAAATGTCTTAACTACGATATATACATTTTAGAAATGGTTGAAAAATATCTTCTTCTATCACTATTTTATATATTTGTTATGGGATGTGATAAATACCAGTTTATCAGCTATATCAGTAATTGCAATATTAAATATTCCACCCAACAAATAATCTGTTCGAGATCTTCGAGCGGACGATGAAGTATAGAGATTTATTTGATATAAAGACCTTCTGAAGACGCTTCATCTCCAAGGGAAAAGCACCAAAAACTCCGGCTAGGCTGCTACGTGGCGTTTCATTTTAAAATTGTCACTAATATTTTAATGTCATCGTAAAATTTTACGTATTCCAAAATAATTTTCTAAAATATGAATCTAATAGTAACGCTGGAATCTCTTAATTCAACGTTTACCTTTTTTTCGTGGGTCATAGTTGTATTTTGAGAAGCCTTCTTACACCTATACAATATACATACTGAACAGCTACACAATTTAGTTCTATACACAATTTTCAACCAGCTTCACCTAGCGCTATCAGTATCAGCAAATCTGAAAGAAAACAAGAATCAGCCTCAACTATTCGAAAAATCTGCGCTATCACTCCATCTTCACTTGTCATCAGGCAATACCTTATTTTCACGCGATCTGCGCGACGCGTATCATAATTTACATTCAACGTTGCGCATGAGTCGTCGGCTACTTTGATCTCCGTTACAATCGTCAGTAATTGATGATTGCCTTCGGGAACACAGATTGAATGATAGTCAGTATAAGAATAGAAGCACAGATTTGTTTGCAATAGGTAGTATTCAGAATTTATTACGTAGTCCTCTGAGGCACTTACTACGTTGTGGAGTGTTATTATTATATATTACTAATTGAAAACAGATCGATTATACCTTATAAACTAATTTTAAACAATATGTATATTTATTACGTAGCACTTTTATCTATTATAGGTTCTTAAGTAACATGACATTACTAGTCGCAAATATTATTTCTAAGTCTCAATATAACTAGTACCACGGGAACAAAATCTGATTCCTGTCTAAGTATTGCGATTTTGTTGAGTAGCAACGGCAGCTTCGGTATGGTGTTCATCATGGGTTCTGCCATGAGTTGGTTGCGTATACTAGTAAGTATATATAAGTATGTATATATATCTTACTAGTATACTCACCCAGCTCATGGCAAATCCCATTGTTTCCAAAAAAGATTGACAGAAGAAGGTGTTTCACCACAAATTTTAAAAGAAATTCGATTTCATAACTATACGAATACTTCGCATCAGGTTTGTTTAAAAAGTCAAGTTGTTGAAAGTACTTAGTGTCAAGTTTGGAGAGGAGCGAAAATTGATTTCGTTTTTATCATCATCAGGCCATGTATGAACATTCATTTTAAAATTAATTTTCAATTCTCTTTAGAAGGACGTGTCAAAGTGTATGGAAAATGACCATAATGAAGCCATTACACACGGAGAATCATTATGATAATGGATCAATGCTCTTAAAAACTAATCCATCAACGGCGTTTCATGTTTTTATATCAATAAGCAATTTTCAATTGCTCTCAGAGCTAATAAAGACCACCTAACATTTAATAGGCGGACACAAAACCTACTGTTGCACATACCAGTACAAAATGTGCTGTTAGGAAACAATTTAAGTAATATCAATGTAAGTGTTATATTTTTTTGTGGTTTTTGTTTTATATACTACGTTTATATAATGTTATAAGTTTATATAAAGGCTATAGAAAATATTTGCATTTTGTATAAATTTTCTGCAAAATAATGAATATAGACGTTACAAGTTAGGTAAATATATTTATTAAAGTAGCCTTCAATACTTTTTATATTATTTATTTGGAACACATAACTATCATATATTGTCTAAACATAACTATCCTTCAATATATTGTCTAAACATTTTAGATCTAGACAAAATTATCAATGCTGATACATACAAGTACATTTACTCTTCGAAATATTCAACAAATATTCTTTTCAACATTGTTATTTATTTAAATGTTGACCCAAAATAGTTTTCTGCTGTTTTGTAATTCTGCTCTATATTTCATTTTAATGAAAGCCTAGACTGAAACAAATATTATGAAACAGATAAAGTAGTATATTTGAAGGTGAGTATTAGGTGGTAGTTGTGAGAACATGTTTTCCATTTTTTTATTTAGCATGTCGAAATAATAGAATATCTGTCTAATTGTTTGACCAAAAAAGGAACTACATTGTTTCAGAATTGAAATGAAATCGTCGTTCGTTCTACAACTGCGGTCGAAAGTCGAGCACCAAAAATGTAATAGCTGTCACTGGCAGTGATTAATGCAATTAATCCCACAATAGCCACACTGGATCAAACGTACACTGCAGGCCATAATATATAGTATTTTATTACAATGATGAAAGTTTTTGTTATCTTTGAAGCTTCTTTATACGTAATTATTATTTAGTAACCGGCTAGGACTCGCGTAATATTTACCGGATATTGCTCCGACCAGTTTCGAACTTATTTAAAGTTATTCGTCTGGGAGTCATGATTGTGCACAGCGTCGAGAGCGGGCCTCAGCACGTAACTGTACTTCTTTATACCTCATAATTATATTAATTTATAATATGTATAAATTAGATTTACAAAATGTATGTCCGATTTTAGCCGATGTCGAATTTGTCATAATCTTCTTCCTTTGTATGTAATCTCTTTCCTTTGTATCATATGCATACGCTCTACATATTTATTGTATCGCCCCATGAGATGCATATACTAAGTAAATCTATTATTCTCTCCAACTTTTCTTTCACATTAGTTAATTTGAAACTTCGTCTTATATAATAATTTATATATTTTTTAATTCAAGTTGCACTCATCCAAAATAATTATAGGCTATTTAAAAAAAATTGCCGACCTGGGGCCTATGGCTCTTCAGGAAAACTGTCACCAAGCACTTAATGGTGGTAGCAAAAATTACAATGTAACAAATATAAGTAGCACTTAATGTGTGTTTCAGCAGCTCTGCTTCTGAGCCAGTTCCCATTTAAGGATAAGCCATTTTACTTACCTGCAAAAAATAGGAGAGATTGGTAGGATAGGTCAAACCCTAGCTTATTAGCAAGAAAAATAATGTTATTCATAGTAATTTTACTTACCCCGCATTTTATGATTTTTAACAAAAATCAATGCAAATCTAAAATGTGCCCTTTTTGTAAACACTTGCCAACCAATACCAATTTCCCTGCACTGGTTGCAGATCGACAAATGCTGCTCACACTTTGCGGGCTGCGATATATTTCATGAAACCGCAGGACGCAGAACGCATCGCTGAGACATGTACTTCATACTTACTGACCTGGCTTTACACTTTTCGAGTAGGTAACTGTATTAAAATAAATTAAGTTATTCTTATAATTATGTAAGCACTGTATTGTATTATCATCTTATCTAATACATATTAATTTATCCAATGTGAAATGTAGCCATAGACGTTGATTATTATATTCTTATTTACCTATTCACACACTTGGCCGGCACTATACACCGATAGATCCGAACAGATAGATTTCATAAATAACGTGTAGAATTTTTGTACATAGATTTATTACGTTCGCCGAGCGAAAATGGTGGGAGATTGTTTTTTCAATTTAACCGGGGGACTCCTGCTGTTTGACATGCCGCCAGCCGAGCGAGCCTGGCTTTCCGTCTACACTGCCCCGGTTGTAGTTTATATACAAGAACATGCACTGTAAATTACTTGGTATGGATTGAATTCACTTTGGGTTATGCATTTTCCATACAAGGTTTCGGTTTTGTGGTGGTTTGCGTGTTGTACGAATCAATATTATACTCGTAGTTTTGTATGCGTTTTTGTGAAGAAATTTTTATGAGGATCTGAGGGAATCAATTTGAATTATTTATAATATCAAAAATAGACAGCAGGTGAATGAGAGACTGCATCCGACACAAAACCGATTAAATCACGGCTCGGATAGTTTTTAATTGCTACAAAATTTACAGTAGCGGAGTCTGGAGCTGTCGCCCTCTGAATTTTTTGGATCATGGCTTAGGACCAAAATATATTTGATAAAACGCAGGTGTTGATATCTCTAGCTCAGTTCAGGACTAAAATATATATAATATATAATGCTATGATTTTTTCAGGTTAAAACCTGGTGGGGTAATATTGCTGCAGCGGATAACAGCATATTGTTATCTCAAAAAAAAATGATATATATGGCAACAATTTGGTCAGTGTAGAGAAAGAAAAAGTTGAATATTTTTGAAGTATTTTTTTATGTTTCTGTAATGTTTGAGAAGACATGTCGTGATAAGCCACATATAGAATAAGGGTATAGGAAAATGATGATTTAATTTAGTGTTATAACATTTTAAGAACCAACAAGAAACTAATCTTGTCTGCATATCCCTGAAAATCTATGCAAATTTGCACTCAAGTTTCTACAGAAAATTGAATGTAGAATTATGTCACATGTAAAACGCGGCGCTCATGACTTCCATCAATATTTCGTTTCGGTTTCATCTACCACCTCTGTATAAGATGTTTAGAATAATCGAAAAAATCTAATTGGATGATGTAATTAATGCAAAAAGAAATACACAAAACAAAACTTAACATGGTACTTTTAAAAATAGATGACAGACAAATTGTGTAACTGCTCCTTATATGGAAATCTGTTAATGACCGAATATATTTTAACAAGTCAGGAATTGTTTAACCAACTGCCAGAAACAGGGTAATTGAAGAATATACAGCACGATATATAACAAAAAAAGGCAAAATTATACGATACGATAACTCTTCATTGCATACCAAGAAAAGAAAAATTAGGACAAAACATTTACAAAAACTATGAATTAACATATAAAGCAATGGGAGTTAAATGTAAGTGTTAATTTACAAATGTATTACTTAATTTAACATGTAAAATGGCAATACAATCGGCGGTCTTATCGGTAAAGCAGTCTCTTACAGACAACCTTTGGATGTATAGGACAACGAAAACTTGTGAACGGTAGTGTGCAACAAAGAAATCACAAACTTTAAAACAAAATAAATACGAATTATACATAGAATACTTGCATAAAATATATATAATATATATATATATATATACACCGTGTCCCAAAATTCAACGATAAGCCGGCATCGGTGCATGGACCTACTCATGACCTCCTCGGAAAAAAAAAAAAAAAATTATAACTGTTTTTTTTTATTAATTACAGAGACTTTTATAAATTTCATCGATATTCGATACCCATTATGCTATTTTCAACTACCATGACCACAATTTTTGACATATTTTTGATATTTTTTGTGCATTAGCAACCTAAGAAGGACGGCTATCTACCACAATCCTTTAAAATTACAGAAAGTCTGTAGTTATTTTACAAAAATAAGTAAAAAAAAATTTTTTTCTTATAATTTTCATAGATTTTAACATTCTATGCACTTTCTATAGTCTGGGTTAAAAAAAAAAGTATGGACACTACCATGGCAAGTTTTATTAAAAGTTGGCGCAACTTTATAAAAGTCTCTGTAATTAAAAAAAAAAAGAGTTATAATTTTTTTTTTTTTTTTTCCCGAGTAGTCATGAGTAGGTCCATGCACCGATGCCGGCTTATCGTTGAATTTTGGGACACGGTGTATATATATATATATATATATATAATAAAATACATACACCTAAGTAAACACCTACATAAATGCAATATTTTAAACATAATATTAAATGTAAAATTATATATAAATTACACATACATAAGTTACAAACATTTACATAAATAATACCTATAATGTACAATTCAAACATTATTATAACACATAATAACGATTTTAGCTGTTTGAAGACAAGCTGGACAGGTAGTATAACTTAGTCATTATTTAAAAAATGTTGAAGGATTTTGCCTGCCGAACTGGCAAAAGCAAGGCATTCCACAAACGAGTAGCTTGCACTGTAAATGATTTTTCCGAAAATGTTCAGAGGGTATAGAAAACTTCAAAACAAGAGATTTGGTGGAACGTGAAGGTCTAGAAGATTTGTCAGAAATATATTCAAAGCGTTTTTTGAGATACAATGGGGAGTTAGGGAAAAAAAGAATGGTGTAAAGAATGGATAGTATATGCATGTTCCGGCGAAGACGAATGGGTAACCACTTAAGCTTATTGCGAAATTCAGACACTTGGTCATACTTTCGTAAACCAAATATGAAACGAACACAAAAATTTTGCAAACGTTCTAATTTATTAAGCTTATATCTTTTTTTAAACCGGTGAACTCTTTAAAAAGTTTATTCGTTCTATAGCATTAAGCATAAGCTATCATCAAATCACATTATCGTCCGTAATAAGTAGCCAACAAGCCACAAAAACCTTCGTGATAAGACGTCAACCTTCTATATATCTTATAATAGAGACTGACAGGCAATGCATGTCATGTTATGAACATATTACCAAATACATTTTAAATTACCTGCTGTATACTTACACATTAATGTACATAATAATGTTTTAGATAACCTTACTTAATGAATAAATGATATATGACCTTTAAGATACATAATATGACTGTAGTTAAACATTTTCGCTATACACTTTTAAAAATTAAATTTAAGTTAGTATAATATACGTTCGTAAAATTTTATTTAGTGCCTTACTATGCCTGTGCAACATATGAGTAGATATGTACTTTCGGTTTCAAATATTCAACTGACATTTTTGGTTTTTGCTTAATTTAGAGCGGAATAGACATCGTATATATTTAATAATAAAAATATTGTAAGATAACTATAAATTAATATTTTAGGGTTACACTATTTGAATCTAGTGACAATTGCGCCTAATTTTCCTGCTAAGCCGACTTGACATCATAAACACCAGGTAGCCAAACCGGAAGAGTTTTCGACGCGTTTCAAATCTACACGAAGCATCTTCAGAATATCTTACCTCTTCGACCTAACGATCGAAAAATATTTGTTACTATTAAATATGAATTTTCGCATAGTAGCTCCAGAATCAATTAACTTTCTCGTACATATTAATAATAAAAATCTGTATTTACAATCATGCCTGTGTTACTAGTTCAGTTACTATCTGTTTGAGTTAATTTGGTGATACAAGCTGTCGTATATAAATATATTTCATTTCATTTCAATTGATTTGCGTATATACAATACTACAGCTACTATAATAAAAGCATTTAGACAAGTTTATTTTATTTCATAGATTTGAGTTGTGTTTAATATTTAATAAAAAGCACTGCAATATTAAAAATTTACTCAGCACTACCGACTTCATTTCTATCGAATATTTTCATTTTCTCGTCCAGTTCAAAAATTGCTAGAAAAATATATTTGAAACCAAACTCTCGTTGTAAAATTACAAGTAAATCATAATTAAACAAAACGTCGTCTAACATATACGAGTATGACTATAAGTACATCATATCCAAACAGTTTCAATTAATTATCCAACAGTTATTGTTTTTATGACCCCTTATAAATAAATGATTTCAACTCCATATCAGGTGTGAAAGTATGACCTTTGTTACCACAAATTAATATTATGGCTAAACTTTATCAAATAAATCGGCATACAGTCGTGAACGAATTCAAATCATCAGTTATAAATAATTTAGTCAGTTAGAATATTATAAATCAACGACATAGAAGCGATTTGTTTTGCAAACACTTCAGCGTTCGCTAATGCTACTTAAAAACGACTTCCATAATTTGATTGCAGATTGATGGTAGTTGTTATGACTTCTTATTATCGTAGGTAGAATTACAATGGCATGAACTTTAATTAAATTAATGTTTTTTATGTGTCCTGTACCAAAACGTATATTTTTGCAAATTGTTTGTTTCTAATTCTGTATTTCGTTCTCCCACGTCTAGGCATGAAATTCAAAAAGATTAGTTCATCTAATAATAACAAATATTTTAAAGGTATTTTAAGATAACTTCAATTGAATTATGTAATAAAACACTTAAAAAATCTTTATAAAAATTATATATATCTAGTGACAATTCCGCCTAATTTCCTGTTAAGACGACGTGACGTCACAAACGCCACGCAGCCAAACCGGAAGAGTATTCGACGGATTATTAGGCGGAATTGTCACTAGATATATATAATCTTTATTAAAATAAATAAGTATTTTATTAAATAATTAAATTGATGTTTTCTTAAAATACTTTAAAATATTTGTTATCATTAAGTATGGATTTCCGCAAAGTAACGCCTGAATCTATTCATTAGTTCATCTTACATTTCTCTCTCAATCGGCTCCTTCTGCTCTAATTTTCTTCCAAATATTCTTATTATACTGTGTAAAATTAATGCCTCGATAGTTGTGACAGCCCGTACTGACCACTGTTTTTCAAAGCTAGGCACCAGCGTACTATTACACATACATATTACATATACACATGCATCCGGGATCGCCTGGTTTTGTAACAAGTTATTGAAGAATAATGTAAGCCACATTATTACATTATTCTTAAATTTTTTCAAAACTTGCTAATTCTGAAAGCTGTGTCGGTAACTTTGGTTTTTGGCGAATATCCACGTTCCCGATTCTATCGCGCAAAGAAACTCCGAGCACAGCTCTCTCCATAGCTCGTTGAGCGGCTCTGAGCTTGTCCATAAGGGCCATAGTTAAGGACCAATACTATCTTGTACCTTAGTCAAATTCTAGGTTAGTCTGAACAACACCTTCGTACTTCGTACGACATCATCACTTACCATCAGGTGAGATATTGGTCAAAGGCTAACCTATAAGGATTAAAAAAAGTAATTACGACAGGTTTCCTTCTTTTTACATTTCTTGTATTTAATATTTTGCTGCATCCCGATGCGGAACATTTTTTTATTCTATTATATTATTCTTCATTTTTTACAGTATTTTGTACATCTTTTGTATATATAATTTTTGTTGAATTACTTTGTTAAGTGAATTTTCCAGCCCGCACATAAATGTTATGATAGTTAGCATATAGTCCAACTAAATCTTAGTAATAAGTTTTAAAATATTACAAAAATTATATTGATGTGTATGTGAAAATAATATTATGAAACTTCTTCCTCCCTTCAAAACCAATGAAAGATTTGAATGAAGTACAAAGTAGTTTCTTGAAGTAAACATCGTAATTAATGGACAATGAAATATTTTAATGCCATTTGATATAGGTAGGTATTTATTTCAAACAACTACTAACTTAACATAGAGTTCAATCTAAATTACCTACCAGCTGTTTTAGGCTATATTACCATCAACAAAATTTCCATCAAAATATAAATAGCGTACTTTAAGTACGATGTTAAAGACTTGAAATATTGGAAATTGCTATTAACCATAGCCAGCATTCTACCAAATCACGTAGCTGGAATCCACCAATAGCGTGCAAGAGGCCCAAAATCGATATCCATCCCTTAATGAAATGTCACCGCTGCCGACCGCCTCATCGCTTACATTAAAAGCCTTTTATCAACAATCTTTAATCCAATTAAAGGCACCTCTCACCAGGTAAAGCTTCGATGAATAAAACAAAAGTCGCGGCAAAACCATCCATTACTCAGAGAACTCTCATTCTAAAAGCATCTCATAGCGATCTAGTACAATTTTAGCAATATTAGAGAGGTGGGGAAGCTCATTTTTGGATGGACAGTGGTCAGCACTCAACTGGACTTTAGGGATTTCGGTCGAAGGGTCGAGAGAAACAACAGTAATGCTAAGCCAGGGTTTGGGCTTAATGGACTGTGGTCGAATAGTCTGTAGATACTTTTAATTAATAACCCTCGCTAGAGGGCAGAAAAGTCATTATAACTAGCTAAAACTGTAATTAAAACCTTAATGGAATGGGATAAAAGCTAAGTTTTTGTACTACTATATGGTTGCAACATTGTATTATACTTTGGATAATAACTTTTTATCTCTTTTATCTACTCGTATTTAACATTTATGATACTAGGGCCTGTTTCAGAATGTACGAATAAGTTCCGGTTATAATACCCAGAACATAAAATAACTGAATGATAAAAATAAACTTTAACCGATGGATATGCTAAATCGCTTAATGTGAAACGCAAAGACAGTGTTTTATTTAATTAATATGTTCTTGGTTACTACCCAGAACATTTTTAATAAAAAATAAATATAAGGTTATACTTAATCAGAACTTACTCGAACATTCTGGAACAGGCATAACATAATATTTAATTTCAGTTTTATTTATGAATAACGTAAATTATGTGATAAGATGGAATCAACCTAGTGATTCGACCTATTCAAAACAAGTCATTGGAAGTAACCTAAGTACCCTTTTTTCATTTATCTTACTATGTTTTACTTAAATTAATTATACCAAAAACATTTGATGCATCTTACTTTTCTGCGTTTCATATAATGTGCATTACACATTTAAAATAAGTATCAGATTTTCCAGTTCACTATTTTCGTGCTCTATTTGTCATGCGTCCATTTTGTCTCACAATTTTTTGAACCCCTGATTCCTTCGGTCCCCATAAGTCCCCCATCTCTAGGGCCCATGTCCTAGCAGGGGCGTGTTGATTGGCACTGCTCCACTGGATTAGAAAGGGCAGTGATGACCACTCGGCCCTTTGGGATCTCTGGAATTAACACAGAAGGGGCGTTTGGTTACTTTTCTAAATTAAAACACCAAGGATCAAGAACATACCAGCAAACTTAATATAAAGATATATATATATATATATTATATAGTAGCGAGTTCGTGTGTGAAACTACACGTGTACTTATTGCTTATTCATTGAGTACCAAAGCATGAGGCTCTTAGAAATAATAATAAAAAGAATACGAAATTGTTGAAACCTAAATTCTCCTGAGGATAATACACTTTATACTAAGTAATAATGTCATCGAAGACTTTATTCAGCCTTATTTAGAATTATTAACTAGTAAGTACTTCTTGAAGTTGCATTTTTAACAAGTCCTGATAATTTGGCATAAACAGTCATAATAAAACTATGGTTATAAATGTAATAAGTGTGTGTGCGTAAGATTTAAATACCTCGAGAGCAATGAATCCGGGTCACTTAAAGAATCCTAAAAATCTCGGAAACTAAAAATGCTAGGTTAATGCAATAAATTGTATTTAATAGACAATGTAATACTCCTTAAATGAAGGTATTAAAACTTCTTAGTTATTGTAAAGTTATATCATAAAAAAATCAAATTTGAAAAAGGGCCACTTTCGAAGATGGAACTACGAAATTACAGCATTTGGTTTTGCTTTTGTTTGTAATCTGTCATTTATGTGGGTACATAAACCATGTTGATAGTGCTCTATATTCATTATTCAAGCTGAAATTATGTCGCTTACGCCTGAAGAATGCACCAGAATACTTACAATGCTGGAAACCGGCCGGAGTCAGCGCGATACAGCCAGGACTGTCGGTGTGTCGCTGTCAACAGTACAAAGAGTTCTCCGACGTTACGAAGAAACTGGTTCTAACCTACGCAGACCAGGAACGGGCAGAACCAGGTGTACCACAGCACGAGAAGACCGATACTTGGTGAACACCATGCTTCGAAATCGCTTTCTCACAGGAACTGAACTCACCAATCAGTTTCGACGCCTCGGAGGAAGTAACCCAAGTGCATGGACAGTAAGACGTCGGCTTGCTGAATCTAACTTAAAACCCCTTAGACCTGCAAACGGCCCTAAACTGGAGCGTGGGCATCGTATTTCGAGACTAAGATATGCCCAGAGCCACGTAAATTGGAGTATTGAAGATTGGTCAAAAGTTATGTTCTCCGACGAATCAAAATTTATGCTCTACAAGCACGATGGAAGACACAGAGTGTATCGAAGACCAGGGGAAAGATTCAAGCAAGCATGCATCGAAGAAAAAGTAGCCTACGGTGGTGGGTCTGTACTTGTGTGGGCCGGAATTTCTTCTGAAAGTCGCACAGAGCTGGTGATCATAGAAAACGGCTCTTTAACTAGCGTAAGATATGTGGAAGAAATCCTCAATGATCACGTTGGTCCATTTATGGTCAATTTAGGTGAGGATGCTATATTTATGCATGACAATGCCCGACCTCATACAGGTAGGATTGTGAATGACTACCTTCAAGAGATGAACATTACTCGTATGGAGTGGCCAGCGCGCAGCCCGGATATCAACCCGATCGAGCATGCTTGGGACGAGCTAGGCAGATGCGTAAAACAACGAAACCCTCCCCCAATCACGCTTCGTGAGCTCAAAATTGCTCTCACAGAGGAATGGGAGAATATTCCCCAAAATCGTATAAGGAACTTGGTGTACAGCATGCCAAACCGCGTAAACGCAGTAATGGAAGCACGAGGAGGCAATACGAAGTATTAAAATTCAAGAAAATCGTAATAAAGTTCAAAAATTTCATGTTTCCTATTTTTGTTTTAAGGAGAGATCAGCAGTTTTTTTCTTTATGTAATTTTGTGTTAATAAAATGTATGGTGACTCATATTTTTTTTACTTTCATTTAAGGAGTATTACATTGTCTATTAAATACAATTTATTGCATTAACCTATCATTTTTAGTTTCCGAGATTTTTAACATTCTTTAAGTGACCCGGATTCATTGCTCTCGAGTGTACATACAAATTATGTGCGCTATCAATGGAAAGTTTTGCAGAGGCCCTTAACCACCAAGCACGCGAGAAAGAAAATATCATTATAATTTCCAATATTTTTGGCAAAAATAACCGTCTGTCATCGACGCCCTTCAATCCCACGTCAAGAAATAATGACATCGTTTTTGAAAACAAATCGATTTATTTCATTCGATTCGGACGCCAACAGCGCTGCGGCTCGGTTCGAGATATTCGATTTCGAGGAGGAATTCTCGAATTCTACACCGATGTTTTATGATGCATGAAATTGTTTTGTTGAATGCATTCGGATTCGCGGACCGTCGGCTTTTCCATTTTCGCGTCTACAATACAATTCGGATAGGATTTGTTGTTAATGATCCCGTTGACGTGGCGCTTTCTCACGATTTATTGGATTTATTCTGAGGTGCTACGTCTGTTATTTTTATTTAACATTCCAAGATTTTTTTTTTTTTTTTTTAATGATGAATTGTCTGAGCCAGGTGCCGGCGCAGTCTAATACATCCTAGAAGTGTGTGCAATATACGAAAGACTGATTCTGGCAGTCTGGCTCAAAGAAAAGACAGTAAAAGTGATAGGTGAACTGGATATCCTGGAAAATGTATTTTAGATTTGTATTGGACTGGTGATAACAATTATCAGTTTATTTGTTTATTCTTAAGTTTGAACATGAAGCTACTCATAAATAAACTCATCTTGAGCGTTAAGAGACTTTCACAAGAGCATGTTAAGTTCAGTTAGTTCTTGTACTAGTATATCTTGTATGTTGTTATTCCTATGAATTATTGTACAAGAACTAACTGAACTTAAATACAGAACTTTCTAAAAACTTCCACTAACATGCTAAATACGTATGTTTCAAACACAATCCACTCGTATCAACTGATTTTCTTGGCAAATCATCTCACCCAAAAATAAAGTATTATTTTTAGTCACAGGTAAACAGAACTAGCGCTAATGAATCGTAATGCAACATTTTCGAATAGTATTTTAGTTGTTAAGACCGGAACACGAAGCGGGTTGCGTTGTGAATGATTAATAGTGCTTGATGTCATATGGCAACGTCGCGGAGTTCCTTATACGTTAGACGCACGCATTGCTTATTATTTCTTGAGATTCCATCTGGAACTGAGGATCCTTAGGGCTGCTTTTAATTCAATACAAGCTGACACGTATTCAACTTAATTTGCTTGATATATGACACGCAATCCTTTCTTAAAATACTGCAAGTGTAAAAAAACAGACATTTTCTTTAGGACACTTCACGAGAAAATAACAATTTAGGAACTATTTAAAGAACTTAAGATCGGTGAGGTAAGACTATACCAAGATTTAAACCTTCCTACTGATCAAATATTGTTTTTTTACACGACTGCTCAAAAAAAGAGTGTTCTATTTCAGGGTTCATGTATGTATGTTTGTGAGTTTCTTTATTTTTCTTTATAGCCGATATTAATATGTCTATGGTTTTGAGACAAATTTGAGGGTGTCAATATACAAGTATTTACAAACTTACAGCTGGGTATCTCGAATTCCGAGGTGAACTTACTATAATGACTGGACTATATGAGATATAATTAGATTCGTCTTGATAGCACAACTGACACTAGGTACATAAAAATAATAATAAAAAAAACCGGTGGATTTTAGACACCATATTGTGAGTTTTTTTTCATCGAGTTGGATATCAAAATGAAGGTCTTTAAAAAACGATACCAAAAATATGTCTAAATTGTAGTTTTAATTTCAATGGAACGATAAAACGTTACTTATACTTTTTAAATAAAAACCTGCAACGGAACTATATTTATATACGGAACTTTACTTACATAATCTACTAGAACCACTCACAAAACAATAAAGAATTTAGAAGCTTACTTCACTATTTTTCGTCATAGTTTCTTCGCGTGTTTAGCTAATTAGCTGCCAGTAGCGAAACAACGAACCGTAAGATCCATGAACCGATCACCTCCCTTTTAAAAGCTTTTTGTGTCGCAACCAAAGCAGCCTTTGAGCTGCAACCCGTTGACCCAAATCCTTCAATCATTTCATGGCGATTTTTAGTTGACAAAGTATAATTCTGCGAACAGTAGCTAAGGTCGTCCGATTTTAAGAAAGTATTGAAATAATTAAGAACAGTGGTATGCTGTGTAACAGTGGTTGTCTGGAAGAGATCGCTTTGAGCGATAAGGCCACCTATTGTTCACTAATATAAGCTAAATATTTTCAATTTTGTTTTAGTTTAAGGTGATCAATAAAGAGTTTATCTATCTATCTATGCTTAGCGATATTTATCAGGGAATTGAGCGACATTTATGGCGTAAGAATAATCATAGGCAAACATTGCATTTGTTTATAAGTTTCTACGTCGGTGCACATTTGCCATTTTGGTATACAGCGTTTAGCTTTCAGTAGATGAGCCGATTAATATGAAAGATTAGTCGAAGCTGTTTATCGTCTAGGTATCCATATTTCCTTGATTTTATAAAAACATTAGACATAGATAGATAACTCTTTATTGCACTTTTAAAATTATTAATACTAGTTACAAGATAAAAACATATCTTAAAAATAGTACAATCGGCGGCCTTATTTCTAGGCAGCAATCTCTTCCAGGCAACCGTAGGCTGAATTGAAACATATTAATTTAGATGGAGGTATAGGCTAAAGTGCATTATGTATAAATCATAGTTATTACTACTCAAAATATTTAAATTATATAAAACATACGTTAATAAATATCTATATAATATAAATAAACTATAATAGATAAACCAAGTACAATAAAATACAAATATAAATAAAATAAAATAGATACATTATACCAAATTGTAATATAAAGTGTATATATATATATATACATAAACAACAATAATAATAATATAAATAAAAATTATACTTGCAAAGTTGGATAGTTAATCATTATGAATTGAAGAGAGGTAAAATTTCTTAACTTCACTTTTAAATGAAAGGAGCGATCTTTCTAATTTCAACTGGTAGAAAGTTCCAAAGGCGAGCAGCTTGAACAGTAAAGGACTTGTCATAAAAAGAACTTGTGTGCGTAGGTAACTTCAATAGAAAATTTTCTGATGACCGAAGATTAAAATCATTGCAGCAGCAAATGAATTCAAAGCGTTCTTTAAGATAACGCGGGGCCGAGGGATTAAACAGAACACTGTAGAGAAGAGAGAGGATATGAGTATTCCGGCGAAGACGTATCGGCCACTTGAGCTTTTTACGAAAGTGAGAAACATGGTCACGCAAGCCAAACCGAACTAATCCGAACGAATTAACCGAATACAGAAGTAATGAAGTCGCTCAAGTTTGTTTAACTGATCCTCAGTGATATCAAGATAACAGGCGTCAGCTTAGTCTAGAATAGGGAGAAGAAGTGATTGTGCAAGTGCAATTTTAGTAGCAGTGGGTAAAAAGTTACAAAGTCGTCGTAATGAACCTGCTGAAGCATCTTCAACCTGTAAACATATATCCCATAAAATGTTTTAATATCGTTTTTTGGGACCTGTCGAAAGATTTTTACCAACGAGATCGAGTAAATATATCGGGATGCGTAAGTATTACTATCAACAAGCGTAAGTATTACTTTCCAAAGAGAGTTGGTGAAAGACAGCCGGCCGGCCATAAAACCAATATAAAGACCTTTTCATTAGGTGTATACTTTTGTTAAGGTAAGCGTAGCAAAGTTTGCTCAGCCGTTCTTAACCAATCAGCTAAATGAAGCAACATCCGCCGCGATCATGAGTTGGTTGGGTGACCGCTTGTAACATTACTACTGAGCGCTTCCGAGCTTCGGAGGGCACATTAAGCTGTCGATCCCGGTTGTTGTCCTTAGAAGAAAGTCGTTATAGCATGGTAGTAAAGCATTTTGCCCGCATGGCTAGCTACAACCCTCTAGTAGAAAATCTGTCGCCAAGCACCCAGCAGTGTGGTCCGGCAGCTGACCTTGCGAGCCAGTAATTCTAGGTTAGCTTACTGGGCGTGATGCCTCGTTCTACTGCCGACTTTCAACCTTTTTACTCCCAAACTCACCATGCACAGAAACAAAAATATGAGAAAGTTTAGACAGTGGCTGCACTCCCTCTCACTGAAAGTGCACCTCTGCAATATAAGAGGCTTGCACTCTAATCTCGTTCCTGTCCATTACCACCTGGAGACAGATAAACCTCACCTTTTGTTTCTCACGGAGACGCAGATTGGTTGTCCATCCGACGTGTCGTACCTTACTTACCCAGGGTACACCCTGGAGCACAACTTTAAATCACACGCGGGCGTATGTGTATATGCCCGGGATGACATCTGCATTCAGCGTCTCCGAAAATTTGAAGACCCCATGTTCTCTGTGCTTTGGGCGCTGGTGGACACAGGTGTTGAGAAGATTCTCTACGCTTGTGTTTACCGCTCTCATAGTGGAGATCAGGGGACGACCAGGCTCACCGAATACCTCAGTGAGGTGGCGGACGCAGCTCAACAGAGGTACCGTACTGCCCAATTGGTGTTTCTGGGGGATTTTAATGGCCATCACCAGGATTGGCTATACCCATACCAGGACACCAACCATGCAGGTAGAGAGACGCGAAAGCTTGCTTTAGCGTTAAATCTCACCCAGCTGGTCCAAGGAGGCACGAGTGTATCTGATGTTGAGTCTCACACAGCCTATTGCCTGGACCTTCTGCTGACAACTGATCCAGACCGTTACTCGGTGTCGATTTGTCCACCGTTAGGTAAGTCCGACCATTGTCTGGTGAAATCTGTATCCGTCTACTCTCCGCCTGATTCCAGCCCTCGAGGCACCCGGCGGATGTGGCGATACAAATCAGCAGATTGGGATGAGATGCGGTCTTTCTTCGCATCTTATCCGTGGCAGCCTGTATGCTTCTCTTCTGGTGATACTACTGCCTGTGCAAACGCCGTGACAGATGTGTTGCGTTTAGCAATGGAATACTTCATTCCATTCTCTGACGTACCACTGTCCGGCAAAGCTCGCCCATGGTTCAGTCCTGAATGTGGACGCGCTGAGGCGCTAAAACATCAAGCATACTTAGCCTGGGTTGATGCTCGTAAGCACAAGGCAAAGGATATTCACTTAAAGAAGAGAGCTTTTAACAAGGCTGCCAAAGCCAGCAAAAAGGTCTTACAGAAGACTCGTTTTGACCACATTGGCCGAATAGGGAACAAGCTTGCTTCATACCCTACGGGTAGTAAAGCGTTTTGGTCCCTAGCTAAATCGGTTGAATCGAACTTCTGCCGCCCCTCACTGCCTCCACTGCAGAAACCTGATGGAACGCTGGCTCACACCGCTGAAGAGAAAGCAAACCTGTTTGCTTCTCTGTTTGCGGAGTCCTCACGTCTTGATTCTGGTACTGCGACTCCTCCAATTCTACCTCGAAGCGAAATTGTCATGAATGACATACATATTCGCCAAAAGGATGTTCGTAAGACACTATGCAATCTGGACGTGAATAAAGCCAGTGGTCCTGATGGTATACCTGCAATAGTATTAAAAACTTGTGCGCCTGAGTTGTCTCCTGTACTAACACGCCTTTTTCGGCTGTCTCTTGAGACTGGTAAAGTGTCCAAATCATGGAAGCTTGCTAACGTGCAACCCGTGCCTAAAAAAGGTAGTCATGCCGACCCTGCTAACTATAGACCCATCTCTATCACGTCTATACTCTGTAAGAGTATGGAGCGTGTTCTCAACTGCCGGCTCCTGGCATACCTAGAAGTGAATGATCTCCTCAGTGACCATCAATACGGGTTCCGCCGAAATCGGTCCACTGGGGATTTTCTAGCGTATGCCACGTATATCTGGAGTGAAGCCATTGAGAAACAAGGGGAAGCGCTTGCCGTCTCCCTTGACATCTCTAAGGCCTTTGACAGGGTCTGGCATGACGCCCTTATTAGCAAGCTTCCTGCATACGGCCTGCCTACTGGTTTTTGTGCGTGGATATCGGACTTCCTGAGGGATCGATCATTACGAGTAGTCGTTGACGGCTGCTCGTCTGATCAAATGGGTATCAATGCCGGTGTTCCCCAGGGGTCAGTTCTCTCTGCGACGCTCTTCCTGCTGCATATCAACGATCTGTTAAAGCCCGGTACCTCTGGGTATGCAGACGACAGCACGGTTGTAGAGAGCTATACATCTACCGCACGAACCATCTACCGTAAGACCCAGGCGTGTTTGTTCTCCGCTAAAAGGAGACCATTTCAACTGTCTCCAACTTTCCGAGATGTATCTGTGCCCGTCACAGACCACCTAGACCTCCTCGGTGTCACTTTATCATCGACTCTAAACTTTGGCTCGTATATCGAGTCAAAGGCTCAGTTAGCCGCCAAGAAACTTGGCATCCTCTCAAAGGTGAGACGGTACTTCACACCGGAACAGATGCTAACTTTGTACAAAGCGCAAGTAAGGTCCTGTGTTGAGTACTGCTCTCACCTCTGGAACGGCTCTGCCAAATACCAACTTGAGGCACTGGAGTCGTTGAGAGACGCGCCAGGAGGTTAATAGGCAGCGACTTTCTGAAGGAGTCTCGGCTGCAAAGCCTTGAGCACCGCCGCAAAGTCGCTTGTCTATCGGTCTTTTACCGGATACATTTCGGTGAATGTGCACAAGAACTGCACGACTTGGTTCCGCCCTCACCCTTTTTCCATCGGACGTCCAGACAAACGGGGAGGCGCCATCCGTACATGGTTGATATTCCGAAGACTCGTACGAAGCGCTTCGCTTCCACTTTTCTCGTGCGTACTGCGAAAGAGTGGAACTCCTTACCGTGGTCAGTCTTTCCCGATGAATACAATATGGGTGTCTTCAAATCGAGAGTAAATAGGTTCTTCTAACATTTACGTCGTAGGTAAGCGTGCTCCATCCTAGACCACATCAATGCTTAACATCAGGCAGGGTGTGGTCAAACGCGAACCTATAACGAACAAAAAAAAAAAAAGCTTGATCAATCCACATCATCTCTTGAGATGATGTGGATGTTGTGGTGAAAACCATCAGCTGATATTAGGGGCATAAGCTTGCCTATCAGGTATAAAAAAAAATAGAATAACACTGTATATTTGCATATGACATAAAACTATTCTCTTCGTTCCAGAAATAATGTATTGCATTGATAAGGCAGAATTTTTCGGGACACCGAGGGATTCTGCCCGTAACCATTGAAGTTCACCGAGGACCGTCAAGTAGGCTTTAACCGGCGTCAGCAAGCTGCTGGCCTTCCTCGACGACATCGGGTGGCTGATGTAACGCACGCCGCCCGGCATCACGCACAATGAGCTTCTTGTAGATGTCAGGGGTGTCGAAAACAGCTCCCCTATCAAGTATGGGAGGAGTAGGTACCCGTGGGTAGTGACCACTTGTCAAAAGATTCCAAAGTGTTATAAACCCATTATTGTACCAACTCATAAATGGTAAGAATAATATGATAGAATAGAATACTCTTTATTGTTACACCACAAAATAAAATGTTGACTAAAACAAACAAATATGTAAAGTGTTACAATGGGCCGCCTTATCACTAAAAGTGATATCTACCAGGCAACCTTAGGATGGAGTTTTAAAAAAGCTAACAATTTGAAAGCGGGTGCAGTTATGATATAATAGAAGATGAATAATATTTTTAATATTTAAAAACTGAAATATATACGAGTACATATTTTACGACTACATAATACATAATAACATATTATGAATATGATGATGAAAACAAAACGTAATAAAGTTTCAGCTTTGTATGTAAGCTTAATTACTGCATTCTACAGCAATATCGTGCTGCTTGAAAAATAGTTGTGCGAATGAAAAACGCGTAGTTTTCGGAGACAAAAGGCGCGCGTGGGCGATTTGAATGTTAAGACCATCATTAGTGTGCTATTGTCGGGAATGCCACGAGGTTTGGTACAACGATGCTAAACATTTTTTTAAGTAGGTACAAATACTACATATTAAAAAAAAACTCAAGCAAGTATTTAGTAGCTTCGACTTGCCCCTTTACCAGAGTGAAATTATAATATCTTCCAAAACTCCAAAAACTATTATGTGAAACAAGATAAAAAAGGTTAAATTGACATATCTACATACATAAAATACAATTCATCTATACAATAACAACAGTATATAATATAACTTGAAAACAAAAACTTTAAAATATGTATTATACACTTATCATCAGGTGATGTTGTGGTCAAAGGCTTACTATGTAAATAAAATACGTCATGTTTAAATGCTGCTTCCCAAAATGGTAGCCCCTACGGAATTTCGTTTGCTACGATACTGGCGCATATCACTTGTTTCTTTCGGTTGTATCACATTCTTCATGCGCGCTCATAAAATTCAATATGATTTATTCAATTTAGGCCTCAATAAGGATTTTATTAAGGTCAAAAACAAAATTAAATTAAATAATAACAGTATTCTACATTCTACTGCGATGTTCAACAAAATAATAATATCAGAATAAAGTATTTTAAGGATATGTATGACTAACTTCTTCCAAATTTCTCCAAAATATATTATTATATCACTACCTACTCGTGAGTTTAGCTAAAATCTTTTAAGTAGCTACAAAAGTGAGTGTAATAACAGAAAATTATTACACATGATTTTAATGGAAAATAAATCTAAGTTTAAATCAAAGTAAGTAAATTATTCCATGGGGTGACGGGCGGGTAACACACCAAAAGGTGGGCAGCAGCGCTTTCTGAGGAACTGATATCACACACTGTGATCCCCAAGACGCCTGCCAAGCGTGGGGATTACGACAAACTCCCCATAGTGGAAGAGGCTTTGTTCATCAGTGTTTCAATACTTCTATATGCTTCTTAATTTGCATTTTTAAACAAGTCATAGAATACATTTCAAGTTCTTTCTCTGTGTGTACATTATAAACATGTAATGTCAAACCAACTTAGATATAAAAATGCTACGAAATACAGATTTGAAAGGAAAGTAATTAGACCATCGCATATCTTACAATAAGGCATTCATATTTTCTTAGTTATTAAAATTATCAAAAGTTACAAATAATTATTAATATGTACAAACTTATCCATATAAATAAAGCAGTTTTAGACCACGTTTTCAAAAAAAACGCAGTGATTTTATCAAACATCCAAACTTTGAGAAACACAATGCGAGTGATTCCATTACAGTATCGACAGGAATGAAGCTAGTAACCTACAAAAGACCTGTGACTTGCAAAATTCATCCATTGTGTAGGACCACCTATATGCCACCATAAATTACTCAAAAGAACAAAAATTGGAACAGAACTAAACGGTAGTTGCAAAAATTAAAGAAAGGGTTGCCATTGTTAAGTGTAACAAAGTGTTTAATAAGGGTTGTATATCATATACTACCGTTTGTCATTGTAGGTGGGTTCAGCTGGTAGGTACTTTGAATGTAAAGAATTTGCGTGCGAAATTCAGGCTAACTTTGTAAGGTTATTTTTGTAGCGCTCGTAGCGAAGTTTGCTTAGCCGTTCTTAACCGATCAGCTAAGTTCAGTAACGTCCGCCGCGGTCATGAGTTGGATGGGTGACAGCTAGTGTTCCTACTGAGCGGAGGAAGGCACGTTAAGCCGTCGTCGGTCCTGGTTTTTGTCTTTGGATGGCAGTCGTTATAGCATCGTAGTAGGGCATTTTACGAATGCCCGCGTGGCTAGCTACCACCCTCAAGTAGAAAATCTGTCACCAAGCAACTAATGGTGTATT
Organism: Plagodis pulveraria; assembly: GCA_963890685.1. NCBI lineage: Eukaryota > Metazoa > Arthropoda > Insecta > Lepidoptera > Geometridae > Plagodis > Plagodis pulveraria. The sequence goes on from OY982956.1 coordinate 12,219,121, forward strand.
CCGGCAGCTGTCCTTGAGAGCCAGTAGTTCTAGGTATGCCTGAACAATATCTTCGATCACATCATTGCTTATCGTAGACTTATACTCAAAGGCTGCTTTAAATTTCAAAAAAATATATTTTAGCTGTATACGTACCCCTTATTTCTTGAAAATGGCAGTAATTTAAATTCTTTTAATAATCAATTTTGTAAGATCTTCGTGGATGATTATGATGAATGAATGCCTAACATGATGTCAACATTTTCGCAGTGATAGCCAAGAGGTAATAGCTGAGGACTGCCGTGCCGCAGGTTGGATCCCCACCTCCGGCTTGAGCTTTATCACGGGGTGGAAGGGCATTTTGCCAATGCTCACCTGGTCAGCTACCACCTTCAAGTAGAATCTGTCGCCTAGCACCTAACGGTGTGTTCCGGCAGCAGTCCTTGAGAGCCAGTGAAATTACAGGTACATGAGACTTTACAACTGTGTCTCATGGTGACGGGCGCAGTGCAATTCATGACTTGTGATGAAATGCATCTGTTATAGGCAGAGGTTAGTCCGCTTAGCATCACGTGGGGCTCGAGCTTGTTCCGTCACAATAACATAAGAAAAAACTAGTCTAATTTTAGGCCTAGTCTGTTTACCAACCTCGTCTACATCATTTCCACTTCCAACAAATAAACAGTGGTAAGGGGATAGCCTATCAGATGTAAAATGGTTTTGAAGCTACCGTTACCGACTATGGGAAGTTTTTTATTGGCAAACTTTCTCTTTTAAGTAACTCGGTGTTAATTTATTTTTCCCATAAATTGTGCCCCATATGGCGTTGTAATCGGACGTTACGTTAACTAGTATTCGATATCACCCCTACAGTAATGAGTCAGCGATAAAATTAACTAACAATTTTAAGTGGTCGGAGATAATAAGGTTACTATGTGAGTCCGAAAGTGCGAAACGAAATAGATTTTCTGTTTCATAAACATTAATCACACTTCATTGACATCCCAAGTACTTGTATAAATTCGTATGATAACAAATATTTAATAAATAAGCAAAAATTTGAAGCAGTGATGGCTCAGTGGCATTGGCTATGGACTGCCGCAGCAGGTCCATGGTTCGCATCCCGCCGCGGGATTGAGCTTTACCGCATGGTGGAAGAGCATTTTGCGAATGCCCGCCTGGCTAGCGACCACCCTCAAGTAAAAAATCTGTCGCCAAGCACCTAACGGTGTGTTTCGGCAGCTGCCCTTGAAAGCCAGTAAAATTATAGACACATGAGACTTAACAACTGTCTGAAAGTAAATGAGTAATTATATTACGTTACATGTTTTTTACTATAAACTTTTTTCGAAGCGCTCATAGCGACGTTTGCTTAGCTGTTCTTAATCGATCACCAAAGTTATGCAACGTCCGCTGCGGTCATGCCTTGGATGGGTGACCGCTAGTGACATTACTACTGAGCGCTTCCGTGCTTCGGAGGGCACGTTAAGCTCCGGTCCCGGTTGTTGTTTTAGGACGGCAGTCGTTATAGAATAGTGGTAGGGAATTTTGCGAATGCCCGCCTGGCTAGCTACCACCCTCAAGTAGAAAATCTGTCGCCAAGCACTTAACGGTGTGTTCCGGCAGCTGTTCTTGAGAGCCAGTAATTTTAGGTTAGCCTAAACAACATCTTCGACCACATCATCATTTACCATCAGGTGAGATAGTGGTCAAACCTATTAGGCATAAAAAAAAAACTTTATACAATAATTTGTCTTTATTCGTTTAGTGTACCGAAATCATTTATCTTGCACATCCGGGATAATTGGTAGAAAGTAATAGGTACCTAAAATTAAATCCTTATGAAATAATTAACTCGTTTGCACTAATTGATGCAAAATAATTAAAAAAAAACTGAATTGTAATTAAATTTAAGTTTGATAAAATATTCTATACAAAAGTGGTACAGCGTATCAGTATCTTGCCTTTAAAAATATTTCAGTTCATATCTAAAGGCTTTACCTATGCGCTTCACTGAGATCCAATAAGAAACGTTTCGGGGCTATCTTGAACTTAAGCTATTGATATTCTTATATATAAGACGCCAAATTTCGTAAAAAAAAATTAGTTTCTTCGAAATTAGAGCAACGATGCCACGAGGATGACGAACATACATACACACACACTGTAATACATACACCGACAAAGCTTTTAAACTTATAACACTCGTTTGCCATCAGTGTTAAAAAATAACGTTATTCTATCGAGAAAGGTTACAATTGAACCAGCTATGCCGTAGCATTTACCAGCGTAGCAGCAATGCTACGAGAGAACTCTGCAAGAGCATTATATGTCACATTTAATAGCTATGGACTGCGGTGCTGCAGGTCCATGGTCGAATCCCTGCCGCACGGTTTGAGCTTCACCGCATGATGGGAGGGCATTTTGTGAATGCTCGCCACCCTTAAGTAACTAACAGTGGGTTCCGGCAGCAGTCCTTGAGAGCCAGTAAAATTACAGGCACCCGAGACTCAACAACTGTATTTCTCAGTGTGACGGGCGCAGTGAAGCCACGTGCTTTACCCGTCACAATAACATTAAAAAAAACATTTCATGGGTAGATTTTTAGGAAAACTTATAAAGACACTTACTGTGTATTTTGTAACCCTTAAAGAAATATAATGTGACCATGTAAAATTGTTTAGTTTTAAACGTTCCAAAAATAAATTAGAGGAACGAAAGTATTAGTTTGAGCTATGGTTCGTCGACATTGATAGCTCAATAATTGTGCATGTCCTGGCATGATCCACAGATCTATCTTAGATTGGAAACCTCTTCGTGGTTTTAAAAAACATCATTTTGGTAACAAAATACTACGAACTATATACAACACTACAGCTAATACTATTAAAAGCATTTAGATACCCATAAGTCATTGCAGACACACAGGCAGTCCAAATGTTTTTGTGATTTTTTAGTCCAAATGTGTCATTTTGTTATGAATTTGTATATCAGATATATGATACTGGCTTTTTATCTCTATTATGTTTCATAAAGCCTAAGATTTAATAAAGATCAGGCTTATTGGTAGATTCAGGGTTAAGAAGTTTTACTTTTAAAAATATGTCTATGTGAAACGAATGATGCGCCACCGACAAACTTTTTACCCTATTGTTGTTCAAACTTGCATGCCATTGCAAACTTAATGGCCAGCTTGTCAGTTTCAAACAAAAAAGTCGACAGAAGACTGCATCAAAATAGGTATAGAGCAAAATGTGTTTCGTTTTATCCGCATCTAGCGATGTGTGCGGAACGTGCAGCTAAAAGTTGTGATTAATGATGCAATGCCTGCGGCGGGCGCCGGTCGTCGTCTGCGACCGCCAGTGGCAAAGAGTAACCTATAGATAGGAAAGGGAAGTTCAACATAAGATGGCTAAAAAGTTTGTGCATCTGTGATATTTTATTACAAGTTAAAAATAAAATTTTCAATTATATTTATTATCGGGTTCACATTATGTTGTGTAAACATCCTTTTGTTATAAATTTGTATATTAGATATATGATACTGACTTTTTATCTCTTTCAAGACCGTCAATAGCCCCCCTTAATATTTTACAAGCAGTTGAAAGCTGTTCAAACGACCTTCTAACCTCCAACGAATTAAAACCCAAATGCCAAAAAGAAAACTGGTGGGGTAAAGAAATGGATAATAGCCATATACCTACCGCAGAAAGGCTTTTTGAATCTGCTCTAGCATCAAGGTGTATGCGACATGGTGTGAGTTCCAGACAACCGCGCCATACTCCAATTTACTTCTGAAAATAGTTGTAAATATTAGTCTGATGACGCGGGGGTCACGGATGTCACGTGCATAAAACAGAACGAAAAGGAGGCGTCGAAAAGATTATTTTGTAGTATTTGTAATGTGTTCGTGAAAGTTCAGGCCGCGATCAAAAGTAACACCAATATCTTTATAAATCACTTTATTGCTAAGTACTTCATTTTCAGATGCAGCTAGAAGAATATTTATTAATTATTGTGAAAGTTGGTGTGTGTTTCTGTGTTTGTTCATTAGTCATCTCCGAGATGGCTTGACAGATTTGATGACATATGGTTAAAAATGAATTTTGGATCCGTATACTTATGACTAAACCTACAGATGCAACATATGTCTAAGCAGTTGACAATTAGGTACTAAAATTCATAATGTCAACTAAAATAGTACGAGCTTTTTGACTCTACGAGCGCACGATCCTGCGCTCGTAGAGTCAAGACCTCCTGAGGATGCTTCGTGTAGAAGCGCAACGCGTCGAAAATTCTTCCGGTTTGGCTGCGTGGCGTTTGTGACGTCACGTTGGTTTAACAGGAAAATTAGGCGGAATTGTCACTAGATATATTTTTTAAGTGTTTTATTAAAATATTAATTTGATGTTTTCATAAAATATTTTAAAAATATTTGTTATTATGATTTATGAAAATAAATAGTTACTACAAAGTAAACTTTACACGAAAGTTACAGTTCGACGAATCTAAAATGTATCAATACGATCCACAAACGAATTATTATTGTCAGTCGACAGTTTGGTTGTTTCAAAATGAATCAACGCCTACCAAAGTGAAGCGACCGAGAAGTACAGAGAATTTTCGATCGCTAGTTTTTCCACGATGTCAAGACATCTGGTGTTACCTTTACGATAAGCAAGTAGTAAGTGTAAGTAGCATTAATGCCAATTGGTTCAAGAAGAATTCTTGCTAGAAGTATTGACTGTTGTGAGAAGATAGCAGCTGAATAAGGGATTCAGCCAGCTGCTGCTTCACCATGGCAACGCGCCCGCTACCCTGCGCTTAAAACGGGGTTCTTCCTTGACACCATAACGGTCGAACTTCTGAGTCATCGTCCTAACAGCCCTGATTTGTTACTCTTTGTGAGATCTACTGCTATTTAGGCTTCGCCCAGGGGGCTGTCTAGTCCAATTTGTTCTCTAGTTAGATATTTTGTTCAGGTTACCATTACAATCAATACAAGCCAACCACTTGCCTTGAAACTATTGAGCAGCCGTGCAGGGTTCCGTCCAATTACGGTATCGGTTATTGCATAATCGTAAACACACGGGTGAAAGCACTCTCAATCACACCCAAAATCCCTGTTACCAGCAAATTTAACCAAAACTAGCACAGGGATACATCCGAGGAGCACTAAAGGTTAGCACACTTATCATTTGCAACCATCGTGTATTTAGTCACAAAACTAACCTCTTCTTTGTCGCTCGTTGAATCTCATCTTGTGACTGACTAACATGACATAAAAAAATAACGACGCCTGAACAGTTACTGTGTGACTTCTTTTTATTTCCTTAAATAAGAAATCAGCTCAAAGGGGTACAGTATCCATCGCCAGATGATACTGTTTGAGTTGATTAAGAGCTAGCTACGCTCAAGCAGGCTGTGGAGAAGGTATCTGATGCGAATTGGGAAAAGTTTTCGAAAATTGGTTCATAATGAAACTGCGTAAATAGGTGGGGAGTTCTTTGAAAGGATTTAATAAACTATTCAATCTGTAGATTCTCCTCAAATCGGGAAAATTATTGAATATTATTTTTTAAATTCTGAACTTACACATGGTGTCCAAGTTTATGACTCTCCGAGATGGAAACAACTTATATGAGATCGCTAAATATGATTATTACTGCATACAACTCTGCTACCTACACATAACTAAGGTAAATTCTTAATTCATATTAATTACCATAAATACTAAAGAGAGTCTTAGTCTGAGTCTGAGTCTTGAAAGTGAAATGAAATATGATTTCAAGTTAATATTAAAACAAGTTTATAAATCTATTAAAGTCTTATGTCTCTCTTTGAGTGTATATACGCACACTTGCAAGCATACAAAGTGTGTGTATATATACTCAAAGAGAGACATAAGACTTTAATAGATTTATAAACTTGTTTTAATATTAACTTGAAATCATATTTCATTTCACTTTTTCTATACATATAATAAGCCTGAGAAACTAAATGTACCGTAGTGTTTAATGAGGAGGGCGTTGGTACCTGCAACACAGTTTTTCTCAAAAACTTTCGCGGTTACCATCGTGTTTCATTAAATTTATGCTATCTCTTAAGTTCCAAATATATATAATTTGAATTTGAATTGACTTTGAAATTTGAATACAGAAGCATAATTATGGGTTCGTTAGTATGTTTGTGACGTAGTTTTTATTAGGACATGTTGGCTCTTCTGCACACGTCGACGTTCACCTATTCTATGAGCATACTATATAAATGGTTTCTCCAGGACTTGATTAAAAGTTCGCTGTGCAATGTTGCAATGGGATTTCGATATGGAAACTGCAATATTACAGGTCTCCACAGGGCACTTCGGAAAATTATTGCTATTCTTCTGTAGATAAACTTGGCATGAGCACTTAAGATTGCCTTGATTGTACTGGTTTTTTTAAGTGATGATGTGAACGAACACATCGTTGTTTTGTCGTGCCGGAACACACTGTTAGTTGCTTGGCGACAGATTTTCTACTTGAGGGTGGTTGCTAGCCGGGGAAATTCATTCGCAAAATGACCCTCCACCATGCGGTGAACCTCAAGCCTGCGGCGGGATTTGAACCATGGACCTGCTGCGCGGCAGTCCATAGCCAATGCCACAGAGCCATCACTGTTTCAAATAAAATAATGCTTTTTGAAATATTAATGTTATACTTTTTATATAAATGAGATAAAAGAGGGAATTGATGTACTCCCTAAAATGGTGAGAGAATCTATCATAGACCATCATAGATATTATTTGCACTATTTAAAGAAAGTAAGTCTAGTAATGTTTCATAGAAATTGTACTATTTACAAAGTATATTTTCCAAAGTTTTTAGGTAATTACGTGGTTTTTACTCTTGTTTGTATATATAATGTAAATAAATGATTCATGGGTAATTAAATAATAATGTAATGTACTTTAAACTTATTAAATAATAGTACATACAAGCTGTTTTATATTATCTATAATATAATAAAACATTACTTTCAGTGTGATTGTGCTAGGAAGTATTGTTTCAAGCACGACCGTAGTATCTCTGAAATCTAAAGAGAGAAATATTGCATTGGTACAATATCCGAACTAGTACTATTTCCAAACTATTTTATAACATCAGAATGATATGAGATAACCTCCATGGTCGTGCCATGTAGTATGTATAACACAACCTATTTGAAGCAGTGATGGCTCAGTGACATTGGCTATGGACTGCCTCGCAGCAGGTCCAGGGTTCGAATCCAGCAGCGGGCTTGAGCTTCACCGCACGGTGGAAGTCTGTCAACAGATTTTGTTTGGAAGTAGTCTTGAAATGACAAAACGGGTGCCGGGCTAGAATGCCACACCAGAAGACGGGCAGCAGCCACACTGTGATAATAATAATAATATTCATTTGCAACAGTAGGATACATAATATATATAAAACATGTTGTCTAGTTAAGACTATATAAACCTTGTATATAAGTATTGAAATTTAATATAAAATGAAGAAAACATGAGTGTAAAACAAGAATTCTTACTAGGTCTCCCCGTGATAAGAAATCCCCAAGCCGCCTGCCAATCGTGGGGATTATGGCAAACCCCTCCGTATTGGGGGAGGCTGTACTCAGCAGTGGTCTATCCGGCTGATACAATACAGTACAGTCTTGAAATGAATACAGTACACTTCATTATATAATTATTATACAACTCGTTTGTAAATTCCACAAGAGAGAATACCACTAAATGTGTTTGTTAGTCACCGTGCGTGTGTACAGGGCACCAAACGTACCAGTAATTATTATTATGTGTAACGTTATTACGTGAAATATATATAAATCCAATATAGCTGTACAAAGAACAGGAAAAGCAGAATTGAGGAAAACTGGGATGACAAAAAATGTCGGCAGGAAATTTCATACAGCGAAGATGTTTTGCTCCTACTGCCTTGATACATAAAAGAACTAGGCCAAATTATTAAGACCTCCAGCTCTAAGAAAATGTTGTACAATAGAGATATACATGAAGAAATGGGAAAGTATCAAGTTATGTCAGCTATGAAAGATTTTCCCCGATTCTGTTTTTTCATTTGTTTCTTCGAGTATATTTCCCCAATCATCGACCTTCCTAATTAATATTTCAATATATTTCTCTAGCAATATAAGCTAACTGATCGCTTTCTTTAGCTTATCGCTCTTTTCAATTAAGATATGTTTTAGAAATAAATGAAAAATAGCTACATATCCGCGATTATATCCACTCATAACTAGCGAAAACCAACTTGAACAATGATCAACAACCCCAATTCATAATATTGATATATCTATTGACTGTTTTGTTTCTGTGGTTTCATAATTAAATTATTAAAAAATATTTTTCATCATTGAAATACTATTATGTGTTAAATATACAATAATCATATTTTACACATGGTAAAAATAAAATAAATAATATATGTAAAATCAAGCTAAAAATAAATAGTTTGTCGGTATCTGGACTATACGATATTTTCTAGTGAGATTTATCAAAATCAATTCAAAAAGATTATATCTAGGAACTTAAAAGTTAAGGCATAAGCACAGCCTGGACACTCGACTCATTCACTATACAAAAGCCGCGTTCTAACTACCTATTACACAGACACCACACAAATGTTGCTTTTGTACATGCGTAAATGTGTGCGTGAAGTCTAAGGTTGTCATCGTATGAATAATTGTTGTACTTACCTACCTTACAATCGTTTGATGTTGTTATTATGACTTATTAGATTTCGTAGGTTATGCGTACCTTACCTACCTTCAGAAAAATTTACAAGCACAACAATCCAACTCCATGTACGACGTAGGAATATGCAACACACAACCTAGGTAACATTACTTCACATTTCACTCCATTACTTATACAATAATAGATACCTACACTTTACAAAAAGCATCATACCAAGTCATTTTATACATGTAATGATAATAATTTCAATCACAATAATAATTTATGTTCTTCTCGTATAATAAACAATTATGAAGTGTGCCGCGTGTCAACCGTAGCGAAGATCGGTATGTGTATTGCATTTCTCTATGGTAGGTATAGGTTACAAAGACACTTGTTTCGCCGCAAACGAAGTCGATATCCACGGATATTTATTACAAACGAAAATTTTCTAAAATAATCATTATTTGCATGGTGGTTTGAATAAACTACAAAGACAAAGTATTATGTTTGTATTTTTTTCAATACCCACTGTAAACTACCAGTTTTTATAAGTTGCCAACTGTATAACTGAAGAACGACAAATACGTAGGTACTTAGTGTAGGTTACCAAGAATGACTTACCTCATTTTATCCTTAGGGAATCTATAAAAAAAAACTCCCACCTTTTCTCGTTTAGTTGATAAGCATCCGTAAACAGCACAAAAGTACCCCATTCTCAACTTTTAAAATACTCGTACACTCGTCACGCTTCGTTGTCACGTTATCGTGCGTGAGTTGCGCGTTCCGTACTCAAGTCAGCTCAGCGACAGCTCAGAATCGGTGGCGGGGTCAGGAAGACTCGTTTTGGTGGGGGGAGAGGAGTGTCCATTCTATACGTAGTATTATTATATTTTCTATGGCATAAGGTAAGGCAATAACGAACAGGCACACTTGCTTTCAAAACACTAATAATGTTACTAACTTTATGTATGCACAAGGCACAATAATATGAATAGTTTATTTTTTTTATGTTATGTTGACGGAACAAGCTTGAGGCCCATCTGATGTTAAGTGGACTAACCTCTGCCTATAACAGATGCATTTCGTCACAAGTCACAAATTGCACTACGCTCGTCATCTTGAGACATACTTAGTTATTAAGTTTCATTGTGCCTGTAATTTCACTGGCTCTCAAAGACAGCTGCTGGAACACACCGTTAGTGCTTGGCGACAGATTTTCTACATCAAGCTAAAAATAAATAGTTTGTCGGTCTCTGGGCTATCCGATATTTTCTAGTGAGATTTTATCAAAATCAATTCAAAAAGATTATATCTAGGAACTTAAAAGTTAAGGCATAAATAAGGTAAGGCAGTAACGAACAGGCGTACTTGCTTTCAAAACACTATTAATGTTACTAACTATATGCAAGCACAAGGCACACTAATATGGTTTATTTTTTTATGTTATTGTGACGGAATAAACTTGAGGCCCATCTGATGTTAAGCGGACTAACCTCTTACCCATATTTTTTACAAAAATATTTACCCTTAACATTCGTTACGCTTTAAGTCAGAACTATTTAAAAATCGCATAAGGCCACCTTTTTCTAATTAATAATACAGAGAACATATAAAGAAGTCCTTTCAAAAAAATTGTCGGAACATTTCAAACGTAAACGGTATGAATAATAGTTTTAAATGTATTTGAATAAGCAGTTCATTAATTATGTGTCGGGGTATAATACTTAGTGATTTTGACGGTGCCCTTCCTGGTTTCAATGCTTTGGTTCAGTTACACAATTTTTTGGATGGTTTCAACTTTTTTTGGTTGCCAAATGTCAACTGGAATTTACCCAGCAGATGGTGTTTAGGAAATGTATCAAACTAGGCCAGTAAATAGTAAGTGTGTAGGTAACTTTCTAAAAGTAGGTTGAGTTAAGGTGTAAAGAAGTAAGCCATGGATTTCGAAGCTTTAAGATTCATAAATATAGCTAACATGACTTCATTCATTCCCATTTCTTAGGGTGCTTACCATTTGAAGTTAGATTCGCTAAAAACGATCTCACTCCCAAAAAGTTGTTCCACATGGGTCTTGGCGTTATTTTCGCCATAAACGCTACATCTAATGTCAAAAGTGACAGAAGTGGCAAATTTTAGTGGCATTCTTAGCGTTCTTATCCTAAATGGAACAGGGGATGACAGTTACAAACGATCACAGTGATCACAACCATAGACGCAAAATGTGATCAAAATTATCGAAAATAACGTTCTTAGCTACAAATGGAATATACCCTTAATGTAAATCTCTATTGTACAACATTTTCTTAGAGCTGGAGGTCTTAATAATTTGGCCGAGTTCTTTTATGTATCAAGACATCAGGAGCAAAATATTTTCATTACAGTCCGTGGGGAGCAGCAGCGCCTTCTGATGAACTGCGATCACCAAGACGCTTGCCAAGCCTGTGGATTATGGTAAACACCTCCTTAATGGGTTTACCATGTGGCTGTGTTTAGCGGACAATCCGGCTGATAAAGTACAGTACCAGATTATATACATTTTTTTAATTCTAAATAGTTATGTAGGATAAAGTTTGCAATGTTATTATTTCGAAGAATTCAGCACCAATTGCCTAATATATACAATAAAGACATGCCTATATCATGATACCTCTAACTGCCAGCATACTGGCAGCAGTGCCCCGTTGAATTGCAATGCTTAGTACATTATTATTTTCTTTTGAATAATATAAATATTAATTAAATATGTAATCAACTCAAAATAACATTTTACATGATTTTGAATTTAATGAACACTGTCGTTTAGAAGAAAAACCGAGCCCTAACAACAGAAAATCATTTTATAAACAAATTTTAATCTAAAAGTTTGGCGTAGAATATATATAAGTTTTATTGACAGTCAAGGATTTGATGATATTTTGATGAACACGATATTATATAAAAAATATTTAAAAAGGAAGCATACAGATTTTTAAATCAATTACACTTCGCATATAGTCTTGTGTAGCCCCTTAATTCCAAAGACTGTTTACCCTAAACTCTACAACACCCAAGTAGGGTTCCCACATGATTAATAACTGTCGTTAGGTGGAAAGGTGAGCTGACGTCAGATTGTCTTGTCCTCTTACGTGACAACCCTGTCCTTTAGTGCTTATGAATTAGTGCTGTAATCCGAAGAAGATGTAGCATCCAGGATTATGATGATAGTTATTGTTATCCTTTTGGTATGCATTATTTACTATTAATAATGGTTTTTTCCTGACCTTAGAAACAAAATATAAGAAAGGTGCAACGATGAAATAATTATTTAGTGACTATTATTTTGAATAAGCATCTAAAATCATGCTTTGCAAAAGTGTCACTAGGCCTCTAAACATAATATATGGTTGAATAAATAGGTAGGTTATAAATTAAAAACAACAGAAAATAATTCTGTTGTTTTTAATGGGTCACTTTTTGTAATAATCATATATACTGTATCAGTCGCATCGTTATCACTGCTGAACACAACCTTCCCTATTAAGGGGGTATTTGCCATAATCCCCACGCTTGGCAGGCGGCTTGGAGATCGCAGTGTAAGATGGCAGTTCTTAAGAAGACGCTGCTGCCCACCTTCCAGTATTTTGCCCTTAGTCGCCTCTTACGACTGATGATGGGATGATATGGGGAGGTGCAATTCTAACCCGGCACCCCACTGAGAATCATATATACATTACATATATTTTTATTAATATACGTAGGATACGTAGTCATATAAGGCTATAACAGTAAAATTAGTTTGTCCTTTTTTAATGTAATAATATAATTACTCGTAATGAAGTTACTATGTTTACTTTCCCTCGGAATTTTAAATATTTTAATGTATAATTTAGTCATACCAAGCTAAAAAAGAAAATAAAGAGTGTCTTCTGAAATATTACGGAGTAAATAGTACCTATTTAAAAGTTGCTGTTTTATGAAACACTGTGGGTGGAGCCTACCTAGCTCAGAATCTATAAGACCCTTTAATTAGAATATACTCTAAATCCTGAACGAACAGACAAATAAAACGAGTCCTTTATCTAGAATCCAGAACCGCCGCCCGGTGGTACCAGGAATGTATAAGCTGCAGGAGCGTAAGATTAATGATCGGCCAGCAGACAGCGCGGCCAGGTTTGACAGGCGCAGGTGCGCTATTTTCATAATTGGCCCGACCTGCGCCCTTTCAGCTTTCAGGGAACTGCCCGCTTCAAAAATAATGTACTTATATTAAAGGCACTGGAATATCCTTTTTAATATAAAATACTGAAATTTTCACACATTAAAGTCCACTTAAGGGCATAAATTCACATACATTTGGCCGTTGCGCGTGATAAAATACCAAAAATAGCGTCTGGCTACTCTTTTCTAATCTTCAAAAAATACAGGTAGTACAACAAGGATAAAACAGTTTTTGTTGTCCCGTGTAATCTTACATCGGACACCAAAAACTGTTTTATTCTTCAAAATAACAATAGTTTTTTTTCCGTATAACCAGAGAGTAGTTTTGTAGCAGTGATGGCTCAGTGGAATTGGCTATGGACTGCCGCGCAGCAGGTCCATGGTTCGAATCCCGCCCAGAGCTTGAGCTTCACCGCATGGTGGAAGGGCATTTTGCGAATACCCGCCTGGCTAGCGACCACCCTCAAGTAGAAAGTCTGTCGCCAAGCACCGAAAGGTGTGTTCCGGCAGTAGTCCTTGAGAGCCAGTGAAATTACAGGCACAATGAGACTTAACAACTATGTCTCAATGTGACGGGCGCAGTGCAATTCGTGAGTTGTCATGAATTGCAACATGTAGGAAGAGGTTAGTCCACTTAACATCAGGTGGGCCTCGAGCTTGTTCCGTTACAATAACATAAAAAAAAAAAGAGTAAAGGACTGCGATAATAAATATAATATAATACAATACTATATAAATATAATATATATAATATAATACTAATAATACAGGGCATGGAAAGAGCAATCTTCTGGCTTAGGTTTTATAAACCCACCTCTGCGGGGAAATGATATAAATTCAAAAACAAATTGTGAATTCGGCTACTATTAAACTAGTAGAACACAAATTGATGGTAATTTTGATCAAACTTGATCAAACAAAAATTACCAAAACGCTGGCACTTATTTGGCTCTACGAATAAACATTGCAATTCAACTTGGCATTACTGCAGGACGCTGTGCCCAGCATGCTAGCAGCATTGACATCACTAGCCTCACCTATGTATGGTTTAAGTACCTTCTTTTAACATTATACTCAGATAAGGCATAATCTATGTAGAGATATACCTACAACATTTCTCAGACTATCATCATCAGCCGGAAACTGTCTACTGGTGAACCAAGCCTTCCCCATAGAAGGCCACAAATAACGGCTATTAGCCGTTTGTAACCATTGGCTCCACGTCTTCCGGTGTACTGTGGTAACCAACCACTCCAGAACCAATCCAGAGTTTAAATAACGTCTCCCTGTCCCGTGCCTCGCTGCAGTTTAATTGATTCCGTGCTCTTGTGCTGTAGTCGAATCAACATGGTAGTGTTAGTGGTCTCTTAATATCCTTCCTATACAAACACTTGTGCTTCGATGTACCTATAGCCGATTTGGCATCGCTGAAGAGAATGCACTACAGCCCAGGTTTCGATTGAATCGAAGGCTTTTTTATAGTCCACAAACGCTAGACATTATACTCCTCAGTCTTCTATATAATCTGGCGGAGCGTATTGATGTCGTCTATAGTGCTTAAGCCTTTTTGAAATTCGGCTTGTTTGGGAGGCTGGAAGTCACCAAACTTCCAAGCAAGACGATTCGTAATGACTCTCGAGAACAGCTTATAAACTATGGGATATCTCAGATTATAGAATTATGGTTAGTATGTTATAGTTAGAAATGTGGTTAGAATTGATTTAGACATTGTTATTTATTGTCGAGGGTACTGTGTATATTATCTTAACGATAATTCGAATATTTTACAAATTGCTTGAAAAATTAATAATATACCAAGTCACAGTCTAGATATTGCTCTATCATAATAATTTATTATTATAGAATTAATTTTATTCTGTGGTACATACATAACCGAATCCAGATGGCACAGGTTAAAACAAAAATATCAAAGTCAAAGTCACAATCATTTATTAATTTTAGGCGTCAACGACGCTTTTTTGAAGGTTAATTATACATTGTATATTGTAAAATATTATACACAGTACTGCCAAATTCAGCAAAAATATAAGTCATACTATAGTAAATCGAACGTATGGAAGAACTCTGTAAATTGCCTAAAACAATAAAGAAAACAATGAATCAGTCAACCGTTTTCTAAGCTGTCTTGTCTGTACTGCTCTGGCTACCCTAATGTAGATACCTATGTTCTCTATTATATATGCCTAAGGCGGAGACGAGAAGCGGTAAGCGGTTCGCCCCCTGCTCCTGCTCGTAAATAGACTAAGTGCTGTGTATCCAGCCCTAGAGCTAAGCTAAAATATCTAAATTATTCTGTACAATACCATAATTATTAGATTAAGAAGTAGTAATAAAGCAGCTTAGTATACGAGTAGCCCGAATTGGTACAAGCTGCTAGCTTATATCAGTTATAAATCGGTATATATACTTATCATATACCTATTTATAGGCTAGCCCATGACCAGTATTTCACCTGATGGTAAGTATTGATGTAGTCGAAGATGTTATTCAGGCTAACCTATAATTACTGGCTCTCATGGACAGCTGCCGAAACACATCGTTAAACACTTGGCAACATAAATTTTCTACTTGAGGGTGATAGCTCGTGGGCCTTCGCAAAAAACCCTACCACCATGCTATAACTACTGCCATCCTAAGACAACAACAAGGACTGACAGCATAACGTGCCCTTCGAACCACGCAAATGCTGAGACCACAGCGCACGTTGCTCAACTTATTTGATTTGTTAAGAACAAGGCAGTCTGAAAATATCAGTTAGAAAAACTTTTAAACACTTATTCGATTCAAGGGTCATACTCAGAGAAATGAATAAGAAAGAGGGAGTCTAAGATAATCAAAAATGTAGCATCAAATTCGGCCAATTTTATGTAAGACAACTCACTCACACAAACGTATCCAAATTCAGCCAATTTTGACCTCATTCATGATAGACCGTCGCACATTACACACGTCACACAAAACGGAATTAATAAATTTAAAACCGACTTGAGTAAACACACGTAACTATTAAATATAATGTACTTTCTTTAATATTATACAACGCAATTTAGGTTATAATTTCGAATAAAAATGTAAACAAAAGTGTTGCCAGACATACATTTTAGGTTGTTTCCAAAAGCGTGCAGTTTTTAATAGTCGGTTCGTGTAGCTGTAACATTATATACTTTATATCTAAACAAGCGTATGTTTATTAGGAGAAACTAGGGATTATCTTATCTTATAGTGGTAATAACCAGTAAAGAGTTTTGCAACTAATCATGTTTTAGTTAAATTTAATTTATTATAGTTAAAGTGCAATATCTTTGTTATCACTGCAACTATAGTAGTTAGATAGTTCGACCAAGAAATTTGATACGTCTTATAAAATTTTACAGGTTAAAAGTTATAACAAAATTGTCCCACAGTTGGGCCAAAGCCTACATTTTGATGACTAACGAAGACAATAATCGACCAAGAGCGTGTCAGGACACGCATATGATATGCTCCCGTCGCAGATGCCGTAGATAAATAGAAAACCATTTATCGAGTACTGTTGGTTTTTTATTTTATTTACAATTTCTCAAAATTTAACAGTTGTTAACCAAAAATATTTCAGGAAAAAGTCCTTCAAATAACAGGAACGGTTATTTTATTATCACAGAATGCTCAAACCAATTTTTGTTTAATATTTTTAGTATAATCTATCTATGGTAAATAATGAAATTCTAGGTCTAAAAGTTACAAATATCGACTAGGCTACCAAAACTTTAACACGAAAATAGTTAATTAGCAGTATTTTTTAAAACACTCCCGTGATACTTGTTGTGTTATTGTTGTTTATCATTTCAGGTTTCCAATAAGGAGTGCTTATATAGATGATTGGCTATCCGCGGTTAGGAATAATCGTTAGAACCTAAAAACCTTATTTTACATTTTACTTTTTTTTCGGTAAAATTGTAATGTTTTTTCTAATTCTGTTTTCACAAACATTATACACAAATTGATAGAGATATGTGTAAAAATAATCGTAACTGTGCGCTATTTATTATCCTAGAGAACGTAAAATCTAGAATATCTTTAAAAAAAAATGCGTAACATATTAAACAATAATCGTGAAGATTGTGCAATATTATAATAATATTGCGCAATATAAATAATATTATGTTATTGCGAAGTATTCTTACGAATAGATTTTGCTATATATTTCAATCTTAAAAAAATATTCTCCCATAAATCATACAATTTAGTAATTTTTGCTTTCGTATGGCAACACTTCTATCGCACACATGTATAAAAGTCCGACCCATGGTGGCGCTTTTCGCCTTATACGCCCGTCTCAGAAGAAGTGCTGAGTGAAGAGCTGAGTTAGGCACTTCTCCTTCCTGGGCTTTAGAGGGCCTTCCCTCGCCCAAAACCCGGTGGAGCTGGACGTCAGTATAGCGGTAGTCAGCATCTATGTACTCCCTAAAATAAAAATAAAAATCCCGTCCCCGGCCACGGCAGGTATTGGACGACCCGGACCACCCCATCGCAGCCATTACGTTGGCATCTTTGGCGTTGTCCACAAGTCGTCCCGGTAACATCCCCAGGTGTGCGGTAATCAGAGGTTACACAGTCAAACAACGAGCTCGCCGGCGAGCTCGAGGCAAAAACAAAATCCCGATTAGTGTCTCTCCAAATAGTCACAGAGTATTATTCAGTAGGGCCCATTATCAACGGTACAACACTGCAGTCGTACCGGGGCATTTAGTTCCGATTCCCCCACTGTCTCTCGGCAGCGAGACAAGCCGAGGTCCGAACCACAGTGGTGCCTTTGGCTCGCTGTCACCCCTCCCGATAGTAGCGTAGCGTTTTCGGCGCTCGCAGGAGACGGAGGTATAAGGCGCTTTTCGCTTTATGCGCCCGTCTCAGGAGAAGTGCCGAAGGCCTCCCGGGCTATAAGAGGGCCTTCCCTCGCCCAAAACCCGGTGGAACTGGACGTCCGCTTAGCGGTAGTCAGCATATATGTCCTCCCTAAAAAAAAATAAAAAAAATGATGTTTTACGAGCCTCCGTCTTTTCTTCTATTTTGTCAGAGGGGTCATATCTGTTTCTGGAAATTTGGGACGTGAGATGGCATACAAGGCGACTGTAACATACGTTTAAGTCGTCTAGCGCCATCTAGTATCGAGTAGCTCTGCAGAGTTGAGTGAGCACAACCACACCCCTTATGTCTAGCTTCGTCGTTTTACCTGCCATCTATTGCCGGGTAGCAGAATGACTTAAAGAACTTCAGTGGGAGGTATTATATATTTCACTTCTTTTCCAAAAAACTCCTATCAACGAATTCGCTATTGCTAGGAAGTTCAGTTTTGCCTTGAAAATAATATATTATCATAAAGCCCTTATATTCATCGTCATTGGGTGTCTAAACACCCCCGTTTCGCTAAGTCATATTTTCGGTATAAGTAGAATATGAGACGAATCTATTGCCATCTACTGGCACAATTCCAGACTCCGGCTACGGCTTTAAAATATAGCTTGACTTACTCACCCATTACCTACAAAATTATCTTAGTATGTTGGTACTTCTACATTGGTTGGTTATTCTACATAACAATGGTGTAATACTGCCTATATTTTAACAGTAGGCATAATTAGGTATGTTATAGTATCTGCTAGTGCTTGGGTAGGTACTAAGGTGAAGGACAAGTAGTTCACTGTCTTCAAGTACCACAGGATCTCTGAACAATCCTTATTCAGAGCACAGGTTATTATGGGACCTATAGTACTTAGGACTTTACATGGGTAGGTATACTGCCTACCTACATAACAAGATACCCTGACTTTGGTGAAATAAAATAACTGTAGGTAAACAATACGAGTGTGTATGTTGGTAGGTAAGTATACCTTTCTTACCAGATATAGCACGGATTTAGGACTAAATCCGTGAGATATATATAGCTATGACTACCTATGTGAGAAGCTGTTTCATGTCATACCCATGGTGGTAGTCTGCATTGATGTTGATATATAAATGTATGTTGACTGCATCAGTAGAATAATATCGTCATATTACAACATATTTATCATATATATCACCCGTGGGGTGCCGGGTTAGAATGTCTCCGCCTCACGTCCACCCATGGGTGTCGTAAGAGGCGACTAAGGGTAACATACCAGAAGGTAGGCAGCAGCGCTTTCTGAGGAACAGATGTTTCACACTGTGATCCCCAATACTCCTGCCAAGCGTGGGGATTATGAGAAACCCCCCCATGATGGGGGAGGCTGTGTTCAGCAGTGGACAATCCGGTTGATACAGTTCAGTAGGTATAGGTACAACATATCTATCCAGGTAAATAAGAAGGAAGTTTACATAACTCATCAGAAAATCTACCTTTCTACTATTCATCATCTTCCTTCATTCACATATGTAGGGTCAGTATAGTATATTCTCTTCAAATTAAAAGTGTATTATCGCGCTAACAATACAAAGAGAGAAGAATACATTCTTTAAAAGTTTTGGCTTTAGTTTTATAGCTTGCGGCATTCCTGACGGCAATGACGACGAACGGAATACTTAAGATTGCAACATACAATCAGGGTGGAAAGAAGTCCTTTTGTACCCCTAAAGTGCAGCAACATAATGCTTAATAAAAGCATTGTATCTGATACTCGTCTTAAACGCCATCTAGTAGAACAATATAAAACAATTCCTAAACTAACTCCACATGAATCTGTATACCTACTTACCATTAACAAGCAAAATTTTCTACATTCTATATCTGCGGTTAAACTCTTTGAGCTAATACGTTACACGTTAAACTTTACTTTTCTTTTCTTTCCTAGTTTAGTTTAGCTAACGGTCTCAATACATCGGTACTTGGCGTACTAATATCACTTTTCTAACGTGAAATTACTGCCTCGGATTTGAACTTCATAGTACTGTATCAGCCGGATTGTCTACTGCTCAACAGAGCCTCAGGGGTCTACCTCTAAATAATTAAAAAAAAACTAATTTTCCTTGTATCTACCTAATGCGAAAGGGAATAAAAGGACGAACTTTAAGCGTGGAGTAAATATGATTTAATGAGGAATAAAATAGCATGAGTAGGTTCGGTGAGTTAAATACTTTAGTATTATTATATTTTATAAAAAATTCAGATCATTTATTTACATAGGTACATTTACAATACCAAAAGGTTTAAATAAGCTGCAAAGTAATTAACTAACTTTGCAGCCTATTACGCTTAACTAAACTTGACAGACATTATTGTAGCGGAGCGAAAGCCTAAAAATTTTGATATAAATATTTTGTAGAAGGATTATGTATATCTCGTATCCTCTATTGCACGGTTTTGTAAAAATTGCTCGTTAATACGAAGGTATAAAATAAACATAAAAAATCATAGGTATCAAAATATATGTATTATTTGTTAATACATTTATTCAACCTAACACTACATCAGTCAGCAGGAAATTTACATTAAAATAAAATAAGTACAAATTGCAACATATATTGAATTCAAGAGAAGTAAAAGAACTATACATGTATCTTCATTAGAAATATGAAACTCTACTTTCCTTATTTCTCAAAAACATTACTTAGTATAAACATTATTTGCTTATTATAGGCACAATACAATATAAACCAAAAATATCAAAAGCATATCCTTATTAAAATAAATCTGAAGTTATACCTAATACTTACGCGTACACCTATTCCTATATTATGTACGTCGAAATATTTAGGCAGTGATGATTGCTAGTGGAATGGTATTCAGTTACAACTGATTATCGGGAGGTTGCAGTTTCGATTCCCACGAAGCGTTTGTATTTATTGCCATTGTGGTAGGGCATTTCGTTTCAAGAGGCTATCCACACCTTAAACTAGTGATAAAAATCACAAAATACAAATATTGGTCTAGCGTCACATCACACATTTATATCTCAAAAGGAGAAGAAAGAATCGTCCTAGTAACCACATTTAGCCAGATATGTTTGGCCCTACACAATATGTAAGAGGCTATATTCAACAACAGGTCATATTTATGGAGATGCTACTGAAGATTTATTTGTAAGAAGAACTCAATAACTGATGAACTATGGTAAAACCAAATCGATCCACTCAACCATCAGGTCATACCAACATATTTATGTAACCTAGGTACTTGACAGTAATGTAATGTCCCTAACGTAAATCAAATTTAAAGCTCATCATAAGCATATGATTAAATATACTATATTAGATGTCATAGCATACAAACATGAATCCTATGTTTTTTATTGCTAATATATAATGCATAAGTACCTACACAATTATATAAGTAGATATAAAACGTTAATGAAATTGATATACATACAAACTTAGCCATTAACAAAGTTGCTTTTAAATTGAAAATTATTAAAAAGACAATTTATGAAGGTAATGATATAACAGAAACAACTAAGAATGTCAACAATAATCTACGAAGGCAGACATCGCATGTACATTGAAAATAAAGTCAGTGGCAATAATTTGCCAATGTTTGTGTCATTCGACAGTGCAGTCCTGAATCTAGACAAAAAATAAGCTCCTATAAAATTTATATTATCATCCTATAAAAAATGATTGTTTTAACTTAGCACAAAATTTTCAAAAAGCCATTTTCACTATATGCTTGTCATCATTTTAAGACAAGATTTACACACAAAATGTAATTTTCTTCATTTTAAGGCATACTACAGTGGTAAACTATTGAAATTAAAATGGATCTACAAACATTAATATTGTTAAGTATTGATTAATAAAATACACAGCTCTGGCTGTGTGTTATCAATATTTATGTATATACTGCGTTATTAATGAGTTTGGCGTTATTAGTTTTTAACACACACTGTGATTTTTATACAGACTAGATTCAATTATTGGACTGAAATTATTGGACGAAGTTGCACCATGCAAATTTTAACATTCGGTCTTCAGACTTGGAAAATCAATTAACAATATCTAATAATTAGATAATGACTGTCTGGAACATATTGCCACACTAGTAAGGAGTGTCAATAGGTTGGCAGTTAATACTGACTGCAATATGATGCTGAGCATTGGGATGTTTCTATAAGTATTTTAAAACTATCAAAAGTGATAATATTTTTAAGAAATATGTTATGCAATTCAAATACTGATCAAATCATTAAAATCAAAGACATTGAATAAAGATACAATATAAATACTAAAGAACTTCTTAGTAATTTAAATTACAGGTTCGCTCTTGTTTCTTCTGAATGGGCTTGAATGGACGCAGTGCGTGCACCACACAAACCTCTCTAGAACCGAATTTGTCGCCTCACTTCAAACAAATTCGGATCTACAGGGTAGATGTAGGGCACTAATATTGATGCCGATGGGCACCAAGCTTCATGATTCTTCTTTTTTTGTGATCTGTAAGTAAAATAATACAGAGTTTAAAAATATTACTCTTAAACCGGGAGTTAGTCGTGACATTTTTGATAGTAAGTAGGCTTTTTAATTTAACGTAAGGTTAAAATTCTTCTTTAAAAAGTTAAGTAAGTTTTAAAAATTAAATATGTAGTAATACATTTCAAAAAAATAGACGCTAACGAAGAACACAGAAAAATAGTAATTGAAACTTATCTAAATCCATTGATTATACTGCATGAAGATCTCAAACGCTTCGATTAGACATCATCAGCATCTGAAATGATTAAAAATAAATTATTAATAAAAAATAGGCTTACTGTTAATAAATAATATTCGCGGTGGTATTTATAAGGCAAACGAAATTGTCAAACATAGATCCATCATAATTATTAGTGTTGTCACGCGACGAAATTTTTTATCGATATTTTAGTTCTCAACTACCTAAGCGCCACTGCCACAATAGGATTCCATAACAAGTGCATAATGTCGACAGTAGCTGCCTGTCACGATCGATCATCGTACCGCGGTAGGTTATCGTTACTAATATAAACTCTACGACAAGTGAGGACGTCAATGTTTAAACAATCTGACTCAAGGCTGTTGTATAATTTG
This sequence comes from Plagodis pulveraria, assembly GCA_963890685.1. Classification (NCBI taxonomy): domain Eukaryota; kingdom Metazoa; phylum Arthropoda; class Insecta; order Lepidoptera; family Geometridae; genus Plagodis; species Plagodis pulveraria. Next base: position 12,242,024 of record OY982956.1, read on the forward strand.
GGACAAAAACAATCAAGGACAATGTAATTTAACACAAAGATTAAAATTTAAGACAACTGAATTATTATTTTTGGGATACCCAAAAAAATATATTTCACTGAAATATTTACCTGCTACAAAAAACCAATGCACTTTGCGTATTGGAATGAGGTTAAAAGTGATACTAGGGAAAGTTTTGAGAAACAATTCCATTCCATTAGTGTGTAGTTATCGGAAGGAAATTGTTAACAAGCCTGAGAATGTGTTTTAGACGTTGTATGCTAATCAATTTAAAACAATGTTTGGCAGACGAACACGTAATGCTTTTGTACTTTCGTAATAGTTTAAACATTGAGTAATCGTTTTAAAATTATTTTGGGCTGCACTGGATTCTAATTTCACTTTTATCTCAAGTACTATACATATCAGCATAAAACTCGAGTGCTTAGTCAGGAGAAGACTCTTGTAAAAATAAATTAGTTTTAACAAATCCATATTTAAGACGCGTTGACAATGCTGCGCGCATCGCCATGTTTTTATGCGGACAAGTTCAACCAACTGTTCTACACAGCAATATCACCAATCTTATTTTATCCGATCACTGTACATCGAATTATCGCGTCGCGTCACTATGTCTGATCAGGCAATTCGCCGTTGATTCGCCAACCTTGGTTTAACGAGGACGCAAGACCCGCGCGGTGGCTCGACCAGCAACTAGGTCAGGACGCATGCGCGCCCGGACGCATCCAATAAGCACCGCCCTCTGCCTGCTAGCCAGGACAATGAATGGCCCCCCACAGAACCAACAAAGCCAGACCTCCCCTATCCTACACCTATTTAACGACGCGTTCGAATGCTTCTCGCTCTCCCTGTACCTAAAGGGGCTCCATTGTTTAGCTTCAAGCAGCTGTTGAAGAAATCTGTTGAGTTTTCCACTAGTTGCTAAGTGAATCTTTTGATCTTTGAATCAGAACGAAATTCTCTTAGTGAAGGCATTGATTGCGTTACTAACTTATCGTTGGAGAATTAGTTAGAAGGAAACAATTATGAATCTGATACTAAGTACTCAGAATCATAAAATAGTAGTATAAATACAACGGGTTACTAAATGTTATGACATTCAACTGAATACACATGACATGAGGATAGTATAAATGAAAGCAGGTTTTACAAATATGTCTAGTAAAATCTACACTCACGGGTCCGCATCCATTTATGTTAAGGTAGGTAACTTAAAACCGGATTTGGGAAAGATTGGTCTCGATACAGTTTTTTTTTAATCGATTGATCATCAGGCGATTCTCAGACGAATTCAACATGTGTAGAATTTAAATATTAAAAATAGATAAAGAAACAGGTTTTTATATGAGTATAAAAACAAGTCGTAGATTCAAATGAAACAAAGGATCTGTAAACATTTCCATATTCATTGTAATAAATATTATACGCCCCAAATACTGAGTTAATGTAATATGTTTCCACCCTGGAAGCCTGCTGTGGTGACCTATTTTCACCAAATAAATCTTTACTTTGCTGACGTTTATTTAGATTAATATTATTAATATGACTCTAAAAAGTGTTCTGAAACTTAATTAATTTCAAAAATAAATGTAATAATTTAGATTTATAAATAAAGGGAAATATATATATAAATAATAATTTAGAAAAGGGAAATATATTGCACAAGAGAACAAATATCTTGTTAATACACTACACTCACCAAAACATAAAAGACGCAGTTCCACTAGAAGTATAAATAAAATTTGAAGCCAATAAATATAGAAACACAAATGGTAAAAACTATAAAATCGCAACAAAAAAATGATGTGATCACTACGAGAGACGATCTCGATCTGATGTATTCCCACACGTCGTATCGCTTGAAACTATTGGTGATGAAAACTATTAGTAAGCCACTAATTGCACGGTAGCCTACATAGGCAGCGGTAATTGGCCCATTTACACATTTCGTTAGTTTGCCCTGCATAATTGTTGCCTGTTCGCGCGGGAGATGATAGAATGTGTCAGCCACGACTGAAGGAAATTAGGAAATGAAACGATAATTAAAACAGGCAATTCTATTATGAATGCTAATAGTCGAATTGAAACTATTTTAACATGTATAAACTAGTCGCCATTGTTTTTTTTTTACAAAAAAGCCGAATCAGTTCGTACCAGAACCTATATCAGTAGCATACGAAGCTTCGTGTTGATATAATTAACACCCCATGCAATTTTTGCAAATTTTTCATACTATTGAGAAATGACAAATTTATCTACTTTGGGTTTAGGAACTTCTACAATCCTAATATTACATGTAACAATATTAACAGACATCCATGAACTAGGGTCAAAGTATTATTATATTATAAAAACAATACACATTACAAATATTTAATACATGTAACGTATTGTAGAAGACTGGGTTTAATATAAAGCCGCAATTTGCATTTGCTATTGAATATGTTTATGACGAGACAATGGAGCTAGTTAGATCATTCACAATATTGTTTATACATTATACAGATGTGATCCGATGACGAACAGAAGCGATATGTAGCATTTAAATTGATAGATGCAAATAAAGATAGGCTGGTACTCTTGGAGCTACATTTCGATTAGATTATGTCAGTTTTTGTATTGATGAAATGACGTCATATTCATATGAAAATATCAATGCAATCTTAGTTTCTGATAGAAACAGGATATTTACTTAGGCACTTGAATTGATATACTAAATACCAGAGGCCATGAGTAATGTAGGAACCTTCGTTAAAGTGCTAATAAATACCGACCCAGAAAGTTTGTTCAAACAACAACAATTAACGGGAACGCTTTGTTACGACTTTTAACACCGAACACATTGAAACTATTGTCTATGAATCTATACACTTTTATGGCTCATGCTCATAAAACATTTGTATTATAGTAAGAAAAAGACATTGCAAAGAAAGTTTTACGACTAATCATTTGAAGAATATCGAGAATTTCCGAAGATCATATATGGAATAAAACTTATCGTATATAAAAAGATTCAGCATGACCATGATAAACTTAAAAAGGAATCTGAGAAAATATCATAATTCCACCCCATTTATTTTTTTAATTATATAAGGGTCGATAGATTTCGCGTACAATTTTGTAAACTTTAACATAATTATATTTCTGCTTTAGTTACTTCCAGTAATATTCAAGTAGTAAGCTGTTATATTATGAATAATATATATATATATATATATATATATAGATTCTCTCAAGCCCAAAATTATTACTAATATTATTACAAGTAGGTATAACCTAGCCTTGTGTAACTCACCTAATCAATAATGATGCTGCCGTACTCTGAAGAATCTGTACACTCTACGCGCTTCTGAAATGAATTACACAACAAACATTACTAAAAGGGAACTGATATCTAACGATGGAAATATTAATTATCATAATACAGTGTTGCAAATCCCACAAAAAAGCTTCCAGCGATGGAAACCGACCTTGTTCATCCTGCTTCGTACGCGCCAAACTGGCGTTGACTTGACAGTCCCGCCAAACATGGCCGCCTTCGTGTGGGAAGCGGAAACACACGAATTGCCACGAGACAGAAAGGATAGAATGGTCCCGGGGCGTGTGCAAAAAAGGGACAGACGACAGATCCTGGACGTTGAAACTTTTAGACAGAGATGAAGCTATCGGACTAAACAAAGGTGTGAAGGAATAAGAACATAGTTTAAACGGTTTTTAGGGTGGAGCTGTCTGGACTTTGGGTTGAAAGACGCGCAGATGGTAACAAAAAGGGAAGTCAGGATTAAATTTTTGGGAATAAATTGAACGACATTTTTGCCACATTGCTGCGAGGCCGCGTTTCTTGGTTCAGCTATGCTATACATGTTTTGGGAATGAAAAAGTATTTAGATTTAACATGTATTCGGCAAAAAAATATTATAATATATAATTAAATGTAGATATATAAATGATGACATCATTTTCATAAGGACTAGGTACAACTAAACCAACCAAAAATGTTTTGAAGATATGATTATTTTAATAATACGTGCGAGGTTAGTGACATGAGCTTTATTATAAACTTCCTGCCGCTTCGTAATATCAATTAGGGAGCAGCGCATAATCAAGAGCTAGTACTCAAATCCTGACTTCCGCATTTTGGAACCAGATTTACCTTACGTACCTACTATGGTATTCTTATATAACTAAGATATCCTTATACACATCAGCTTACCCCTACGGTGAAATACAATATTAGTGAATTTATAAAAGTAGTTATTTTAAAAGTCCTTTGAGTTATTTGAAATTTGTTTTTTTTTTTCAATTTTAAATTTGAATCCTACCGACCTACGTTCTAATTATTATTTTCATTAAGTTGGATTCAAATTATTTTGGGATAACTAAGAAGTATGAAGTATAAGTTAAATTAGACTGAGTAGAGGAAGACCGAATAAGATATGGATAGATTATGTGAAATTAGTGTGGTAAATATTAGTATAGAGATGACAAGTGATAGAGGAAGAAAAATGGATATTGCATTCTGTTATACGAGTATCCACTTTGCGCAAAGGCATGATATATAAGTGATACCATGAACCATTTTTTTCTGTTCGAATCATGATGATAGATGTCTTTGCTGATAGGGCCTATTTGACACACTATAATTTTTAACTTGGTAGAGTTTTGGAGTCTTTCCATGTTACCTATTTATTTCATCTAACTATATATAGTTTGCATCGTATCTACTATTTATTTGGTTCAGATCCAACACTATCTATGTCTAGTTATATACATTTTTGAACCCCGTAACCGTACCATCTTAAACAAGATTAACGAATATCAAATTAACCTGATTTTAGTTTACTGTATCACTATCACTACTGATAACAGATTAACGTAACGGAAGCTGCCACATCAAATGTTTACTTTCAGATTATACCATCGTTTCAACGGAGATTATATGGGTATTGTTTGTCACCTGTATATCTGATAAAATATATTTGAGTTAGATACTGGGATTTCACGTTAGAAATATGTTTTTAAAATGCCTTTACTGACACGAGGTAAAAAGATAAATTCAAATTTGGAGATGTTACTCGTATGTAGTTAATTATGTATACAATGAGTACTGAGCCTGAAAAGGTGAGTTCAGAAAACTAGCAAATCAGACACACATTACTAGATAATTAATTATCTATAAAATATTTTAAATCGATACTTAAATTAAAAAAAAATGTGTTCTAGATAACTTACAATGCTTGTATGAAGAATATATAAACAAAAAAACGATTACTTGAAACGGACAAAATATCATTGTTCGCGGAATATTTTTTTAACACGCCCTACTTTTAATTGTTAAATGCTTCAATGAATTTTATTAATGTCCCAAATGTCGGAAATTTCAATTGTCCGCAAGAGACAGGAAGCCATAAAACCAAACACAAAACATATCAATCCTAAAGAATTTAAAAATACGAAGAAATCGCATGAATACGACGAATAAATATTCTTAGTATAATATAAAGGGACAGTAAACCCTAGTCATGATAAGTCAAATGTAAAGTATACGTACAGACACGCAATGCTCGAGAACGCATTATTTATTTATTGGGCTGTTTATGAACTTTGGAAGTTTTAATGAAAATAACTTAGGTAAGGTAGTAAAAATACATTAATTCTTATACAAGCTTGTCACGCGAATTCCCCTAAGGGATGAAAGCCTCCTTATGCTTAGCTTTGGAGGGCTTTAAAGGCTTTTTAGCTTTATTATGAAAGAATGAAAATGGAAAGGCTTATGGAAAGAGCAAATCATGTATTTAATACAGGAGATTTTTTGGAATTAGGTTGAGTTCGTTTATTTCCGTGCAGTGTAAATACAGTTGCAGTACATAATAATGCGATTCGTGATTTTAATAAATAAAATTCGAGCAAATCTTTGTCTTTTGATTCTGTTGTAATAAAGAAATAACAATTAAATACAGATACTAACACATAATTTTTTGTAGATATCAACAGAGTGACACATTCTGTACCTACCTGTGCAGATTTAAACTATCTTTAAAGTTTAATTAATCCTACTACTTCATTATTCTATTGTTTAGATCTATACAGAAAGTTAGTGTATATTTTACTCAATCTTTTATAAGGTTTGTTTTCAAAAAATCCAAATTATAAATAAAATCAAGCGTGATAGAAAAATACTAGCAGCAGTGACGAGAACCATGAGAAAATCCTTACGCTGAAACTCGTACACATTATTATTTCAAAAGTTCCGCCATTTTATGAGGCTCAATTCCATGACACAAAGTCGTAAAGGCGACCGATTCTCGTCACGTATTTTCGGGGTGCTAGTATGAACGATTGAATGTAGTAGCGTGTTTGTGAACCGAAAACAACGCTGCAGTACAAGACTTCCTATTTCCGTATGTTTTATGACATATGATATCGAGATCCGACAGAAATGGAATATTGAACAGATATCCGATAAGCTGACGAATGCTCATATACAAAGACTGAAGATATATTACTCTAAATAACGAACAGTAATATACTTACTACTGGTATTGTAGATGCAAATTTCTATTTTCTAGATACATATTCCATCTTGCCTATCATCATCTTCCGCATCATCAATTATGAATCAGTAATGTATTACAGTGGGTAAAGACAAAAAAAAATTAACCATACCTTTACTGCCTTTAATTGTAATATAAAAAAAAATTAAAACATTAATATGTACTTAGACCTTATTAAGTTATATGGAGATATTAGTTTCAGATAGTAATATACCTCATCAAATTACAGAGTCAATAAAAGAGTACCTAATCGAAGCCAACAAAAGTACAACCAATTATAAGTAATAATTTGCAGACAAGTAAGTACTTTTTGCGTATTAGTGATATTTTTGAAGATTTCGTCAATGCTTTAATGAATATATGCAATAATATGAACTTTAAATACTAAGCATGATATTGATTCCTCGAAGCAGCATCGTTAAAAAATCAAATTTTATTTAGAATATTTCTAACTTACTTACGCTCATTTAGATGCAAGGTTTTTCGACCTATTATTTAAAAATGCATTTTCTTCAAAGAGTTTGTACATGCAAGGTTTTTCGACCTATTATTTATATAGGTAGCTGTAATTTGGAAACTAAAGGTATTTAAATTAAAGTTGCTACCATGAAAATGAGTTAATTTAATTTACTAAATTCTGTAGCGTCAATAAAAGAATCAGTTATTTATATTTCCTATAACCGACTCAATATTATAAGCTACTGAAGTAGCAATTAAAGTTTTATATTTCTTAGTTAGGTAGGTAATTGTTTTGTGTAAAAGGTGTTCGTTGTGAAAAAAACATATTGTTAAAAAAAAGGCTTGATATATTATTGGGAAATGATAAGGTAGCCAGATCAGGGTAAACACTTCATAAATAAAGAGAGATACACAGAAAAATTAAAACACATAAAATGAGTAATATATGTCGTGGATAAAAAAACGGGCGTCATCATTTTCCAAATTTATATCGTAATGAAACCTTAAAGAGATAACGGTGTGTTTGTCGAACGCCTCTAACGACGGAAAGGGGGAGACAGAAAGGTCGGACTTGATATCGAACATTAGCATGCATAAAGGAGAAATCAGAATACTATCGGAGTCCCGGGCCAACTGCGCACATGCGTACTGCAGAGCAAAGTATCGACTGAAACTGAGCGTCGACTTCGGTGGCAACTTCCTTGCCCCGCAGATTCCAACCCGTAAATAATACAATAAAAATATATACGATTCCGCCGTTTTGAATGCCTACTCGAGAAGAAAGCAATTTTATCAGTGGTACTTATTGAAACTAATTGAAAAAGTATGTTAATTCTACATAATATATCTCAGTATGTCTCCTAAATATGAGCGCATAGGATCAGAATAAAACTGTCGAACAAAAGGATCTGAATCCTCGAAATGTATTTTATATGACACTCGACGTAATTGTTATGACGACCTCGCTGCCAGTATCAATACTAACAAGGTGACTAGATACGTGCCAAAAATGGATTGACAAAGTTATTGATGGATTTCAAATCGTTACTCGATAGAGTAGGTATTATACACGTAAATTAAAACGTTATATAATTCATGAAGTACATTTTGAAACCGTTTTTGAAATTATCCTTTTAGCTGACTGTTTATAAGCAATTAATCTAAATTTTAGTTGGTCTCGTACCTATCTAAAATATTACCCCAAGAATATATAAAGTTAAAGGAATTATTCATAAGAAATATCAAAATATTTTAAACGAAGTTGTCTAAGATTGCCTATATTTTAGTCAAATGTAAACCAGTTTTACAAAAATGGAATTGTTGACATATTAACTGATACTGTCATTAAGTAATAAATACAGTGATTGATTTATACGTTCATTATGAATGCAATCATACATAATACAACACGTCACAAGACACACAGTTCAAATAGGAAACAGAACAGAAAAATTATGTAATACTTATGCAGAAAATAAAATTTATGAACAAAAATTGTAAAGCGAGCCTATAAAAAAAATTTTAACAACGCCAAGGTTGTTGGAATCGTAGATTATTTTATCAAAGTTTTACCTATATTTATAAAAAGAAGACAGCGTAACGTTACAATTAATGTAAATTTACAATCATTTAAAACTCTGGATTTAAAATTCTATTAATATTCAGAAAATTAAACATGGCGTACGCTTACCGGGTGTGGGCTCTCGGCAAGACGCGGATCTGGGCGGCTGCGCTTTGCGAAGTGCCACGGACGACGACAGGGCCGGCAACGTCACACCCCTCCGTATTCCCCGCTAACCCCCACCTTCCCCTTACCTCCCTTATAGATTTGCCTACAAATTTCAACCCCTCGCTACTCGGTACCGGGTGAAACCTAATATTTTTTAATTGTTTTGAATAAAGATATAAAATTTAAAGCGTTGAAAAAGGTCCGATTTTATTTTCATGGATTAGCCTTGAATTAAGTAGATATAGGAGCGTTAAAATCTCGAGCCTCATTACTTGATCACTGTTAGTATAAAAGAACTATACGACTATCGCTTCAATTTGAAAGAAAGCGTGACAACTTTTTTATTGTTTTATTTTATGGTTATTGTCATGGTCATAACGTATGCTTTGGAGTAATAATCAAATAAATATTAATTGAAACCTGCACAGTAAAAGCGTGTGAGCATGTTCAAACAACAAAAGTATAAAAATATGTTCACCTCCTGACAGTGAAACCGTTACAGAGCCGGTCGAGTGACGTAACCGACACTGCCTGTTCCGGAGGGCGAGTCCACAATGGAACGCGAAAACGTTTGCGACGGTAACGTCGACTGCGACACGACACTATGCGACGCGATGTCTGTAATTTTTATCTATATAGTATTATAAGTGTCAGTATTATTAGTGTTAAAATTAAAGTTATAACCTTTACGTTATTGCACTTATTAATCTATTACGTTATTGTTTGAAATGAAATGTATGTTTGAAAAAATGTTTTTTTTTTACATTATTTTGTTGTAATAGTAAAAATTGTCAATTTTATAAAGATTATGAACATAAGAATGCGCTTAACAACAACCCGGGGAAGAAAAAACTATTCCTTTTTTGATATCTGATATTTGACCACTGTTTCACCTGATAATAAGTGATGATGTAGTAGTTTTCAACCGCAGTAGAAAATCTGAAAACAACTTTGTGGTTCTGAATTTTCTAGAATAACTGACCGCTGCCGGAATACACCGTTAGGCGCTTAAGGGTAAATTATTTCTAGTTTTTTTTTTATATTATTTGGTTTCGTCTCAAAGTTTTTAAATATAATTACATATCTGGGCTGTAACTCATTTTGTTGTGTTACAGCCCAGACGTACGAGTTACGTACGAGGTGATGGACAGAGTTACAGGGTCCGATTTGCCTATTCAACGACATCATTAGCCGGAAAACGTTAACCGTTGAACAAATGGCTCCTCCATAGAACGCTAAAATGAACGGCTATAAGCCACTTGTAACCATTGGCTACCTGCGACTTTTACGATGTCGTCAGTCCACTTAGTGAAGAGCTTGGCAGACTCTACGTCTTCCGGTGTGTAGCCACCTTTTTTCCTCATCGGTTATCCGATCTTCGTGCAATGTGGCCTGCCCGTTGCCACTTCGACTTGGAAATTCTGAAAGGTATATCGGTGACTTTGGTTGTTTAGCGAATTTCCTCGTTTCGGACTTTATTGCGCAAAAAAACTCCAAACATAGCTCTCTCCTTAGCTTTGCGAGTGACTCTGAGCTTGTCTATAAGGGCCAAATTTAGGACCACGTCTCAGTGCTATAAATCATCACTGGCAATACACACTGCTTGAAGACTGGCATACAGGTGCTGCGAAATGTTTGACGAGATGATGTCGCCTATCTTCTTGTGATATTTCGAACAATTTCTCGAATGCTGCCCATCCGAGTTGGATTTTTCGGGAGACCTCTGTGTCGAAATTGGAGCTACCTAGCAGAACAGTCTGTCCTAGGTAAATAATGGTCAACAACTTCGTAAGTATCGTTCCCAACTAATGGTACGGGCACAACATGGAAATTAAACATAATTTTCGTCTTATGCATGTTCATTTTCAGACCCACAAGCTGGGAAAGTACACTGAGTTTGCTTAGCATTATACTGAGCTCTTTTCATTTGGTGAACACCGATCAAAATGTTCCCCGTCACATCTGACTACTTCTTTATAATCTTTATAATTATTCTATTTTTATAATTATTCTGTATTTTCACATCTCAGAGTCCCATACAGGCTCTTACCTAGTTTGGGTCTCGCTGATATTTTCTATATACTGTAACAGCCGACTCGTCCACTGCTTAACACAGCCTCCCCTATTAAGGGGGTATTTGCCATAATCCCCACGCTTGGCAGGTGGCTTGGGGATCGCAGTGTAAGATGGCAGTTCTTTAGAAGTTGCTGCTGCCCACCTTCCAGTATTTTTCCCTTAGTCGCCTCTTACGACACCCACAAGGTGATATGGGGAGGCACAATTTTAACCCGGCACCCCACGGGGCATTTTTTATATATTATGTTCAAATTGATTAACAGTTGTGTTCTATAAAAATGTTACCTTTCTAGTTTTTTATTTTCATAAATAGTTGTATTTTCAGAAATAAAACGATTTATGAATTTAACACAACCTTATAAATATAAAACTTGTATTTTAATACGCAAAATTCTAACAAAAGATTCTTCTCAAATCAAATTTACAAAAAATATGACATCCAAAAACGAATGACTACACAAGCAAATAATCTCTGCCTAAGAATCCATCGCACCAACTACGGAAAAAGAAATATAATGTATTAAGGTGCAAAAATATACAATAAAATACCAAAACATATTAAAGAAGTAAGTTCATTATGTACTTTTAAAAAACATTTAAAAAACAATGTTATAAAAGTCTTTTCAACGATTGAAAACATATACCTACTGTGGTAAATAATTTAGTTTATAATATACCGTAGTTACTGTAAACTCTCGCTAAATGTCTCACTATGTCATAGGCCTTAACACTGAATTACTGGCTCACGACACGACCTTGCGCTGTGTTTTGAATCATATTATTATTTTAAATGAAGGTAGATATTATGACATATTATCTATTCTGTTCTGTATAGTAGGCATGTCTTAGAGTTCGATGTGTTCTAAAATGGTATTGATGATAAGATACATTCCAATCATCAATGTAGGTATATAAATAAGTGCAGTCTGGGGATGTCTACTTGCAGAGTGAGGAGTGAGAAATTTAATTGTGTTTTGTTTGTTGTAAATAGATAACGTAAGTAACTGTTATAGATATATTAATAAGTAGCTATTTTATTTCGTGTACACTGTGCAATTCGGTATTTGAATTTTACTTTGTGTTTAATGTGTTTCGGTAAGTGAATATTGTGATTCTGAAGAGAAATAGACAATTTTTAAACCAAAAATAAAACTACTTATTACTATAACAGTCAACATTATCATATTATAAACCAAAATTCTAGAGTAGAGCGCGTGAGCAAATTCACTCAACTTCCACATCTTGTCTTTCTCTTACGCTAAACGGTGCATACCACACATAATATATATTTTTCTTCAATTTTCTTTCTTTGCTCGTCATCTCACTACTCAAACTTTTCAAGGAATGTCTATTCATTCTCTGCAACTTTTCTATTATTATTATTATAATTATTTTGGTTTACCCGATCTTTATCTTCTCCATTCTAATTAAACCACATAACAATCTTAAAATTAGCATCTCTGGAATTTTATGCCTCTTTCATTACCCAATTGCCTCGGTTGCCATTAATTCCATTTTGTATTGCAGGATTTGCAGGGTGTCTCTCTCTACTACTCACTGTCGTGGCCGTATCCACCTTCTAATGAGGAATTTCTTTCAAGTAATCTAAGAATTATAAAAAATGCGTATGTTACGAATCTCCAGATCGGAAACGGAATGAGTTACAAAACTGAAATTTAAGTTGAATACATTTATAAAAAAAATCTTGTAAATTACGTAATTAGGATACTTTAATTAAACTAAACAAATACTAAAAACTCCGATTCATTCCGTAATTTTAAAATTGTGATCATAAGAAACGAAAAAATATCTTTCACGGATTGTTAAGAGAGCGAGGCCGACTCGTACTTGGCCAGTTTTTCACATCCTTTTCATTTCGTCACCACTCATCTAGACAACATACGTAAGAAACGACCAAAGGTGACGTCGGAATTGCTAATGTTTTTTTTCTGTGTCGCACGACAAAGTTGCAAAAGTCTGAAAAGAAATATTATTACTGTATACACGGTGCTAACACATTGTCGTCACCGTTCATACATGACGAACGAGACAACCGATGTTGATGCCGGAAATGCCGTAATCGCCACGTTTCATTACTGCGTCGCACGACAAAGTCGCACAAGTCGGTGAAGAAACATCTCCACTGTAGACACAGCGTTAACATGTCGTCACCGCTCGTCCGGTGTCCAACGACGCGACGCCATATGGCATCTCAACGTTTCTATGACTCAATACATTTCATATGTAATTCTTATTGTCCAACTCAGTGAAGCATGCTAAATGTATTATACGATTGGGCAACTTTTAGTGCGTAACGCTTTTGTCACATGAGTATTATAATTATTAAGTTTTGTGCGCTTCATTGTTCCTTTTTATCATAGTCATTGTGCCTTAAAGCAATGACAATAGGAACTGAACTGCAATATCAAACTTTCCATTTTAACTGTAAAGATAATATTGTAGGTTTATAAGTATATTCACATAATGCTAAAATATGTTAAATCGATTTCTCTCGAGCCTTTACTTCACCAATATCAGTAAAGTACTTAAATAAAAAAGAAGTATTAGGTATACCTAGTGCAATACGTTAAGTTTTACGAAATATAACCAACTGTCAACAACAAATCACTAGTAGAAAGATAGAACATGTACCTATATTTTTTATTTTTTTTTATAAATGGTACCGTGGAATTATGTCTAAATGATATGAATATATTAGTCCAACATTTTGGAAGTAAAATGCTGTTAATTCAAATAAGGGGTTTGTTGACACGAAGTAAGTATTGAAAGTTCTGGACTAGTAATGTAGTAATAACTTATTAATTATTAGTAGTTATTGTTATACGAACCAAAATTGCAAAAAATATTAAATGTACAAAATAATAGTTGTGCCAATGGCCCCCGTCAATCAAACCACGGATTATTTCGCACGGACTTTTGCAGCCAATCCCACGTCACCCCTCGCTTATTGGTGAATTTAAAAAAGGAATTTCAATTTAATCCGCTCCCCTTCGATTTGGATGACAGCGGGCTCTCCGGCTTGCTGATGTTATAGAGTATTCTTAAATTTAAAATATTTTTTGTTTTGCGTTTCAATTCATTAGTTTCTCTAACAGTATGCAGAGTAGAGATTTTTTTATGGTTTAAGTACTGTTATGATAGGTATAAAGAACAAGTATCGAGATTAGTAACTTATTCGCTGACATTTTATCAAAGATGTCGTGTAACTACCAAAAATTAACATATTATTATAACAACATATATAAGTAATATTGTTCTTAAATTTTCTCAACTACAATATTGTTCTTAAATTAACTCAACTACGTATACATGGACAAATGGGTTTCAAACTAATATTTAATTAAGATGTATATTTACAAAACACCATAGTATATTTTTAACTATATGGAACGTAACTAAGCATCTGTTAGTAGAAGCGACTACGTATTGCTTTATCTAGAAAAAGGTCCTGAATGTCAGTCTTTATAGAACCTAACACTGAGGTTATCATCTTAGCCTGCGTGCTTGTTTCAACAGTATGATTATTTTGTTTAGTGGTAGAGCTTTTGCAAATGCCCGCCTGCCTAGCTACCACCTACAAGTAGAAAATCTGACTCCAAAAACCTCACAGTGGTTTCTGTCAGCTATATTTGAGAGCTAAAACGAGGCTAGCCTTGACAACATCTATCTTCTTCACATTTTGGATCAGATAGTTAAATGGTTTTGTAGGCAATAGCTCCGTAGCATTCCGAAGACTGTAATTTTGCTCAGTAGATTGGGATGGATTTCATGAGACATACAACATATTTAGCAAAATGTGGTTATGAAAATGTGTAATTGCATCATGTGTGAACAAGTCCGCTTACCTGCTACTTAGTTGAAATAAGATTACCCTTATATATCACGTCACGGTAATCAAGAGTATCTATGTTGCGGCATATGGACCCCAAAAATAATCACAGTTACATAGTAAAATTTTGGCTTATGAGTATGTCAGACGGGGGTGCATCATTTCTCCAATCCCATTAAACATAAATAATATGCAAGATACTAGGAAATTGGCAAGGTGATGTCGTAGTTGAAGGTATATATCAAACCTAAGTTTCGCAGACGATAAAACTCATCTAGCTAACAAGAACTGAGATGGCAGAACTGCTGAACTACCTGGAATCGTTAGTCAATAGTCAGGAAACGGGACTCAAAATCAACCCGGCCAAACAAAGAAACAGAAACAATGGTGGAAAAGAGCCTATACAAGATACGCACATACTAGGCGAATATGACATCGTTTAAGATTTTGTGTACTTAGGCTTGTACTTAGGAGCATAACCAACAGTGGCAGGGCAGTAAGAGAAATAATACAATTGCAATAATTAATACAAACATTGCAATGGCCAAATAGGCGATGACTTCCTTAAAAAGTGTGGAAAGATTGTAAAATATAATAGAGACAAAAAACCGTAACATACCCATAACAATTTACTATTTTCTCAACGATGACGAGTGATGAACTAATAGCCAACAGACGAGGCAGACAGACTTTGAAATGTGGTGTTAATGACGTACCAATGCTGCGTATTCCGTGGACTCATACAATAAATGTCTCAACTCTGAAGGAGTTTAACATTTCAAAGAGACTCTCGAGCATCTGTCTCCATAGAATGGTGCATTACTTCTTCTAGGTTAGCCTGAACAACATCTTCGACCACATCATCTTATCACTTACCATCTGGTGAGATAGTGGTCAAAGGCTAACCTATCAGGCTTAAAAAAAAACTTTAGGCACTCAGCCCAAAAACCTTTTAGCAACCTGGAGAACCTCATAATTACCGGGAAAATAGAAGGAAATCAAAAAAAGTGTCAGAAGAGGCTGGGTAGATTCAGAGATGGAAGCAGACTTGTCGCTATCTACTGCAAGGTCATCACGTCACGTTTATTCTATCAGCAAACTAAACATAGAAACTATTTACTATAATAATTATGCTAGTTATTAGCCCAAACCCGTTTGGTAGTATAACTCCCGAGTTATACTACTAATTATCAGCAAAAAATTTGGGCTCATTACAATATCGGGGTCAGAAATGCCATCAACGGCATTGTTCTACCTTGATATTTTCGCTGGTGTGTGTTAAAGCGCTACTTTGAAATCTCGAATTCCTGGGTCGGATCCCGGGTCAGGATTTTAGGTTTTTCTTTCAAAAGAAATCAGTAACATTAATATAAGTAACTATGCCTTGTGGATGACAATAAACTTAGGTCATACTACACGGGACCAATATCATGTCTGAAGAGATGTGGGTGTTTGAACACACGCTCCTTCGAGGAATACAGGCGTAAAGAAATATACCTACTAACCCCCAATTGATATACATATATCTGTATTATAATTGTATGATAAATCTATCATGAAATTATGAATAAGAGGGATAGTATATACAAAAATATGTATAATAATGTTAAGTTATATCAGCATATTTTGTGATACATACTAGAGTACCCTACCTCTTTGTAACAGCACTAAACACGAATTTGATAACATTTGATAGGGATATGTACTATAATTATACTCTTTAAATAGGTCATTTCGTCTCCCAGAGATAACACCTCAAGGGGATAAACTATACGCCGAATATCTTTAAAATTAATAGTCTCAGCGTGAAGAAGTTTGCAGCTTACAATAGGTAGGTAAGTTTTTAATGTTAAAAAATATCTATATAATAACTCTCAGAATTGGCAAGTTGGCGTGGCGATAGGAACGCCACATCACGTGAAAAAAAAGAAACTGATGAGAGAGGAAGTCTCTTGAGAAGCGAAAAGGAAGCCGTACTGCTGGTAGGCCTCTTACTCGAGATCCGAACTCATCATCAGAGTTTGTGGAGAGAAAGAGCAAAGGGCTGTAATAGCTGGCCACGATAGCGTTTAAAGGTGTGGCCTGTGTTCAACATTGTCAGTATTCCAAGTGATGAAAACGAAGATTGAACGGTTTTTTACAATCTAAAAATATTTCGTAAAAATAGAAATAAACAAAACCTTATACTGCTCGGACGCCCCGAAGCCTGTAGCCACCATTTTATTGTCTTTTTCGAACGACTTTAGACGAGAATAAACCCATTCATAGAACTCAGGTATAAAATTTTGGGAGTCTGGTTTTACTCGCCGGGAGCGACATGTTTTTTGTTACATATTTTGAAACGCAACTTGCAAGCGGCCACTGCGATTTTGTTGGTAATAGGATTAAAAGGATTTATGTCACTTTTAAAGTCAATTTTGGACAAGATTAGCAGATTTTGTGTTAACTTTGTTAACAAGATTACCTAGTATTATTTATTATAAGTAGCTTTAAGTTTTTTTATTTTGAATTTTAAGTTTTTGGTTATTTTGAAAAAAAAATTATGAATTCATTAATGTGGTACACAACACATTAATAAATACATAGTAAATAGGTATATATAGATACAAATATGTATAAATAGATACAAATATGTACTGGTAGGATTTTAGATATCTAATGGCTATTATTATCTGGCATGTTATTAATAATAGGTAACTAATAACTGATACGAAAACCCCAGAAAACAACAAAACTCTGATAAAAAATTCAATTCTCCTACTTGATAACACTATTGGGATTTCCCGAATAAATATCTCTCTTACTACGGTACTATAGGTATCTAGGTACAGTGGGAGAAACAAACATAACTAATGAAGCCTTAAATTCTTCGGCGAGACACATAATATAGGTGTTTAAAAATGCACACTTCGCGAGGGGTGTTTCGGTCTCATGTAGTACTACATGAGACCGAAACACACCTCGCGAAGCCCCTAGGGGGTGAGCCTATTGCCATTTACCGTTCCAGTTCCATACTTCGCAGTTCCATGCTCCAGACTGCTACTGAAAACTCCTTTATCAGTAAAACCCAATCTTCATTTGCGGGGATTAAGACAAGACTCACCGACCGCTACTACATAATACCTCACGATAATCGTATTGATTAAGTTACTCCAGTTTTGTATGTATTGTATGTTCTTTCAAAGCAATGACTCCTATAGCTTACAGATATTTCTGAAGTAGATTTTGATCCAGTGGCAATGGCTGCTGTATTATATGGACTGCTGATCTGCTGAGTAGGGCGTTCATGGTTTGGAATCGGTCACCACGTGATAATATGGCATATTGCTAATGGCCGTCTGTTGCCTAGCACGTAACGATGTGTTCCGGCAGCTGCTGTCCGTCAATTACATCATTACCTTCAGGTGATGATGTGATTGAAGCAGTTTGAAGCAGTGATGGCTGTTGTGGCATTGGCTAGTGACTGCCGTGCAGCAGGTCCATGATTCGAATCCAGCCGCGGGCTTGAGCTTCACCGCATGGTGGAAAGGCATTTTGCAATTGCCGCCTGGCTAGCGACCACCCTCAAGTAGAAAATTTGTCGCCAAGATCGCTGTGTTAAATATGTCGCTAACGGTGTGTTCCGGCAGCTGTCCTTGAGAGCCAGTGAAATTACAGGCACATAAGACTTAACAACTATGTCTCAAAGTGACGGGCGCAGTGCAATTCATCGTCGACGAAGTGCATCTGTTTTAGGCAGAAATTAGTCCACTTAACACCAGGTGGGCCTCGGCCTTGTTCCGTCACAATAACATATAAAATAAAATAAAAAAGGTGTTATTGTTGTTTAAGAGCTGTTTCGTAGAAAATAGTAGAAGAGGCGGAATAATTGGCTCCCCAAGAGCCTAAAATATGAACATTGTCTCTAGGGCATTAAAAGCAAAGGCAACACGTAATAATTAAGTAATAGGTACCTACATTTAAGGTATTAAGATTTTGTGAATATGATTTCCTAGCAAATCTTGCTTGAATATAAAGCAATATGCATGGCTATGGACTATATAGTCCATCGCTGCATCGATGCTATTTAACCCATATGGGTTAAATAGCAATTAAAAATCAAACTTTGCGTTTCTGATATCGGCCTCGGTACTGCAAATAGGAATAACGGCCTATATCCGGTGCAAAAAGCCAGAAACATGGATGTTTTATCCATGAAGATGACGATAGTTTTGTGGTGATGAAATTATGCGTAACTTATTAAAATTTATTCAAATATTGTATACGTTTCCGGATATATTCACAGATTTGTAAGGGTTCTTGTATATTTGAAATAAATCTAAAAATATTGAATTTTAAAAATATTTTAAAAATATATAAATAAATTGCCAAAAGCATGTCAAGCTGATAGCTGATGGCTTGACTTACTTCCTTAGTGAAGTTATCCCCAGGATCAGGCTCAATTATTTATTTTTATGTGTTTGTGACGGAACAAGCGCGACACCTACCTGATGTTAAACGGTAACCTTTGCCTATAACAGATGCATTTTGCCACAATGGGCGTTGTGCAGTGACGAACTGCACAACGCCCATCAACCTGAGAAATACCAGTTGTTGAGTCCCATATGTGCCTGTAATTTTGCTGGCTCTCAAGGACTGCTGCCGGTACACACTGTTAGGTGCGTCGCGACGGGTTTTCCATTTGAGGGTGTTAGCTAGGCGAGCATTCGCAAAATGTCCTCCCTCCATGCGGTGAAGCTCAAGCCGGCGGTGGGGTTAGAACCATGGACCTGCGGCACCGCGGTCCATAGCTATAACCGCTCGGCTATCAAACAATGTCAAAGGAACTTAATCATTGAATTTGGTCCGCTATAAATTGGCTATTGGCACAGATCAAAAACCCAGGGTTTTTGATGGTGTTCATAGTCTTTGGCTATATAATTTTGGCTATAAAGGTTGGTAACCAACCTTACTTAACCTATGGGTTAAGTAAGGTTGGTTACCAACCTTTATAGCTTTATTTGGTATGCCAAATCTTCACTCACACCATACCATAACTATAATTGAAAATGACCCTTTAGACTTAGCAAAATACCTACTAGGTACATTTGTTAAAATTATGTTTTCTATATAGTTTGTCCCTTCCTTCCAACTTTTGAGAACTACCTAGATCAGCGTTAGATATCTGAGTAAGAAATTTGGCAAATGTTAAAAATAAACGAGATTTCCTGGTGAAATTGGGTGTGTCATTGCAAAGAATTGATATTTATTTATTAAACAACTGATGCGTAAGGAAATCACTTTAATAACATACATCATAAAATATATTAAAATACAAATTAAATACAAACGAAAACATGACATGATGTCCCTAAAATTATAAACCTTGCCGGTAACATCAAAGCTATAAAACTTTTGGGCCTTAGAAATGGACATATCCTTGTCTTTTTATATTTTGAGTTAACATAAGTCGAACCGTGGCTCATAGGCATAGAACATATAGTAATAATAATAATAGGTATATTGCAAATGTTAATTCTTTTTCAGCTAGTACCAAATATTAGATACCTAATAGTTACTGATCTTAAGCTTGGATTATAAAGAATTCTTGCCACAAGCGAAAACATCGATCTTGACTGAATTAGCATCTCTGAACTGAATTATGCCCGCCCTTGTAAATTTGGTGAAAGGGCAAGAATACTTCGATCGATAATTTCATTAATATAAGCATGCAATTTACTTACCTATTGTTGACACCCGCAGCAGAACACAATAGTTGCAACGTAGGTTTAGCTGTGTCTTACGATATTATCAAATAATTAAATAACAAAGTACCCAAGTTTGCCCAAAAAAGACGTCGACATCGAAAAGGAACGCAAAGCTCTGTGATTTGGTGCAGTTCTTCAGTGTTGCCGGGTATAATTTTTATATTTCCCTCAACTTGAACTAATTCAAACAGTATTTGGGTGAATAATAAAAAAAATAGGATTCAACTAGGACTTAGACCAAATGCCTCTTAGTCTCTTGTAAATCCTTTTTTTTTATAACACCAATGTTTTTGTGCCTGAGCATCAGATAACATTAAATGCTAGCACCTTATAGTTTCGCTTTATTACCTATATACTTTTTCAAAGGGTAAAAACGAGATTATATTTTAATTTATAGTTAAGTATATAATTACATTGTAAGATAGTTCTGTCCAACCTGACAGATTTTTCCAGTAAAGAGTAAAGGTTTAAGTAGGTAGGTATTTCTGCTAATAATCAGTCAGCAAAATTTATTTTTCATAGGTAGGTTATGTTCCTTCATATACTTATACTTACATAATCCTTTTTGTGATAGATCTCGGGATATAAAGTTGAGAGCCAATGTTTCTAGGTTCTCCTGAACAACACCTTTGATCGCATCATCACTTACCATTAGGTGATACAGAGGTCACAGATCATTCATTGCAATATTACATACAATTATTTTTGTTAATAATTATACATTTTTGGGATTTGCGGTCCTTGGTTAAAAAAAATCTTGTTTCTTTGTCATATACATACACGCAAAATATTTTTACTTGGAGTAAAAATAAATTGGTATTTTCATTTTATTACTACCCTAAATCCAGGGTAGGTTACCCTAAATTGGTATCATTGCTTTTGGCGGAAAGCTCATCCATCTCACAGAAGAGCTTGGAAATACTCATGATACGCTGCTTTACCGATGGCGTACTATGTCGAACCAAACTGAAATATACGCCATCTAGCGTTGAGTGGACATATTATGAAGATATAAGCTTAGCCAAGTTTTACTTGTACGAAGTTGTATAACCTGTAGTATAATGTTTGATATAAATCGGATCTAAAAAAAGTTGCTTGTAGAAGTAGGGATTTTTCACTCTTGTATCTAGGTGAAAAAATCAAACATAACAAGTAAAAATTACGTTCAAGAAAATATTGAAATCGACTCATCCGTAGAATAAAGTCCGATCTGTAGGGTTAATAGTTTTCAGTAGAGGTTAGAGAAGTTGTTGACTTGTGTAACTCTTAAACGGTGAGACGTGACTTTTTGATTTTTTGGTATGTTGTTATAAGGTCTCAGCATAGTCAAATGCTTTATAGTGTATATTTTTAATGCTTTTATTTCACAAGATTGTAGGTTCCATATGAACATAGGACGTTTTATGGCGGAACAGCGGGAGTCTTTTGTGAACATTATACGTTGTTTTACGAAGATGTCCGAATCAACTGACGTTCTATATAAAGAAAGGTCGTTTTTTGTTGGAATCACCGATTCTTTATGAGTCCTTTGTGAATAAAAACCATTCTTTAACCTTTATTTAATTCTTAAAATAGGTAACAAAATCATTAGATAGCATCACTTTGAATAGCAATCACATGACAGTAAGGTACGGACTTAAAATTAATCTGAAACTTACATATCTATGTGTCTAGTTTAACAATGCAGGAGACGCGCACGAAGAAACTTTAACTTTTTTTAAAACCAACAATATTGTACTGTACTGTTCTATATCAGCCGGATTGTCCACTGTTGAACACAGCCTCTCATATTTAGGGGGGTTTGCCATAATGCCAACACTTGGCAGGCGTCTTGGAAATCACAGTTTATGATATCAGTTACTCAGAAGACGCTGCTGTCCACCATAGGGTATTTTATTTTTAGTCACCTCTTACGACACCCACAGGTAGTAATGGGGGGAAGTCATTCTGGCACCAATCATACACCAATAATAACATATATATTATTTTTAATTAATAATTAATCTTAAATTACTATTATAATCAGAGGCGTCGTGTTTTTGATGAACTTCCATACTTAACAACAAATTTAACTATATGTTTACCTAAAATTGCCTCGATGGCGTAATATTTAAAACATAAAATAGAAATTAAATGTATCCTTTATCGTATCACAGCATGGTAACAAGGTAACCTACACGACCACGGTTATTTGCAGTCTTAAACATAAATGTACGAAAACATTTATTATAACAAAGTAATGGACGTACAAATATCAAGATATTTAAACTTCACATTATTATAATTGTGACTTATTTTGAGAATAACTAGCTCTCAAAGTAAATCTTATAAATATTATGATATCCAGCCTTCACAAATTATCAATCAGTGTTATATCGTGACTATTACTGACCTATTTTGATATTGTTTTGCTAAATCAGAAAGAATAATTCAGTTCTAAAAAGAAGCAACAAGTAAAAAAAAAATATACATAAAACATTTCTTGTTCCGATCCATCACATCACTATTGATGTGTGTGATTGAACCATAATAGGTTTAGAATATGCAGGTTTTAGTTCATTACAAAATCACAAATATACGATAGGAAAAATTTAAGTCATGTCGGGATTTAATAAATAATAAATTTTTCCTATCGTATATTTGTGATTTTGTAATGTTATCCGCATAGCAGGTGTTATTGCAAACCTAACAATATTAAAAAAGGTTTTAGTTCAGTTTGTGCAGAGTTCCTCGTGCCGCTAATTACTAAAATATTTATGCAGGTTGAGTCAGGTCCTACTTAAAAAACAATTTGTTAGAATCACTTCCTTTTGCATGGACCTCTCGAATGTTAATCCAGCTAATCCTTTTTCCCTTAATGTCTTACATACAAACCTTATTATAAACAAGAAGTTAAATGTCAATCACGTCATTCTGGGTTATGTTGCGAACAACATAGGGTTTTCCTTAATTCTTGGCCCATCATACTAGTGAACGCTATTCATGAGGGGTAGGTACATACAGTTTTGGTTTGAGAAGCTCACTCGATGACAGAGTGGACACTATCTCCTTCATTTTGGGTGTGTCCCTTCTGTAAAAACAGATGTGCTACGCACATGTTGAATTTTTTTGCGGTGTAAACCTACAATGAAAATATAAAGCTATCACGATTTTGGCCAGCACAATTGTCTGACCAAAAGCGAAACTCTTTAACCCCTTGCTCTCATTAGCCTGCTTAAAACCTAAAAAGCAACTGCTAACCTCATTCGCACCACGTTTAGCCACAGATTCATCCCACATATAGCAAAGGGCCATCCTTTTACCCATGTCAAAAAACGTGAAGTTAAAAGAAGATAGATTTCTGTTTTAGTAAAAATATGCTTATATTGCCATAAGGACACTGCAATACCTTTTCAAAATCAAACACAGCAGTAACCGTGTTTCCATTTGACTCCTCAGTTTTTTATTATCTTGCCTTTTTAAGTGTCTTGCGACTTTTTTATTCTTATTTAGCTAAATTTTCCAACAACAGTTGGAAAGCTTCTTTTTTTTTTTGGTCCGTTGGATTTTTCTTAAATTGGATAACGTGGCATTCATCGCACTGATCCTTTTTGGGAATATGGAAAGCAACATTGAAGTTAAAGTTGACAATAATAAATAACATTTCAGTTGGCAGTATGTATATACTGCCTTAAAAATAAAAATATGTATTTTTTGGAGTGTAATCATTCAAAATACGACTTAAACATTTTGCGAATACTTAAGTATACGTCAGAGTTGGGGCAGAATATGCTGTCGCAGATAGAGTGGACATTAGTAGGAGACGGCATAGGAGTTGGCACTGATAGTTCAAAATTAACTGGAGTAGATTTGTGTTCAGAAACATCTAACAGCTCTTCAGGCTGTATTAATGGTCAATTTTCGTAACTAGAAGGCACTTCCAAAGACATTGTCCGAAGTTGATTGCTGCAGACGGATCAGGCAAAACATTTGGTATGGAGCTGTCGCAGGTAATTTCCTTGGTAATTTCCCGCCATCTTGCAGAATTTCTTCCCATTTATCAGTTTATCTTTTCCACCAGAAGGTAAAGGTGTTATTTGTTGTGCCATGCCGTTATCATCAACATTCACAATTGAAATTAGAAAAAAGGTTAATTATGATAAGTATTTATAAAATAATATTAATAATATTATGTAAATTGCAAAACAATTTACCTAGCTCTTAAATCAACTAATTTTAAATTTAAAATCTTTATGTTTGAAGATATTTTAAAATGAACAACGTCTTAATTGATTTCCCTATCCCAGTAACAACGTTCCATTTTAATATCGAACCAAAAAATCGTTTCATAGATTCCGTATGAAAACGGCCTATATTGACATGAATCACTTGGAAATTAAATCGTGTTCGTATAAAATCGTCCTAAAATTTTGTAAGACTTCTACTTTTTATTGAAATATATTACAGAAAAAATAATTACCCTGTGAATGTGCATTACGCAAATCGTATTGCCACACTAAAAATACGTTTCATCACTTCTCCATCAAAAAACGTCTTAAATAACAATCGAACGCCCACAACTATTAACTAAGACAAAAAAGCAAAATACGCATAATGTTCATAAATTAAGAACTTGATACAGTGTCTAACGAAATAATACAAGTGAAAAATTTACAACTCAACAGCATTTACACGCTTATACATATTAAGAACAGGAACATTTGAAAATGAAGAACCAATCTCAGGCAGTTCTGCATCTTCTTTAAGCATACCTAAAATTTTACGTGATCGTGACATCTCTAAAAAACTTTTTTTTTATGCAAATCTTTATAAAGTATTATTTTCATAGAACAGAAGAAAGGCTAACGACACGACACAAAAACGCCCACCCTCCAACAAACAGTGCGTGGAGTGACGATCGGACGCTGCGCCGGCGCCGCCCTCACTCCCCGTGCGCCGTCGCTTGATCACTCCGTCCGTTTTTACGCGGAGCTAATGTCAGATGGAACGTTATTCGATTCTATGTTTCCGAAACTAAAAGGAATACGAAAATTCTAAAAACGCACATTTGTGTAATTCGTATTCCTCATCTCGTCTAGCTATTTAAATCGATTTTGCTCTATGATCACATCGAACTCTGTTCTACGGATAAGTCGAAATACTATACAATAACATAACGTACCTACGTAATTTAACCCTGGTAAGTTTCCCATAATACTATATGCTTTTTCATTTTAATTATTCACAATTTTTTTACGTGGTTTACTGGGAAATAAGCTTATCAAACTCTATGCAAGTGTCTAGCCCGATATCTCGGCCTAGCCTGATTTATTACTAATACTTATTAGTAATTCTGTCTTATCTGGGACCGGACCGTCCTATCTGGAAAAATAAGTATTTCATTTTGGGTCTGGAAAACTAGTATTAGAACTCGACGGCAGCGATACAGAAAATGACTAAACTATTATGCATGATAAGGCTTCACCTTACGTTATAGTTCATATTAAATTGACTAGATGGTGCAAGAAAATATACTGAATGGCTATATATGAACCCAAATTGCTAATAGTTCTAATAATTATCGTAAGATGTCACTGTTTCTAATAGTATTTTGTTACATATAATTTTTATGGTTAGGTAGCTCACTTAAATTTTTTTGCACCATATATCTCAAAGATTTTCTTTTTATTATGTATGAGCATTTATTTGCTGTGACCCTTTTATTTACTAAAATTCGTTAAAGTAGAACTCGAAAGGGTAGAATTCGTCTTGCGTGTGCTTAGAGCACCACAGTCTGTAAATCCATCTTTTTTTAAGAACTTTTATCGCACAACTATTACCGCTCAATTATAATTGTATAGGTTTTTTTTGTGTAATTGTGACGGAACTAGCTCGTGGCCCACCTGATGTTAAGCGAACTAACCTCTGCCTATAACAGTATACATTTTGTCACAAGTCACGAATTGCACTGCGCCCGTCTCTTTGAAACACATATTTTTAAGTCTCATGTGCCGGTAATCTCGCTGGCTCTCAAAGCCTGCTGCCGGAACACACCGTTAGGTGCTTGGTGACAGATTTCCTACTTGAGGGTGGTAGCTAGCCATGCGGGTAATCGAAAAATGCCCTTCCACCATGCGGTGTAGCTCAAGCGGCCGTGGGGATCGAACCAGGGTACTGCGACACGGCAGTCCATAGCTATTACCGCTAAAATACGATTTATTATTTCAATGCCGACGTAAGTTTACCTATTTTATTACGTATGTATGTGATACAATTAAAATTTGCATATCATGAGGCCACTGTGGACTTTTCTTTGTTCAGCCATCAGCAATGAAATCATATTGATTAATGATCCTCGTTTATGATTGTAATCAATTCTCTTTTCAAAATGCTTCTATCGTTATCAGTGGGTACCTACCTATCATTTTTATGTGGGATGTTATCAAACATGGTGTTATAAGGTATGTATGTTATTTAATAAACGTCTTTACCTGTAAGTATTACCTATAAGTAAATAATTTATTTAAATGTAATTCTTCTTCTTAGTTATTAGACTAGCTTTGACATCATCAATTGTTGGTAAATGATGATGTGGTTGAAGGTTTTGAACAGGCTAAATTCTGTAACTGGATGTAGGTAGCACAAGCACACATTGGTTTTCGCAATTCAATTACTACAAAGAAAAATAAACACAAAGAAACATAATATTATATATTATGTTTCTTTGTGTTTATTTCGGTTATTTTTTTTTATGATAATAGTTATTAAATTTTATATGGAGCATAGGTGTGATGCATCCTCACTCAATGTAAATCACATTTACATTACAAGCACCACCGCATACTAAGCGAAAATCACCTTAAAATAATTATTGAAGTGCACAAAAAAAATATTGTTCTCTAATAATTTGTAAATGTGATTTTTGTTCAGCACACGATGTTGCGTAATCGTATTAATAAATATAGAAGGGTAGCGACATCATTGCGAGGATTGAGTGCTTGAAAAACCACTTCTTTTGGTCAGATGAAGTCTAGTAGTTTAGTTGATGACCGCGCACCATCCCCTATGACGCTTAAAGCAATACAATTGGAGCACAAATTTTTGACTAGAAAGAGTAAGGTTCGGTGGCCGAGTGGAATCAAAGGACGGGGATTCGATTAACGTCCGGAAAAAATATATTGTATTACAATATGTAATTTGTAAATGTGGTTTTCGCTCAGCACGCGATGGTGCTTGTAATCATATTTAGAAATACATTTACAAATATTTAGCGCACTACATTTCTTACTTCAAGCTGGAAACGAACCCACGCTTTTAAGCACCGGGTGTCTTAACCACTGTTTAACTGGAGATATACGCTTAGCGCGCGATAATGCTTCTAAACATAATTTGGAATCTACTTACTCTAGGTATATAGGGAAGTCTTCATCTTAGGTTGGTAGTAGGTAGTGAACTAGTCCTACTATGAATCTCTTAATATGATTATGATATCACGACACGACACGTCACCTCCAATCCTGATAGCCACGTCAGCAGATATAGAAAAAATTGTATAACTCTTGCTCTCATGTTTGTTGATTTTGTTTTACACAAACGTTTTGCCCATGTGTACTTTGTAATTCAGCGGTATTGTGATTTCACGAACGTGCACAAATTACCTCTTCTACCTGAACCTAAAAAACAACGACACATTGTATATTCAAACACTTTCGGACACACATTAAATATATTATACCCTTGCCGCACTAACATATATATATATATTTATTTTAACACTATTTTATTACCGTTTGTGCATCAACTTCTCTTCCTTGGATTTTTTTACAATCTCATACCAATCGTTACAGTACCTAAATATGAAATAGCTAAGTCTCGCTTTCAATTTGAAACTTGTTTTTATAAATTATACAAAATACATACATCCACGTCGATATATCACCCATTCATATGTAAAATGAATCCTTTAAAATGTTGGATGCGTACCTTCATAGAATTGGACTCCTCTTTACTTACATTATATGTCTTTCAGGCATTTATTAGGAGAGCCTGTAAAGTTGTAATATATATGTTTTGTTATCTCTTGATTGTTTATGATGGATGACAAAATAAAAGAATTTAAACTCTTTTACCAGAATGTCAGAGGCCTTAGAACTAAAATTAATCATTTTTACAACAGCTTATTATTACATAATCACAAATATGACGTTGTTATTGTAACTGAAACTTGGTTATGTGACGGAATATTAGATGCGGAAATATGTAACAGTTCATTCAACTTATTTCGTTATGATAGAGATGGGTTAGGAGGAGGTATCATGGCTTTGTGTAAACCTCATTTACAAGCTCGAATTAGACCTGAATGGAAGCGTGACGACCTAGAATGTATGTGGGTCACTATACCATCTTACGCAATACGTTCTTCAGCAGATTTACATATTGCAATTGTATATATACCACCAAACAAATTGGCACCTACGCGACTTAAGGCATTTTTGGATATCCTTATAGCATTTTGCGATAAGCATCAGGGTGATAATATTTTAATAGCAGGAGATTTTAATCATCCATGTATCGAATGGAAATCTGGTAAACCAATAATTATTAAAAAGGGTTCTATTGAAATGCAAACCTCTGCTTTAGAACTTATCAATCACACAACATTTCTTGGGCTCGCACAGTATAACACATTTTTAAATAGCCATAAGAATACCTTAGATTTAATTTTCGCTAATTTTCCCATTGATGTATATATATCAACATCACCTTTAGTCAAGGAGGACAGTTTCCATACTACATTATCTGTCAAGGCCACTGATATTCTAATACCGCCCTTAAAACCGCAATCGCGATTAAAATTTCAATTTAGACGCGCAAACTATGATCCAATAAACGAAAAACTCGCTAGCCAAGATTGGTCTTTTATTAATACTGATAGTGACATAGAGAAAATAATAACTAAACTTTACTCAATTTTATATGATTTAATAATAAAATATGTACCCCAAGTCCGCTCCTCTGGAACACATATCTACCCTGTTTGGTATAGTAGAGCCCTAATAAAGGTTATAAGAGAAAAACTCAAAGTGCATTATAATTGGAAGCGGTACCAAAATCAAATTGATTATGTTGAATTCTCTGACCTGAGGGAAAAACAAAAAAGATTACAATCAGAGTGTTATCAGCGTTTTATCGACCAGGCACAAGGTAAAATTAAGACAAATCCAAAATTTTTTTGGACATATGTCAAAAATAAACGTCTAAATAATTCCAATTACCCACAGCAAATGAATTACAACGATACAGTTCTAAGTGGTCAAGAAGACATATGTAACGCGTTTAACGAATTTTTCAACAAAAATTTTAATACTTCCGCTGACCTTTATCAATTTACTGCATGTGATGACACTCATCCAATGAATATAATACACTCTATACAAGTGACTCAACAAGAGATAATCAAACTCTTTCAGAATGTAGATGTCACAAAAGGAGCTGGAAATGACAAGATTCCTTCTACATTCATAAGTAAATGTGGAGAATCTCTTGCGTTACCAATAGCTTTAATCTTTAACAGATGTCTTCAAGATGGATATTTCCCTAATATTTGGAAACAAGCACATATAGTGCCAATTCATAAAAAAGGTCTAAAAACATCAATTGAAAACTATCGGCCGATATCTATCTTGAATGTATTAAGTAAGCTACTTGAGAGAGTTGTTCACAGACGGTTATACCCATTCTTAGCTCCATTAATACCTACCGAACAACATGGTTTTATGAGTAGACGTTCGACTTCAACAAATTTGTGTGTATTTGTTGATGAAGTAGCCAGAGGTATGGATGGTGGATCACAGGTAGATGTTATATATACAGATTTTGAGAAGGCATTTGACCGCGTGGACCACGTAATACTGTTACATAAACTTCATCACCTCGGAATTCGTGGCAACTTGTTACGGTGGGTAGAGTCTTATTTGCAAAACCGATCTCAGGCTGTTGTTGTTGGTGGTTACTGTTCCGACTTTATAAAAATTTCGTCTGGAGTGCCCCAGGGCTCTATATTAGGCCCTCTTTTATATGCTTGTTATTTATATGACCTAGGCACTTGTTTCAAATACGCAAAATTTTTAATGTATGCGGATGACACCAAAATATACATGCAAATAAGAAATGAAAATGACTGCATAAAACTACAAGATGACCTCAATAGAATGAGCCAGTATTACATTTTAAATCGTATAGGAATAAATATAAATAAATGTCAATATATAATATTTACACGAAAAAATAAAATTAATAATTACGAATACAAAATCAATAATACAAAAATAAATAGGGTTGAGTCAGTCAAAGATCTAGGCGTCACAGTAGATGCAAAACTGACTTTCTCAGAACACATTGATACAATAATAAATAAAGCCTTCAAAAATCTAGGATTTGTCTTGCGTGTCAGCCGACCGTTTTCTGACATAGATTGCATAAAAGTTCTATATTATGCCTATGTTAGAAGTGTCTTGGAGTACTGCAGTATAGTTTGGAACCCTCACTATATCACCTATAGTGAAAAACTTGAAAATATTCAGCATAAATTCACCAAACATTTAAACTACCGTTGTTATCGTAAATTTAATGATTATGAAGATTCATGCGCTTATCACCGTCTGTCAACGCTCAAAAATCGGAGAATTATATCTGATATGTCATTTCTGCATGGCATATGTAATGGGCAAATTGACTCTCCTGACTTGTTATCTAAACTATTATGCCTCAATTGTCCAAGGTTGAGAACAAGACACACAAATTTATTTGCAATTTCTCGGTCCTATACTAACTATGCCTCTAACGCTCCTGTTAAAAGACTACAAAGGACCTACAATAAACAATTCAATTCTATAGACATATTCCAAAACAGCAAAAACATTTTTAAGCGAGAAGTACTAAGCGTAATAAATATACCATGTACCTAAGGTAAAACAACACTTTTATATAATAAAAAAAAATGCTTACACTACACATCATGCACACTAACTCTTCACAGATGATACCTCCCACACATCTACACTCTCCCACACACACACACACACACACACACACACACACACACATACTTTATTTATATATTTATACTTAAGCTAGTGTCTATTTTATTTTTTTTCCTTTTTGGGAATTTTTACCATATTATAATTGATGACAGATTATACTGTTAATAAGGGACTGTCTTATTATATGAAGAAATCTATAAAAAGTAAGTCTCTTTTGGCTGTAGGTCACAGATACAAATTTAGAACTTTGTTAATTAAGAGCTGTAGACTTAGTAAAATAAATAAATAAAATAAAAAATAAAAATAAAAATATGACAACATAAACGATACAATCATGCGGCGAGTGTGATGGGCACTTTTGCACCTGGAACGGCCACGGGAGGGTTATTTGACTAGTTAAAGAATATGTTGACATCAGAGAGTTGAAATACAAATCTTAGGTAGACATTGTTTTGATTTTGCTGTACCTATATTGAAAGATTCTTCGCGCAGGACATTTTTTAATTTATTTTTTTATTGCTGTTAAGACTTTAACTACAATCTTACCTGATGGTAAGTGATGATGTGGTCCAAGGTGTTAACAGGCTTAACCTTAAATTACTGGCTCTCAAGGACAGCTGCCGGAACACACCGTTAGGTGCTTGGCGACAGATTTTCTACTTGAGGGTGGTCGCTAGCCAGGCGGGTATTCGCAAAATTCCCTTCAACCATGCGGTGAAGCTCAAGCCCGCGGCGGGATTCGAACCATGTCTGGACGAGACCCCCTCAGCCAATAGTTATTCGCCAAACCGGACCTAGTGCCTTTTCCTGTAATGAAAAGGAATCAAATGAAATGCTAACAATATAGATTTACCAACACGAAGTTTTAACCAAACTAAAAAAAGCAACAAACTCTTATCTCCCATGTCATGCCAACTTCATACAACCATCGCAAAGCACGTCCAATGAAAAATGAATTCTCACATTGAACGTACCATAATGTAATGTATCTCAGTTCGATGTCCACAATCGGACGGACGGGACAACATTAATAATATTAGTCATTGTGATGCGGCACTTAGATACATATCTGAAGGTCTGAGAGCAAAAGTCTCTCCAGTTTAGGTGGTGGTTTCTTTAGAACTGGTTTTGAAATCAGCTGTTAGAGCTGACTGTAATAGCATTGCTTGTAATAAATTGTAAGAACAGACTTCCTAACAAGAAGAAAATTCACAAATCATTGCGTAGGTATTTGCTTTAAATTTGTTTACCTGATTAATTAATTTAAGTAAGTATTAATTACGTTGATAGTTAATACTAGTGTGCATACATTAAAGTGTTTTATTTTATAACTATTCATTAGTGTTTTTAGATTTTACGACATCTGCGTTTTTATGGGTTATAAGTGTAAAAACATGAGGAAGAAATAACTGAAATCGTCAACTGAATTAGGTGATTTTTTCTTTGTTTTACAGAAGTTTTATTGTAATGCGTGAAAGGGAATTAAAAGAGTTATGAAAAAATACATTTTTTTGCAAGTACTTCGAGCACTCTGAGATGTATACGCACTGTTTTGTGTGATTTATTATTTAATTGACAAGTCTTGAGTAACATTCGTACATTTACTTAGTTGGTGAGGTTATTTTTAAACTAGGTATCTTCAATACAAAACTAAGTATGTATTATAAATCCTAAATTATTCTCACTGATATACTGAGCAGTCATATAAATGAGTGGAAAGGAACCTGGATCAAAAAACAAATAATACACTGATCATCTATTGAAGAGGGCTGTTATCGTTTAATAAAGCACGTGGGGTTTAAATAAGTGTAGCACCGATTTCAAAATATTATTGTTTCTCGTTATTCTCTGTAGCAAACCATTTGAAATTTTATGAAACGAATTGTTATTTTATGATATAAAAACACACAGAAGGTAAGTACTATCGTCGCGCCGTTACTCCTCGAAGAAATAAGCCACGGTATCTATACCCCCACGTTATAAAAGGTATGTTTTGGTCCCATGTAATAGGGGGTTGGCATATTACTTTCACTGAGCACAGTTATAGACTTGGAACAAGCTTGAGACCCACCTGATGTTAAGCGTCCGCTGCCTATAACAAATGCATTTCGTCACAAGTCACGAATTCCACTGCGTCCGTCACCTTGAGACATGCTTATTTATGCACTACTACTCTTAACACTACTTAATATTATGAATTGTGTTCAAAACTTGTAATTGCTTTCTGCGGATTTTTTCGTGCGATATTTGATTGCATTGTTTACTAAATAGTTTTACTCTTTGGAAATATCTTTCTTAGCACAATACCCACTTCCTTTCGTTCAATAAGCTGTAAAAACCCCGGCTGTGCGCATAATGTGCAGCAACATTAAACTCTTATATTTTTGTTTTTTGTGTGTAATGTGACTTGTGACAGAGCAAGCACGAGTCGCACCTGATGTGAAGTCGTAATGTCTGCATTTTCTTCATAACCGCACTGCGCCCTTCACCCTGAGACTTCATCTGTTAAAACTCATGTGCCTGTAATTTTACTGGTTCCGGAAGACACCATTAGGTGCTTGGTGACAGATTTTCTACTTGAGGGTGGTAGCTAGCTAGGCGAGCATTCGCAAAATTCCCTTCCACCTTCTGATGCGCGGCAGTCCAAGCTATTACCGTTTGGCTAACATTGCTTCAAATGAGAATTGACATGCCGTTTATTCTGCAAATTTTTTCATTTACTGTTACTGTTTCAGCCGGAAAGTCCACTGCTGAACACAGCCTCCCCTATTTAGGGGGTATTTGCCATGATCCCCACGCTTGGCAGGCGGCTTGGGGATCGCAGTGTGAGAAGGTAGTTCTTTTGAAGGCGCTGCTGCCCACCTTCCAGTATTTTTCCCTTAGTCGCCTCTTACGACACCCACGGGATGATATGGAGAGGTGCAATTCTAACCCGGCACCCCACGGGAGATTTTTTTCATGATAGGTGGATATGTCACAGTGCTTTTTTTTAGTTTAGCGAGCTGTACAGCTTAAAATGTATACTTGATATACAATTAACTTGATTTACCTATGTAGTTCAGTGATACGTTTACCTCATGTTCAGAAATATTAGCTGAAAAGTTTGCATGGTGATAGGGGATTTTGGCGATTACCCGCCTGGCAAGCTTCCATTCTCAAGTAGAAAATCTGTCACCTAACCGTGTGTTCTGGCAGCTGTCCTTGATAGCCAGTAACTCAAGGTTAGCCTGAACAACATCTTCGATCACGTCATCATTTACCATCAGGTGAGATAGAAGTCCTTTTAGCTATAAAAATAAAGATCAAGAACAAGCTTTTGCATTAAATGTATGACTTACAAGAAGCTTGACGATCGAAGTAAATACTTGGTAATCACCAAAATGTGGCTTTCAGTCTTGGGGGTTGAGCTGATTCCTACGATATCCGACAAGACAGTTCAGCATGTATTTCTAAAGCAGTGATGGTCCAGTGACAATGGCTATGAGCTGCCTCATAGGAGATCCATGATTATGTTTCAAATCCGGTCGCGGGCGAATACTTCACCGCGAGGTGGTAGGGCATTTTGCGAATGCTCGCCTGAGGCTTGAATACCTTTAACAGGTCAAGGAGAAAATCTGTTGCCAAGAATCTCTAGGCTTTAGCAGCTCTTTTTCAAAGCAAGCCATTTCCCATGTATGGTTATACCTTTTTTAAACATTTTCAACCATACATTAAAATAGATAATGGCCAAAATCTAAAAAAGGAAGACATGTTGGTATATAAATACTTCAAGATCACATGCGAAATTGGCATTTATTTAATAAAACGTTTTTCTTTGTCTATGTTAGAGTATATAAGCAAATTTTGTAACGTATATCTGCATATACGAATAGGTAGATTTTGTTTAACCATCAGCATCCAAACAGTCTCCATTCATACGCTCTACCAAAACAGTACACCGTAGAATGATTTATAGGTCCAGCCTCCGATATTCGCGACCTACAAACTAAACCTTCGCATTTTTCGACACTCTTTTGTTGGCACGTGGTACCCCAGGTTCGGCTGTCACGGCATGATGGATCATTTATCATCTCTCAATACTGCCGTCAAGCGGCGTCTCGGTGGCGCTAGTTGATAGACTTTCGTTTCGGAATGTATTGAAAGAATGTGTTAATAGAGCAGCTAGAGTAAAATTGGATGTTGAATATGTTTTCGAAGAAGTACTCTCGAAGCTTATATAAGGTAGACTGGTACAGTGTCATCAATCCCATGGTGGAAGGGCATTTTGCGAATGCTCGCCTGGCTAGGGACCACCAGCAACTTTTTGAAGCAATGAAGGCCGAGTGGTAATAGCTATGGACTGCCACGCCGCAGGTCCCTGGTTCGATCCCCACCGCCGGCTTGAGCTTCACCACATGGTGGTACGGCATTTTGCGATTGCCCGCCTGGCTAGCTACCATCCTCAAGTAGAAAATCTGTCGCCAAGCACCTAACGGTTTGTTCCGGCAGCAGTTCTTGAGAGCCAGTAATTCTAGGTTAAGCCTGTTAACACCTTCGACCACATCATCACTTACCATCAGGTGAGATCGTGGTCAAAGGCTTACATTTCAGCAATAGAAAAAAAAGTGTTTAATATATAAAGACTTTTTTATGCCTCCTGTTGAATGTCATATAAAGCGACTAAGGGAAACGGGCCAAATGAGCAGCGTGTCACTGTTCAACGTAATTAATGCTTCACATTGCACGCACATCAAGGCTTTTTACCATAAACCATTACTGCATTTTCGTATAAATTGCTGTTATACTACCAACGAGTGCATTTTCAAGGAGGCTTGCCGTCAGGTAGGTTCGTTGCTACTTGCCGCCCATAAAACCAAAGTCAAATATTTATGATGTTGTATTAGATTTTCGCGATTATTACACATAGTAATGAAACAACTTTAAACTGTTTAATCGCGTATATTTATCAATATTTTTGTCCCGACGTTTCAAACACTTTGCCACGATATACGCGATTTAAACCGTTTAAAGTTGTTTAATTACTATCAAATATATATGTCCTCATGTTGTTGTATGTATTGTTACAATGAACATATTTATATATATTCTTGTAATCTCCTTTATGTAGTTGGAGAATACATAAATTCCACTTACCCTACATCAGTGGTACAAGGATAGGAATATGATTTAGAATATTTACTCTGTGGTCGATATGATAGTGATGACGTCAATTACAAAAATCTATGCGTATATGACATGGTATCGATTTTTTCCAATATCTCAGATATCATATGAAATAATAAATCTATAACAATTAATCTCCTTGTATATATAAACTAAAATAAGCCACTACCTACAACCTAACTACCTACACAATACTTTTAATAAAAAAAAATATGTAGAATTTGCTATTGAAATTATATTCAGAAACATTTTAAAGCAGTGATCTTGATGTGTTTGTAGTTGAGTTTAGTAATAAAACACATGTTTATCGTCATAATTTATTTTATCATCTTCACCATATTCTCAAATTTAATACACTTTATTATTACAATATAATAATTTAAATGATCAAATAGCATACCTCACTAGAATCCTCATTTAAAATTGGAATGAACGATTAACATTACCATATTAGTAAAAAGAAATAACGTAACTAAAAATATAGATACAGGAAATACTTTACAAGTTGATGAAAAATTAAAAAAACTTTCTATTGCACACTTCAATGTACATTAAAATATAAAATGTGAAGTTAATTATGCGAGAGTTTGAACATTTCAATTACACACTAACTTTATTGATATTTACAAACAGTAAGATAACATCAAAACTAACCAGTGAAAAAAAAATAAGCTTTCAAGTGACGTTTACAAGATGAAATAACTACCAAAAAAACAAATCGCGCTTCTTCACTTACGAATTAAATTTAACAAAATATCACAGTTGACCACGACATTTTAATAAAAAAATGTGACAACAACAAAATAATATCAATATCGTCGTCATAAAAGAACAAAAGATAATATTACAATAATTTTGAAAACAATAAAAATTGTTTACTTATTCAATTTTTAATGATTTATGTAAGTACATTGTACAATACGACATCTAATTTTAAGATTTTAGACAGACGCAATTACGCAATAAAAGTCGCAGGAAATATGCAAATGGTATTTCTTGCCGGAACATTAGAAATCTTAAAGTTAGGTACACAATTAGAAATAACTTATGCCTACCTACCTGCATCTATAGCATGATAAATACCTACTTTGTTATTTACAAACTAAGGAGAGGAACATAATACAGTTCTTGGGGAAGTATCGTGATGAAATATATTAATATTTTCATTATGTTATTTATCTAAGACGACAAAACTATGTACAATAATAAAAAGGGAAACTCTACCTACCTATTCACATGAACTTAAAATTACTGAGCTTAGTATGTTCAATAAAGTTTTATTAAAGTTCACAGCGCTTTTTCAAGCAATTTCCAAATAATAATTGGATTAATTATTACTAGGTAACTTATCAACTTTGTCATCATTTAAGATTTGTTTCGTTGATCGTTTTATTTAATTGATATTAATACCTTGACAAATATATTGCAGTTCAATGCAATATCATACAAGATGTATGTGATTTGTTTCTTTTAGTGTACTGGATTCAGTTTTACAATAAATGTGATTGATTAATTTTTTTCAATGTCATTTAAATGTCATAATGTCATTATGATTTTTCATGCATCTACTATTATATCCCTGTACAATTCCGAATTTGTTTCTTGTACGATGGCTACTTTATTTCATTGATGAAAACGTTATAGGATATAGATTCATGCAACCATCACAATGTACTTCATTCGGTATTTATTGTATCTTAATTTACATCATTAGGAATATTATTATGTAATTTAAGTCAAATTACAACTTATGACTAGGTAAAATTCTTTTCTACAAATAATTTTAACATCATTCATAATTAAAGTGAAACTAATAAACATACTGATATCGTTCGTGCAAAAAGGGAATGGCTGTAGAATCTGATAACTTCCGTAACTGTACTTTTGTATCAGAATCTTTATTCGACGCTGGAAAACGTAAGCACTGCAAATCATCACTTCTACCAAAATATGTTTTTAAACTCTTAGAATTAAAAAAAAACAGCGTTGAAGGGTTTCACTCTTTATCGAATTATATAACTGTAAAGCAAAACTTTAGTAACGACGTAGAACTATTTTTTCATTTCCATATACGTATGAAGATTTTAATTTGCATAAAATCATTTTTGAAGATATAAGAATTTGAAATTTCTCATAGGTTACAAGCCTAGAATTGCAAATAACTTCCTGTGGGAGTTGTAAGAGGCAACAATGGGAAATATACCTGAAGGTGGGCAGCAGCGCCTTCTGAAATACTTGCCATGTTACATTGAGCTCCCCAAGAAGCCATGTCAAGCGTGGGATTATAATAACCTCCCTTTCCACCAATGGGGAAGCTTTCCTCAACAGTAGAAGTCTTCCGGCGATTGATGTTATGTGATATAAAAATATTGCATGTTCAGTTTGTTCCAAACTTTGTAATAATTACACTTAATAACATGACTTTTGCCTTTGACAAAAAAAGGTAGGTATTTGCTTACAATTTTCTTTCGTCTGTTAACAGCACTTTCGGTTTTCAGCCTCGATATTTAACGAGTAATTGTTTTTTATGCCATCGCCCTTCTATTTTGGCGCGAA
Organism: Plagodis pulveraria; assembly: GCA_963890685.1. NCBI lineage: Eukaryota > Metazoa > Arthropoda > Insecta > Lepidoptera > Geometridae > Plagodis > Plagodis pulveraria. Next base: position 12,281,179 of record OY982956.1, read on the forward strand.
CTCTATTTAAATAATGTGTACAATATATAAAGAGAATCATGTGAGGGTCGTCTACAAGTACCCGACCTATTACTATTAATTATAATACTTTTTAACGATTCGTCGTGTTTAATCTTCACCAGTCACAACTTATATTCTATCGTGTCCCAGATGTGAAGCACAAACACTTTAGTCTTTAACGTCACTCGTCACGTAATAACAAGTCAACAAAATTTAACTAAAATTTGTTTCTCAAATTTTTCGAACAGCGAATAACTGACCAGTCTGGTTGCTGTATCACCTCGGTCACTCAGAGTGACAGAGATGCTACATGCAACCCCGCGTGGAACGGACGACTGTCTACATTAATAAATCAGTTATCCGCTGTTCGAAAAATTCCACTGATCCTATGCGGAGAGATGTGCAAACTGGCTCGGGTGAAGATCGAATTGATAAGGGTGGCCGTACGGATTCATGTGGTATGGAACGATGTTCATTGATGCCATCTTGTGTTCTTTCTTCCACTTCATGCGTCGGTTCTGGAACCAGATCTTGATTTGCCTCTCAGTAAGGCAGAGCGCATGCGCGATTTCGATTCTCCGCCTCCGCGTCAAGTACCGGTTGAAGTGGAACTCCTTCTCCAGCTCGAGCGTCTGGTACCGCGTGTAAGATGTTCTTTGGCGCTTTGTCTCTCCGTTCGCATTCACCGTACCTGAAAAGTAAAGACATATTTCGTGAGCAATTTGTCCAAATAAAAAATGACATACATTACGTAAGTTTGTATGGCATTATTCTGGTCACAACATGCGAGGCACGTTAATATTTAGAACTCAATGTTCGTTTGAGCGCCAATGAATAGTTGGCTCGATCGGGATTCGTGCGTTGCCACGCTTGCTCGATTGTGATGTACAGCTTGCGGCGCGGCACTGCGTTCATGATGAGATTTGTGTTCAGGAGTACAAACACTAAAGTGCAATTAATTGTAGTTTATTTCTATGTGCTGTCACATTTCTAATTGATTTATATGTATACCTTGGATCTAGATGTGACACCTTTTATATGATTATTTTGGCACATGTTAAACCTGCAATTTCTGTTTGCGAGTTCCAAATTTAAGGCCAAGATAAACTTTTCGTCATGTTGTGTGCTGTTGGATATATTCTTCCGGACTAAAACGCAATAATTCAATCATATTACAATTATCTTCATGTTCTTATGCATGACCGTTGATGTTTGTGGAAATGTTTGCTGTTTGAAGCGGATGACGGTATATCAAAATCAAAGGCGGGACTGCCGTAAAGGTACGGCATCTCTCGAGCCATGGGTTGCATGCCGCACCTGTCACGACATGTCGGCGGTGCGGCCCACCGCTTGGTCGCTTGGAACCTCGCCAGTGTTCTCGTGATAAATACGCTCGTGTCTCGAGTGTGTCTACCAAATTAAACTGTATCATTTGTTACGTTTCTTTAAGCAGCCGGTATCACTAATGAGCTGGACTCATCATCATTGCTGACCTGAACCGGTGTGATGAGTTCTATTTATCAAATCGAATAAAACATTTTAACCTTAAAACATTACGCTGTTAATATTGAATAAACCATAAATTCACGTAATACGATTTCCGCTATTCATTGAGTTGTCAAAGCTCGTGTCAATAAAGATGTGTATGAAAGTATAAATATTCGATAGAGGACGGTACAAAAGTGAAAGAGCGATGCCGCAGAAAAACCCTACGAGATTGAAATGTTAGTGACAGCTTGATGCACAAACATCAGACAGACAGTATTATTTTAACATAATCCTTGTACAGAAATGATACAAATGGACACAATACGGGAGAATTTGAATTTCAATACGAACACACGAACAGTTCATGTTGATTAAACGCTTACATCAATATTATAATTTCAATATAACCGATTGATATGATGATGTATTCGGGAAGTGCACAGGCTGTTACTATGATATCGAAGATATGAATAAATTGTGGTAAAATACTGGACATGACTACTGTTTGTTCAATTCTATTTTTATTCAAATGCTTTCAAGAAATTATAATTTCATGTCATATGACTTCAATAGCCTCCCGAGTTAGGCTGGCACTCCATGATACTGAAGTGCCGCTTTCAGCATCTCAAATGGCTGAATTCATGAACTGCTTAATGATTTGTATTGTAAAATGATTTATTAATAATGTAATAATTAGATTAGTTCATGTTCTTATACGATAATCTTTATAATAATAATAGATGTGTCATGACCAATTACTATGTTGATTAGGTTATCAATTTCATGTCATATGACTCCAACAGCCTCCTGAAATAGGACTCCATAATACTGAAGTGTCGCTTTCAGCGTCTCAAATGGCTAGATTCATGTACTGGGTACGTAGGTAATTGTGTACCTATACATGTTTAACTTGGCCTGCTACAAACAAAAACAACCAAAAACTTATCAATAGCCAACGTCACATGGAGCGAAGTATGTTAAATATAAAATTGCAAGATCGGAGGACCATTTCAAGAATAAGGAAAAAAACTAAAGTGATTGATGTCTCCATAAAAATTAAAAAACTGAAATGGGACTGGACCGGACACATTATGAGGACAAACAGAGGAAAATGGACGAAAGATATCATGGAATGGTACCCCAGAAACGGGAAAAGACAAAAAGGACGTCAAATAAAGAGATGGGAAGATGACTTACCAAAGGGATGGAGAAGATTAGCTTACGATAGGAAAGTTTGGAAGGAGCTAGGGGAGGCCTATGTCGAAGGACAACCTGACAAATAAACTGGTTGCTGAAAAATTACTTAGATATAATGTTAAAACTCTAATTATATTTTACTTTTAGCACTATTTAAGTTAAGAAAAACAAAATCTGGTCAGTGAATAAAGGCTATATCTATCTATCTATCTATCTATCTACATGTATAACTTAAAAATACTCGTAATAAGATTTTGATTTGATTTGTTTTTTTTTTTTTTTTGCCTGATAGGTTAGCCTTTGACCACTATCTCACCTGATGGTAAGTGATGACGTGGTCGAAGATGTTGTTCAGGCTAACCTAGAAGTACTGGCTCTCAAGGACAGCTGCTGGAACACACCGTTAGGTGCTTGATGACAGATTTTCTACTTGAGGGTGGTAGCTAGCCAGGCGGGAATTCGATGTTTTGATTTGATAAAAGCATTCACCACATCAAGCGAAACCCTCAGTACGAGCTCTCCATTTTGTACGGCTTCAGTGGTGAGGTCCTTCAAAGATAAGCTATCTATAGCTGTATAGGTGAGGCATCGATCGTCCAACGACCCGCCCTAAAACCGAACTAGGCCTCAGAGAGGAACACGACCCCATCTTGCCCCAACTCCGCTGACGCTCACGAGGGGACTTTAGTGGGTTCAAGTCCAACACATCTTCTTTCGCCAACCCCGTGGTGGAAAGTGAGTGCGAATGCATTTCCCGTCCTCAAAAAAGGAATGTACATCGCGTCAATATAAAATAATATCTTTATCAAGAGTTCAGCAAGTTAAGAGATCTCATTGAATGATATAAAAGATTATAGAACAAGACGAGACATACTTATCCTTGACTTCAGTGACCATGTCTTAGTACCAGGAGTACCTTTAGGAAATCTCAGTGTATTATTGAAATACTCGTCCGCCAAGTATCTTCTAAACAACAGTGTAAGTCGAAAGCGTGTTGAGCAGAGTAGCCCGTGCCTTAAACTCAGAATCTTAGGAGCCCATAGATGATGATGTTCAGGCTTTGTTTGAGGATACGTCTTAATGAGTACATACATACACCCCCGACATGAACCCAAAGCTAATTTACACTTTTTATCTTTGTCATTATTATCTCAACTCAATCTCATTTTTGATTAAACTATCGGTGGTCTTATAATTTAATACGCCTGACGGTAGCGGAAACACGATTAAACTTCCGAAAACGGATAAAAAACTGCTTTATCTACTCATCCTGAAATACTTAATTCCGTCACACTGAATAGACCATCTTGCCAGATTCTACAAACTAAACAGGCTGAGATGCATCTAGCGATTGTAAACATTGAAAAATTGTTTTATTGAAACATCAGATGTAACTAGTCTCTTCAGCGATGCAAAATTGACATCGGACTGGACCACTATGGCCAATTTATGAATGAAATTCTATTGTTATAATTATCGCCGATGTCAATGGGTAAGAGATAACGAAGTGTGTGTATAGAAACGTCACAACGTCGATTCGATCACAAGATTAGAGCCAGAGAGAGAGAGAGAGCACGGAGATATTCCAACTAAAACAAGATGTGAAAACGAGGGTCTTACATTAATTTGCTGATGATATATTCACTACGACAAAAATTGCTTGAAGAGCTCGGTAAGTCGCGAACAATGAGACTAAGACTCACTAGAGTTTCCTTAGGACTTGGTCTTGAAATAAGCAAACAGAAAACAGAAATTATGTACGTCAACTGCCTATGTTGCACTTGTACCAAAATCACACTGCGCTGGAACACCCGTTAGGTGCCAAGCACCTAACGGTGTAACCTTGACATAGCATGTTTATGTTTAGCATGGACCTTCGACCAAATTTTCACTTACCAGCAAGTGAGAATATGACTTAAATCGTGTACTTGAAGAGTCAAGACCATCTAAACGTTGCTTCGTTTGGATGCGAAATGCTTCGTAAATTGTTCGGTAAATAAATAAATAAATATTTGTAACTATTAAATTATAATATATCAGCAATAGAAAAATGTTGTTGGTCCTGAATTATGGAAATGAGAACAAACTAACTTTCTGAACAAACTAAAACTTTCTTGGAGTGTTTACTTCAAAACAAGGGAATTCGCCGAACGACCAAATTACCGTTTGAACTCTTAAAATTTGCAAGTTGGAGTAGGCTTCAACGCTCGGGGTACCGATAACCAACATAAGGCAAAATGTGAGTGCCTCTCACTATGTGGACTTACGATACTATGCAAGTCACTGAAATCTGATGGACGTATACATGCTAAATAACCGTTTACTGTGGTGCTCAATAGGAGGCATATATGTTTAAGAGTGGACCGTTACCCGAACCATGATGATGAAAGGTTTATAACACAACAATTTTGATATTATGTAGTGAACTTCGTATCTTTCTTTCCATTAAATATCCTTCAGTCACTATATCAAGCGTTGATAGATAGATGGATTCATTCAAGAAAAATTACTCTGAGATATATCATAACTCGCTATGTGGTTTGGCTTAAATTTGTCAGGCTACTTTTATCCATAGTAGATAATTCTAGGTCACAGACCATTTATATTCCGTCTAGACATATTGCATGGTCGAATTTTAAACGAATGGCATCGCATCACTTATGGATGAGACTTTTCAAATTTGAAATCTAAAGTAGGCAGTGGCTGGAGTCATCACACCGTTTTAGATAAACGTGACAACTTTTATAGTTGTAAGTACAGTAACTTATATTTGTCTGGTATTCTATAAATAATTTTAATGCCTCATGATTAATTTTTATACAACCTTATTTTTTAAAATAAAACTAAGTTTAAGACGTTTCGATGGATCAGTCTTTTTATGATATGAAGAGATACGTAAAACAAGTCACCCATCTAATGTCAAGCGTTATAACTGTCCATTGAAGTTTCAGTGTCACCATCATTCTTCTTGACACAGCACTGCGCTCATCACCTCGAGACGTTAGTTCTTATTTCTCTGTCTCCTAGTAATATCTCTTGCTACACTACCTTTGAGGTATTAACATAGTTGTGGTTTCACCGGCCTGCTTCGAGGCAGAACGAGATGTTCTTCCGAGGATGGAGGTACCACCAAAAACCAAGGTTAAAAAAAGTCTACAAGATATAAGTAAAAGTTATGACATATTACTATGTGCAATATACCTATAATTTTTTATTGTTTTAATGGTTAATTGGTATTTACGTGTACAGAGATTAGGACACATTAAAAAGATTGGTCTTACACCTGACTAATAAAGACCTGTGGTCCCAGTAGGTATTGGAATAATTCCATAATAATACCTACTGGGACCACAGGTCTTTATTATAATATCATATAAGTATTATTCTTAAATGATATTTATGTCAACTTATGTCTTTATGAAACGTCAAAGCAAACTTTGACATGCATAGCATTGGAGACGCGCTAAGTACGTTTATATCTGAGATGGAATAGTCACGTGGAAGACAAGTGCATATAGAAGGTCAACGACAAATCACTATTCAAGAAAAATCTGGGCTAGTATTAGTCGAAGATAGTAATACAAATGGGATGTATGGTGTAACAAATCGAATGTATGGTGTAGGAAGAGTAGCCGAAGTGCTGGTCGAATTTCCCGCCACGCCAGCCTTAACGATATCATTCGCCGGGCTTTTACCAGCGCCAATGTTCCAGCTGTTCTCGAACCGAACGGTCTGATGCGTGACGATGGTAAAAGACCTGACGGCATGACTCTGGTTCCATGGAAGTTAGGACGGCCCTTAGTGTGGGACGCTACATGCGTAGACACTTTAGCGCCGTCACACCTTTCTGAAACCCACGTGAGGGCTGGCGCCGCGGCTACTTCGGCAGAGCAACTCAAGCGGCGCAAATATGCTAACCTCGGTATGGGTTACATAATTGAGCTGTTTGGTGTAGAGACGTTGGGGCCGTGGGGACCGGGAGCTCATCGTATTTTCCAAAATCTATCAGAGCGCTTGGTCGATGCGACGCGTGATCAAAATGCTGGCACCTATTTGGCTCAAAGAATAAGCATTGCAATTCAACGGGGCAATGCTGCCAGCATGCTGGGCACGCTGCCAACTGATAGTGGGCTAGAGCATTTGGACTCCCTATGAGTCCAAATGCTTTTACTGTAGTAGCTGTAGTATTGTAGTAGCTGTACTGTTGTATGTAGTTTGTAGTAGTAGCCGATTATAATGATAGAACATTTGAAAAGGTACACATGTATCTTTTAGAATATTTAATCATTATTATTTATAATAGCTTTATTAGATTTCCTACTGGCATTCAATACTAAAAAATGTGATCTAGTATTTTATGTAAATACTCAAGTCCTCCAATATATTAGATATACAATTCCAATGTCGTGGCATTACTAGACTTCAAGGTATCCTGTATCCAGATATGTTTCTAAGAAAAACAAGCATTTGGGATTCTGTAAAAGTAAAAAATTGCATTGAATAGAAATATATTCTATTTTCAAGGTATTGGTAGTTTACATATCAAAACATGTCATCAACTGACCAAATATGGTAATTAAAGTTATAAATATGTATTTGTTGTTTTGACTTTGTACAAAAATGCTTTTTCATCGAATGTTACATTTACCCACTTTCAATAATCTGCTTGTTATCTGATCAGCAGCTTTATTTCTAAAGGTGTCCCATTTGAAAGTTAATGTATTTTTTTCAAATATTAGAGTTATATAAACTACAAAATTTAAAAAAATACCGCAAAGTTTCTATACAATAAAAATAAGCATCGGAATAATATATAGCTCCTGTCAATTACTGAAATCTATCCATCAACGCGCTACTTAAATGGCTGAACACTACTTTAGATATGGAAGCATAAAAATGTTTGGCGATATAACATCAAAGAGAACATAGGTAACTAATGATATCAAGATAAAAACAGACTACATGCTATAAAAGTGTCTCATAGACTCATATACTGATATTTGTGTGTGTATGCAACACTTTGTGTTTGAGTTTTTCTTTTTCAATGGTCATTTAGGTAAGTAATGTCAGGTGTAGATTATTAAAAATATTTTTTAAATATTTGACTTCAAAGATATCGTTACTTTCATTAAAAAGTATGCTGTCAATTGCTGTGTCTTACTGAATGATGACGTAATTTGTCATCTACGTTATTAATATTATAAAGAAGAAAGATTTGTATTTTCGTATGACACGAATAAAATTAAAAACTGCTGGACCGATTTGAAAATTTTTTTCACCATTCAATCCTACATGTTCCCTGATGAACATAGGCAATAAAATATTTTCAAAAAGCTTGAATTTTGTTTTAATATTTTTAAATTTTTTGCGAATCATTAGCGAACCGCTAGTGAACACTATTGTATAAAAAGTATAGAATTTAACCTTTTGTAGTCAAAACATACGACCACGGGCTCACCTGGTAATGAATAATCATATGCAATGGGTCTACTTTGAGTCCGCTTTCAGTAACGGAATTGTTTAGTACCTTGTCGAGGCTTAACCAGAACTCATGTCATAACTATTGGCGATACGATTTTGTCTAAAGTCTACGCATACTTGGAAAAAATCTCATGTTTACTGGCTTTTACAACTTTAAACATTTTCCATTCAAAAATTTGCTGCTTGCGACTGAATTATGAAAACGCAGTGGATTTGTCCTATCCTTATGAGAAATCTTTCCGCCTGTTTTTAGGACATATCGATCCCCGAATAGTTAGTTTTTAATTCTTTAGCGCTATGGAGAGAGCTATATGCTCGGAGTTTCTTTGCGCGCCAAAATCCGGAACGTGGATCTTCGCCAAAGAACCAATGTTACCAACATTGCTTTCAGAATGAGTACGTTGAAGTGGCAATGGGCAGGCTACATGACTTGGTGGACTGATGACATCGTATAAATCGCGGGTAGCCAATGGTTGTAGCCATTGGATACCCGCGATAATAGCGGCTAACAGTCGTTCTATGGGGTCTGCCGACGGCATCTCCAACAAGGTACTTAAACACCTTTCTCCCCCCCTGATTCATCTCCTAGTAAGCATCTTCAATGCGGCCATGAGCCACTGTTTATTTCCCGACGTCTGGAAATGTGCAAATGTCATTGGCATTCACAAACCAGGCAAAAACTCCGCTGACCCCACCAGCTACCGTCCCATCAGCCTTCTCAGTGCCCTAGGCAAGCTATACGAACGGCTCCTTTCGAACCGTCTCTCGGCTCATGCGCAGGAACACCACCTTATTCCCGATGAGCAGTTTGGCTTTAGGCCCAAGCACTCATGCGTCCAACAGGTGCACCGCCTCACGGAGCACATCCTTGAAGGTTTCAATAAGAAACCCAAACCCCAAACGACGGTAGCAGTCTTCCTCGACGTAGCGAAAGCTTTTGATAAAGTCTGGCACAATGGCTTGATTTACAAGTTATACCACTTTGGTGTGCCAGTACGTCTTGTGCTCACCTTACAAGACTTCCTAAGGGACAGAAGCTTTCGCTACCGCGTGGAAGGCACCCTCTCCACCCCCCACCCAGTCAGTGCCGGAGTCCCTCAGGGCTCCGTACTATAACCCATTCTCTTCGCGCTGTATACCAGCGACATCCCACGCTCTCAGCCCAAGGTTTTCATAGCCCAATATGCGGACGATACCGCCATTTATTCCACTGGCTGGCATATTAATAGGCAGACCTATTTTCTCCTTCAACGGGCCATCACCGAGATCGGTGACTGGTTCCGTAAATGGCGCATTGCAGTCAACCCGACTAAAAGTGCAGCTATATACTTCAATGAGAGTACTCACTCGAACCCCCGCTATCCTAAACCTTTAACTCTGTTTGACGAACCCATTCCCTGGGTTGGTAAAACAAAATATCTTGGAGTCACCCTTGATCGGCATCTCACCTTTGCCGCTCATATCACTGATGTTCGTAACAGGGCGGCCTTTGTTATGGGTCGCCTAGGTCCCTTAATTCGTACAGAGAGTAAAATGTCTCTTAAAAATAAGAAGACACTTTACACTACTTGCATCCGCCCCATCATGACATACGCCTCAGTAGTGTTTAGTCATGCTAGCGAGGCCCACCTACGTAAACTTCAAATCATTCAAAACAGGTTCCTCCGCCAGGCAACCGGTGCTCCGTGGTTTGTACGGAACGCCGAGTTGCACTGCGACCTAAACCTTCCCTCTTTAGCGCAGTTCAATAAGGACTGCGCCCGCCGATACTTTGATCGAGCGCCCCACCACTCGAACCCTCTAGTTGTCCAGGCATCGAACTACTCGACTGCCTCATCCGACCCATGGTTTAAACCCCCCCGTCGCCGACCACGGCAGGTATTGGACGACCTGGATGACCCCATCGCAGCCATTACGTTGGCAGCTTTAGCGTTGTCCGCAAGTCGTCCTGGTAACATCCCCAGGTGTGCGGTAATCAGAGGTTACACAATCAAACTCCGAGCTCGCCGGCGAGCTCGAGGCAAAAATAAAATCCCGATTAGTGTCTCTCCAAATAGTCACAGAGTAATATTCAATAGGGCCCATTCTCAACGGTACAACACTGCAGTTGTACCGGGGCATTTAGTTCCGATTCCCCCTTTGTCTCTCGGCAGCGAGACAAGTCGAGGTCCGAACCACAGTGGTGCCCTTGAGCTCGCTGTCACCCCTCCCGATAGTAGCGTGGCATTTTCGGCGCCCGCAGGAGACGGAGGCATAAGGCGCTTTTCGCCTTATACGCCCGTCTCAGGAGAAGTGCCTTCGGCACTTCTCCCTCCCGGGCTATAAGAGGGCCTCCCCTCGCCCAAAACCCGGTGGAGCTGTACGTCCGCTTAGCGGTAGTCAGCATCTATGTCCTCCCTAAAAAAAAAAAAAAAAAAAAAAAATCTATGATAAATGATGACATGATTGCAAAAAATCTTTACAAGTTGTTAAACTTCAGTATATACCTGTACAAATAGCAAAAACTTAAGAAATTACATATAAATTGACAATCATGGAACAATGCACAGGATGCTCCTGTCAGGTGTAAAAACCCGAATTGATTAAACATTTTTGATTGTGACAAAATACGTCAATGTCTACGCTTAATGCATATATATTTCGATTTTTCGAAGCGGATAGAATGAAATACAAATAGGTAGATAATGAAATCAGTTGTCAAGGAGTTTATCTCCTTAGTATAAGATCAAGACAGAATCATAGACTAAATTTCAAAACATTTTCTAACACACTGTTTATTATGTTCAAAGTTTTTCGAAATATTAGTTTAATCAAAATATAATTGGCAAATTTAGATATAATAATAAAATCTTAAATGTTGGATAAATAAATTTAGACTAGTGATATTCGTCATTTGGTGGTTCTGGTTAAAGGTATATTTTATTAACAATATAAAATGTGTAATTGATTACATTGCGATAATACTTATTGCGGACGTGATCACTGGACTGTACAGAGCAAATTGCATTAGATTTCGTAAGGTATGTGGCAGATATGAGCTGCTTGAGATGTACTTAACTTGTAAAAATCTTAGTAACCTGCAAAACCAACAAATGTGGATTTTCATGTTTTCTTTGACCACAACGCTTTCTTACCTGTTACTGAGTGACGATATCGTTGAAGATTTCAGCTAGGCAACTTCTGAGTTGCCTAGCCTCGTTACATATATGTATGCATAAAGAACGCTAGTTTCCGGAATCTTCAATACTGTAAATTTTATTCTGCCATGAATGAATAACATCTGCCCATTACTTGTAAGTCGGTGCATCGTCAAGCAGGTCATCTCATAATATCCAATATAAGCGAGCAGACACATAAATCATTGGGAACGAACTGAATTTATATATCGATAGCCTAGACTTGATATTTTTTACTTGAATCAGTATTATTATCTATAATGTTATAGTTGCGGGTGATCCGCAGCTTAGTCCGTGATCTGCTAATATCCTGAAATGAAATCGGTATATGCAGACTTAAATATACGCCATACGACCAAACTTGTCTGTCATGTGACATAAATCATCACTTTGGAATTATAAGTCCCTGGGTTAAGTCACTGGATTAAGTTTTCATAAAAAAAATAGCTGTCTGAGATTTGTAGGTATATGTGCATGGAAGATGGCAAAAGGCTCACTCCTTTTACATGGGACCAAAACATATATGGTATAACGTCGTTTTTTGACACCACTGCCTACTTTTTCGGGGATGTATATGCGTTACGTCAGCCTTTATCTTGCATACATGATTTTGGGATTTCTGTCTATCACAGACAGACAGAATTCAAACTTCTTAACATATGAGAGTAGATATAAGGCAAATTATGTTCAATCAATACTAATGCTTAAAACCAAAACTGGTATTTTAAAAATAGGATACAATCAACATTGTAGAGTAGGTATAATATAGTAACCATTTTCAGACTAAGGAAGTTATCACCTGCCTATAACTCAAACAACTGCCAGTTTTGTGTCAAATATCAGTCCACTTATTTGAACCAACAATTGGATTCAAAATGACAGTGACACAATAAAGGGTAGTTACGTCTTCGTTTCGATGCTTGAGAAGTGAAGTATAAAAAGAAATAATTATTAGTCGATTTATTTTCCTTATCACTTTTTATAACGTACTGAAATTAAATGAATGTTCTTTAGATTGCATTGAATATGTAGATAAATAAAAATAAAAAAAGTTAAACTATTCCAGAGTATAGTATTATGAAAACTTTTTGAGCTACAAAATATCGCTAAGAAAATAAATTGAGTAAACGGCTAACTGTGTAGTTTTTATTTTTACTTAAACCTCCTGCCAACCTGCGTCCTATACATAGGACATTGACTTGCCTAAAATACATCCCAATAAGAATAAAAATAAGTGTCTCTTGGAGGCAGGAGGCTAAAGTGATTCTGTATAATTAAAAACCTAGACACCACTTTCAAACTAATTCAAGTTACAAGTCCTCCGGTAACTATACCGATATCTTTCTGAGGTTATCAAGGGAATGCGTCAGGCTGTCCCGCGGTGGCACATAAGAAACTTTTAATTTACTTTAACACAACTTTCTTATTTAAAGCTTTAGGGCTATTACCGCTTTTATTGAATTCGGATATCGTATAATAATGCAGAAATAAATGCAGTTAAGTTTAAGATAATATTTTTATGACATCTTGTGGTATAACTATGATCTATAATATAACTAAACACGAACATTTTGTAACCGAGTGTTTTCTATATCGATAGCGTTTAAGTTATATTTTAATTATGGGGAAGATAAACTCCGTAAAAGGTACAAGATTATAATTAAATACTTGTACATGTACAATTTTATTTTACTACTGTCTTAGCCTTTGGTATGTGTATATGTATAACCACTTCCTTGGTACCTAAGTGTTCGAGGAATGTAAGCAGGCTAATCTAAAATTGGAACGCAGTCATTTCTCCTCACCGCTATCAATGATAGCTCCTGGAATCCACCTTTACATGCTTTATAATATATTTATTATTGAACTGTGAAAACCACGTTCAAGACAAGTGCTTTATTCAAAATTCCTTATTGCCATGCAGTAAAGCTCAACACTGCAGTGATATTTGAATCATGTACCCCTGCACAGTGGAGCAGGTCATAACTATTAATAATTGCCCATCACTGCCTCAAAATATCACTTTAAATATCATAAATAATATCTTATTTGAAACAAACTACTGTGAATAAATCGATATCTCAGGAAGACTTGCAGAGCAATCCGTCAAGTTACTTGTATATCTCAGTAGTTTAAAAAAATGTATTCAATTTTAATATATTTTTTCGATTTGGGAACATTTGTTTATTTATTGTGTGTATTGTATTCTTTTCTATTGTCGTCGTTGTCTTTACATATACGACGATGTTTCGTTTACAGAAAAATCAAAACAGAATATATCTTAATAAAAGTGACATGACTAATTTTGTGCATTTATGTGTTACGTACCTACTCAGGTGATTATTCATACTAATTAAAACCTACCAGCTAGGTAATAAACCCAAAGAGGAAAGGCATTTTACCATTTTCACCAAGCAACTATAGTAGTATCTTGCTGAGGCTATCAGGGCGATGCGTCAGCCTGTCCCGCGGTGGCACTTACGAAACTTTTGATTTACTTTAACATCACTTTCTCGTTTAATGGAAACTCTTGAGAGCTGTTACTACCTTATTGAATCCAGATATCGAAAGTCCTGACGTGCGACGATATATTTCGGAAAAGTTCAAGGTATTTACGTCATAAATAAAAATATTGACTTGGAAGCTAAAACCTGTCTCTTAATAGAAGAGAATAATAGATGAATAATTACAAAAACTGCAACGTAATACAAAATGGTTAATGTCTTTAAATTGGATTATTTTGGATATATTATATTGGAATTATATTGGATATTATTTATAGTGCCTTTTGGGGTCGAAACGCTTGGAACCTTATGGACCGAGCGCCAAACTATTATTCAAAGACGTCTCAAAACGTCTGGTCGACGCTACTTGTGACCAAAATGCTGGCATATACTTTGCACAGAGGATAAGCATTGCCATACAACGTGCATGGCAATGCGGCCACCATTTTGGGAACACTGCCTAATGGTAGCGGAATACTGGATTAGTTTTGTAGTTAATTTTATGTTTTTTAGTAAAATATGTTAATTAAAGTCAGAAATAAAAAAATATCAACAGATAAAAAAATATAAGCACTAGGGACTTAAATACTTATTTCTACATTAATTTTTTGTAACATGATGAATTAAAAGTTTATATTGGAATTAATTTTATAACTGAGAGACTATTTAAGACAGTAGAAAGATTACTGACAACACAAATTTACAGGAGATGCTTAGTTTATTTGTTCATTTACCATTCCAAAGACGCCGCACACGAATGAAACTCATGGTAGCGTTTCAAAATGAATTATAGCGACGAAGTCCGCACGCACAACATGTTTCAAATTATGTCATCAGCCACTGCAAGATCGTGTTATGTTACTCCAAATGTCACTGGCTCCTAGTCCACTCTGGTTATTATTTGGCTCGTTGCCCCACGATTATTAACTTTAATATCCAGAAGATAAATGCGCAGTACACGCATATAAAAAAGTTTACAAGCTTCATTCTAAATTCAAAATATGAAATTACGAAAAAATTCGACGCGTTACACTTTTACATGAAGCATACTCAGGAGGTCATGACTCTTCGAGGACACGCTCAAGAGCATTTGTGAAGTCACGTCTGCAAAACAGGAAAATTTGTGACAATTCCTATATGTTTTAATTGTTTTATAAAAATATTAATTTAGTGTTTATTTAAAATATTTTTAAAATATTTGTTGTTAATAATTATTACTATATATGTTCCTTACCTAGTGTAAGTAAATTCAAGTATCAGCATCTAAATAATTAATATTCATTTATATAATTTATCACGCGTTTCCTAGGTTCAAGAAATCAATTCACTAGAAAAAATCCTCTGAAGCTACAAATAGAAGAAGGAACATGAAACATGTTTCTCTAGATGATACACAGCCCAGCTTATCCAGCCTCCAACAAACTCTACCACTCCCTTTTAGATCTGAGATTCTCGGGAGCAAAGCGTGTAAATGGATCAGATGATTGCCGGATCGGTTCTCACTGATCACGAATGTTGCTACATTAAAAGTGGATATCTCACGTTCTCGACGCAATCACGACGTAGAAATATTAAGGACACTAATATCTTGTACACATTTACATAACACGCTATAAATCTCTGCGTAGCCGCAGTCAGCGCCGCTGATAAATTCGTGTTGGTGATTTTTAGAAGGATTTTCTGCCGGTAGCGGTCTGGAATCTATTAGAATCGTTTACAGATTATAATTTGCTGCTTCATAGATTTATAGCTACTGGTGAGTCTGTAAATTATAATCCTACCTGAATGACTGTTAGAAAAACTGATTTAATTAATTTGATTTTGGTACTTGCTTCTTATTTGGCTTAGTTTGTATCGCAAGTCTCAAAAATAACATTTTATAGGTCGTTTCATGCAACATCACATAGAAAGATATATATGATTTTTAATATACAAGCTTACATTTTATACAAAGTTATTGACAAAATGTCGCCAGTTTAAAACAGACATTTATTTTGATAGTTCCACATTGACACGAATGAACGCTTTTGATGATTTGTCATGAAAACAACAACTTGTATTACATAATCTCCCTGTTTATGGTCCAAAGATACCATCTCGGTAGCTAATCGTTCATCTATCTTTGCTTAGTAGCAGTGGAACCGGTATGCCTCCCATGCCAGTTAAGGAAGTTAGTGCAGACCTTGGTAGGTATGGCAAATGTTGTATATGATTATTTCTGATTTATTGTCTTGTGTCCTGGTGAGCGAACATTAGTCATAATTATGGACGTGAGCAAAAAGTGTCTTTTCTCTTTGCAAGAATATTAATCTTGTAGGTATTATCGATGATGTTGGATTAAGGACAATAATATCATGCATCTTATTCATAAATGTTGCAAGGATTGTAACTTTGAATTCACGAATGGTTAGTCACGAAGTGTTGGTATAGACACTTGAGACAAATTGTAAACACAAAATGTCAGTAGGTACTATAACTTAAGTAATGTCATTATGAAACAAATAACTGCTAACGATTTTTCTGCTCTTTTCAGTTCAATGCCAGGTGACGAGTATAAGAACACTAAAAATCTGCTCTATAAAAGTCAAGCTTGATGATAAATTAACCTAGCTGTTCATTATCTAAATTAAATCTAAAAGGATACAAGAGGTCAAATCAAAGCACATTTTGTGAATGTTGAAATCGATGTCCCGTTACGTCCACTTCCTAAAATTGATCGGTGCACAATTACCGCAGACGCCGAGAGACCGGTAATAATTTAAAAAATATCGCCCAGTAAATGATGCCATAAATTAAATTTAATAATACGTACGCCCAACGCAAAGCCATCATGTGCGGAAAGCTAATTGAATATTAATTTCACAATAAATCTGGTCGAACGAGTCTTCGCATGTATCGCCTTTTATTTATAACTTAACTTTGTAACGTTTGGCAAGAGTTGGACATTAATAGTTTTAAATAGTTCTCAATTAATTGTTCAGCGGCGTCGTTTTAAATTAAAATTGTTTATAGCTTCAGTTTATTTGTTTGAACGCGGTCGCCTAATGTTGCCAGCCACACCTCTAGCGGGAACCATTACAAACACCTTCCGTTTCAGTTAATTTATTACTTTTATCTCGAACCAGTCGCGGTCATCGAGCACAAACACAAGACGTCTCGAACAATAAGACAAATCGATCGATTACGAGACACTACCTGCCAGCGGCGGTGGGTCCCATGCAAATACTGTACCTCAAAAACAATATACCGTCACACGCTGCAAGAAAGTAAAAGTATAATAGAAATTCTACAATAGACGCATTAGTAGATTAATTGCTGTGACATTTGCTAGAGAAAGGCTTTCCAATACTCTTTGACTGCACAATAGTAGATACGACGTCAAAAAAAGTGAACCAAATTTTGACCTTGTAGCATTTTGCAACATTTGCAATTTTTGCACTAAATGTGATTTATGTTCCCTGGCCCAGCTTTGTCACACAGCTTGTGACCGCGTCGTTGTTAGAAAAGACCACTTGCGGTGTAATGTTTAGAAGTAAAAACTATAGAAACACATTGACATCGACCAACAATAGCATGTAATAATGAGCGCATTAGTAACCAAACGCTATTGTATCTACAAACAATGATGACGCGAATGTATAGAGTAAAGACCTCGACAAGAGCGAGGATCAAAATGTTCCTACGCTTTTAATGAATCAAAAATAGAACATGATATCATAATAACCATCGGGCAATTTGGCTATGATCCTATATCAAGCGCGACTAGAGCGAAGAGACAAAACTGCATATAAATAACGTAGACTAAATACTTACAAGCCGGTGTTAGTCAGCGATTATAAAAAGAAGGAGCGTTTATCAATTTCAAACATTAATCTAAGACTAGATAAAGGCCACACCACGGCATTGTCGAAAGAAATCTCCATACAAAACATTAGTCTGCAGTGGTGAGCGATTTATGCGACGGGTTGAGGCCTGAGCACCACTGTGCATTCTTTATTGTATATTATTGTAGTGACACCGACTAATTTGTTGGCCGACTGATGAGCCGACAGCGGAGAAAGAGATTGTTTATGTTTTAGTAACTGTTTTACTTTATTAACTCGCGTGGAGCGAGTTACATCAGCGCGGCGCCTACTCAATGTAAGGTGCGCTGGATGTAAGCATAACAATCTTAATCAGCTGATAACGTATTAATAAAAGAGAAGCTTAATTTTAAGAATGTATTAATTATTTACTAAAACTTTTATCTAGTGATTTACCATTGTTCTTTCAATATCTATATTTTTAATCTATAGTTAAAATATTTAATTGTCTATAGAACTATTAATGTATAGCACAAATCTGTCAGTTTTAACGAAATTGAAACCTAATACTCTTGGGATTGAATGTACTTTATGTAAGATTTTAATATTAGCAAGTGGATTTATTTTATCCACGCCTCTGACTACATCCTACCCAACCATTTTCTTAATCTCTGTTCAAAATTGAATCTTATCACAGAGGTTTAAGGATGATTTTGAATAACATTGGAGGGCCTGTCAGAGTTGTCAGGGAAGCCCAGCGCAGCCGCGTCTCTCTTCAAGCCACTGGACAGTGGTAACATGACGGTGTGTAAAAGACAAAATTATTTAAAACTATACGAGATGATATTTTGATAGCTAGCAATTAATTTCTGTTGCCGTTTTGGTAATATTAGACATGATGTTGGTGGCATTAACATCTGGATATTTAGGTTAGGAAAATATTGGTCGCGTTTGTTATTGGAGGATAGTTTCCTGCCTACTCATATTAATCAGCTGCTGTAAGGCGATGGAACTTACAATAGATTTTGTAATTTTATTAATTATTATTTATTATTATTATTTGAATGTATTTTATCCATATTTGAAAAAGAAGAACTGGTTAGTTGATAATATTGGTGTAATTTGTGAAACGCTTGTCCTTATTGATGCACGAATTTAATGTAGAATCTCGATTTTTACTTCCTGCTACAAGTGGTCCATAGGGTTGGGTTACATCCAATTACAACCACATATAATGACAAATATTGGTTATATTTATATACAGTTTAAAAAACGAATTACCTATTCAAGATAATCTGTGTTTTCACAGTAAAGACATGACCCTCACAAAGAGAAGAAATCAAAACACAACTCAGCGTATGTAATAGTGTAGGAATCCAAAACAACTTTATTTATATCTCAAGTCTAAAAAATCCATAGTTATGTTTTGTAGTGAATTCACTACACATTCACTATGAAACAAAATAAAAATAGAATAGAATTGCAAAATAATATTTTCTAATTGCACTGTAGTAACAAGTATAAACAAAACGTATTCATCTTGACGTGAAACGAGTGGCCGGAGATAGCCGTGCACGACATTTCAAAACAAACCGCTTTCAGAAAGCAACGTCGGTATTCGGACGCATGTTACTAGCGGGTTCTTGATACTGTTTGTACATATTTTGACTGTTAAGATCAACGTGTAAACTACTGTCCGCAATATCGCGCATTTTCGGTTTATAGAAAGCATGTTTAGTAAATATTTAGTACGGGGAAAAGTTGAGGAGTCTTCAGGTATACAGTACGATGGCGTCGAGCATAAATTTTATACAGACAATGTTTGATAGGGTAATTTTTTTTTTGCTATTTGTCAGTTTCTAAATGACTATTAAGAAACTTATAAACGAACAAACTAAGGTATGGAACTGAACTTCAATTAGTTTTGGTGCAAACCAGGTGTTACCAAATTTTGATTTCCCGATTGAATTCCCCGACACCCCGCGGACAAAATTGCAGAAGAATAGCACTGAATACATATAATAAATCTGTACGTTATCTGTAATTCGTATGAGTAAGGCCTTTACTGAAAAATTGCTTGCTTGAAATAAGAAAACAGTACAGTCGAAAGCTTAGCTTTACATGTTTTGTCTGTCTGCCTACTTGAAGTCCTGCCTAGATCTGTAATTGTCTTCTTATGATGCAAATACCATAATTTCTAAGAATAAAAATATTTGTTAATAAGAATCTAACTGAAATATATTTTCCAGGATCCAAATAAGATGTGTTTGTGTTATCAATATCGATGGATGATACAAATACATATAGCAGCAATTACAAATCACTGATCGTGAATTCACTAAAGACGAAATTCGAGCATACTTTTGTGTTGATATCTACGAATAAATAATGTATTTATTCGTAAGTTGATATCCATACACAAATAGCAAAGTAGAGAAACATCAGCCTGCAAAGTAGCCGAACACTGGTTCGCTCTCTAGATAGTGTTTTTTTTGTATCTGATAGTTCAGCTTTTTGCCACTATCTCACCGTAAGCGATGATACAGTCAAAGATCTCGTTTAGCCTTATCTAGAATTACAAGCTTGCATAGACAATTGGTGTGAGTTGTCAGGTTATATTTCGCCTCCCCATATCTTTCCGTGGGGGTCGTAAGAGGTCACTTATGAAAAATACTGGAAGATGGGAAG
This sequence comes from Plagodis pulveraria, assembly GCA_963890685.1. Taxonomy (NCBI): domain Eukaryota; kingdom Metazoa; phylum Arthropoda; class Insecta; order Lepidoptera; family Geometridae; genus Plagodis; species Plagodis pulveraria. The sequence continues at coordinate 12,301,516 of OY982956.1, forward strand.
AGGATTCTCCTAAAGAACTGCCATCTTATACTGCGATCCCCAAGCCGCCTGTTAAGCGTGGAGATTATGGCTAATACCCCCATAATATGGGAGGCTGTGTTCAGCAGTAGACTATCCGGCTGATACAGTACAATACAGTTAGGACAGTTACCGTATCATACCGTTAGGTGCTTGGCGATAGATTCTTTAGTTGCGGGTGGGGCTTAGCAAGGCGGGCATTTGTAAAATGCCATTCCCCTATGCGATAACAACTGTCATTATAAGATAGGTAACAAACAGAATCCTACGGCTTAACCTGTCTTCCGAAGCATGGGACCACTCAGTAGTAGATGCCACTAGCGGTCGACCATCCAAGTCGTGGCCAAAGCAACACTGCTTAACCTAGTTGATCAGTCAAAAACGGCTGACAAGCTCCACTACGAGCATTCAAAAATGGGTAATGATTGTAGGTAGTTTAAATATTTATCACTAATAAATTGTACGATATTTTATTCGAATGCAAACCTTAGTATGACTTTATTTTCCCCGTGAGTATGAACTAAAAAAACAACAGCTTTTTAGGGTATATAGTTTGGTGCTATGGCAGTGGTCATGAAGTAACTCCTAATTGCCCCACCCTTGTAAGGGTATGGGTATGGGTCTTCACCGTTCACGCCTAGGAACAGTAAAGGGTTGTTGAAGATCAAGATATAATTAAGAGTAAATTTATTCGTAAAATCATGGATTTAATATTTAAAGTGTGAAAATGAAAGCCGAAGCATATGCGGGTAAAACCGTTGTAACCGTATGTATATGTATAATTAATTGAGATTTAATTGTCTTGTATGTAAGTTATTTAAAATAATACTCTAGTTCTCCTTACTAATTTTCAAATATTAAGTTTTTTTCTTACGCATACCTTTAAAATTTATTTAAGTATACAGATAGGTCTGTTTTACAGTTAAAAAAATAATATAAAATAGGATATACTATAAAAAAAGCGGTCACATGCTAATGACCATCAACGTTCAATTCCCCGGTGAAAGCAGCTGTCACGAGGGTGTATAAAATAATTTTATTAAGCGCATATTCATAACTGGCAACACTGACAAGTGTTATTGTAAAAAATGAATGATAAAACCGTAATTATGAATTGAATGGACATTAACGTTGCCACCTAGTGGAATCCCCAGGGTTGCTAGTTACATTAATCATTGCTTAATGATGTGTTTAGAAAATGAAAGTCGTATATTACGAATGTGGGTGATACGTGACGATTACTTAATGTATATTTTTTTAAATTATGGGGCTTGCCAGTATCACCTTAAACTAAAGAGATTGGAATGATAAAAAAATACTGAATACTTCCATTTTCATAATAGGGGTATTACTATTTAAGGCGCTACGCCGTATCATATGGCTGCAAAACGCCACGACTATCTTTCTTTTTTTTTTTCAAATAAAAAAGAAAACATCTCATAATTATTCATAGGACTAGCAGAAGTCAACCCTAAGAGGTTGTTAGCATTTTACCAATAACCCTGTATATAAGGGCGTCAGCAGTTAAGGCGCTAAGAAAATATTTTGCTCTAAATAAGTATATTTTAAGAAATGAAACTGTTATAAACTCAATTATTTACATGCTTATTATTGGTATTACACTACAAATGATAATGTAATATACATTATCATTTGTAGTGTAATACCAATAATAAGCATGTAAATAATTGAGTTTATAACAGTTTCATTTCTTAAAATATACTTATTTAGAGCAAAATATTTTCTTAGCGCCTTAACTGCTGACGCCCTTATATACAGGGCTATATATCTTATGTATTCCATCTTTTGAAATAATCTACGACTTTTTCAGGTACGTATGTACAGCTATTTAAAAACATAAGTTTGAGCATGTGTAGAATTCTTAATGATCGGTATTTTTTTTTTCATATAAAATTTTATTGTTTTGTTTCGAAATTTTCAAAGTACTTTAGAGTTACTAGGTACTTATGAGGCCAGCTATAAAGAAACACAGTAAACGTTATTGCCAAGTGCAGAAGCCTACCTACATAAGCAAGGTCTACAAAACCACTTTGCCATATACCTATGCATACTGCACCAACCACGCCCATCCACACTGAATAATAATTAACCAATTATGGTATGACAAGCCATCGCCGCCATTTTAATTGGTTCGCCATTCGTGGCTACGATATACTATACCATACCTTATCGGTTGGTTGAAATCGATTGTAAATAATTGTACCTACTAGGCGTTTTGTCAATTGAAATGCATTTATAGATGAACTCAAACGTAATATATTCGTGGATCTGATGACTTTGATAAAGTGTAACAGATTTGCTTACATATTGGTCTAAACCTCCCTAAAAAAAGTTAATGTGAACGCTGAACTATCTGCCGAGTTTTTTTTGTGTTTTGCTAGTTTTCTATTGTACTTGATCACTGGATTCTTGTATATATAGATATATAATATACTGTATCAGCTGGATTGTTCACTGACAGCCTCCCCGTTATGGGGGGTTTGCCATAATCCCCACGCTTGGCAGATGTTTTGGGGATCGCAGTGTGAGATTTCAATTCCTTAGAAAGCGCTGCTGCCCACCTTCTGGTGTGTTACCCTAATTCGCCTCTAACGACACCCACTTGTAGATAGAGGGGAGTGGGGGGGGGTGGGTGACATTCTAGTTCGGCACCCCATTGGCATATATAATGTAATAAACTGTAATAAACAATACTTGTTGAATTGGTTACATTTGTTAAACGTTATTATTATATTTTAACGGTTTTAAGTGTAAATAAATGATTGAATTGTGTGCTTTGGTACTAAGGAGGGAGGCTTTGTTCATAAAACTGATAAAATTCATATCACTTTTATCCCACCATAGACGTCGGTTTCCACATCAAAGATGATAATGATAAAAATTTTAAGCAGTGATGGCTCGGTGGCTTTGGCTATGGACTACCGCGCAGAAGGTCTATGGTTCGATTCCCGCCGCGGGCTTGAGCTTCACCGCATGGTGGTAGGGCATTTTGCGAATGGCAAGCGATCACCCTCAAGTAGAAAATCTGTCGCCAAGCACCTAATCTAATGTGTATCGGCAGCTGTCCTTGAGAGCCAGTTATTCTAGGTAAAGTCTGTTAACCCCTTCGTCCACATCATCACTTACCATCAGGTGAGATTGTGATCAAAGGCTTACCTATCACAGCAATGAGATAACTAACTCTATTATCTCAGTTGTTATTTTTGTTTTTAAATTGTATTAATGATAAATTTTTTTATTTGTTTTTCCTGATTGTTATTTCTTTGACCACAATCTCACCTCATGGTAAGTGGTGGTGTGGTCAAAGGTTTTAACAGGCTTAACCTAGGATTATCATGTTTGGTTTATCATTGGAGCTGATTGTATCGGACGGGGAATCTAATTCTGTATCACCTAGACTCTGACACTCTCAGGTTTCTACCACCATTTTCAAGATAAGCCTTGATGTAAGTTAATTCATTACATGTTATCCAACCTTTCTAGAATTTTAAAGACTTTCACCTCTTTCAGACCAATTACTCCTGGCCTTTGTCCCCGACACGTATTGTATAAACATTCCGACAGCGGGTCATGACATGTCTCAGAGTGAGCTCGACAGCCGACAGGGGTCGACGTGTTCACTTCATTAATTCTTACCGATCAATGGGAGAGCAACTTTGGTGACGGATGATTCGCATGGAGAAAGTTACCAAGAAAAATGTTCCTCAAAAATCTAAATTAAATGTCTGTATGAAATTTTCAAGGAAGCTAAGACGCTACTGTCTTTCAGTGATACGTGCTTGTTGACACACTTTATACTTGAGAGTGGTACTAGCTTTCGATGCTCTACTTCGATGCGATAAATCTCAAGTTTGTAGTGGGATTCGAGCTATAGAATAGATATCCTCACCATAGCCAACATATCACATCACATCAACTGCCATATCGTCCGCCATTGACCAAAAATTAAAAGCCTTCCCGATTTAGTGGGTTTGCCATAATCCCTATGTTTGGCAGGCGTCTTGGGGATCACAGTGTAAGATGGCAGTTCTCAGAAGGCACTGAACACCTGGTATTTCTCTCTTCATCGTCTCTTACAACTCCCACAGAGAGATATCATCATCATCATCAGCCGGAAGACGACCACTGTTTAACAAAAGTCCTCCCCATAGAACGTCAAAAAGAACGGGTATTAGCCGCTTACTTACGATGGCTTCAAAGCACCTAGTGAGGGGTCTACCAACTCTACTCGATCCGGTGTAATGTGTTAAAGACTCGAGAACCTTTTTTCCTCATCAGTTCGTCGAGGAAAATGGCCTGCCCATTGCCACTTCAATTTGCAAATTCTGAAAGCTATGTTGGTGATTTTGGTTCTTCGGCGAATAACCTCGTTTCATTTTATCGCGTAAAGAAACTCGGAGCATAGCTATCTCCACACTTCGCTGAGGGACTCTGAGTTTGTTCATAAGAGGCACAATTAGGGACGACGTCTTAGTGCCATAAGTCATCAGGAAGATATAAGAGGGTGCAATTCTATCAATAGGTTGGGATGTAATCTAAGTATAGTAGAATTAAACTCAAGACGCCTACTCGTAGAAAGCACTTATGAGAACATGAAGTCGGTACTCTACCACACCGTGCAAGACGAAAATATGTAGTTGATATGATGTATAGTACCACCAACTTAACTGTGCAGTTTTCGAGGGCGCTACTGGTCATGGAAATCAACTACAAACAGTCACAATTTGAAGGAATGTTGTAGTTTTTTTTTCTGCCACCTGAACATATAAGTTGGCGGGTCTGTATCTTATTGAATTGGCATGCATTTTATTAAATACAAGTGATTTCAAGAGTTTCACAGTAAATATCATAGAACTTGTTTAGGTGCGGTTTCACTAGCCCTCCACCAGTGGGGCGAACGCGCCCGCCAAGGAAACAAAACCGACAGATATTAATGGTTATATGGAAAAAATATTATTGCGTTTTCCTTTCCCTAGCTTTTAAAGCGCAATAAACTGTGTGCAATTAAAACGCCAATAGCAGATTGATGGATTGATTAATTGATGAAAGCCGTACTCTCTAATGTTTCCTATTTGGTGTTCATACTTACGTTTAATATACTATCCCTTTCCTACAATATTACATTCTGTAAATAATTCCACAAGTACTTATTATTAAAATTTAGAACTAAAACTTTATCAATAAGCTTTATTATCATAAACTGGTTTTTAAATTTAGGTAGTGGCACAGTATATGCGAATTGAGAGCCATCCCTCAAAATATAATTCAATCCTTACAATCGAACCTACTATTGGTTAAAAAAACATATTTTGGACGAATTTCATCATATTCACGTTTTATAATTTTTGAGCAACCATTCTTTAAATATTTATACTAATATTATAAAGAGGAATGATTTGTATTTTTATATGCAACGAATGAACTTAAAACTACTAGATCGATTTGGTTGAAATTTGGTATGGAAATAGTTTGAGATCCGGGAAAAGACATAGGATAGTTTATATTCAACTGCGCAAAAAGAGGTTAATAGTTTTGCGCGATAACCGACATACGCGCGGGCGGAGCCGCGGCCGGAAAACTAGTTTTTGATAAACTTAAAACTTTGTGGACATCGACATAATACTTATATATAAATATCCCCCAATGATTTTATAAATAACGCAAAAAAATAAAATACAATACATGATATTTATGAAATATTTTCAATTGCAATCAAAATAGAAATCTGATGAAAAAAGGAAAGCTGTTGAAAAAAGTTTTCTTTCAGCAGTAACTTGTATTTTAACAACCAAACAACACCAAAGCCAATTAGTCTGGCTAAAAATAGCCATTAGGAAGGTACCTTCTCGTTGTTACTTCGACTGAAATAAAACTGCCAATCAACAACTTATCAGCAGCTAACTTATTTTTGGCAAATAATTAGAACTTGATAAACAGCCAAATCTCAAAGAATTTGCCTTATTTAACCTCTGTAGATTGGTAATTAATTGTTACAAGAGAAATTTTATGTTATCCTGTAAATATTCACAGCCGATGTTGCAGTGCGCAATTGTTTTAAATTTGATCAATATAAAATGTTAACCAGTACTTAGCAAAAATTATAAACTACCGTTTAAAAATGGCAAACACTAATAAAAACGGTCATGTCCGCCTAACAAAGGTCATAGCACCGTTGTGGCTAGACTAACCGAGTAGTTAATTTTTAATCCCTTCCCTACAAAGCTTGTTCCCTATCTTGGTGCATCGCACAGTCTACACAACTCTCAAAAACAATAATATACTCTATTAAAGAAGCATTAAGACTTACAATGACTTAATACTTCTCATACGCTTGATTGTACAAGTAAACGCACAGGTTATAGCTAGCGATTTAGCTATTTGAATTTAATATATTGTAAGCTTGTTTCTGGAGCATCATGGCTAAAGCTTTTTATAGTGCTGGTTAATTTGATGCTATCGGAGAATAATTTGGTCTAACTATTTAGAACAATTTCATAGAATTACTTACGTGATAATTACATATACCTACCTACCTACTAACTGTAAATTTATTGCTAATGGATTGTAGCGAAAAAGTTAAACATAACTTTTCTACTTATTAGCCTATTACGAGTACCTATAGTGTCAGTTTACCAGAAAGTCATTACTTGGTGGTCTAGTGAAATGTTTTTGAAACGTAAAAAATCTGTCGCCAAGCACCTAACAGTGTGTTCCAGCAGCAGTCCTTGAGAGCCAGTGAAATTACAGGCAAAATGAGACTATAACTAGTATGTCTCAAGGTGATGGGCGCAGTGCAGTTCTTCACTTGTGATGAAACGCACCTGTTATAGGCAGAGGATACCGCTTAACATCAGGTGGGTCTCGTGCTTGTTCCGTAACAATAAAATTAAAACAAAAAAAAACAAAAAAAAAAAAACGTCACTTAACCTAACTATAATATAAAATTGTGTACGCAATTATATCAAGATTGTAATTAATTGAATAAAAAAATTAGAGCTCAGTTCAGAGAGCCTAAAAAATCTTTAAATTAGAATTGTGGCTGGTAGATTGCAATAAGCTCCCTCGTAATATAATGTCTTGAAACATATCAACACCTTTTTTTCATTGGCAAAACGTTGGTGATTAAATTATTCCACCCACCCCTTGGGGGATAGAAAAGCGATGATATTATTTTCGTTTTGTTTCCTTAACAAATAGCTAATATACATATTATTATGATTATTAAGACAAAGCCATAATCCGCAACAAAATATTTCATTTTAAAGTTTCTTCATTATGTATTTTAGGATTCTTCAGTGCAGACTAAAATTATTTAAAACTATTTTCGAAGACGGACGTTGGTGAACTTCTAATGATTTTTCTGCAGTAGTATCGGAAAATTTGCTTTCATATCCACATTCCAAAACAGTCTTTATCGCTTTGATAATAAGCTTTATATTGATGTGTCCAGTTAATGTGTTAGATCTTTTCACTACTAATGTAGGTGGTAAAGGCTCCTTCAGACTATTTAAATTCCAGTACGGTTCGTTGCTTCGATGGTTTATATTATACGGAGCCGTTTATTTCAGAGAAAATTAGGGAAAGTATTGATTTGGTTAAACAGGTGCCCAATAAATCTAGGCACGGTAAAACACTTTTACACAATTTAAATCATGTGAACAACCACAAAAGACGTTTTTTTGGACTATTTAATACAAACATTGCCTTTATTTCAGAAAAATACAGGCGTGATGAAGATTGAATGTTTCCAAGTTTTCGAAAATTTTGAATGAATTTTGATGTAGCTCCAATAAAAAAACTGATAATAACATTAATTGCTATACGTGTATCTCTTTAGCAAGAGTTCCTGTTGGTCGGCACCGCCGTATTCGATACTTTGCCTCGAAACAGTAATGTGCAAACACTTCTGCGTTCAGGCGTGAAGGGCACTTCACTTGCTATGAATTACTGGGCAAACAAGACATAGGAACTAACGTCTAGGAGTGACAAGTGCAGTGCGCAGTGTCAAGGATGGTGACACTACGATTGCAACTATCAAACAAAACGACTTGGGCACGTGTAATTGGAAAAGGTACTGAGCGGCATCAAGCATCCCTCATAACTGAACCTTCCACACAAGAAACAAAAACACAATTTGAGTCCGAACCAAAGTCTTCTAACCCTCAAAACTCACAAACAGCTCTGCAAGACAAAGTTAAGCTACATACAACCAAAGTATCACACACAGAAAAGGTGTCACATCATGATTTAGTTACTACTGAAATGCTGGAAATCTTAGGTGCAATCAAATCTTTAAAAGAAGAATTTCTCAGGTGTAAAACTTTTATGGACAAAGTTATTTTAATATTGAGTCATTTGGGCCACTATGTTTAGTAATAATGACTTGCGCGTAGTATATTGGAACGCTGATGGCGTTCACAAGAAGCAACAAGAACTTGCAGATCTTGTGGTAAGTGAGCTTAACGCTGACATTATCGCAGTATGTGAAACGAGACTAACCGACCGTCTAAACTTCACCATTGCGGGATTTACTTGCTATCGAAAGGACAGCAAGCCTAACGGAATTGGCCAGGGTGTAGCAATATTAGTTCGAAGTGACCTTACTCATAGCTTTATTCATTTACCTGTCACAACTAACCTTGAAGTAATAGGAATATCACTGAAACTTTCGAGCAATAATAATATCCTTATTTTTTCTATTTATCAGTCACCCAACTTACCACTTATAACAAGTGATCTGGACTTGATATTAGCCTTGGGTAGCCAGGTGATAATCATGGGTGATCTGAATGCTAAACATCCCTACTGGTCTCCAGGAAGCCTAAACCAAAGTGGCAAACGTCTTTATGAGCATATGTTGAATGGTGAGTTTCTTGTTCACGGTCCGCAAGACTCAACACTTGTTCACTATCGACCTGAGATGAAGACTTCTATCCCTGACCTTCTTCTTACGAAAAACGTACACAGTATTAATGATATTATTACAATACCTGCATTGTCCTCAAACCATTTTCCTGTTTTTGCCAATTTTAATATCAAAGTAATCAGAAAGCCAATTACAAAATTAAATTATTCAAAAGCTGACTGGTGTAAATTTCGTCAAACACTAAATAGCAATATTACCTTGTCGTCACAAACTTTTCAAACAATAAATGAGATAGACTATACTATTACAAGTATTCAAAACACCATAATTGATGCTCGAAATTCTAGTATACCAACTTCAATTCTCAAGCCCTGGAATTCATTCATGCCGCGTCGTATCAGAAGGCTTATTCAACGAAAAAACCGACTACGCAGATACACAGCCCTTGAAACAGATATTTATCTACGTAAGGAGTTGAATCGCATAGTTCGCCAACATCAAAATTGTATTGTAACTTCATTAAACTCCTTTAATGATGAACAATGGAGAACTAAATTGAAAAGAGTTGATAACCCTGGTACTGATTTATGGCGAGTAGTTAAAGGATTGCGATCGAACTCTTCTCCCCCAATCCCAGCGCTTAGAACTAGGGATGGTTCCCTCACCTTCAATAAACAAGAACAGTGTAATGCCCTCGCAGAAGCCTTTTTTAACAATATGCAACTAACTCTCAACTGGAACAGTGATAGCCAATCAGCTGTTAACTCCTCACTATCGTCACTGGAACAAGATTCCAACGACAAGCACACTCTAACTCTAGTTCATCCAGCTGAAGTTAAAAGGTGCATTAAGAAATTAAAGACCCGCAAGGCCCCCGGATATGACCAAATTTCCAATTTGCTAATAAAAAATATTCCCCAAAAGTGCATCGTCCTCCTTACAAAAATATTCAATGCTTGCATTGTCCTTAATTACTTCCCTTCAGCTTGGAAATCGGCCAAAGTAATCGCAATACATAAGCCTGGGAAAGATAGTTCAGACCCCACTGCATATCGTCCCATAAGCCTACTGCTATGCCTGGGTAAGTTATTCGAAAAGATAATTTACACCAGACTAACGCGATTCACAAGGAATAGGTTGATGGATGAGCAATTCGGCTTTCGTCCTGCCCATTCGACTGTCCAACAGTTGGCAAGAGTAGCAGAAGTCATATCATATAACCTTAACCTCAAGAATTCAACAGGCATGTTTTTGCTAGATATCGAAAAAGCATTTGACACCGTGTGGCACGACGCTCTCTTGCATAAGTTAATTTGCCTAAACATACCATTGGCTCTTGTTAAAATTATAAAATCATACCTTACAAATCGACATTTCCAAGTGCACCTAAATGAATGTTCCTCTACATCAAAAACAATGCCAGCTGGGGTACCTCAAGGCTCCATACTAGGACCTCATCTCTTCTTAATATATCTTAATGATATACCTACTCAGACACGTACAAGCATAGCCTGTTTTGCAGATGACACAATATCATTCACTTCTTCCAGCGATATTGATTTGATAATTGATCGGCTTCAACTATCTCTTGATTTACTCCTCTCATACTTTCAAATGTGAAAACTTAAAATTAATTCCTCTAAAACAGAAGCCATACTATTCACCAGGCAGCGCACTCTTCCTAGACGCACACTAAAAATAAACAGCTTTTATATTCCCTGGAGTAGAAATGTAAAATATTTGGGATTAATTTTGGATAACAAATTGAATTGGTCGGAGAATACTTCTAAATTACGCCTTAAGGGCATAAAAGCACTGAATTCTTTAAGCCCTGTTCTAAACAGAAAATCTTGCCTCAGCAGTATAACCAAACTAAGTATATATCGCACCCTGGTCCGTCCCTGTATTACCTATGCTTGTCCTGTATGGAGCAGCACCTGCGCCGCAAACATAAGTAAACTCCAAGTCATACAAAATAAGGCTGTAAAGTACTCGTTTAATTGTCCTTTCTATACTAACCTTAGCAAAATTCATTTAGAAATTGGCTTACCGCGGATTGACATATTTATCTACAAGTTATCAGAAAAGTTTTATCTATATACAAACCCCAAAAGTAAAAATAAACTTATAAAAAATATTTGTAAAACTCGTTCGAAGAACTTAACGTTTATCGATAAGTACAAAACGTACAAGTTACCACATCACCTTTTCCTCGATCGCGATGAATAGGAACAGTCGCCCGCGCGGAGCATGAGCTACGCTAGCTGCTACGGCGCGCGCCGTACCCGCCCGTATTATCTGGTGATATGAGGACTGGAACGGCGTGCGCGTCGCACTCATCGATTTCGTGCCTTGCGCGGGCGTACAACATGTTATGCTAGTTCTTGTTGCTATATGTCAACTACCCAGAGTTTAACGCTTACTTTCTTTTTGTATATTTTCAACTACCTTCTACTTAGGTTAGGATGTTGTTAATGTAATTTATATACAAATACAATGCAAAAATGTAATTCTGTTTCTTAAGATTACAATATGAGAATAATAAGATTATATAATGTTTAAACTACACGTATTTAAAAAGTTAAATATAATGTTACACTTTTACAAGTTTTATGAAAGCTATTCAGCTTATAAAACAAAATAGTTATAATATTGGCTTTCTAGGATAAAATATACACTAGAAATGTACAAATGTTATGTGATATGATGAATAAAGATATTTTGAAATTGACTACGATTGCAACGGACAGGCATGACACTGACTACCAGGCGGACGTCTAGACTGACTCGTCGATTCATAAAATTAAAAAAAAAACATGAACATACCTACTACACTATACTGAATATACCTGCAAAACATTCAAGTTAGGGATCGAATACGTCGACCTTGGTTTCGAGCATATCAGATGCTCATCATCTGCGTGCTGCGTCTGCGAGCTCCCGGAGGGCGTTTATATAATATTTATTGAGAAAAAATATTGAAAATTATGAAGCCAAATCTTACGAGCAACACCTCGTCTGCATATGTAGCCATTTACATGCTATATTAATTGCTACACGTATAGATTCATCTACATCATCAGCCAGAAGAGGCCCACAGAAACCCGCTGACGGAGTCATATATAATGATATTATGTTGTGACCACGATCACTGCACAGTGTTTGAGACGTCGGGAGAAAAATAATGATAAATATACGCGATTTAAACCGTTTAAAGTTGTTCAATTACTATGTGTAATAATCGCAAAAACCTAAGACAACATTAGAAACAGGATACTTATATAACTGTTAGATCTAATATGCGTCCTATATAAATCTTTATTATGTTAAAATTGTATTACATCTCATTTAATATCTGTTCAGATTCAAAAGACTTTCATTAAGCTTTCAGCCATCATTTGACCTTCTTAATAGGGTGTGAAAATGTCAGCTTTGTAGGACTTTTCCTTTTCGAGATTTAACGATTATTCATGTACAATTTAACCTAATATGTGGTCCTTAAATTTATCCCTGTTCCTACGTGCATACAAATTTCATGAAAGTATAAGTGATATTTTGCCTTTATGTAAAAAAATACACACATCTATTTTTTTATCAAATATTTTTTATTAATTAAATATTTTACGATAAAGCTGTTTAATAACTTATTTCCACTTATTCTTCATGGTCACCACAAGTAAAGGTCTTATGCATTTGAATATGCTTCTGAACGTGTACATTTTAGTTATGTGAATTTCAGTACATAGTGTTTATATTATTGATATCAAATGTAAAGCTGCAAGGCTGCTCAAATTATTGTGAAATGAGCAAAGAGCTGTTTTCGCACGTAGAAATTGTTCCTTTTAACAATGGCTGTCTTAAACTAGGAGCACTGAAATGTAGCGAAAAGTTTCTCTATATATAATTTGATACAAATAAAGGAACAGTTGAAATTAATCATAAAAGTATCATATTCAAATAAATAAATTCAATTTATTTTTGTAAATTACCATATTACAGTTTTTTAATGACAATTATGTGTAATTTAAAGTTAAATACTGCATATGTTCGTTGTAACGGATGTACACAATCACTATGTCACTATGTTCTTCTGTAAGTTGAATGATCTAAAAGAAACTAATTAAAATAACAACGTCTGCAAATAGACTACGAATAATCTCACAATGCCAGATGAAACAATGTATGAACTGAAACTATGACAAAAAGACTTACACGAAAGAGCTGACAGAATTACATGCACACAGGTACATTAAATCAAATTGAATTAAGCAGCAAATGAAACGCTTGCATCGCGTAACTGTTGACAGATGGTATGACAGCTCGAATATTATTAATTGTGACGTTGGAAGACCCAAAAAGCTCTTCCGCTTCCACGTCATTAATAAAATGAGCAATAGTCGAAATATTTATCAATGGCATAATCGATACAGAAACAATTATAACCACATCCATCAAAATTCTAAGCTCCGTTATGCTTCGAGACTTTTGAATTCTTAAATTTTCGCCTCGTACTATCGACTTTAAATATATTACTAATAGAGTTTTAAATAGATTGATGATTAAAACGATATTAGAGTAACTTACAATAAAGCGTCACTTGATAGATATAAGGTGGAAATTACATTGGATGTTGTTACCGCTGAATTACAGTGGTATCGAACAACATTAAAATTCTTATCTCTGGTCTGTCACACAGCGAGAACGTCAAAGTTCGAAGTGAAGAACGCATTATAATTAATAGTCGATGATACGCGAGCATCGTAAACAAAAGCGGTGATAAATGGATTAAAGTCTGATACTAGATAGAAGGTATTGTGGGTTGTAAATCGTGATTTCGTAAGCGGCGGTCAGTTTTTTGACGTTTTAAAAGGTAATCTATGACACAGAAACACACAGTTAAAATGACATGATGAACTCAAAAACAATGGCATTAAAGTACGAAATTGATTAAAAGTTTCAGATGCAAATCAAGTTTATGATCTTAAATTTATTATAATATCATGTTTAGGGCCTGTTGCAGTGTTCGAGAAGTTCCGGTTATACTACCCAAAACATAAAATAACTGAATGATAAAAATGACAGTTAACATGCAGCGCGTTCCAAGATTTAGTCGATGGATAGGCTAAATCGATGACTGTGAAACGCAAAGATGGTGTTTTATTTATTATTAAAATTGTTCTGGATATTATAACTGGAACTTACTAGAACATTCTGAAACATAATCGATGACTGTGAAACGCAAAAATAGTGTTTTATTTATTAAATACGTTCTGGATAGTGTAAACGAAACTTACTCCAACATTCTGAAACAGGACCTTAGTATAAGATAAGTAGAATATGACAGAAAATGTGTTAAAAGGTTTGTCAAGGTTAGCAACAGACACAATCAAATTGAATGATATAAAAATAAGCTTTCTACTTGAAGGTTATATCTGTTAATTTTATATACTTACAGAATACTTATTAGTGTAAAAGGCTAAAGATTTAGACTATTAATGTGAAAGACAAATTAAAATTAACTCGTGAGACTGAGTTGGTTTAACTCGTAAAAAATAGATTTCATTTTAACGATAGTTTAAGAGCATAAGTACGGAATTAATGTACGAAATAGTTATTTTAGTAAAGCTACGCTTCGGTGTCACAGTCAGTCAAACTTTTATATCACGGGCGGCGTGGAGGTTTAAGTTTAATGACATATTGCTGCCAGATATAAGTACGTCGATACATTTAGCCGTGACGTATTATATAAAAACCTATCATTAGAAGTCGATTTAGGTTCTTATTGTAATCTATTACGTTTGACAACAATTTGTAAGGCTTTTGAGTTTGTTATTAGTTATTACTAATAACTATCAATTTCAACCTTGAAAAGGTGCAATCTGTTTGACAATAATAGCCTTACACATTTTAACTTGTGTTTACTATTAAACCATTCTATTTTGATTTCTTACTTGGGATCTTGCATGACTCTTGTCTAACCAGTGTAGGCGTATTGGCTAGATCGCCGTGATAAAGGTACTTAAATTGAAAATGATTAATTATACAGTTAATATACCTTCTAGAATCCAAAATTTTATATCTTATACATTTCTAAGAAAAGCGTAGGTATTCGTGATAAGGCGATACGATCAGTAGTGCTAGCAATACCACAAGAAGATATTATTTATTATTATTATGTAAATACAATATTTGATTACTTATCGTGCAATATTAAATTAATATGTAATATATTTAACATTTTATATAAGCGTTATTATAAAAAACTTACCTAATTTCTGAAACCGCATTATCTGGAGGGATACATATCCAGAAAATATTTAGGAAACCGGTAAAAATTGACATTAAAACGAAATCATAATAAAATCAAAATTAATAGATGCAAATAATTTTAGCATGTTAAAGGACCCTGTTTTGGAGATCAAACAGTATAGATCTCACCTACTTAGTTTGCAAATTAAACTTCATCGTATAAATAATTAGAACAACGTCTGCCAAAAGAAAGATCTAATGATTAGATTTCATGATATCTTTCTGATGTTGAACCAACATCCTGAATAGAAAGATGGTTCTCGATTCGACGCAACATTTTTTCACACGTATTACTTAATTTTTACTGGATCATTAAATCTTTATGATTATTTTTTTGTTGGGTAGAGTCAAGTTAAATTTGTTCTACCTTGGTCAAGTAGTTTTAAAATAACGCTGAAGAAATAGAAAAAAAGGATTTGCCTATACTAACGCCTATACCTGGATGATTTAATGGTAGATACAACTTTTGGCGATGTTGGCCTGAACAGGAGTTGGATGGGTGACCGCTAGTGACATTACTACTGAGCGTTTCCGTGCTTCGGAGGGCACGTTAAGCCGTCGGTCCCGGTTGTTGTCTTAGGATGGCAGTCGTTATAGCATGGCGGTAGGGCATTTTGCGAATGTCCGCCTAGCTAGCTACCACCCTCAAGTAGAAAATCTTTCGCCAAGCACCTAACGGTGTGTTCCGGCAGCTGTCCTTGAGAGCCAGTACTTCTAGGTTAGCCTGAACAACATCTTCGACCACATCATCACTTACCATCAGGTGAGATAGTGGTCAAAGGCTAACCTATCAGGCATAAAAAAAACGTTAAGCGATTTTGTAAGCAGCATAGATCACTGATTAAAGTGAAAAAAAAAACATCGACGAATAAAAAACTTATGGAAGTGGGACCATGAAAATGCCAGCTTAGTATTTGAAACAATATGGCACCGAGGAGTCTTGAAAGTTGGATCAATTTTTTTTACCAAGTAGTTGTTCTATTTTTGGGTGTATTATAATAAAATGTTATTTAGTGTGCATTATATAAAAACTACTTCCTTTTATGATCTTAAAAAGATATAGAAATATACCCAGCAGCAATAGACACACAGATATATTATGTAAATGCTTTTAAAAAAAGCAACTTTTTATTTTAAAATTAATTTACTAATTGGTTTATAAAGAAACGGGGGAAAAAATTAGTATTACAGTAATGAGTCGGAACCTCTTAAACTATTTTACATACAAAATCGTCGATTATACCTACGATCATAACTCGCCTCCAAAACAGTCTCGACACGTGTGGCTCCGAAATCAAATTAAAACCATGTTTGATAACATCGTGTGGCGGTTATGGAAATTTATGACTATATTACCTGCGCTGCGCGGGCGCAACTCCACCGACAAAAACCGGGGTCGGACTGCGCAATTATTTATGGACTCTGCGAATGATTATAGTTTACGACCGCTTCACTGGATCCGCCTCTGGCTTTTTAAGGTTGGTAGTGCCTAGCTAATGTGCTGCAAAATTGTTCATGCTTTTTTATACTTATACTTAAATCTTGTTGAAAAGAACTGTATGTGTAGTTACTTGATGAGAAGGGTAGTTAACTTTACTTATCAGTTTTCATTTATAGAGCATACTAGTGTTGATTTATGGCGTAGATGTGTAGATTGGGGTGGATGGTGCGGGTTCGAATCCCGCACATGACTATACATTTTCCTCTCGTTATAATATTGAACAATACATATATGTATCTATATTATATTAAATAATTTTCATACATGTCAAGGATCTCCATATTATTCCAGCCGAGTAGGAGGGAAAATTATTTTGATATCTAGGATGACATGGAATATAAATATAGGTTCGTCGAAATTAAATAATATAAAGAGAATATACAAATTAGATATGCCTATCTTCTTAAAAAAGTGCGTAGGTAAAACAAAAGTAAACATAGGTTCCCGTTAAAACCCTTGAACTGATTTTGGTAACTTTTGCGCAGATATACATATTCGAAAGTGAAAAGTCTTATAATATAGAATAACAAGCGAATTCCTAAGTTTGCAATATCATACAGAATCTATGAATAGTTGCTCTATATATATTGAAATTACTGAATCAAAGGGTTATGTCAGAGAATTAAGTATTTTAACTCGGGAATATATGACAAAAAAGTTTGATCACTGAGGTAAAACTAAAGATCGGAGGAAAAAATATGTGGACCGCAAAAGAAACAGAAATAAATCAGTCGGATGACAATTTAAAGTGGTTAACCCACTAACTGTGACCATTTTAGATGCTTTGATCAAATCTTGTAGAATTACAGTCTGTTTATTTGAACTGCCTATTGAACCCTATGTCATAGGAAATAAGGTCTCATTTCATTATTTTCTATAGTTATTTAGTGGGTGTTTGTTCAACAGTTTTAAAATTCAGAGAGATTTATGTTTTTATTTAGAATTTAATGGTGTGCGAGCATTCGATTTTATTTTAATTTTACGCATTAATGATGTTTAAAAAAATATTAATGCGAAATAAATGCTTGCGTGGGATTAATTTTATTAATTATCTAGTGTGAGATATTTGTAAACGGCTACTTTACAATTTTTGTTAGGAATAATTATACCAATGATTGATTTTTATTACATTTTGAAAATCAACTAAAGATTTTAGCATATACTTACCTAATCCTTTCATTATAGCGTTTCATTATTTATTATAAAAATATTATAATGTAAGTAGTTAGTAATTACTTATTTGAAGATGTATGAATAAATTATGTGTACTGGAATGACAAATTACATAAGAAAGTGTAAGATAAACACATTATTGTGTTGACCTTGCTTAGATTCGGACTAGAGCAGTAAAAAAAGGGTAATCTATTTAAAATCCTTAATATTTTTTATATTCTTTTTTACCCACTTCTAAAGTGTATAAAATAAGTCTAAAGTGTGTAAGTATATAATTGTATTGGAACTGCAATATACGCACTAAAGGTACTCTATTAGGGCTTCCAAATAAATTTACTTTAAGTTAGGGTGCAGGTTTCATCAAAATACGTTAAGTGATTTTCAACCAATGAACAAAGATGTGTATTGACGTTGTATTTACACCTGACTTATTGATAGGAGCTCTAGGTATAGTATCGAACGGAAAGACATGAAGACCGTGGTAAAATAATAGTGCACGTAATAAAAACTAACTAATAAGCTCAGAATGATTTGGATCAGCATGGTACCGCCTTCCACAAGTTACGTTGCTAAATGTCGTGTTAAGGTTATTATAAAAATATCATTTCATAATTTTGATTACTTATTTCTTTATAAGTCGATTTCGTATTTTATAAAATTCCTTTTTATTTCATTGAATATCCTGCAGTTATTTTTATTCAAAATTTCAACACGGAGTAATATTATTTAAAACTTCACTTAGCATATTCAGTTCATAGTTTGTAATACTGTACTGTAACAGCCGACTCGTCCACTGCTGATCTCAGCCTCCCCTATTAAGGGGGTATTTGACATAATCCCCACGCTTGGTAGGCGGCTTAGGGATCGCAGTGTAAGATGGTAGTTCTTTAGAAGGTGCTGCTGCCCACCTTCTAGTATTTTTCTCTTAGTCGCCTCTTACGACACCCATGGGATGGTATGGGGAGGTGCAACTAACCCGGCATCCCACGGGGTTTGTAATACACCAAGTACAATTACCAGTAACAATTGATAATAATTGTGATAATAATATATCTGCGACAGTGAATTTGAAACGGTCAATCGTCGATTCATCCAAGATCTTTCACACCCCAAACCGAGGGTTGCTATTTCATTCAATATTCCGTACAAACCCCAAATTATTCCAGCATCCACCTGGCGCCATCGCCTCCTCGGTTTATACTTTACGATCTGCTAAAAGACCGAATTCGCTGTCCAAATTAACACGAAATAAAAACGGAATCGATCCAACAAAAA
Organism: Plagodis pulveraria; assembly: GCA_963890685.1. Taxonomy (NCBI): domain Eukaryota; kingdom Metazoa; phylum Arthropoda; class Insecta; order Lepidoptera; family Geometridae; genus Plagodis; species Plagodis pulveraria. Next base: position 12,320,679 of record OY982956.1, read on the forward strand.
ATAAGCGAAGGCACAAGATAAAAGCTTAAAAAAGGCCCACGTCAAAACATTTGATTGTATTAATATTTATAGGCTTCGTACCGCCGCAGGAAAGTCGGCTCACGGATGAAAAAAAAATGTTTATCAGCCAGTTAGCTTTTAAGGAAACCGCTGATCTTTTGTAAAAAGTTATTTATGGTCACGAAAACAATTGTAGTGTTACCATTATTTCATTATTTGACAGCAATAACTGTATTATTTGGGTTTTTGCAGTATATCCACTCGATGAAGACGTTTAGTTCATTTGAGTTGATTCAGTATGAGGTATTGTGCTATTGTCATGGCAACGACTCGCTTGATACAATTTTAATGCGTTTTTATTAAGTTGCAACGTTATTCTTTTTGTTTGTGACTCTATTAAATTCATATGACACCACAATATGCTTCAATCCGGTTCTTTAAGGAGTTTGAATGAAATCTACCAAAAATAACTCAATTCAATATATTATTTATCCCACAACACTAATTTTATAACTAGGTATGTACTGTTATTAATATAAGTAATTAAAGCTAATTATGTAAATTTTATAGGCTAAGAGATTTGAAATAAATTATTTGTATTAAGTATTTTACGAGAAGAGTATTATAATTAACTGTTAACTTATAGAGCTTATTTTGATCTGTTCTAATAAAAAATAAATGGGAATTACTACCGTGAATACGGAAGAGTCTGCGAGCAAAATTCTAAATTATTTTTTCAATGCGATTTATATATATACTAAATCTTAAATGTGTTCCCAGTTCTAATAACTAAAAGATAATAACAGTTCGCTTTGCTACTTTATTGTCGAACTTATAAAGAAGGTTTCAAGCATATTATAACCCAGACGATTCACGAGCGGAATCCTGTCATATGTAGAGACTGTCAAAATACGGAATATAAAAAAAATCGAGAGATTGATACATGAAACCAACATTGCACATGACTATTCATAAACTTCAAAGTTAAATATACTATGAGATAAATCTGTTTCTAAAGCGATAATGGTAGGTAGGTATATATTAGGTATACTAAACTTGTAGACCTGAAATATTGTATATAATTAATTATATATCCGAAGCTGGAACTTGTTAAGCGGAATGACAAGTAAAATAATAGACAATTACGTTTGAAACATAATTTGCCTATAAGCAAATTGCGCACGATAATGCGAAATAAAGGCCTGGCTATGCATATGCCATCATTCCTAATATACATACATTATTATAATCACTGCGAGAGTTAGTTCTTTGGATCTCGGAATTTTTGTTACTCACGCAAGCTTAACCACTTTTGATGAAACTTTTTTTCAGAGATTGCTGAAAGGTTTGTAAAGAGTTTAATTTCTTCTTTTTACATTTGGTTCAATTAATCATTATCACAACATGACGCTCGGATATACGAGCCGTTGGCAGAAGTTTATTGAAACTTTATTTAACCAGATATTTTAGCGTACAAGTGATTTGGGGTTCGCCAGTTCTATACTTCGAACCAATACCTACTTAGATTTACAAGTGAGGAAACCTAATAGCACTTTATCAACCGAGGATCTCTTGATGCACCGGTACCGTCTAGGAAAAAAACCAATAAAGTATTATGAAAAATAAATCCCTCGCTGTTGATTGGTGCACACTGATTCTCACGGCACTGTTATCAAAATCGCCTCAACTCAAGCCGTTCAGTATGCTTTATGGAACTTCATACTACTACGCATAATAAAGCTGAACATGCACCTAGACACGTCGCTAGAACCACACACACCGCAGTCATCGCATTTTTTGATCGTTTCGCGAAATCCGTGACGTAAGCGCTGCAGCAGCTGCAAGTGTCAATCGAACTGTGCTGTAAAACGACAGAAGACGGATGACGTCATCCACGCCGCACTGCACGCATCGAATGCGCCGAACTGGATGACGTGGAATCTGAATACGTATAACATTTTACTGAAATACGGATCATTCGACGCGCATTCAAAGATGAAAACTGTATCAACCGCATTTTCTACTGCTGAACACAGCCTCGCCGATTATGGGGGGGGGGGGGGTTCGCCATAATCCCCACGCTTGGCAGGCGTCTTGGGGATCACAGTCTGAGATCAGTTCCTCAGAAAGCGCTGCTACCCACAGTGCCCACCTTCTGGTGTGTTACCCCCAGTCGCCTCTTACGACACCCTTGGGTGGAGATGGGGGGTGTCATTCTAGCCTGGCACCCCACAGGCTAAAAATTTATACAACTCGATAACTATGGTGCGTGCGGCTGCATCGGCGCGTCTACCTATGTCGTAATGTCATTATCATTCGGGAGCCCACGAGAAGCAGTGAGAATAAGGCGAGGTGAAGTTGATGCCGAGCCGATACTCGTACGTCTGCGCTGTTCTTTGTGCAAAGTTACGCAGGATCAGTGCAGTTCCTATGCGAAGCTAATCAGTATCTGGCGGCGACATGGGTTATTGAAATATAATTAAAACTGCCTAATGGCAATGCTATGCTGTTGCAATTTAATTATAATAAAGATAACACATGTGATTTAAATAATCTTTGATACTATATGAAATCAATGTTCCGCTGCTTTTCCGGTGGATATTTTCAATAACGAAATACTAAAGGTAACTTGCTAACGAATTTGTAATCGAAATAGTGACCTCATGATGATATAAAATTTATTATTATCACCACGAATAGCTTCAGCTCTTTCTGAGTACCTGTATTACGTATGAGATTTATAAACGTAAATAAAACTATGTGTTCGCTGATCTGCCAAGAACTTCGTTGTTATATATCTCTCCCTTGAAACTTTATCCCAAATTTGGATGATATCTATGTCTACCTTCGCACAATAGATGCGATTATTATTAACTATCAGACAGATTATGCACCAAAAGGATATAGCAGTGTTTCCGAAGCGATATGTATGTACTTAGGAGCCTTCAAGCAGTTTTCGAAGCAGTGATGGCTCAATGGCATTGGCTATGAACTGCTGCGCAGCAGGTCCATAGTTCGAATCCCGCCACTGGCTTGAGCTTCACCGCAAGGTGGAAGGGAATTTTGCGAATACCCGCGTGGCTAGCTACCACCCTCAAGTAGAAAATATGTCGCCAAGCACCTAACGGTGTGTTCTGGCAGCTGTCCTTGAGAGCCAGTAATTCTAGGTTTAGCCTGTTAAGATCTTCGATCACAACATCACTTACCATCAGGTGAGACTGTTGTCAAAGGCTTTTACCTAATAGATATAAAGAAGGAGAGCATAATTATTCCCTTCTCAGAGGTCGGCAAAACATCGTCTGATAAGGCGGGTACTCGTGGGCGGTGAGCAGCAAATTTGCCCTCCTTTCACATACAAAATATCGTTTCTCACTAGCTATATTTTGAATCTAGATCAAATCAAGTGCCTTTGAACCACCTAGAAGAACACAACCTAAGTATTAGTAGAACGCTCTAAACATTACATTATAACGTTTAATAGTTCCTACTTAAATAACATGCTCTGTGCCTAGTACTAATTGATTATTATTTTTCAAACTTTAGTCTAGATTAACTCTAAAATCAGTAAGGAAGGATTTCTTGATTAGATATAACTAGATTATTTCTTTCAATTAACAGTTTCTGAAACAGTATACGTTAGGTAATTTTCGTTACATGAATTGCAGATTATTACGTTATTCTTTATTCTAATATAAAAGACATTATAAAACGTATTCAATTATTATTTTTACGTTCTTTTACAAAATGTGTATAACATTTAATCCACATTGGATTAGCATAAAACATACCTAAAAAGCGCAATACAAAACTCAAACGTTAAATATGTTTAATTGCAACATTTTGTTGCGTATCAAAACAATTCATAAATAAAAATGACAGGACATATTATTGTTGTAAAAACGTTACGGTTGTTGCAATAACTCATGTAAGTACTTATTAATAATTAATTGCAATAATGAGCAATAATAGCGGTTATTTCGTATAAGGGCAAAAGGAATATTATGGTGTAAAAACATCGCAGTTATAAAATGTAATTGCGGTATTTAAGAATCAGTAATTTCCTTAAGAGGTATATACATTTTGATTACTACATGAGCATGATTGCATGGAACAAGTATTAGCATTTATTGAAGGGTTTCTGTACAATATTTAAATAATACCGGGTAAATAATTTTCTTTAATAAACCAGTCATTTGATCGATCAAAAGATCAAACTTATTTCGTGACACCTAAATAGAGTTATGTTATTAATGGTATACTGATATTAGTGCAGAGTGAAGCTTGTCAATATCTAATGTACTGTATTAGCGGGATGGTCCACTGCTGAACTCAGCCTCTTTTATATTTGTTTATGCACCAACCATTACGATTATGTACGTAGGAAAATATCTAAAATAACTATTTGCTTTTTGAATATGTATATGTTTGCAATAACGCATATGTTCTGCGGATTACATTACAAAATTATAAATTTACGAGAGGAAAAATTTCATGGTTTCGAATCCAACAATTGACTTAAATTTTTCCTGTTGTAAATTTGTAATTTTGTAATCTTTTCTCTTCTTTTTTGAACAAAATACGCCTCCAAAGTACGAGGTTGAAATGGCAGATTCTTGATATATATTCTTGATATACCACATTATTGATTAAATAATTAAACCAAAAAAAATGTGTTTAGTATTAAAAAGGTCCAACGTCCCTAACAATAGCTTCATATAACGCCAAGCCTGGCTCCGCACTTAAGGTACGAAGCTACAGGGTACATCGGTTTATCCGTCCAGACGGGATTATTTTACGGTACGTACGGCATCAGAAGAGATAAGAGCTATGCGATAGAAAGAGAGACATCTTGTAGGTGAATATAAATATTAGGTACTACGTGTCTTGCGAGCTGAAGTGCACTTTATTGCGTCGTAGCTAGAGTCGCTTATTTATTGGAATGGCTTTACGAAGTGATCCTTCCGGTTTCTTTTATTCTGTAATAATGCTGTAAAATATACCATTCAATATGTAATTGGTCCTGAATAAACGTATTAACGTCTTTACTGGTAGTTTTATAAAATTATAATATAATATTATTTATAGTATTATTTCTTGACGCTGCAACTGCTACGTGGTTTGTAAGGAACTTCGGTAACTATATAAATTTTTTAGATTCTGAAATATCATGTTTATCATATTTTACTGAATATTTCCAAAGAAGTACGATATAACCTAATTTTCTCCGGGGCAATAATGGCTTGGTTAGCGTGAAGAAACCTGTCGATGGACAAGAAGAATAGAAGTTGACAATAATCTTTATTCAAAATTAATACATATCTAGCAAACCAACACAATTATAGTAACTGTAATACTCTACTAAATACTTTTACTTTAAATTTCTAAGGGATATACAATTATGATTATCAATGAAATATTTACTACCACATCTTGGCAATGTCAACCACACAGAATTTATAAGCACAGAAAACACCTGCATTAAAATGACGTCCAAAAAATTTTACAAACTGACAATCACCTTGAGTTATACCTATGTTAACACAGTTTTGTAATTTAGTGCCTATAAATTACACGCAAAGCTATAAATAAAAGATAGTTTAAAGGTAAACTAGATGAAAAATAGTGGAGCGCTTCCCCTATATTTTATAGAGGCTAAAAGTTTTCATCAATAATTGAAGTTGCAATCCCTGGAGAGAAGGGCTCGGCAACTAGTGGCCGTGATGCGAAGTTGACTTATAGATGCATGTGTTTGTAAACATGCCTTTAGAATAGTAAACTAAGTTTTGCATAGTTATACCCGATATCAGATAGTGAATGTAAGAGGTCTGATGCACATTATGCTCAATGAAATGAGGACTTGATTTTAAAACCAATAACACAAATGAAAAGAAAAACTACAAAAAATAAACAGGTATAAATTAATTACAAAGTGAAAACGCGACTGCAAATTATTTATTTTCTTTAAGCATTTTATCATTCCACTGAAATTATAACTGCAAGTTATATATAAATTTATGGAATCGTTTTTTAAAGCTCTTCATTTTGATTACCTACTCGATGGTTTTGGAAGAAAAAGATTTTTTTTCCTCTCACAATATGGCGTCTAAAATCCGCCAGTTTGTTTTTTATGTATGTAGTGTCACTTGCACTATCAAGACAAATCTAATGCTATATCACACATAAAAATCAGGTAAGCCATTTAGAAGTTATAATGGAATAAAGAAACTCACAAACATAATATATACATGAACCCTGAAAATATAACACTCCTTTTTTTTGGCAGTCGTGTAAATAGGAACCCTAAACCTTGATTAAGTAAATAATCCACATTTTGTCAAATTCAAACTTAACGAGTCTATTGATTATTTATGAAATGATTTTTGTAATTTCATATAGCGCGAATCGTAGCTTCTCATTCAATAACCTTATAGGTTTTCGTAAAGACCATGTCAAACTAAAGATAATCGTGATATTTTTAATCTTAATTCAAAAATGTTCAATTGATCTCTCGCGTTTATCTTAAAAGTATCATATTAAACTTTTCGTCTACCTCTGGTAGAGCAACTGTCGTAACCATCACCTTGCAGTACGTTCTGATATAAAACTTATTTCAAGGGTAGTTAGTTTGATTTTTATATTGTCTGGCAACGAGTACCTAACTTGGCTAAGATATGGCTTTATAAGGCTGCTACCGAGTACTTTAACTTTTAAAGTCACAAAATGTAGTCAAAGATTTGAAAACTCTTAACTAGTATTTATAAATATTATGATTACAAGCACTATCGCCTCATTCCAAAAGTTAAGCGTTTGAAATAGAACTTCTTTCGATCAGATGAAGTCTATAGTTAGTCTGGTCGATGACCACACCGTCCTTTATGACGCTTAAGGTAATAAAATGTGAGCACAAAATTTGCTTTAGTTGAGCATGTTCCGTTAGCCTAGAGGTCAGGGAATTTTCGCGAACACGGAGGAAGCGGTTTAATTTTTCGCTCGGGACAGTAATTTTGTGTTCTAATACTTTGTAAATGTTCTTCTTTTGTCTAAGAAATGTTCAGCAATAGTCTGGAGTCGGAAACGTGCTAGGTAGATGGCAAAAGCCGTTTTAACATGAGACTTAAACATGCCTGGAGAAACATGGATATCTAGATCCATCTGCCACTTCTACCTACTTCTTCGGCACATACGATTATGAGGAATCTGTCATGCAATGTAATATTTAAATAAATATTCATGAGGTATGGCGCTAGTGAAATATAATTGTATATAAGTGGTATATTTGTAATTTAGGTCAATCCTACACTTGAAACTTGATCCCCAGTGCACGCAATATGTTGACTATAGACATACACATTTATAGATGTAGGATCGAGGTAGTTATTATAATGGAGTAGCATTATATCTTGTACTAGTAATTGCACAAGTTTGTGTGTGTTAGTTCGTTACCTCACACGTTTGAGATGACTTAACGGATTTGGATCAAATTGAGTAATAAAATTCCTTAAGAAGTATTCTAAGTTGTTTTTAAAGTTATTTTGACGTAACAACCTGATAGTTATAGGTCCACCTGATGTTAACGGTGACCTCTGCCTATATCAGATGAATTTTGTAACAAGTAACAAACTGCACTGCACCCGTCACTTTGAGAAATTATAGTTGTTGAGTCTCATGTGCCTGTAATTTTACGGGTCCTCAAGGTCTGCTCCCGGAATACACTGTTAGGTGCTTGGCGACAGATTTTCTTCTTGAGGGTGATAGCTAGGCGAGCATTCGCAAAATGCCCTACCACTATGTGGCTCAAGCCAGCGGTGGGGATAGAACCATGGCCTGCGGTACCGCATTATTCAACTTTTTTGTTACGTTTCATTCACTTATGAACATATCTCCCACATTTGTTATACAAGGCAAGGTTACGTATGTACAGTAGTAAATAGATCTACCTATATAAGTTGTAGACGTGAAAAAAAAATTGCAAATCATCACTAACCGCACCGCCATTGCTAAACGGACCAGCCAACCGCAGGTCGCAAACTAATCCCTTTACAAAACTTTGTTTTTTTAACCCTTGCATATTTAAAACCTCTTTTTTTCTTTTTATCCATATTGGAACAGGCCGGTTGCGCCGGGCGGGGACTACAAGAATCTTGCAATGCGATTTTATCATGATTCTGATTCTTAGTTAGAGCTATGCAATTAATACGTGTCTCGTTTTGTTTAGATATCATTTGTTTGTGATTTAGATCGTGATTAAAGCTCGGGCTGTAAGGAGCTTTTGGAATTTGTCATTTAAGCTAATCTTAGCTGAGCTTTTGTCTGAAATAGATTATTCTTTTGTAAGACCTTACCTAATGAAATACTATGAAGTTTTTTTTGTCTTTAGTCGGATGTTGTCTTAGATCTTAATAGTTCTAGCCTTACCTGGTTTAGTAGAACTTAAAGTCAAGAAAACAATGCTTAGAAGTAAGGGAAAGGCCGTATAAGGTACATCATAAATGTTTAGTATTTTACACGTTGCAACTTAATTTTTCGAGTGACCTTTGCCGTAATACAATGTTAGTGTGTTATTATGTAAATAACCTACCACATGCATAACGAAACATCTTTACAAGTCGAAAAAACCGAGACACCAATTACAAAGGCCTTAAAAAAGAAAATGTAAGCATGAACTGTTCTTTCAACTCTAAAGTTGCGAGTACACAGCGAGCGTGCCTTTAGCATAATATTATTTGAGTCATAATTTACCGTAGCCGGCGCGACTTGATTTATTTATGAGCGAACACTGACTCGACCACTAATCTTTACTGGAATTTAATTCGTTATTTATTTACTAATCGCTCTTAGTGTGCCTCGTTCTTGTGCCTCTCGGAACAGGTAGGGTTCGCATCTGATTTCAAAATCGGAGACAAATTTATGTTGATTTAATGTGCATTCCTCTCCGAAGGGCGTGTTTATATTGGAAGTTGATAGTTTTTAAAAGTTAAGGTTTTAAGGAATATCATTTAAAGTCAAATTAAGTCTAATCGTATTCAGAAGCTCATCATTTAAGTTTCAATATAAGATCAAATGTTCATAATCAGTAAACATTTTTGTCCTCTTCTTTCTTTTTAAAAGGACGCATAATAACGTTTGTTAATATAATTCCACGTTATCGTACCCACCTAAAGTTAACCATCCCATATACTTTTAAGGAGGCAACAAAGAAAAATACCAGCAGTTGGACAGTGCCTTATGAAGAACTGCCGTTACACTGCGATCCCCAAGCCGCCTGCTAATGGTGGAGATGATGGCCGTTCAGCAGTAGACGATCCGGCTGATACAGTACAGTATATTTGTAACGTACCCATATAATTGCAAATATATACTATAATTATACTAATTCATTGTTAATTAGCTTTCTTTTATAAATATAAGAACCTTTTTTTTATATTCTTGATAGGTGAGCCTTTGACCACTATCTCACCTGATGCTAAGTGATGATATGGTTGAAGATGGTGTTCAGGCTGACCTAGAATTACTGGCTCTCAAAGACAGCTGCCGGAATACACCGCTAGGTGCTTGGCAACATATTTTCTACTAGAGGATGGTAGCTAGCCAGGCGAGCATTCGCAAAATGCCCTACCACCATGCTATAACGACTCCACCTTAAGATGACAACCGACGGCTTAACGTGCCCTCCGAAGCACGGAAGCACTCAGTACACTGAGAATAAACACCTCCCGTCTGTCCATCTGTTCATCCAACCTTTAAAGGGCATAACTTCTTTTGAACGGTAAAAAATAGCCAGATGAAGTTTTCAAAGTAATATATATTTAAAATTTATTTGATGGAAATGATGTATCAAAAATATCATTATTTTTTTCATTCACTTCAGGATTCATGGCGCAAGTCCGACCAGAAATCGGTTTTTATTTACTGTCGTATAATTTGTACTATAATCACTCCAAATTTGACTTGTCACCATTTTGTACGTATTACCTTTTTACGATAAAGCAAAAACAAAAACCGTGCTTATATACGTTTATTTTAGAGGGCAACCGATATTTTAATTTTTGTGTTTATTTGTCATAAAATCCCCCATGATAACGCCCTGTCAAAATTCCAATTATCTCAGTTAAGGAGTATGTTTCGCACTTGTTTTTTTTATATAATTAAGCTAATACTAGATTACTTTCTCACCTATGTGGTCTAACATGGTAAGAAGACTCGGACAGTATACGAAAAATAACATTAGAGTCTTAGCGGCGGCAGTTTTTTTACCAATAGACAAAATGTATACTGCCTTATCACCACATGCAATGGTAGTTATAGCTATAAAGCTATCACGTTACGAAAAGAATGAAACTCTGCGAGTTAAAGGGGAATAACCAATAATTAAGTGTTGATTAGACATGCTTCAGTACATAGAAAGGCATACTCTTGTATAATCTTTAATGTTATGCTTAATTAACACTAGAACAATTTCTTCGTGCTTATCTAAGCTTTTGCATAGTTCTTTACGCTATTATGTTTGCGTGCATTCGTTATCGCCAGCTTTTGGAAGTCAAGGTTTTAAATGGAATGGAATTTACTAGCGCTGTTTGTTGCTAGCTAAATAACTTACAGCTTTTTAATTAGCTTGACCTTTATTATAGCTTGTTTAGTGACTGATTTGAGTGTTTTGAAAACAAATTTATCTTAAACAACATTTAGGGAAATACTTTTCACAATACCCTATTTCATAATATTTTATCGAACACCTAAAAATCTGTTGATTCTGTCTAAGCCGTCTAAAAGTTTTGCACATTTTAGCCGGATCAATTGACATTAAAACTAACGTAGTTTTAATGTCAAGCAGCCGTTCGCGCTGTGATGGTCGTTATTTCAACGGCAGTTAGTTTGATTTTTGCACGAGTTTCTAAATTGACAACTTTGGAATATATAAATTAACCACATGTAAAATCATCGTAAAGCTTAACTTCACCTATTTTTTATTATACGTATGTATTGATTATCTAAAAAAGGAGTAAAATCAATTCTTATTACAATTATTACGCAATGCAAGAGAAACAAAAACCTATAATTATAATTGTGAACAACAAAAAAGACCTAAATTAAATGAAAAAAAAAACCTGTGGCTATATTATGATTTAGGGCCAGATACACTGCAGAAAGAAAGCCTAACCTATTGTCTTTTTAGAAAATTAAGTAAAGAAACATTATAATTAAATAAAAGAATATATTAACAGAAAAATATTTATCATACAAAATAATTTTATTAAATGTAAATATAAAAAAAGAATACGGTACGTTATAAATAAATTAAGCCTATTATAATATTTTAATTTAGAAAATAGCTGTACATAGCTTGTGTACAGCTAGTCTTATCAACCCTTCGGGTCTAATACACATCTCAATCAACTCATAGTCAGTAACAGTTTAATAGTTATATTGCCACTTTAGCCATACTAATAGCACTATTGAATTCTTATAAGTCGTCAGGCTGCACGCACGGGGGTAGAAGCAACCACCGTCTGAGTTATGGTGACTTAACATGTAAGGGTTGTTCTGTTTATTTGCATTTAGGCTGGCTGCAGCGATGCGACAGAAATTATTAACTTGCTTTAACAATCTTGGTTTATATGCAAGTTAATCAAGAAGCAGTATAGTGCAAAAAAATATAGGTACCATGTTGTTACGTGATAAAAGGTTATGACTAAATCCGACAGTGTATTTTAATTTACACAATGTGATATACAATTTATACAAATCTTTAATTCCTTTACAAAATCACAAATATACGATAGGATTTTTTTTTAAGTCATGTGCGGGATTTGAACCCCTTGAGCCGTGGTATGCTCTAACCAATTGAGCTTACATGACATGACGTCATAACTCAAATCTTTCCTATCATTCTTTAACCATCGTATTGGGATGGAGCGAAATCTATAGTACTACTTGCGTTGTACTACAAATGTTGTCTTTAATTCCTTTTTAAAAGTTCTAAAAGTTTAATTATAACTTATTATTTACGATGGATATATAATGATTTAATTAGATGATCTCAAGGTACCTACAAAGTTTAATAATACTAAAACCATTCAAGATATTTTAATCAAAGAATTTGGCAAACTAACATCTTTGGATTATTCATTCCATCATCAATTATATCATCACTTACCATCAGCTCAGATTAAACATACTAATGGACAGAGCAACTTACGAAAATAATCTTATCAGTTAAAACAACCAATAGCGTTAAACAAATAATTTCTAAATTCAAAATTACACTTCTAATGATTTGCTATTAAACCACTGATGCTTAAGCCATTTTTATGTAGTAATTCTGGATATTGCATTGAAACTTTCATATGAAATGAATCTTCATTTTATTAAAACGCAAGTATGGAAACGACGTAACAACTAAAATTTTACATTAAATAAATTAACGTCATACAAACATTCTTGTTTAAGTTAATGATAAAGTAGGTACAAAAGAAAAGTACCAACACGTATTGAATACACTATACAATTTAATAACCTATTGTATTGTATGTGCAAGAATACGTAATAAAGTTCCTTTGAGAGTTTCCTTGAGAGCCAGAAAAATTACAGGCTCATGAGACCTAACAACTGGACGTCTCAGTGTGACGGGCACAATGCAATTCGTCGCTGACGAAATGCGTCTGTTATAGGCAGAGGTTAGTCCACTTAACATCAGGTGGGCCCCGGGCTTGTTCCGTCACAATAACATAAAAAAAAAAAAAAACGTTCTTGAGTAAGCTAATAAACTCGAGTAAGCAAGACCTTTTCGTAAGTTTAACCCTTTGAGTGGCGAAACAGGGATTCAAATGCAAGAAGTAAATCAAAACTTGAGTGAATATTGCACAATAAAATAAAAATTGAATTTCTGAATTTACAAAATTCATTACTCTAGGGGGCTGTTTAAAAGAATCTATGTTCACTTTTTTTATCTGCATAAATGCCAAACTGAACAGGCGTACAAAGCGTTTGTTTCATCAGACGCGTGCATACAAGAAACAATTGTATCAATCCTTTTCAGTTTGCTGCTAAGAAACGGTACGAAGATGGTTGCAACCTATAGACGAAAGTAAACCGTCATGTAATGTTGTCGTGAGTCGTATATTAAACGCAGAAAAAAATCTTATAAGAACTAGAGATACCAGTGCAGAACCACTTCTTCATATTTTAAGTATATTAAAACAAAAGCTAGTTTAATAATGGTAGGCCGGCATGGAGTCTTGAGAGGATAGATATCGGAGTATCAAGTATTTTTCCTCCAAGCAGAAGAAGCAAACAATAACGTGTATAGGATTAAAGAGCACTGCAGCAAATAAAATTGCTTAGCATGCGAGATGTAAGAACCAATAACAGATAAGACTAGCGCAATGAAGTGTCAAGCAGAACTATTTTTTACGTCTTATGGATTAGCATTTGACCACTATACTCAGAAGGCGCTACTGCCCACCTTCCGGTATTTTACCTTTGGTAGCTGTAATAACGACACGGCTCTTACGACACCCACAGGTAGAAATGGGGGGTGACATTCTAACCCGCCACCCAAAGGGGTCAATCAAAGTAATTTAGCTAAATTCCAGAAATAAAACACGTAAAATAACATGTTATGTATGATGTAGATATAGTTTCTACATATAATTATTATCTAATGCACATACCTAATAACAAATATTTAAAATATTTTATGAAAACATCAAATTAATATTTTAATAAAATTAAATAAATAAAATAAAATTAAATTAAATATGGATTTCCGCAAAGTAACGCCTGAATCTTTTATTATCTAAAGCAAATGATGCAAGAGCGGGCGGTGTAAGAAAACTAGCCATTTATTTTGTTTTAACTTAAATAGTGTAATCTTCAATCCTCATTGGCCAGCTTGTGCTCGATGGTTCGATGTCTAAAATATTTTTTATCTAATCATTTGTATTTTGACAATTTTTCTCAAGATTGTTTCTGTCGTATATAACTTTGGCATTCACCATTAGTAACTACAAAAACTCTTTTTAATTATGTGAATTTTCTTCAAACAACTGCTGTAGTTGCACTTACGAGTCCGATAACGGTTTTACTACTTGCAATATAATTTTCAATAACCTTGATATGCCTACACAAATGGCTAATACGAAGATTGTTTACGACATTCATTCTACGAGAAACTTTGAAAAATAATATACGTTATATGTTTCATCTATTTGTAGCTTTTTAAAAATGTTAAAAATGTAAAGTCATGCAAGGGCACCTCTAGGTCTACATGTTCTATGCCTCAAGCGAGAGACTGCCGTAACAGCTAAATTGGTATATTCTTAAAAGCAGCCAGTGACACTCATGTCAACTGTTAAGACACTTTACGTACTCTGTAGTAAAAAAAAACATATATAAATAACTTTTTCAGCCAATTAAATTGCACTTGTTACGCTGGTAAGGTCACATTCACATAGGATTAGTGTTGTGAAAACAATCAAGCCAGTGTTTTCTCCGAAGTGGCGGACATCTGTGCTTGTCTTTATCTCGGGACATCTACACGTGACAGTTGTGACCGGAATGTCACTCATGTCACTTCTTTATTATTAATACTGTATTTTTAAATGGTTGGTGTATTTTGGTGTATTTAGAAATGTATATTTGAAATAGCTATGGGTTATAAAATAAGTAAAGGACGGGCACACATAGATAAATTTACTATATTGATATTTATAGGAGTCATTCGTAGTCTTTTGTTTTTTATTCTGACTTCGAATTAAATTACAGCTCAAAAAACAAAATATTATCAATTAGAAAACTTGTTAGGAGTCAAATACGTCGACATATGATGTGCTCGAACCCGGGTCAACGTATTCGATCTCTATAATGTGAGTATTTTTACGGTTAATAATACTATTGTAATATGTGAAACTCACGAAAAGTTCACTTCAAAAATAGCTGATTATATCCATCATCGATATGAATTTTAGGGTTCCGTAGTAGAAAACGGGAACTTTATTACCTTTGCTGTCCATCCATCCGTCTCCGTCCAAAATATAAGGGGCTTTATACATTTGTATTTAGAATCGTCAAAATTTACCAGTAAAAAAAATAACCTAATATGTGTCAGTATAGCTAATTGTTTAAAATATAATTATAATAACCAAAAATAAAATGAATATGAGTCCCCATACAAGATACGAATTTTCAAATATTTTTTTAGATTTGCTATATCGTTATAATTGAGCTACATACAAGCGTCAAGCTTGGTATGACTATAAACAAATATAATTGAATTGTAAGGTAATAAATACTAAAAACAGTTCAAGTGTAGATCAGACTCTCGCTAAGGATAGCGTTCTGATTGAAAAAATAAAGATTTAATTTTACTACCTTCTGTGTTAGTACGGAACCATTGGTGAAAGAGTTTTTATTAATACAGTATAATATTTTCTTATACGTTGATTTGTATCTCTTGATATTTTTGTATCGATTTTCACTTATTAACCAACTTAACTTTAAACCTACTGTTTAGTAATCGTCAAATTTTATTGCAAATATATCCAAATAAAATAACACACATAATCCAACAGGTGTTTCAAAGTGTGAAACTTCCTCTAAAAATGTATGGTTTGTAAAAAAGAAACAAAAGCAAATAGACCGAAGCCGAAACTCTTAAATTTCAATTTAAAATAGATTAACACCCAAACAAGGCAATTCACGCCTAACTCGGCAACACCAGAAGGTTACCATCAAACTATCAAAAATCACGATGACTTTGCGTTTTCTAATCATTAGGATATATACCAGAAGAAAAAAGTCTTAGAAGTTCAGTGCAAGCGCCCGCCAACAAAGCCATTATGCCTTATTATGAACACCATCCATCAGCAAACCATATCGATCCAACATTAATGCATGTTAACGTTTTATAAATAGTTATATAATTTGTTTTGTCTCCACCTCGCCAACCAATTGATGAATTGTTTTAGTCAATATTACACCAAACTGACTGTTTCCCCACCTCGCCAACCAATTGATGAATTGTTTTAGTCAATATTACACCAAACTGACTGTTTCCGAAGGCGTGGTCGCGTTGCCACTGTTTGTTTTAAGGAAATCGAATCATTTGTAATTTTACGCTTGCCGGTAAAAAGTGTGAATAATGCAGTTGAAATTAATAATTCTCACAGCTGTGAATTCTGTTATGAGAACGGATATGCTGATACGATCTTAAGCCTACGCAAATAGCAATATAAGGTACTTACTTTGTCCTAGATGCACTCGCTTCATCCAAGGATATATTTGCGGGGGATTTGCCGATGTGGTAGACGATTTAGAATTCTTAGTATTAGAACTAGAATTGTTAGCCTCATTGCTGTCATTGCTCGATGTGCTGGATGCTGGACTGGATATGTTCTGGTTCACGCTGGCTTTGTGCTCCACAGGCGATGCTATCGGTGTAGTTAGGCCTAATTTGGTGCTCGTACTTCCAGTGGTATTTTGGCCTACACCTCCAAAACCAGGTGATGTTCTTCCAGGCCCCGAAGATGTAGATAAATCTTGGGGAGAAGCTACTCCGGTCGTAGATGTAGAGTCAGCAAATTTACAACTTGTGCCAGCCGCTTGGCTGGGTGGCGTTGACATCAAATTCGGTGAAAGTGCTCCTGGACTCGGGTTTGAGTGCTGGTGCATATGACTTGCTGCACTGCCAAGTCTCTGTGGATGCAGCTGGGTATAATCTATCATACTTTGCGGTTGCATGTGGGCCCCAGTAGCAGGCGCACCATACGGATGCTGAGGGTAATGATGCCCAACTTGGGGTGGTGAGTAGCAGGCATTTGGATAGGCTGTCGCAGCTGCGTTTGGATTATAATAATCTGCCCCAGGTGTCGGCAGCCCGGGATGTCCAGTTTGCTCCACAGGCGTGCCTGTACGCCCAGGCGCCTGGTTCCCATAGCACGAAGCTAGAGAATTCACGAACTGGTAGGAGCTCATCCCAGCGTTATAGTTTAGGTCATTCATTGATAACAGATTGTAGTGTCCGTTTCTCTCAAGATCACTCGACACTTGTCATCGTTTAGACGAGCACTGAATAGTCTAGTTGGACATGTTAAGTGCTACTGACGCGAGTCCGCTTCAATTGTCCCGTGGAGTGGTGCTTGATTGATGGACCTGTGATAAAATGAGACACATTAGCTGGTCAAGTGTAGTCTCGTTATTGGTGATGAATGTTGTAACGCACGATACCATCTAAAGTGTTTGATTTAAAATGCAGTGTCGGTGTATAAGATTAAGGTTATAGTCACTGATTTTGTCGGAACGTTTTGAATTTTAATGACCTAAATTGTTATGGAGAGTGATTAAAATATGTAGGCAGCAAAGCATATATTAATTATCAAGTCAGTTTTACACATTTTTATCATAAATGTAAATCGTGTATTCTGTTATTATGTGAACGAGGCGGTATCTTTTGAAAATTACGTAGGTTATTTAATGAAATAGAAGAAAGTGACTGCAAAAAATTGTATTGTCTTTTAATTCACCGAAACTGTTGCACAATTCAAATACTGTTGAACATTTGCGTCACGCAGGGGGTCTATTCTAAAACAATAAATTAATAGAAGGCCGTGACGTTTTGAAGCTTAGTACACATGTCAAGTCAAGTGTGGAAAAAATTCTTCGCCACGTGGTTGGGCTATAAAAGTGTCGGCTGAGGTTTATGGATGTAAGCGGTAGGCCAAATGTGACTTCACCAAATTTATGTCCTCCACACAGTGCATACATCTTTACAAGCAAATTAGCAGTCATTGTGCACTCGATTTGTTCGTAGCATTTACTCGGCGAATGACAAATGTGCGAATTTTTGTTCATCGCGTGATCTTGCATCTTGCAATGACAAATAACCGTTTTATTTGATGCTTTCAGCAAGTAAGATCAATGTTTTAAATGAGGACAGAAATAAATGAATGTGTCTTGCTAAAATTGTAGTTGTAAACACCAAACAATTATTTAATTCTTGTTTGCTGCTGATCATGAAACAACAAACTTTGCATTTTTATATAGTTTTTGTATCAGCATTAGATAAATGCATTAACTTTGTATTGATTGTAACTTGACGTAAACTTTAAAAAACATGCAAAGGTAATCTCGATACAAAATACAAGTATGAGTAGGTACGCAAATTATGCGAAAATTCCCTTTTAATATTATTATAAGCATTATATCAACATAATAAAATACGAACAGTTTTGATTGAGTGAGTATACTAAAACAGCTCAACGGATTTCAGCAAAATTTTAAAAGTTGGTACCTTATACCTTGCATAAATAATTAGAATTAATGCACTATTTATCTTGATTCTCTGAATAGTACATGACCGATTACCACGGGAGCTAAGCAAGTTTCAAAAAACTCTAAACTAATATTGCTTCTTATATTTCTATAATTGCATTGTCATCAATTTAAAATTTCTTATTCTTGGACTGGTATATTAGGAATCGGTCTGAAGGTTAACAAAGTCAGTATCTCAGAAGTTAATGCTAGAACTAATGCTAGAAAAGAGTGAGGTAAAGGCTAATAAATATGATACGGTACATATAGTTGAAAGCATAAAACAAGCGTACCTCTTTTTATAACATGTTTATCGTTATCATCCGCATATTTGAACGTAGTCCATTGCACTGAGTAAAGGCATGGTAATTTATAATTTTAATAACCTTTTTTATAACCTTTTGCCTCCTTGTTTGGTCAAGATCATCAAGTATCAACCCCATACTACATTTCTAATATACGAAGTAATCTGATATTGAATCGAAAAACGGATAATGGACAGTTATTGAACTTTCTGATAAAAATTGTAGTTTCTGAGCTTTTTCTATATATTTCTGATATATACACATTCTCTCTTCTTTCTTCTTTGAGACTATTTGAACCGTTCAATATCCTTTTGTTAGGTGCGTAAAAAACAGCTACGGGAAAGAATGAGCACCACGGCACTGTTCACGTAAAAGTAAATCAATACGAGTCCGATGGCATTAACCAAAATGTAGCAGATATCCACCCATTCCTAACAAGGGTAGGCGTTAGATAAGCAGATGGCAATAGAAGTGAAGACCAAAACTATCTATAATATTTTCTTCTGCCTCCTTGTTTTGATAAAAAACATATCTTATATTTATGCTAATGTGTCGCCATTTATGTTATATAAAAAGCATTAACGTACCGATCACGCTTATGTGGGATTAGGGTACTAAGATAATATTTGATTATAATTCACTAATTCACTTCACTTTTATCTCACTCTTCGTCCTTAACTACTATCGCTCATGTTGGCTAAGCCTAGAATAGGATAAGGCTTTCAAAAATATCCCGAGCATACGGTTAGGGGGTTGGTGACACATCTTCGATTTGAGAGTGGGAGAAAGTCAAGCCAGCATATCCAAATGGTCTATTACTATGCGTTAAAACTCAAGCTGCAAGGGAATTGAACCATAGATTTCCTGCTTGGCATTACATAGCCATTGGACCATCATTGCTTGCAGTAAAAAGTGCGGCAAATACAGCCTTTAAGAGATAGCAACTACAATATCTCTTTATACAATGATTTAGTACCCTTCAGATCTCAGTACAATAATTTTTGCACTGCCTGAAGCTACATGAATTCCTAGCACCCACTATAGTGTTTACTGGTTAAAGAGACTTTTCGTTATAAATCCCGTTACTTTACCGTTTTAAGCGCATTTACGAACGAGAAAAATTTTAAATGGTGTTTTAAACAAGACTCTTTTTAACTACATATAAGTACATACGAGTATAAAGATTTTTATCGTAAGTAGATTCGATCATAAAGTTATAATTTTAATAACAATATCTATTTTCATGACCGTTGTTACATATCAACTTTCTACTGTGAGCCCACTTCTGTGAGTTCAGTACATTTTTTTTCATAGCTGGTAGGATGTTTTGACCGCTGTCTCACCGAATGGTAAGTGATGATGTGGTTGAAGATGTTCAGGCTAACCTGGAGTTACTGGCTCTTAAGGAAAGCTGCCTAAACACACTGTTAGTTTCATGGCGATAGATTTTCTACTTGAGGGTGGTAACAAACCAAGGCGTGCATTCGCAAAGTTCATTACTATAATGTTGTAACTACTGCAATCCTAAGATGACAACCGGGACCAATGGCATACAGATTCCTCTGAAACGCGGAAGAGCTCAGTAGCCACTAGTGGTCTCCCATCCAAGTCATGAAAGCAGTGGACGTGATCGGTTAAGAACGACTTAGCAAGCTCCGCTTCTAGCGCTTCAACATATGTATTTACTAAACCAAAGGGCAAAACAAGAACCTATTACAAAAATGGCTGGGCTACATATACAAAATTGTAAACAAGTTCTGGCTACAGTTTTATGGCCAGTAACCAGCTTGACGTGAGTAGTAGCATGCCGCTCATACGATGCATTTTATGTTGCTATTAATCGTTGTTTATTATGTTAAGACTCTCAGGAGGAGATATGGGGGCTGCAAATTTTTTGAACACCAGTCAAAATAAATAGTTACTTATTATCAAAAACACTGCCATAATTTTATCATCAAGCATCACCGCTATATACTTGCCTAATTTATTTTTGGCAAGTATAATATGGTATAAATAGTTTCAGATGGTAAAATTCCTTCAAAGGTATTCGTCTCAATCTCAATGGGTACTACCACGTTTTGTACTATTTAATTGCCAAGTAGGATTTTATATGTTCATGTTTTAAAGGATCAAAACCAATCAAATCATAGGTACACATAGCCGTAAGCGTACAACGCAGTTTATTTACGTACTCTATAGAGAAGTTTATGAAACATTAGCATATTACAAATAAATAAAAGTATCTATTGTGTTTTTGCTCATTGGCTAACATTTAAGACTAGAGTCGTAGCGATATCCATACAAACGTAGTTTCATCATATTTTAAATAACAAATGCTCAAACTCTGTGAATTTTTGCATTAATATCCTTGAGCCTAATATCTATGCTTCTAATTTGCCAATTTCCCGTAAAAGCAAATTTGTTTTGAATGGGAATTCCTATGTAACATCTAGACTAATATTATAAAAAGGAAAGATTTGTATTTTTGGTTATTTGTGTTTTTGTATGACACGAATAAAATTAAAAACTACTCCACCGATTTGGATAAAATTTGGTATGGAAATAGTTTGAAGCCCGGGAAAGAAGACAGGGTACTTTTTATTGCGCAAAAAGAGGTTAAAGGTTTTGCGTGATAATCGAAATAAACGTGGGCGGAGCCACGGCCGGAAAGCAAGTCTATACTAATATTATAATGAGGAAAGATTTGTATCTTTGTATGTAACGAATACATATACCGAAAAACTACTGGGCAGATATGAAAAATTCTTTCACCCATACAATCTTACACTATCTCTGATGAACATAGGCTATAGAATATTTTCAAAAACTTAAGGATCCGTATGGAAACTTCAATAATGGAATCCAACGTGTAAAAAATACCAAAAAAATAACGATATCGGGAACGCTGCGGTATTTTTTGATAATAGAGAAAAGTTATGTACGACAATTTTATACAGGATATCAATATCTACAAAAAAGTCTTGCATACCATATGTCTTACTATTACAGTTATGTAACAATAACGCCTTTTTTGCGTTTCAATTTATATTTTTTGTTAAATACCCGAGCAAAACCGGGCCTCTAGTTTCTCTAAACGTATCATTTAATTTATAGAGATAAATCGAAAAACTGACAGACGAGAAGTATATATATTAGACTCAGGGACATGCGTGCAAAATATCACCGAGTTTGAACATTTGGTATTTAAAATATGACGAAACTGTTTTGTATGGAAAGCGCTCCGTGCACTTTAGCCTTAACCACAATCTCGCCTCAATATTAGTGGTGGTATGATCGAAGATGGTCAACTGGCTTAGCCTAGAATGGGACCTGCCTCACAACGATAGCTGCCAGAACACACCGATAGGTGCTTAGCGACATATATAGATTTTTTACTATAATTGACATCCCCAAAATTCCCTCTCATTATGCACTACTACTATCCAGCAATTTATGATCATGTCTTTATTCACTATATATGTACTTTAATTTGAAGATACAAATTAGATAGTTTCTTCCTATCTATCAGACACTACATTAGTCTTCACCAGTGGATTAATTATCTAATTCGAAAGGTAAAGAAAATTATTATCATTTTGAAATTCGAACTCCATGGGCATAGTTTAAAAATACATAAATAACTATACCTCTATGGTAATATTGTTATATAATAATGTCCCAGTTCTATCTTACTACAATATCATAAAAAACGACTATGTACCATCTTCAAATAGTTCTCATCCCGCGCTACCTCAAGGATGTTGTCTTTAAGATGCCAATGTAGCATTGTCTACTTATTCATTTTATTGTTTCAACTGACATAAAGACACATGTGTTCAGTTAATTTCAGCTTAGAATTTTTGTCACTCCCGTCCGGTCCACATTAAATGGGCCGAACAATTTCGTTGCTTTTTGTACGTTTTCTTGCATTTTTGTTTTTCTTCTTCAGCGGTGTTTATTCCCAGACATCCTTTGATGAGGCAACATGGTTTGGATGACTGGTTTAATTTTAATTCAGTTGTTTGATGAGTTTTATTATGCAGCGTTTGATCTAGCTAGCTGGTTAAGATTTTATTGCCAGTTTATGGGTTGTAAGTGCTTTAGTTTCTGTATCTTAAGATGTAGTATCAGGTGTTACAAAAGTAACAGTCGCGTTCATGCTAAATTAGTGTCAAAGAAGCAGTGGGTCTAAATGTTTAATGACTAATTTTCAGATGATAAAATGTTAACGACTGAGTCATAAATTCTTAAATAAGGAAATAACTGTTTTCTTGCATTGCAATGAGGTAATCCTCATCTTGAAATTACAGAATACTGAGGATTCATTTACTTTGTTGTAGTGAGGTAAGTATACATGAAAGACGTTTAATAGTTATTGACATGAAAACAATATATATATATATATATATAGTTCATATTTTGTTACCATATTGTATGATTTCTACCTAAAATAAGCTAATAATATTATAATCTAACATTTAACTGTGAGCGATGTACTTTTACCTGTTTTTAAGGAGTTTAAATATTTTTGGATTATTTCATTTTGGTAGGTTATAATGATGATAAGACTATATACAATTCCAAGCAAATACTTTACACTTATTTTTAAAACTATGCATGATTCTAAAATATCTCACTATCGCCTAAATAACGGTGTGCAGAATCGAGACGTGAGTTCTCGATCGAAATAGACATTCACTGAAATAATTCGTGCACTTTGGATAACAGTTCATGATATTTTTTATAATTAGTAAATAACTATTTAAAATAATAACTGATACAAATATTAAAACGAAATATAAAAAAATGATAAATCTTAAATAATAGACCTATACATATTCGTACCATCTATTCATAAGTCTAATTCAATTAAAACAATCACCCGTTTTGTTGATCTTTTGATCACGCCACGATACATCAGAAGCCGCAAATTTAGCTCTAAAGCAAATTTAATAGCCGTTAATGCCCAAAGATCCCGGGATATAATAACTTTTAATGCCCCGTATCAAGTGGACACTTTGAATCCACAAAGTCAGAAGAGATTTACTGCGACACGCTTTGATTTTATGACATCGCACCTATTCAATTTATTTTATATCAATTGGAATAATTATGGGAGAATGTTGTTACATATTTATAGTGGCGTGGACAATGATACTTACTCCAATTAACTTCAATAATTAATTACAGGAACTGAAGCGAAACTTATTCATGAAAACAACTAGAAAAGTTGCAAAAAAACACAAAACATCCCACAAGTCAATCCGTACACTTTTCACAGAAAAAATAAAACTTTTAAAAACTAACCAGCCAGTTCGGTTAACTTTTTAAATTGAACGTCCAGTGCGAAATTATCGTAACTTGAAATTCGAAGTTTTCTAGTCGCGGCGGAAAACAGTCGGTGTTTTCCCGGCGTTCTTGCGTGAGTGCAGAGCGCGTCTGACGATTAGGTGAGCGGTTGTGACGCGGCGTGAAGCGAGGCGGGCGGGGCGCGCGGCGAGCGGGGCGGGGCGCACCTGAGTCCGCGCCGCCACGTGTACCCGCTACCGCTCGCTCGTCAACTACCCGCGCCCGCTGCCGCTTATGCGAGTGCCATTAGCGTAATTACGACACAACATGTAAAGGATTTCAATAGACCGATTGACGGTGATCATGCGGGATGTTAAACGCCTGCAGGTTATTTGGCGAGCTTAGGTGGTTTATGGAAAAAAGCCTATAAAATGTAAGGATTTTGTGTCATCCCAATTTTTTTAATCCTATTTTAAAATAAATAGGCTACAAATAATCGAATCGAAGAATTGGGCACGTGAGTATTACAAAACAAAAAAAAAACTTCGTTTATTATGAAAGTGTCGTAGCAGTCTCGTAGCATATGCTACGCGAATATTAACATAGTTATATTTAAAATTATTGTTACTTTGTACTTAAAATTTGGGAGTTGGGTTTGATTTCCTTGTCCCTACTTAAACACAATCAACTTCGAAAAAACTTGCAAAACGTCGAACCTTAAAGAATAGAAACCAGAAAGTTTAGAAATGCAATGAATATATAGGTACAAAGGTTTAAATTAAATTTTAATTATAATTTCAGCAATGCTTAGAAGCTGAAGTTACAATTCTAGGTCAATTCTGATAACATCTCCAACCCTACCATCATTTAACAACAGGCTACCCTATCAGTAATCTGAAAAAATAGATAGCTAACCAAGAATGTAATTTGACAACATTTACAGATTTATTATTCTAAGCTGTATAAAGTAAAAGCAATAATAATCATCTTAAAAAGTTCACCATTTTTTTGTTTCGGATTTTATATTACAAATACAGCAAGGGATTTTGTTTCCATAGTTACTGAGTACGTAACTAAGAAAATTCAAAACCTTGCTTTTTGTTGTAGCTCCAAGGACTGATCAAATAAACAACTCCTTACAAACATTTTACTTTAAAACTATATTTTCTTTCATGACAGGATACTTTTGTTAGTGTCGGCAGTTTCAGCTCAACCGAACCTTAACTACAAGGTGCGTCAACAATATAAGTATTCGCCCCAAATCTACATTTACACAATTACTAATAATTTATAAACATAAATGTCAAAAGCATCGCACTATATTACTCCATGCATCGTACTTAGTACCAGTCTGAAGGAACGGACATATCGTATGCATCAAGTGACGTAGTTGTCTTTGTGAGGAATAAAAATTACCTACGATTCGAACGTACTTCTGTTTTATTTTTATAATCACATGCAAATGTATGGAGACGGTTGCGTTTTAATTATGGAATGTGGGAGCCTAGCTTTTATACTGTTTTAATGTAGGCAATTTATTTAAAACAAGTTAATTCAATTAAAATTAGTTTTTGGAATTTTATAAAAGGAAATGTAAAGCAATGATGTTATAAAAATCTCTTGATTGTCAGAGATACTCGTAAGTTCTAACAATTCAATTCAAAGAAATGTTGAAACAAATGTCATATTACGAGATGAAAATACGTCATTGCAGATGTTTTTGAACTATTACTTGCCAGCCAGTTTCGTTTTTAGATGAAACTACACCAGGTGGTAGGTGTCTTTAACAATAGTTTTTAACCCATTGGCATCGGCGATAATGATAGAATTTCACTCAAAACTAGAAAATAGTGGTCCAGTACGATGCCAACTTATTAATTACTGGGTAAACGAGGCATTAATGACTTACGTCTCAGTGTCGAGTGCAGTGCAGTGTCAAACATTGAAAATCATTTCAGCTGACTCGTCTCTAAGTTTTTTCAATGTCTTGCTAATTTGTTATAAAATTGATGACAGTTAAATTTTATTTTGAAATATTGTGTCATATGAAATAACATTATGTTTACTAAATATGTATAATTCTTGCACCACTCAAAGAAAAAAAGCAACTATATTCACGTATTTCTACAAAGGCAGCAGTTAGCTAAGCAATGTTTAAGCTCATACAAAATTAGGGGGGCACTCCTAGTTTTCCAGCCCTCCATCAATTCATAGCGTGCCTATATGAGTTTCTGTTTTCGGCTTTTTTGCCACGAATTCAGGTTATACATTTCTCCCTCTAAAAATCCGCTATCGTTGTACCGTAAAGAGAAATCAAAATGTCATACTTACATACAAACTATCGCATTTGTAATATATAAGTGTAACGATGTTTGCGGTTGTCCAATAGCGTTTTCAAACACTATGCTGAAACAAACGTGACTTCACCACTTTCTTAACACAAGTTGGACAAGCTTATGATGTTGAAACACTAAGTAAAATTTTCTTATTTGAATCGCCGTGCAAGAGTTACCTATACATGTTTAGTAAATGTAATGTAAAATAATAATTCAAAAATATCATTTGACTGTAATCAAATTAATTCTTATATTTCTTATTCATTATATTTTATCAACAATCTATATTACGTCATCACCTTTACATCCGATGAGGCGTCTTCAAACGAAAGTCAATTTAGCAATCTAATTCCGAATCTAAATGTTAGTACATTGAATTCACGAGACTGGTAACACTGAAACGTATACAAAATAATGAAAGAGTCCATTCACAGCTCGTTACTATTAAAAGTCTTGCCATAAAAAGAATCAGATTAGTAATGATGCGCATTTGTCTTACACGCGTTTCGAGGTTTAATTATAATGAAGTGTTAATTATGTTAATGAAATGGTACCTACTTACTGAGATTTGAAGTAGTATTTTCAATTCAGTATGTTTTGGTTATAACTGACATGATGTTTAATATCTTTACAATTGTTTTCTAAGAAAATCTGGATGAAATGTTCAAAAATCGAAAAATAAGATGTCACGGAATATTGTTATTCAACTACTTAAACTGTTTATTTTTTAACTCTGAAGGAATAGGAATATTTGGTCATAGACTGTTGGTCATAGTCATAGACTATAAATTGCAAGAATAAAGTGCATAATTTCCGCAGATTTTTTTCCAAAATACTTCTTATTGTTCGTGTTATGATCGTGTACGTTGCCTTTTATCTAGGAATCTGTATAACTTGATTACTTTAACAATATTATTATCTCATAATGACGTAATAAATTTAATTTAAACCATAATAATATGTGTATTTCATGCTTCATAAAGGAAGGTTGAAACTGCAAAAAAACAGAGGCATTGCCTTAGATACTCAGTATCCCCAACAAGTGGTTTGCAAAATCGTTGATTGAAAGAGTTCTAAAAGATATATTTTTTAACATCAGCGGTTTTTTTTTTGCTGAGTGCATATGAAGCATTTACTTGGTACAAGTAAAAACTAACAGCCTTACTTATAAACGCTACTTAAATTTTAAACATTACTTAGCCGCTGATTAGCAAAATTTCTTACTCATAAACGCTACATAACTTTATCCAGTACCTAAGTACTGCTTAAATCAGCTGTCAATTTAAACACCGTCCCACCCTTGTTTAAATTTTAAGTAACAAGATGGCGCCCATATTTCTGATCAGCTGATTTAGTTACAGACCCACCAACTTATCTGTTCAGGTGGCAGAAAAAAGAACTACAACATTCCTTCAAATTGTGACAGTAATTGGCTAAAGGGTGGTTTACGTAGATTTAGAGAATGATAGGTTTCAAAATTTACCTTTAGTTAAACTGTTCATGTATTGAGCACCAATATCATTAGAGCTCTGAATATAGCATAATATCAGAGATCTGATCATAATATCAGAGCACTGTCTTAATATTTTAAAGGTAAGTAGGTACTGTTTCAAGATTTGAAAGGCAGCAATTCCTAGGTCATCCTAGTGTGAGGTTTCAGGGAACTACGTTATAAATTCTCATATTTTTATACCTACAAACTGATAATTGTAAACATTAGCTCATGTTTTGGATATACATAAATATTTTTAATCTTAATTATTGACCAATAATTGAGTTACTTGCACTCCATAAATAAAATTATGCTTTCTTCATTACATTCGGCGGATTAACCTCACCTGAGTTGGAGAATGAGTTAAAAAAGATGATCACAATAATGAGTTACGTTTATGCATGGAGCCTTTGAGAGAAAGAGAATGAAAGTAATTGTATAAAATTTTAATACGAAAATGAAGTTGGTCAATATTTTTGTCTTTTTATTAATTAACTTACATACATTACATAAAATCACACCTGTTTCTCGTAGGGGTATGCAGATAGGGATTTTCACTTATTACGATCCTAACATATCTTTTTCGCTTCATCTACACTCATCAATTATATGATATATGTCATATCATATGTAAACTGTCGGAGTAAAGTTTAGTTTCTGAAAGTTTGTGTTTCTGAAAACTTTATTTGTATTCAAAGAATAGAAAGTATGAGAGATTTAAAGAAAGGAGTGGATGCTGAAAAAATGTAAATAGGGTACTACATACACTTTTTTCTCCGGAACGGCTGTCGGTGCATCGAAGAGCCGTATTGCTGACATAAATGGTAGGTACAGAAAAGGATTATCAAATAAATTCAGGAGATATGAGAGTTTTGATATCTGCGTGTAATGAATTTAAAAAAAAATATGAAAAAAATACAGAGTGCTAAGAAAGTAACGAAATAGAATTGGACGTTTGGTGAGCGAAGAAGTCTTTGCTGAGAACCTTTTTTATTTTTTATTGTATGCCGCATTGGTTTGCCTTTGACCACAATCTCGACTGATGGTAAGTGATGATGCGGTGAGTTGTTGTTCAGGCTAACCTAAAATTACTGGCTCTCAAGTACAGCTGCCGGAACACATCGTTAGGTGCTTGGCGACAGATTTTCTACTTGAGGGTGGTAGCTAGCCAAGCAGGCATTCTCAAATTGCCCTACCACCATGGTCATATAGACAAAATCAGAGTGAGGCCTAATTTAATTCATTTAAGGCTTTTATTATATCAGATTGTTTATAGTCAAATAAATGAACTAATGAGTACGCACTTTAACTCATAACAAAAGTGACCATTGAAAACGTTTATACTTTTTAAGTTCAATATTGTTCTCATGTATGTGACATTGTCTTTATGAGAATAAATTCTTTAAACAGAAAGGAGATGAACAAAGGAAATAGGTATGCAAAGTTTGTGTGGATGAATAGAATACCTCAGCGAAATTATTCTGACTAGGTTGGAGTTATACCTTCTAGAAAAAGTTCAAATGATAAGTTCAGGCAAGAATTTCGTAATAATATTCATATTCTTAAAATAAAATATCCATTTGTTACTTAGACTGATAAGAGTGAAATTAGCAAGAGATACGAGTATTCCAAGGTCACGACAAGTGAAAATTTGTTGTCTCTGCATACTTATCCGGGAAATGGGTATGACCAGGAACCAAGAAAAATATTCATTTACTTTTTTTAACGTGCTAGCAATACAGTTTATTACTAAATAATTTCTGATGCTTACTTTATTATTTTAAGAATACATTGGAGTATTTTCATTGCCTATAAGATCCACTTGTTTGGAAAATATATTAATGAAATTGGCGTTTTTCGTACTGGCCACTTTAATCACGAATTTCTCCTCTTTGGTAAGGAATTACAAATTCAAATTTGTACAGCTATAGACTCATGTATTTGTGCTTCGATGATCGTCATTCATTTGTTTTTTTTCTTCTGTTTTTTTCTGTTTGCGTCACTCATTTTACAAAATGGAAAACCTTAAATATCGCATTATTTACGAGTACGAGTTCCGCCGTGGCACTAGTGCTGCGGAAACAACTCGAAGGGTGAATGATGTGTATGGCGGTCGTGTTGCAAAAGAAAACACAGTTCGTTTTTGGTTCCAACGTTTTCGTTCTGGAAATTTCGACCTGCAGAACAAGCCCCGTGGACGGCCTGAGACTCAAGTTGATAATGAAGAGTTGAAGGCTATTGTGGAAGCGGATCCATCGCAAACCACGTCCGAGTTAGCTGCAGGCTGCAATGTTAGTGATAAAACTGTTTTAATTCACTTGAAGCAAATTGGGAAGATTAAAAAGCTTGAAAGGTGGGTACCTCACGAATTGACTGAAACAAACCGGCAAACGCGCGTCGACTGCTGCGTTACATTACTAAACCGGCACAATAATGAAGGTATTTTAAACCGAATCATTACCTGTGATGAAAAATGGGTTCTTTACAATAATCGGAAGCGCTCAGCGCAATGGTTAGATCCTGGCCAGCCAGCCAAATCCTGCCCCAAGCGAAAATTAACCCCAAAAAAGTTACTTGTAAGCGTTTGGTGGACTAGTGCCGGTATTGTTCATTACAGTTTTTTCAAATCTGGTTAGACTATTACGGCTGATGTCTATTGTCAGGAATTGCAAACCATGATGGAAAAGCTAGCGGCTAAACAACCTAGGCTGGTCAATCGCTCCACGCCACTGCTGCTTCACGACAACGCTAGACCACACACTGCGCTACAGACGGCTACTAAATTAGAAGAGCTTCAATTGGAAAGTCTAAGACATCCTCCGTACTCCCCGGACCTTGCTCCAACAGATTACCATTTTTTTCGAAATTTGGATAACTTCTTGCAAGGGAAAAAATTCAACTCCGATGGGGCAGTCCAAATCGCCTTCAAAGATTTTATTGATTCCCGTCCGACTGGTTTTTTTAGTAAAGGGATCAATGAACTACCTATGAGATGGCAAAAGTGCATAGAAAATAATGGTTCATACTTTGATTAATTAAATATATTATATTAAAAAATATTCGACTTTTTGTTCCTCCCATACAAAACGCCAATTTCATATGTAAGGACCTAATATATCTATTATTATTATTAGTTTGTTCATTACTTAGTATAGCTGCTATAGCTTTTCCTATAAATACAAATCGACCAAAAAGTGTAATTACAATGTTCAATGAAAACTCTAATGTCAGCTACTTTAAGATTATTTTTAGTAGAAAAGGTTAATAACTAGACAATCACATTAAATAATAGGCCGTCCATAAAATTTAAAAACTTTTTTTTGACATTTCTACTTTAATGATTTATCTTTTTCACTTGCTATCTAATTCTTACAATACGAACACTATGAACCAACTAGGAGACACCTTCCCTATGTCCCATGGGCCATAAAATTTATTACAACTTAATAAACACCATCATATGAACACATGTCGCTAACACATAGCTTAACTAAGTCACCTCGCTGACTCCAAAATAATTTACGACTTGAGGGGAAATCAGCTATCCCACTCCAAAATCGTACAGAAGAAAAAGAGGGTAGATCAATATGTTTATTTAAAATTGGTTTATTGGTATTTAATTATGTTGGTTGTACAGGCTTGGAATTAGAATGTGGGTAGTTTTTGTGCCTGGGAAAGAGGTATTTAGAATGTGAATTTTAAGGTCGATGTAGAGTTCTGATAGGATTCACCGTTGTTTTTTTTTTTTATTATATGACTCTTTGATCTCTACTATAAAGTATTTATTTTCTTATGGTACTGCTACTCTACTCTACATCTTACTTGATAGAAACATTAAATTAATAAAAAAAACTCTACACTAACATTAATTTATTCATTATTTTTAACTACAAACAGCGCCTTCAGTTAACGCACTTTTTTTTTCTCATAGGTAAGTCTTTGAACACAATCTCACCTGATGGTAAGTGATGATGTGGTCGAAAGTGTTAACAAGCTTAACCTAGAATAAGTGGCTCTAAAGGACAACTGCCGGAACAAACCGTTTGGTGCTTGGCGACAGATTTTCTACTTGAGCATTTACAGCGACCGATCGTTATAAAGATCAAAAATACAAGAGAATCGTCAATTTCAGTAACAAGTGGGAAAAGGGTACATTCGTACTTTATTATGAGGTTGGCCAATTTCACTTTATACAGAAAGAAGGGCAGATACAATTCTGCTCAATAAATAGACATAAAATAAGGGTTCAGAATATACCATAGCGATATGAAATATATAATTTTTGATTTTGAAGTTTAGGTAGGTATTTATAGGTATTATGTTAGATACATATGATTTCTTTATGACAGACCTCTAAAGTGGGAACTTTATCATTTAATTATTTTTTTTTATGGTCCTCACGACACAGGGAATCCTAGTGTGGGGACCAAAGTGCATTACTAGAATTCTAGAAGTGTTAATTTTATGTTACGAATCTGTTATTTTAAGCTAAGTCATAAGTTTAGTTGCCAAATAAATTTATTATTTTATTTATTATTAATTAAGAAATCTCATGAATATCTTACAGTAATTACAAATATATCATAACTGATTTTTGCTCTCGTTTGTCAATCATCGTAGCGGGATGGAGCCTGGTAATTCGCCAAGCAGGCGTTATTGCAAATATTAAAATATCAATATATATTAAAAATATCTTATAGTAAGTTTCAAATCGTATAAGAAAATATTTATAGAGAAAAACTCTTTACAGCTAACATAGCATTACAATACTGAACGTAATTCAATGCGTGAAAAAGACATTATAATAATGACGCAGTATAATATGTTTATTAAGGTGTATTTCTATAGAGATAATTGTTTATGAAGAAGTGTAGCTAATTACCTGCCTTAAGTATTTAACAGTTTCTCTATAACTCCCGTGTCACGCGTTCTTTTTTACCTAACCATGTAAATCGTGATTCCACATAATAATACATAATTACTTGCAACACTTAATTTGCAAATGAATAAAAAATTTGCATGTTATCATAATAGCAAATATGTTGCTGTCTTTGTCGCACAGAGTTTGTAAGTATCGGGGGAAAAGAGACGGCGAGCGAATGTAGTGAGTTTTGCATCGAGGCATGCGTATTGCAGCGGCCGTGGGCGCGGCTGACTGCGTGATTTCCCGCGCTGTCATTGGTTGAAATATAACATTCCGGTAGGGTGTGAAGAAACTTCGCGGTTTATAGTTGAAAACTTTTTGAAATTATACAAAATTTTCTTTTTTGAACGCTCGTTGTTTGAGCACGTGGTTGGAATGAGTGTGAGTTTTATGACAATAGAGCGGAATGTTTTCTGTTGGTGGAATGGAGTTTATGGTGGCATGTTTTATAATTCAAAATAACCGGTAACGGTATATTAAAGTACCAAATAGTTTAATATACCGTGCCAAAAAGTAAAAAAAAATAATAATAAACTAACCTATTTAACTTACCTACTTATATGTAGTTTAAGTATCAAAATTAATAGGATGGTAAATGTTTTCGAGCCTCAAACTAAGATATACTTACCTTATAAAAAGCTAATGAGACAGTTGTAGGTTGTTTGCTATACCTATGCTGGACGTGACTTAATTTTTTAAGTATACTAAATGTATTGCTTGATAGAACTTATAGTGACGACCAATTAAAAACGTGTGTAATTTAGTAATACTTATTATTAGTAGGTAGATTCTTTCCTTACCTACTATTTCTATTAACAAAATAAAAGATTGATATAAAAAATGAAACTGCATAAATACCTATCTACTTTCTTAAATTGAAGTCAAAAACAACAAACAATATTTGTTAACTGAGGTGCCTCACTTTTTTTTAATCTATTAAAGCCAAAATACCTCATAGATACCATAACATTGTAGTAGGTACATTGCATAACCTTCCACAATACCTTCTTATCCTTGGATGATCCGACTATATGGATGAGCTCTTCTCAAGTTCTTACATAAGGTGGTCCTTGAGTTTCGTTCGGCATACTTGACCTTTGATGTGCTCGGTTTCGTTATGACGCCCGATTCAACACATTCCGCGAGATTCTGGCTCCCGCACTTTTTATTATAGTAGTTACTCAATAGGTACACTCTAACGGTGTCATGCACTAAACCAGGGTCACATTATTTTCTGTCGCTCATTTTGAACATCGTTTATAGCAGCTATACATTAACTTAGGTTAACTTAATGTTATAAGTCACCCGATTCATTATTAGTGTTAAAATGCATTTTTTTTAATGTTATTGTGACGGAACAAGCACGAGGCTCACCTGATTTTAAGCGGACTAACCTCTGCCTATAACAGATGCATTTTTGTCACAGGCCACGAATTGCACTGCGCCCATCACCTTGAGACATAGTTGTTCAAGTCTCATGTGCCTGTAATTTCACTGGCTCTCAAGGACTGCTGCCGGAACACACCGTTAGGTGCTTGACGACAGATTTTCTACTTGAGGGTGGTCGCTAGCTAGGCGGGCATTCGCAAAATGCCTTTCCAACGTGTGGTGAAGCTCAAGCCCGCGGCAGGATTCGAACCATGGGCCTGCGGCACGGCAGTCAATGCCATGCACTGAGCCATCACTGCTTGTACTGTAATGTATTGTAATTTCATAGAAAAGTATTATATTAATATTGGAAGATAAATAATTCATTATTACTAAAATTAATATGAAAAAGTATTGGGAGTGTTAAGTCAGATGTCGTGGACAATTAGAACAGTTTTGGCTAAGCGTGTTTACTATCTTCAACTATATCATATTATCTTGCCGTTAGGTGATCAAAAGCTAGCAGGATATAATGAGATCAAAAAAAAACATAAGGAATAGTTATAGAGGTACCTATAATTATGTTTGAATATCTATAGATCAAATCTAATCAGAAATTCTGGTATGATAATTCCAATTCCAATGTAAGAGAGACAACTCTCATAAGACTACTCCAAAGTCCTATAAGGATTGTAATTCTTATAATACAATTTTACTTAGCTAGAAGTTTATTTAGCTGTTCTTGACCGATCAGCAAAGTTAAGCAACGTCGCCCGCGGTCATGAGTTGGATGGGTGACCGCTAGTGACATTACTATTGAGCGCTTCCGTGCTTCGGAGGGCACGTTAAGCCGTCGGTCCCGGTTGTTATCTTAGGATGGCAGTCGTTATAGCATGATGGTAGGGCAGTTTGCGAATGCCAGTGAAATTTCAGGCACATGAGACTTAACAACTATGTCTCAAGGTGAAGGGCGCAGTGCAATTCGTGACTTGTTACGAAATGCATCTGTTATAGGCAGAGGTTAGTCCGCTTAACATCAGGTGGGCCTCGACTTGTCACGTCAAAATAACATAAAGAAAAGAAAAAAAACTACTTGAATTTTAAAGCTGCGATTTTCTGCATTTTGCCAGGTAGGTATATTTTATATGTATATAGGATACGTCAGCTAAGAACGGATTTTGTAACAGGAATGAATTAAAGTTAGGAGGATACAATTGAGAATGAAGTTTAAAGACATAAAAGAAAAAATATTTTACCCAGAGTTTTACGTGAGAGACGTATACACAAAAAGGGGTTAAAGAAAACAAGAAAATCTTGGGTTTCAACTAAAAATGATGACTACGTAGCAAAATTTTGCTGGGTATGTAGTTATGTAGGTTTAAAGGAAACGTCCAATAAGAACGGGTTCTATGATGTGTCAGGAGTAAGTGGTTTGATTGGAGGTGAGCGTTTGATTCAGAGTCCTATATTTTAAAAGTTAGGATAGTGATATTCAGTATGAAAATAAAACATATTAAATAAAAAATTGACTTAAGTTTTGCATGATTTTAGGATATTTTGTGTCCTATAAATTTACAAAACAATATGTAATTTATATGAATAAACAAAGGTTTTTAAGCTGAAACTGGGTATCAACATCCTTATATTAAAGTGTGTATGTAGACATCACCTTAGAAATTACTTTTACAAGGGCAGGATTAAGGAGCTTTGGAGTGAGTTAAGTAGGGGAAATTAAGGTGAAAGTAAGGGTGTGGATAGTG
This sequence comes from Plagodis pulveraria, assembly GCA_963890685.1. NCBI lineage: Eukaryota > Metazoa > Arthropoda > Insecta > Lepidoptera > Geometridae > Plagodis > Plagodis pulveraria. The sequence continues at coordinate 12,356,459 of OY982956.1, forward strand.
ATAATGGTAATTTGAAGTCAAGGTAGACGTAAATATCAAATAAGGTCAATGTTGAGACAAAAATAATTAAATTTTAATATCAAATGATAAGTAAAATTCAAAGAAGACCAATAAGTGAATGTGGGCACAGCTGCGAGTAAATCCTAGTTTAATGATTACATAATATTAATAAACATAATATAAAGAAAAATATAATTAACACAAATTACGACAAACATATTTGTAAGAAAAAATAAACAAAAAAAGAACAAAACACAAAGAAATAATATAAACCCAAAAATAGAAAACAAAAAAGAGAGTACAGATGTTAGCTAGCAGGTCGGGACAATGCGCTGGCCTAGAAGAAAAAAGGCTGTGCTGTATTTTACCCCCGCATTATGCAAGGTGTTCCAAGAAGTAGTGATATACTGAAGCTGAGGGGTGGAGGACCTAGTGGGCTATTTGAATCACTCCCATGTATGTTCCGCGATTTTTCGTATTTTCGGAGTTATTACTTTTTTTTAATTTTTCACCTATCGCCGAGTACGATGAGATTTTTATTTATGGTGACGTGAATTATTGGGGTAGATGCTTGATTTTTTTGTGTGCTAAGCTGATAGATAGGCCAATTTAGTATGGTAACATTTACTATCGTTAGATCTTTGAATGGAATAAAAAAAAATTAATGCCAAGATAGATAAAATTACCCAGTATATTCCCAATTCAAGGGCCCTTAAAAAAAACACGTAAAAAAAATACCGTTTGGCTTTTAAAAGCTTGCTCTATCTATCAGGTATAATAATATAATATATATAATACCTTTGTGGCACTCTATGGGGGAAGCCTTTATTCAACAGGGGATGTCTTCCGGCTGATGATGATGATGATGATGAATTGGTTTTACTTTGCTTGCATTAATCATCATGTAAATTAAAATTTTGCACTTACCACATTTAGATTTCAATTTTTTGATGAAAGCCTTATGAATAATACAATGAAATTTACAGGGCCAAGCTAAACGGTATTTTTGTTATATGTGATACTAGCTGTACCTGCGACTTCGTTCGCGATTGCCGTACCTGCAAACTAATTATTCACATTTGAGCACTGTTTATCTCATGTTTAGCGACGCTGTGGTCTGTGGTGAAGCACTCGTAGTAAAGCATAGCTCAGAAAGGACCTTTTTACTTTGGGTTTGATAACTCCCAGCTTGTTTTTCCAGAAGACAGTAGTTAAATAACTCAGAGAGTTCCTTCGCGGTTCGCACAATAAATGTTGAAGCAAAGTAGGTACTTTGTGCGTTTCTTTGGAATTTTGATTATAAAACGGTATGTTTTTGCCGAGGTTCTCCTTGTTTGGCGGTAGAAGAAAAATATATTGGATTGTACGCTTCCATTGCGCAGTCTCCAAAATGTAACCGGCAAATGATAGATAGTTAAAAAAAAATATTCTGGCGAATGTCCCAGATTTTAGAGTTTTATCTTAGCAAGCTGGCAAATCTAAATAAGGATGCCGAGATGCCCGTGGGGTGCCAAGCTGCCCATGGGGTGCTGGGCTGCCCGTGGGGTGCCAGGCTGCCCGTGGGGTGCTGAGATGCCCATAAGATGCCGGAATGCCCGTGGGGTGCCGGGCTGCCCTTAGGGTGCCGGGTAACCCGTGGGGTGCCGGGCTGCCCGTGGTGTTCCGAGCTCACTCGTCACTATTCTAACAAAAAAAGAATAATTGAAATTGAACTACGCGTGCATAAAGTACAACTAAGTAACATTTTGATTTTCATCCCCTTTCCCGAAGGAACCGTGCTGTATTTCGGGATAAAAAGTATACAATAACGTTCTTCGTGGTATGAACTCAAATTGTGTTAAGTTTCATTGAATTCCATTAAGTAGTCCATGGGGTGCTGGGCTGCCCGTGGGGTGCCGGGCTGCCCATGGGGTTCCGGGCTCACTCATCACTATTCTAACAAAAAGGAATAATTGAAATCGGACTACGCGTTCATAAATTACAACGAAGTAACATTTTGATTTTCATCCCCTTTCCCGAGGGAACCGTGCTGAATTTCGGGATAAAAAGTATACAATAACGTTCTTCGTGGTATGAACTCAAATCGTGTTAAGTTTCATTGAATTCCATTAAGTAGTCCATGGGGTGCTGGGCTGTCCGTGGGGTGCCGGGCTGCCCATGGGGTTCCGGGCTCACTCATCAATATTCTAACAAAAAAGAATAATTGAAATCGGACCACGCGTTCATAAATTACAACTAAGTAACATTTTGACTTTCATTCCCTTTCCCGAGGGAACCGTGCTGAATTTCGGGATAAAAAGTATACAATAACCTTCCTCGTAGTATGAACTCAAATCGAGTTAAGTTTCATTGAATTCCATTCAGTAGTTTTGGAGTGATGCGCGGCCGGGATACAGACAGACAGACAGACAAAAATAAAAAAAAAAAAACAGTTTTGGCATCAGTATCAGCTACAGAGTGCTCTCAAATTTTTTATTTTAATTATCTTCTATGTACAGAATTGGACCTTTTACAGTTTTATTATAAGTATAGATTTTTAAGGGCCCTTGATGTTGTGAACATACTGGGTAATTTTATTTTCTTGGCATTTAATATTTCTTTTATTCCATTCAAAGTTCTAACGATATTAAATGTTACCATACTGAATTGACCTATCTATCAGCTTAGCGCACAAAAAAAACGTCACCATAAATAAAAATCTCATAGTACACGCGATAGGTGAAAATTTTAAAAAAAGGTATAAATCCGAAAATACGAAAAATCGCGGAACATTAATGGGGGTGATTCAGATAGCCCTCTAGGTCCTCTACTTCCCAGCATTAGTATATCACTACTTCTTGGGACACCTTGTATATAGATATAGCTAAAGTATGCCAGAGATAAGTAATTTATAACTGCAATTACCTTAGCTTGTTAAATTTTTTGCTTATAAAACATACTTACAAATTTTTTACTATATAAAATAGTAAATGCTATTTGCGCTTAGCACGCGACAGTGTTTGTCATATATATAGAAATATCAAAAAACTACATCAGATAAAATTTTATCACATTTATATAGCCCGGAAGGGTAGGCAGAGTCGTTTATACACCCACGTCTTGCTTGATACGCTTGTTCCCATGTAATATTGAGCGAGCCTATTGCCATCTAAATGGCAAAATTGTAGACTTTGTACTGCTACTGCATACTTTTTGGTCGGGAAACGGCGATCGAGCCCAGGAATCAAGATTTTAAAACCTTCCTCGAGCAAAGAAGCACTCACAATCATTCAGTTACTTATCTCTTAGTATTTTTTTATTTATTGTACTACCCAGCCATGGGGATGGCACATTTTGCGAGTGCTAGCTTGGGTAACTAACACCCTGAAGCAGCTTTTGACTGCTGTCTTTTACAGCCAGTTCTCATTCTTGGGTTAAACAGTTTTAAAACAGTGATGGCTCAGTGGCAATGGCTATGGACTGCCGCGCAGCAAGTCCATGATTCGAATCCAGCCGCGGGCTTGAGCTTCACCGCATGATTTTTTTCTAAGTTAAGCCTCTTAACACCTTCGACCACATCATCACTTACTATCAGGTGAGATTGTGGTCAAAGGCTTACCTATCAGTAATAAATAATAAAAAAAAAACCTCTGTAATCATCTTCTTCCACATCGTCATACTAACTGTTGAGATAGTGGTCCAAAAGAAAGTCTATTATTAATTATAGTCAAAAACAAACATTCTACAAACATATCCATCCAGCAACAGGCATATCTATAGGTACAAGTTTTCTCCTAGATCATTGAAAAATGTCAGGCTGAAGACATAGGACGGATAGACCTCATTCCGCATGTGAATAAGCGAAACAGAACTACACATTGTTTAAATAATATGAGCTATTTTTTCTAAAATAAACTTTAAAAAGTCGAGTCCATTGCCATCTCCTGGATGCTGCCCAGACTCCGCAATCATACACAGAACTTTTATTTATCTGAAAAACATTATATTTTTCTGACCAATAATTGCATGTTGATAGGGCATTCCATGAATGCCTGCCTGGGTAGTTACCTCCCTCAAGGAAAAAATCTATCGCCAAATACCTGTCGGTGTGGTTCAGCAGCTGTTCTTGAGAGCTCGTATTTATAGGTCACCTTGAACAACATCTTCAACAGCACCATCAATCACTACCAAAGTTTGAACCCAAGAGTTCAAGATTATAAAGGGAGACTTTATCTCAGATCAGGAAACAAGAAAAGATCTATTTCTCTGATCTGTGAGCTCTATGCTATTTCTGCAACGAGACAGTCACTATAATGAATAGTCACGAGTAATTGTAAACTGTATTTATTAAATTCCTCTGACCATTGTCTCAATTGAATTTTTGAAGCAGTGATGGCTCAGTGGCATTGGCTATGGACTGCCGCGCAGCAGGTCTATGGTTTGAATCCCGCCGCGGGCTTAAGCTTCACCGCATGGTGGAAGGACATTTTGCGAATGCCCGCCTGGCTAGCGACAACCCTCAAGTAGAAAATCTGTCCCTAAGTACCAACAACGGTGTGTTCCGGCAGTAGACCTTGAGAGCCAGTAATTCTAGGTTAAGCCTGTTAACATCTTCGATCACGCCATCACTTACCATCAGGTGAGATTGTGGTCAAAAGCATACCTATCAGTAATAAAATAAAAAAACCGGCAAATTGTGCGCAAATTTCTTTTCCCGAAAAAAAAACCATTGTACATTACCATCATTAACAGCTGAAAGACCGTTAGGGGGGGAGTTACCCCAATACCCACTCTTGGCAGGCGTGTTGGAGATCACAGCATAAGATGTTAAGATCACAGCATAAGATGAAATGGTTGAAGCAGTGATGGCTCAGTGGCATTAGCTATGGACTGCCGTGCAGCAGGTCCATGGTGGAAGGGCTTTTTGCGAATGCCCGCCGGGCTAGCGACCACCCTCAAGTAAAAAATCTGTCGTCAACGGTGTGTTCCGGCAGTTGTCCTTGAGAACCAGTAATTATGTTAGACTGAACGACATCTTCGGCCACATAATCACTTTCCATCAGGTGAGATAGTGGTAAAAGGCTAGCCTAGCAGTGGCTCTAAAATTTTTTTTGCTCAACGTGGCAGTACTATATAGAATATTTCAATGCTAAAATATGTAATTGACCTTCATAAGAGCATCGTGGATGCCTAAATAGAATAAATGGTTTTATCTTTGACTTTGACTTGACTATCATAACTGTAGTGTTTGTATCTATTAGATATAATTCCTTGTCTCATGTACACGAGTGGTGAGGCGATACGCGAGTGGCAGTTGTTGACAAGACGTCACGGCGGCTGAACGTACGCCTGCACGTGACACTAGGTGCTACAGAGAGCCATAGGGAAGGTGGTACCGTACCTTTATTAGTGCACACGGGGGTCCTACAATAAGTATAAAATATAACAATCAATATCCATGCGAACGTTACTTGTCAAAATGGTGCCGGTAAATCAGTGTTCACCAGCCTAAAGTTGCTAATGTAAAGGCCCCAATGATGTCACTCGAGTATTGAAGATATGACGAGTAGAGGTTCCTCCAGCCAATGTATTCTTATTGTCAAACAAATTTGCCATGCTCCCAACTTACCAAAGTGATTAGACACACTTCAAACCGGATAAACAGATTTTCTTAACAAAACACTGGTCACCATCAAGTCATTAACTTCTTAGGTGCTGTACTTATAGCACCTAAGGTATTATAACTGTTGTATCTGTGTTCTAAAATATCTATGTAATCTGTACTGTGAAAGAGCGATGGTAAAAATAGGCAGGCAAATGATCACTTACGCATAAGTATGTAATGGGACTTAATCGCGATAAAACATTTATATTTTTTACCTCGTTTCGAACAAGTCGCATTGGTCGTGGACACGAGCAGCGGACTGAAGAGGCGGGTGTCAACTTCTTGAAGGGCATGTATTTTCTCCAACTACCCACATTTGATCCAGTTATGAATCGTCTCGACACAACACTGTCAACATCCACAGGTTTTAACGAACGTAAAACGCTTTGGATGCATTTCCTTAGTCCGAAATATACTAAATACTTTTAAATGTGTAAATACTTATAACTATGAACTAGGTTCAACCCGCGAAAGTCTTAAAGTTACCAAATGATCATTTACCAAAAGTGATTTTTTATCATGGTGTTGTGACGGAACGGAATATCCACAGAGACCCACCTGACGTTAACCGTTAACCTTTGTCTATTTATAACATAATATGCATTTCTACACAAGCGACGATCGCACTGCACCCGTCACCCTGAGACATACAGTTTTTAAGTCTCACGTGCCCTGTAATTTATAATTACTGCCTGGCTCTCCAGAACTGCTGCCAGAACACACTGTGAGGTGCTTGGCGACAGATTTTCTGCTTGAGGGTGGTAACTAGCCAGGCGAGCACTCACAAAATGTAGTTTCAACATGTGGTGGTTCAAGCATGCGGCAGGTATTGAACCATGGCCTGCGACACGGCAGTCCATAGCTATTACCGCTCGGCTATCACTGCTTCCTATTGAATATGATGTGATAGATGGTGGCTATCATCTTGGTTGTACCAGTTTTCCACACATGTGGGGTCGGTACAATATGTACAATATGTATTTTCTAACAAAATAAAGTACGATAAAATCTAGTTATAAAAAAACTGGTCTTGCCAAAAACGCAAGAACATAATAGTAAAAAATACTGGCTTCATATTGGTTAGTGGCTTAATATTGGTAAGTGATGATGTGGTCGAAGATGTTGTTCAGGCTAACCTAGAATTTCTGGCTCTCAAGGACAGCTGCCGGAATACACCGTTAGGTGCTTGGAGACAGTTTAACTTCGCTGAGTGGTTAAGAACAGCTAAGAAAACTGCTACGAGCGCTTCGAAGGCTGAGGTCACATGACCATGAGTGCTGACATGCCGCTCATTTAAGTATACATATGCCCCCTTCATCACATCAACTGGAACGTCCACAAATGAACAAGGTCTCCCTCGTTGGGGGGTTTGGCCATAATCCCCACGCTTGGAAGGCGTCTTGGGGATCGCAGTAGAGTCAGTACTTCAGAAGGCGCTGCTACCCACCTTCCCAGTATTTTTCCCTTATTCGCCTCTTACGACACCCACGGGAAGAAAGGGACAGATACATTCTAACCCGGCAGACGGGCAGTAGTCGCTTTGAAGTAGCACAAAGTCTGGAAATATGTGTTTTTTTAAGCTGATAACTTCAGGGCTTATTTGTTAATAAGCTATCCTATCACTTTTGAAGCGCTCTTAGCGAAGTTTACTTAGCTGTTCTCAACCGATCAGCAAAGTTAAGCAACGTCGCGCGCGGTCATGAGTTGGATGGGTGACCGCTAGTGACATTACTACTGAGCGTTTCCGTGCTTCGGAGGGCACGTTAAGCCGTCGGTAGCGCATTTTGCGAATGCCCGCCTGGCTAGCTACCACCCTCAAGTAGAAAATCTGTCGCCAAGAACCTAACGGTGTGTTCCGGCAGCTGTCCTTGTGAGCTAGTACTTCTAGGTTAGCCTGAACAACCTCTTCGACCACAACATCAATTAACATCAGGTGAGATAGTGGTCAAAGGCTAACTAATCATGCATAAATAAAAAAAAACTAACATAAAAGAAACATATTTCAAGTAGGCGAAGTCACATGCATCAGCTACTAAGAAGAACTTTTAAAGTAATAACTTCCTACTATTTTATTTTAAACGAGATACGAGAATTCTGTGTACTTAACTTTATTCTGCAACATTCGTTTTAAAAAACGCTCACCAGAGGCGCTACTGAAAGGAAAAAACAATTTCAACAACATTTTCAATAGTCACAAAGGTGGCGCTGTCTTATACTTAATTGTAATTTATTTTTGTCCACGGCATTAGATTAGATTAACTACGTAGGTATTTTGTATCTTGTGTTATAACATCAACAGTTGGAAGTCGGCCACTTATGAACTGAATCACCGCTCTTGGCAATCGGCTTGGGGATCTCAGTGTATAGTACCACCAACTTAATTGTGCAGTTTTCGAGGGCGCTGCTGGTCATGGAAATCAACTACAGACTGTCACAATTTGAGGGAAATTTTTAGTTCTTTTTTCTGCCACCTGAACAGTTAAGTTGGTGGGTCTGTACCTAATATGGCCGTTCTAGTGAAAACGCTGCTGCCCACAATTTGGTATTTTTTCCTTCGTTGGTTCTTACGACTTCCTCAGCAAGATGATAAGATGCAGCAATTTAAGACCGTCAGCGCAATGTTAAATTTACGTGTTATCTCAATAGCTCATACTTCACATCTTACATCTTCTTCATTCTCACATGAAATGCTCGTAGCGAAGTTTTCTTAGCTGTTCTTAACTGATCAGCAAAGTTTAGCAACGTCCGTCGCGGTCATGAGTTGGATGGGTGGCCGCTAGTGACAATACTACTGAGCGCTTCCGTGCTTCGGAGGTCACGTTAAGCCATCGGTCCCGGTTGTTGTCTAAGGATGGCAGTCGTTATAGCATGGTGGTAGGGCATTTTGCAAAAGTCCGCCTGGCTAGCTGCCACCCTCAAGTAGAAAATCTGTCGCCAAGCACCTAACGGTGTGTTCTGGCAGCTGTCCTTGAGAGCCAGTAAAATTCTAGGTTAGCCTGAACAACATCTTCGAACACATCATCACTTACCTGATGGTCACACCGTTAGGTGCTTGGCGACAGATTTTCTACTACAGGGTGGTAGCTACTTAGCTAGCCAGGCGGGCATTCGCAAAATGCCCTACCACCATGCAAAATGCCATGCAGTTGTCACAAGTAATGACCTGCACTGCGCCTATTACCCTGAGACATAAAGTTGTTCAGTCTCATGTTCCTGTAATTTCACTGGCTCCCTTTCAAACCTGAACACAGTCATGTGAACATGATTGCTTGGCAGTAGAAATAGGTTGGCAGTACTTCCCCGACGACACTTTACGCCAGAACGGGGAAGTCCTTAGATAAGGTAGTAAATTCGATAAGGCAGGTACATTCAGACGTGTCCCTTACCTGTACCGTGTTATGTCATGGCAATTAAGGTTTTTTTTTTTAATTTGATGAGCTCCAAACAAGAGTACGGCCTGCCTGATGGTATATAAGCGGCTACCGTTGTCTATAGAAATCTGCAATACTATTATTACTGTTTATATAATGCAACTGTATTGTTTATATATTGCCGACCCTTAAGGACTCTATAAATTACAAAATTACAAAACTAGAGAAAATATTATAGTCATGTGCGGGATTCGAACCCACGTCCATCCAGCCCTTTAACTCTATTAATTCCCTTTAAGCTATAGTATTTATAAAGGCATCTCATAGCTAATAGCTCATTTTACACTAGGAGTACATTTTAAGTGTTGAAGTTTTGAACAAACATTATTAAAATTACTTTGTATGTATAGCTGAGATCAATCTTAAGATGCAGTGTGAACGTTTAAATATGGAACGTCTGTAAATAACTGCATCTCAAGATCGGTCACAACTTTGAGAAGACTTATAAGAGTAAATATTGGGTTTGATTTTTCGAAACAACTCCTCAAACTCAGCGATGCCTTATTTGTTGAACTTTGAACGGTCGTTAAGTCATCCAGAAAAATTCGCTTTAAAAACTAATTTAATTTAAATTCATTCAGACTTTATATTCTAACTAATTGATGGTCTTATAAGTACCACTGGCTTAGGTAATTTAGCTTAACTGATGGCGAAAGGCATTTGTTTTTTGTAGAGTATCAATCAGTTTTACTTCTTAGTTACGAGCCTTCTCCGACATAGATAAACAGCTTGATGGAAGTCAGTATGAGAGTCGTAGAAACTACTACTCGACTACGTCTGAAGAACGCCAAATGAGAGAAAATTACGCTTTTCACGTTTTAAATTTTGATGATATTACAAAACTCTGCATAGGTTAATTTATTAGACAAGGTAGACATGTTGTAGTTTTATATGTATTAAGATTATTGTGAAGAAATTTGTCCTTGTCGTTATACTTATGTGACACCTGTCAATTTTGACACTTAAGTCGAACGCTAAAGTCTACTGCGCGGCGAGAAATATGACTGTTGTGATAGCTATTACAATATTTCAAAAACGTGCTCAGTACTATATAATTTTCATCATGGTAGTGTAAGTCACCATATCGTAATAGTACCAAAGATTGCTTGGACATTTTTGTTTACTTACATTACTTACCCATCTATTAATAAAGCATCGCCGAAGAATTCCTTGGGTGAACTCCTCAATGCATAGAAAGTAAAAGAGCTGCAACCATTAGTCAAGCCGTCACCCCTTGTCAGCTCCCTTTTCGACCTTACACCAATACACCTAAACTTTGTACTGGTTGACAGCGTGTGATGTTATTGACATTCCCAGCGAGCCGGGAGAGAAAAAGTCAAAGTGTTAAAGACTTAATATACTTACATATGGACTCGTTTTTCTCTCCTCATGAGTAATTGAATAATACATATTAGTGTTCAAAGCAACGATTCAGGGTTACGGGATCTAGAGAAGGTTCGTATGCCTGTGCTTATTTCTAGCTAAGTTGGAGAAGAAATCATGCTGTACATTGACACATTTCTTCTTATCTATTTAATCACTTGTATTGCAATACTCACATCTTTTATGTATTTCAAATTATTATTCATGCAGTCCATCTTTACCTTTATACCCTATATTCATACTCAATCTGCAGGCACGGCAGTGTCCCCGCCAAGTCGAGCAAACAAGCGGAACAACCGTAATATCCTTTTCTCGAAGAAGTTCAGGCCATTTTCGACTTACTCTTTTCAATTCTCATGTTCGTAAAGTTATTGTTTATGCTCGGTGTAATCGAATTATAACGGCTTTTTAAGCTCCAGTGCATTTTTTTCAAATTTGCATTTCATTCAAGTACTTTACCTGGGTCTTTAACCATAGATAAGGGGTACCATTAAAGGAACTAGTTTCTTTTTTCAATACAATGACACTCAAATACTACATGGTTCAAAAAACAAGTTCGATTAAAAAAAAAAGAATTATTTGTTTCAATTTCCTAGAAATAAAAATGAAAATTTGAGTGTTTAACTCGTGCATAAACCACATTCTTATTTGCTCCTCCCCCATTCTTATTATAAAAAGAAACTGCTACATGTACTCGTATTACTTAGCGTCAAAGATTCTGCTTATAACAGAAATATGCTTACATTACTGTGTATAAATAAAAGCCTACTAGACCCTAGACCTACTAGACAGAGTACTGGGCGAGCGAGACCCAAGAAAAGGTGTCTCAGAGTGACGAACGCAGTCCGGTATCCGGTGGTGACAGGGTGTCAAGAAAAACGCTGACACTGCAATTGTAAGGAAAGGGCGTGACGATTACCATCATGAATATAACTTATACATCTCATCTGTTTCAGCTCATACACATCGGACACATTTCCATTTTCCCTACCGAAGAAAATAACATAAAAAATGTATGTTATTGACTATCACAAATAGTTTTAAATTTACATTTGAATAAGTATTCAGATTGGTAGCTATATTATTACGAAAGCTTGTGTGTTTTCAAAATCAAATCTTTCGTTCAGATGTCTGTCTTCAGATGTCTGTTGTTCAGAAATCTAGTGGTCTGGTTAACGATTGCACGGTCTCCTATGACGGTAAAAAAACATCAATAAGGGCATAAAATTGGCTTATCTGCGACCGGTTTCGACATAAAAATGGAATAGTAAAAAAATTTATTCGATCATAGCCCGAGGCTAACATTACGCTTTTAAAATTTGTTTACGCCATTATTCGCCATTAATGCGATAATACTATTAAGTTAGGATATTTAAATAATAATTGTCATCATCAGCCGGAAGACGTCCTCTGTTGAACAAAAGCCTCCCTCATAGAGTGCCACAGAACGGCTACTAGCCGCTTGTAACCATTGGCTTCCCCCGACTTTCACGATGTCGTCAGTCCACTTAGTGACAAAATAAAATACTAATAGGTAAAAAATAAAACAATAGTTTGTTAATCGCAATAAAACGTCAATATCTATATGTACTTTGTATGTACGTAGAAGCAGAAATGCGACTCTATATATTTATTCTGTATGTACACGTAGAAGCAGCTCAACCTCTTGTCTGTACCTGAAAAGAATAAAAATGTAAATTAATTGTCTATAATAGATTCTTTCAATTCTTCCTCAACTAACGACATGAACTATGTCAGCCTATGTTTTAAATTATTTTATTTTGTTTTGATGTGTTCCATTCGTGAGAAGCCTCATTTTATTACGAGCACCTCATTTTCACTTCAGTCCTCGGGTCAGATAATTATTGATTTTTCCTGATAAGTATATCTGAATTTACAGTACCAGCTCGTTGTCTGGAGTTGTGCACATTAGACGGAAATATGGTCGCCTGTTTTACAAGAGACCAAAATATATGTTACGAAACGTGGATGTTTTGGACAGCTCTGTCCTATCCCTTCGAGAATATAAAGGCGTGATGATATCTTAGCCAGTTTTATCCTAATAATAACAACATTTTAAGAAAACCTTAAATAAATATTTTAGAAAAACACTTAAAAAAAATCTAGTTACAATTCCGTCTGATTTTCCTGTCATGCCAACGTGACTTCACATGCAAACGCCACGCAGACAAACAAAATTGCCAAAATAGGAACGCGTTCGACGTGTTTCGCTTCTACGCGAAGCATCCTTGGGCGGTCTTGACACTTCGAGCGCACGATCGAGAAATCGAATTTTATCCTATAAAGACCCTGCAAAACACGGGTATACTTACCTATATTAGAAAGATGTTTTAATAATATTTTTTTTCATAATCTATATATTGTATCCATACTTAACAATGTCTAGGCATATAAATATATATAGGTCTGAGATACCTCCATAACCAGATTTACTCATAAACACGTAGCTAAGATGCATGCACTACCAAAAGATATGAGAAAAGTGTATAAAAGTTGTATAAGAACTGTGAATTATTTAAAAGTACAATAATAAAAATCTTATGAACCAAGTTTTGAGAAAACTCTGTAAAACTTTATGAACAAAAATAATTAAAGAAAGAGCCTGGTATGCGTCGCTCAAACAATGCTAACTTACATTTAGCTGTCAGTCAAAAACAATTTGGAATTTGGTGAGCGCCGAGGGTCGGTTGAGTACGGTGGGAAAATTGGATGCATATAGAGCTGATGAAACAAATAAAATAAACTTGCTCATTTAGAGTTGAAAAAACATTCAGATATCTACTTATCTATTTGAGGTAATAATAAAGTATTATCTATGTAACTTTATAGTTGGTTAAAATTTGTTTGTTGTTATAATTGAAAATTTCGTGTTCTTACTTAATAATAATAATAAATTAATTTTCAAAATTCTTTAGTGTTTCCTCGCAATAATACACGCGGGCCGCGATCCCCGATCATTTCCCGTATGTTTGAGCGAGATCGAAGCAACGCAACGGTCTTAAAAATATAAGCAATATATTAGATCTTTTATATTCAAAAATTTACCTTGTAAAGTTAAAAAAGTTGTACCACTCTTCATGCATTACGAAAATACCAAAGTCAATTTTACTTCGGACCGTGTAGCATAACAAAACTAGCGTATCCGGTAGCACACTATGATTACACATAAAAAATACACACGCTCAATACAAAATATGTACACCCTACAGCAATGATGAAAAGAAAAGAAAAAAAAATAAAAGACGAAGATAACATTCAAAAATAAATATTGCATCAGCAACCAGAACGTCCGCGGTTGCATAAAGCCCCCGAGGGGCGAGGGGTTTGCCATGATCCCCATACTTCATAGGCACCTTGGGGATCGCAGTGTGATAAGGCAGTTCGTCAGAAGAACGCTGCTGCACACCTTCTGGTATTTTTTATTTCGTCGCTTCTTACGACTCCTACGGGGAGATATGGAGGGGGCAATTCTAACCCGGTACCCCACGGGGCACGTACATGTACCTATATATTTATATATATTTTACTATATGTAAAACGCGCATTTTGACTAATCTATATTTTCGGAATGGGTACGTCATTAGTTGCTCAGCAATAGATTTCTGCTTGAGAGCCAGTTTCCTAAAATACTTTACCATGTGACATAAAATTTTACCCGCCATTCCTGCGGTAAATTCTTAGTTAATATTGGTCATGGTTTTTGCTAATAATACATAAATGTTGTTATATGTATATATAGCATAACCCGTGGGGTGCCGGGCTAGAATGTCACCTCCCCATTTCTTCCCGTAGATGTCGTAAGAGGCGACTAAGGGAAAAGTGCGCCAAATCAGCAGCATGCCACTTATCACATGGATGAGAGTAGGGTGTTGTGTGCATTAGACGTACAACGAGGCTGTATACAATCTTAATTTCCTGCCAGAGTTTCATACAATATGTTCTTGTGTTCCTGTCTTTTATGTCGTTAGCATAAACATATTATTCGTAATATTGCGTCCAATGTGTTAGAGAAAACATTTTGTATGACCCTGAAACTGCGCCCGGTGAATGGTGCCCCCTATTACATGGGACCAAACTCGATTGGCGAAACGTGGGTGTTTACAGGCCTCTGCCTACCCCTTCGGGGAATACAGGCGTGATTATATACATATAACCTAAACATCTAATAAGTTACATTTATGTTAACATTACAAGACTCGTTAAAAATTTAACTAGCAACGATATTATCATAAAAAATTATGCACGAACAATACATTAGCAGCTCTATACAAATCCTTCAAGTTCCACGCCGTTACAGCAACGGCCCGCTTGCTACACCATCGATCATTTCCTCCATCCTCTCGCCGGGTTAAGCACATAAGTGACATTGACGCCGATTTTAACCAGCCTTACTTGCACCCTGTTCAATCTCAAACACTAAACGTGTCTTGGAACACCGGAGGTCTAACTTATTCGGTTGGTCACTATACATTCCTGTGCGAGCACGTCAATTTTTGTTAGATTCAGGTAAATGACGTTATATTTTGATGTGACTGGCAGGAAAACCCTAAACATAGTTTTACGCTTAGATATTTTCAACTTGGCCAGCGGTAGTCATTCAAATACACGTATATAATATAAATACTTACGTATCTACTATTTAAGTTTTCCATGACAGCACAATGGACAACGAAGAGATACCCAATCTGTGTTTCAACTACTTAATCCATTTGCTAAGACGTCTGCCAAGCGTGGGGATTATGGCAAACACCCCCTAAATGTGAGAGGCTGTGTTCAGCAGTGGACAATCCGGCTGATACAGTACAGAACATACTACACCGTCATTCAGTTTAGATATAAGTATACGAAGAAATGTAGAGGCCAAAGCTTTGACCTCGTAGTCTACATTCGGCTGTCGTGTTGTTTAATTTTAAATTTTTTCGACCTTTGGAGCAACACAAATTGACCACTTAAGTATACTATATATGGTGTCTTTAATATTTAAAGTTAAACATGGAGTTTTAACAGCTACATGTAACTTTATAATTTTAATGATTCTTTGGCAGAATTTGCAATTTTGCTGTAAAAAGCTGCGGTGCTCTTAATTTGAGTTGTTATGAATTTCTCAAAGGCGTTAAATTGCAAATTTATAATAACTGCTATTAAACGGTGGCCGGTAAACGATCTCACTGAAATTGAGTTGTTATTCGCCCAAGCAAGAAAAATATATTGTAGAACGAATGCACTCGTACTAAAAAAAACTAAGAAGTTTTAAACCAGGGGCCTTATTGTGTAAATAATATGGAAATGGAGATGAACTAATTTTAACATTTTCTTTTTCGAAATTTTAACTCCATAATGAGCATCCATTATAGAAAAAAATATTGCCATACGAATACACTCGAACTACAAACTTAAAGGTTTTAAACCAGGAGCCTGATTTTGAACAAATTTTGACATAACTTTAACATTTTCTTTTTCTAAATTCAAACTCTATAATGAGCATCCATTACAAAAAAATATTTTGCCATACGAATACACTCGAATTACAAATCTAAAGGTTTTAAACCAGGAGCCTGATTGTGAACTAATTTTGATATAATTTTAACATTTTAACATTTTCCTTTCCTAAATTCGAATTCCATAATCGGCATCCATTATGGAGTTCCAATTTCAAAATGAAGATCATTTTAATTCCTATTGATAGTAGACAATAAGGCCCCTTATTAAAGCCTGGTTATGACACAATTATTATAGACTAAGTATTGTCTAATTAAAAACACGTACTAATGTATATACGAGTATGGTATAGTTTTAAAAATTTGGTGTTTTCTGAATCAATGCGATTCGTATGTTGTTTTGCAGTTTATGATAGTCTAAAACCAACTTGCGCAACTCTAGTGTCCTCTTTATAGGTTGCAATTCAGTCATCATACAGTAATATGTTGATGTTATCGCTGTGGATAATGTTACGTGCAATATTGTTATGTGTTTTTTATTCGTCTAATAAATCAAGTTAATAATTACTTTTAACATGGCATATGCGTTGCGTTCTCTTTCTCGCGCACACATTCACCATTTTTTAAGACAATATAATAAAATCACTGGTGGTTCAAACGCAAAATCAGCTCCCCAGGTACTAAAATGACGTCGGTGAAGTCTATCGTCTATTATTGGTAAGACGTTGCAAGGAAGTCCGTGACAGGTGCTTTATAGGTCACTACTTTATAATTCTCTTCGTGGCTTTTGCGTTTTATAAGTCGGTACTTCATTCACCTATCATCGTTCGTACGTCTATTTGTCTATAACATTTAAAAGCAAGCCTTTGATTACAATCTTACCTGATGGTAAATGATCATGTATTCGTAACATATTATGTTCTATGATACAGTCACATATTATTGTTATTAGATATAGAAATATATCAGTGTTTATCGTTGACTCTCTTTCCTTGTTCCATACTTGATTGTATCTAAAACCTAACTAAAGTAGTTTGCATATTAAAACCGGTTTAAAATATTTGTAACAAAAACCAATCTAGGTTCATAAAGAATATAGTAGGTAGATGTCAAAACCTAAGAAACAAATTGTTTACCAAACTCCACGCAAACTGTTAAATTTTCAACCGCTCCCATGTCGGCCACCGATCCAGTGAAGCGTCGTTGATAAATGATGGTGCGGCCGACACAATGCGATCTGCAGATTCTTTTGTCGATCAGCTTTTTGTATGGACAGTGATGGGACGAGACAGGACGAAACGTTGTATCGATTTGCGTAAAAGTTTTAGGGTAGACTGATATCTGCGTACATATTAGCGATTCTTTCTAATTGCGTTTGATATTTTATAACGATTCTAACTCGCACCAATCTCTCGATTGTTAGGAGCAATGCCGTAGCATTTATTTTATGATTGCTGATGTACTAGCCTTTGAATTCTAACCCGATGGTAATTGCTAATGTTGTTAGCAGTGTTATTCAGACCTTACTTGAATGTGAACTAGCTGTCAAGTGAAGAACTAAATCTCTTTATTTACTATTTGAATAATCAAGTTCATTCAGGAGTTTCAGTGGTAAATTTAAATGTAATACCTATTATAAATTGTTGCAACTCTTAAGAAAATATGAATGAAACAACAATTAAACCTTGGACAGAACAGACTTTTGTCCGCTGAAGTCGTAATGTGCTATTTACCATAATGTGTATTTGTATGGGCAGCCTTTGGTAGGAATGGTATTTACCGCTAAATGTTTGTAAACGTGTATGAGTGTAAAGATAAATAGCATTATAAGAAATGTCTACAGTGCTAGTCAACAAAAATATACTTGTTACCATGTGTTGTTCTAATTGTACATACTACCAATAGAGTATGTAGGAAATAGATATTGTATTTGTTCTAGTTATGGAACAACATATGTAGAGCATGTAGAAAAAGAATTCCCTTTAGTATCTATCGTGTTTAGGTTTGTTACCAGCTTGTCTGGGGATACAATTCGTTAAAACAATTTTGTATGTCAATTTCATTTCTAAGAAGATTTTAATTTTGAGTATATGAATCAGAAAATAATGTGCAGCTACTCGCCACTCTATGAAAAAGCTATACAGATTTCAAACCTAACACCCCGTACTTCGTGCCTAACTACTTTCCTCTTGAAGAGCGTTACCAGGCTGTACGAAAATCAGACATATCACCGTTGAAATAAGATTCATATAAACTTGCATTTCGACGTAAGTAGTAAGGATATTTTTTCCATGCGTACAACGATGAACTAAAAATAATACTGGATACCATTTTAAAATCGTATTTCAATCAATTATTATTATTAATTTTATCAGCTATCTATTGACATGGATTTTTAAATAGGCCACATGCATATAAACTTATCTATGATGCATCTTATGACGTTTCATCAACATTGTTTAATTTTTATATAAGCTAAGTATACAGTTTTAAAATCAAGTGAAATTCTAAGTTACAGATACTAAGGTTCATAATAATATAAATCATTTTTAACTTTAAAACATTACCATAACCGACAGTGAACTTGACTTAACGCTGACCCCTTCCGATAACATGACATTAAGTATCGCCTACAATTTACATCAAAAGAAATGTTATCATAATTATTAATTTCAACTCCCACTTAAATAGTAATTGATCGTTATATGTTGTTATTTATATCATTGATAAGGCAACACTTTGTAGTCGAAATGATCAAAGTGAACAGCTTTTACCTTTCATGGTTATGCGGACTACATTAAATCTATATTTGAGGCTATGGATAAGAAAAAATGAATTCGATACCCACACAGTATACAAAATAATAAGGCATTTTACCCATGCACGTTACTTGAGAAAAATATCAGTTTTTAGTTATAGTTAACCCTGTAGTCACAAAGCATCTATAGTAAAGTGATTCCGTAACTCTCCTTGTGAGCCAGTTCCTATTTTAGTATAGCTTGCTTTGCATGTTAGACCACAACATGTGGCAACACCCAGTCAATAGGGGATATGTTTGTCAAAGGTTAACCTACAATTGGAAATTATTTTATATTCAATTGTCAATTGTGCGTTGTAGCTTTTTTGTTTTGTATTTATAATATTAGGTGAACATACTGCCAAACACGTTGGAGTTCCGGGTTAAAATGTCTGGAACTGCTATCTTGAACTGCGATCTCAAAAGCGCGGGGATTTTGGAACCCTGTGGTGTGTGGATATATTTAGGTAAGTATACAAGCACGAGACCCACCTGGTGTGTATAACAGTTGGTCACTGAAGACGAAATGTATAAGGCATCGGTTAGGCCCTGAGGATTCAAAGTTCTTAAGTCTCATATGCATGTAATTTTAGTTCTTTCCTGACACTGCAGACCAAGACTTGCTCTTACCAGAGAGGCCCCTACCTGGTAGGCCATTAAGAGTAGAGTGCACGGAGTGATTTACAAAAGTAGTTTCGTCATATTGTATATACCAAGTTTTCAAACTCGATGAAATTTTGGATGCATATTGCTGAGTCTAATATCTATGCCTTTAGTTTGCCAGTTTTTCGATTTATTGTCTATTTTATCCCTAAATATCAATATAACAATTCCCATAGAAAACGATCTTCGAATTATTTTTGAAATTACTAAATTTTGCGGAAATCTGGCAAACCATAAGCATAGATATAAGGCTCAAGGACATACATGCAAAGTTTCACCGAGTTTGAACTCTTCGTGTTTAAAATATGACCAAACTACGTTTTTATGGAAAGCACCACGAGCACTCTAGCCTTAAAAAGACAGTCTGAAAATAATGAAAACAAAAACTTAGTAGCTATTCAATTCATAATACGATCCACAAGTGATCCACAATAACGACACTAATGAATGTGATGCCAAAATCATCATTTTTCACCTTACTAACACCAATACAATATTTTTTTGTTCTACATTTAACAAATCAAAAGAAACATACTTTTTTCTGTCTTTGCTGATTGAACTGCTCCACAATCAAATACCTTAAAAAAGTAACAAAAGCACCTACCTCTCCAAATTGTTTCGTATGACTCACTGATTTACTGGTAATTTCTAAGCCAGTGACCTGATCCAGTCAAAAGGTAAATAGACGATTGAGGTATTCAAATATCCATTAGAGGTTTCTTTTGATCCGGCTTCAATGAGACCTTCTGGTTTGACGTTAGATTAATTAGAGTTCGTATTCAAGCGTATTCGGTACCTATTCAAGGCGAGGACGCTGACGGGTGAAGTTCAACTTGGTGTACCAAGTTAGACGGGGGCTATTGTAAAATGCTCAACGGTGGAGTTTTCCGTTGGATTTCGAAAGAGTTGAAAGTTTCCGGAAGAGGCAAACGCGCGATATGGTTAAGCGAGAATGCATTAATGGCATGTTGAAAATAAAACATGTACTATGTCATCTCAAATTGATACATTGCATGATCGCATCTAAGGAAAAAATACGCCCAGTGAGCAGCATGTCATTACTGTAGTCAACGTGAAGAGGCACATTAGAATAGGCGCACAACAGGAAGTCAATTAAATATTTTTAATTTATAGTTTCAGGCGTTACTTATTAAGAAAACGAAGATAATTTCTCGATTGCACTCGAAGAGTCAATACATCTTCAGGATGCTTCCTGTAGAAACGAAACGTGTAGAATATAATAAGTGATGTTTGTAACGTCACGTCAGTTTAGCAGTTTAGCAAAAAAAGATGCATTTGTTATTTCTGAAATATAAAAATAAAACTTAATTTTTTTTTATTTCTGTGTAACTTTCTTTCAGACTTCATAAGATTTTATTTTTGCAATCACTTTAAAACATATGATAAGGCCAAAGCCAACAGGGCATCTTAGAGCGATGTTGTGTCGTCCTATATGTTGTTGGAGAATACTTAATTTATTAATATTAAGCCCTTAAATCCAAACTCACTTTTTTTCTATTAAGCCACCCGCATTCAATTCTTCTGTTCAACATATTAACATACTAAATGGCTGAATATAAACTTATTAGGAACCGGCTAGGACTCGCGTTATTTACCGGAAAGATTCCGACCAGTTTCGGACTGTTTTGAAGTCCTTCGTCTGGGAGTCACGATTGCGCGAAGTGACGAGCACGGGCCTCCGCGCGTAACTGACGTTGCGACGGCGCTGTCTGCCTCGGCTCAGCTGTATTTGTCAAGTCGCCGTCAGAACTGTCACTTATCTCACTGTCACTGTCACGGTTCCTAATAAGTTAATATGGATAAAACTCTCGATAGTTTCCAAAGTGAAGTGGGTGAATATATTAATAAAAAAAAATCATAATAGACTTAGGTAATAAATTCTAATGGTATTTAAAAAGACAAGATAGCCCAGTTTCTTGCCGAGCCGAGTATCTCCCTAGCTCTATACCCTTTTTACTGAACCCAGTAGTGAAATGATTAATTAATAAAATTTGGTAATTGACCTTCATAAGAGTTTCGTAGATACCTAAATTGAATAAACGATTGTGCTTTTGACTTAATGGGGATAAGGCCAAGAAGAAGAATCCGTTGAATTATTTGTATAGTTGGCATATATGGCCTAGTACTCAGCATTGGTAACTTCAGAAAACCCAGTGTGACATTATATTTAAGAACATGCTAGTAACTGTCAATTAATCACGCACCAGAAGGTGGGCAACAGCGCTTTTTGAGGAACTGATATCTGACACTGCGATCCTCAAGACGCCTGCCAAACGTGGGGATTAAGGCAGCCATGCCCCCCCATCATCGGGGAGGTTTGTTCAGCAGTGGATAATCCAACTGATACAGTACTTTCGGTTGCTAAAAACAAATTTGGCGATAAATTATCAAAATAAGAAACAATATAGTTGTTATGAGTATCAAAATCAATACCTACAGCAAAAAACTTTTAAATATTTATAAAATCTGCTGTTCATATTAGTTTTAGTGGTGTTAAACAATTTGATAAATAGAAAGGTACAAAAATCACAAATATACGATAGGAAAAATTTAAGTCATGTGCGGGATTTTTATATACGATAGGAAAAAAAAATCCTATCGTATATTTGTGATTTTGTAATGTAATCCGCATAGCAGGCGTTATTGCAAACCTAACAATAATAAAAAAGGTATAGAATGTTTTATTAATAACATATATTTTAAATCATCACATCAACCGTAACATCCACCGCTGAACGAGGTCTCCCCCATTAGGAGGATTTGCCATAATCCCCACGCTTGGCAGACGTCTTGGGGATCGCAGTTATATTTGTAAGTTCTATAGAACGCGCTGCTTCTCACCTCTTGGTATTTTTCCCTTACGCCTCTTACGACACCCACGGGAAGAAATGAGAGGGGTCATATTCTGTCCTGGCACCCCACGGGAAGTATTTTAAATATTGTATCAGAAACTAATATTTTAGAAAAACATTTAAAATTGAACTTTGTCAATCGTATGCTCGAAGATTTAAGACCTAACAACTCTTCGTCTAGAAGCGACACGCGTCAAAAACTATGCCGGTTTCTCTGACATTTCTGACATCAACTCGGCTTAGCATGATATAACATAATAGTCACTAGAGGTATTTTTTAAATTGAAAATATTTTTAGACTTAATTTTATTCTGTATTATATATTACGGTAATTCGCAAAGTATTGTTTGAATCTAGAAATCATAGAAAGTATTCTCTGTTCAAACTTTATACGAATAAAACTTCAAATGATTGTTTTATAGTAGCCCACCAGTCATTAGTGTTGATGTGTGTAGGTGGTCAGTTGTAAAGAGACAGCTACAAACATGATAGAGATCAAATTTATAAAAACAAAAAATGATCTCAATTTTGGCATGCTGCAAAAAATAACTAACAGTTACAAGTAGGTATAATGAATAAATAAAAGTAACATATTTCATAAAAAAAAAACATATTAAAAAAGAAACGAAAATGCCATAAGTAATTGATTTTACAATTTTAAAAACAAATCATGACCTTTTTATAACCAATATTTTAACTATCTGTTAAAATTTTACAATAATTATATTTATATGATATTAGTTATGTAGGTACTCACCTATCACCTAATGTTAATATATTATAATGAAATGACTTGTCATATATTTGAGATTATTAATCTGTTTTAAATGTACTTACCGACACTAAATACTCCTGTAGTTTTACAATGTAATTTTATTAGATTATGAAAACACATGTTCTTTGCTTCAAGTGTAATTATTACGTAGATGCTTTTGAAGACTTTCGACTTCGTTTCGTAAAACATTTCACGTTACATTACTACTAACATTTAAGTATACGAGTATTTAGCAATTAAATAAACACTGCTTTTTGATCCAAAAAATAGCAAACATCAAAATCAAAACACGGGGCAGCCATGTTTGTTGAATGTCCTCGGAGCATGCGCAGATTGGACTTACCCTTGATACTATTTTGTAATCTATGTCCATTGACAAAGGGATGCAACCGTCTCTTTTCCTCAAACAGTCTCACCGTGCAAGTTGTCTTATTCGCTCTTAGCTCTATTGTGATTCTCTATTCAAAAGAACGGAGGGTCGACTTTCTATTGCTGGGGTGCGATATGTATGAAGTTAGTTGCAAATCTGTAATGCGAGAATATTTGAAAAACCAGTGGTGATGAAGTGCTGGTCATACCGGAAACCACAGGGTTCTGTGCCAAATATATTCCAAATTTTTATCATTATATTCATAGTCATAGGAATAGTTTTTGTAATACATTCGTTATTATAGTAATATACGAATACTTCTTACTCTAAAGGAAAAATTTGTTGGGGCTGCTGTTCTACTTATTTGAGCTCACTTATTATAGGAATGGCACCGGCTAACAAATAATTATTAAATGTATTAAAGTTAAAGCGGAAATTCGGTTAATGTCTTATAGTTGAAAAATAATTTTAATGTATTTTTTTTACTAATTACTGCAATTTGATTATTACAGCTCATTTCGTCCTGTACTGTACTGTATCAGCCAAATTGTCCACTTCTGAAGCTGAACAAAGCCTCTCCCATTCCCAGAAAGCGCTGCTGCCCACCTTTTGGTGTGTTACTCTTAGTAACTATAATGGATACACATACTACTACTATGTATCGTCAACCCATTCTAGGTCGGTTTTAGGTTTCGAGCATCAGCTCACGACCTCTGCTGAAGCTCGAGGGGCAACTACCCCTCGGTATCTCTGTCACTGCGCAGGCTTCATAGGATATGGCCGCTCTGCGCAGTGTCTGTATGCACCTTGACGGTGCTATGTCTAATGTGGTCCCTTAGTTGTGTTGTGTGTCGATAGGCTCCTCTTCACCCGGAACAAGTAGTTCCCTGGGTAGGGAGCGCCATCTGGCCTTCGTCACCGGCGGCCTCGCGTGCAACGGCGCTATGCCGTGGAGATGTTGGTGATGTCCGTTGTCCGCCGCGTCAAACATCTTCCTCGCAAGACGAACAACGAACTGCTTGATGGTTTCCACTTTGAACCCCTTGGCTATAGTGGAGTTCCTCACGTATCGCCCGGCATCTGCAATCACCCGAAGGGTGACGTTTTGCTGGGCCTGTATTCTCTTTAAGTTTGTTGCTGAGCATAGGTTATACCAAGCTGGATTAGCGTAGGTCAATCTAGACCTTACGTACGTCTTGTACACTCCCAGCTTGGTCCTCATCGGTAGTTTGGAGTTTAATACAGGCCTCAGCATGGCTCTGGCCGCCCTCGCGTTCTTCACTGCGTTTTCAGCTTGCCGGGCCATGGTGAGTCGTTTATCTATAGGTACTTGGTGACTTTCTGCCGCTCTATGGTGGTACCTTGGAGGCTGAGTTTTGTTGGTGGATCTGCCTTTCTACTGATGGAGATAGCGGCGGTTTTGCCCACATTGACTGAGATGCGCCATTTTCCCAGCCAATCGGGCAAAAGGTCCAGCTGTCTCTGCATCTTTCTTGTTGCAATCTTCGGGCTTGTAGCGCATGTGAGGTATGCACTATCGTCTGCGATTAGCGCCAGCAAGACGGGCTCCTTCTCGTGCGGTGTTTGTAACAGTGGAATGTCGTCTGTGTACAAGCCGTATAACCCAGGCGATAGGCAGCTGCCTTGGGGTACACCTTACTGGATGTACATTAATGTGGAAGTACCTACTAAAAACAACAAAATACTGATATAAATAAAAAATCCCATACTTAAAATATAAATATGCGCAATCATTTTTTTTCAAAATGTTAAAAAACAGTTGTAGACAGGCGGTTTTGAACTCAAACTACATGTTCTAAATAAGTATTATTTATAACAGACCGTCATGAAATTTCGAACTAAACTTTACATGTAATTATAAGCTTCCAAGCTTTTCCAAAAGCTTGAGGTTATCAATTTGCTATACGATTCTTGAGTTACATTCTAGAAAGTACCTACATATAAATGTGGAATTTATGGCTATAAAATTTAATGAAATATATAATAAATAGATTCAAATACTTTGGGGAAATACATATTAAAAATTATCATTTTTTTTAATAATTTAAAAAACATGAAGCTAATATTCACAAAAAATATTTAGCCCAGATTATAACTAGTGAGAATTCCGATTAAATTTCTTGGTAAGCCGGTACGTGAAGTCAGTAACGCCATGTAGCCTAGCTGGAACTGCAGTATTCGTTACTTTCGGTTCGGTTTTAAACGAAGCATTTCATAGTTTTAATAGACTCTTCGTGTGCAAAATTTATTGAGAAACGAGTTGATTGAGCGGATAGATATATACAATGTACATATATGTAGGTAACATTTATATTTACTTAAAATATATATCAAATTCGATTTGATTCATTGAAAAAATGTTTGATAAGTTTGACATTCTTTGTACGACTATCACGTAAAAATCGCATACTCTTTCATAATCCAGATTTACTAAAGATTTTTTATGTCTAAACTATAGTCGTAAAAAGCAGACTTTCATGTGTAAGCATCATTTCGTGACAGAATATATGTATTGTGACATTGTCACTATACATATATTCTGTCACTTTTATTATATTAGTTATGATTTTATTTTGTTTAAAAAGTCACAGTTGACAAATCTAGAAATACGGTACCCTATAAAAATATGCCAAATTTCAATTTGTTAGTAAAATAAGTTTTATAGAACTGTAAGGGTACAGAAGTATGATATTTAGAGAATTAACCTACGAATACAATAAAAAATAAAAATTGGACATCGGACTGGCATTGATTATGGACTGCCACGCAGCAGGTCCATGGTTAGAATCCCGCCGCGGGCTTGAGCTTCACCGCATGGTGGAAGGGCATTTTGCGAATGCCCGCTTGGCTAGCGACCACCCTCAAGTAGAAAATCTGTCGCCAAGCACTTAACGGTGTGTTCTGGCAGCAGTCCTTGAGAGCCAGTGAAATTACAGGCACATGAGACTTAACAACTATGTCTCAAGGTGACGGGCGCAGTGCAATTGCATCTGTTATAGGCATAACACATCAGGTGCTTGATCCGTCACAATAATTCAAAAAAAAAGTTTGGGACGTATTCGCGTAACAAACTTAAAGTCAAATTGAGAACCTCGTCCTTTTTTTGTAAGGCGGTTAATCAAAATGAAAGTGTAGTTTTTATAAATGGGGTTGTGACGAAACAACCAAGAGACACACCTGGTATTAGCGGCCTCTGCTTCTGTCTCCCCATGGGGTGCCGAGCTAGAATCTCACCCCACATTGCTACCTATGGGTGCCGTAAGAGGCGACTAAAGGTAAAATACCGGAAGGTGGACAGTAGTGCCTTCTAATGAACTGATATCTTAAACTTTGATCCCAATACGCCTGCTAAGCGTGGGGATTGTTGCAAATCCCCCCTTGACAATCCGGCTGATACAGTAACCTCTGTTTATTACAGACGTAAATCGTCACAAATAAAGGCCTGTACTGCGCCCATCCCCTGAAATAGTGTGCCTGTAACTTTAAGGATACCCAAATACCTTTCAAACCGGGACAGTAACACAAACAAGCTTGGCAGCGGTAATAGGTATGGCGGCAGTACTTCGCCGGACGAACGCGCTCACTTAGAGTTCAACTGTATCTAGATACTAATACAAGATCTAATATTGGAATCATCATCTGCGCCCTACCCTCATCTCATTTTTGAGAGGTCGGTACAAAATGTATTGTGTAACAACACACAAACTTATTAAAAAATATGTCTTCGCTAAGGCTAAAAACAACACAGGGGCATAATTTGTCAAACAGTTTTGGCCTCGGTTGTATGACTGGCTACATGCCTCATGATGAGTAGTAATATTACCTATTATCTTTGCAGGAGACCATGGCTTTTCGATGGTGAGAAGCTATATTGCTCCGAATGTAAAGTTCGCAATGTAAAATAACACTTAACCAACGCATAAAATAACGTTTAATATGATATAACATTTAGCCATGTAACTGTTAGGTATAATCTTATTTAGATACTCATTGGCTACTCATTGTTATCTGACAAAACAATGCCTTAACCCACCGGCCGCCTCGTTTCCAGACATAAGAGTCTAAACACAGGTAGCGGCATTACTAAGCATTTTTACATAAGCCTTCCAAATCCGATAATCAGTCAAAACATGTCAAAATTGCCGACAAGGTTTACCAAACAACGATCCCAAGAGGGCTGTAGAGGTATTGACTTACAGTATTTAACTGTAAGACCCTTCGCAACTATGCGAAAGGGTACATTGTTGGCGGCATTGTTTGCAGATGTAAAAGTTAATTTTAAACGGATCAGCGCGTCTGTTTTGACATAGGAGCTTAGCAATTCACTGATGCTTTCGACGCTTGTATTTGTTATAAATATATTACGTTTATAAACGAAAGCGTTCCCAAGGAAGGTTAGCGTCAGATAGGCTGGGTAGAAAACCAAAGCCAAAACTTTTTACTGTCACGTCTTGTCTCTTGATTGTTAGCGAAAACATATTTTTGAATATGTTCTTATTTTGTCTCTTTGTGTTGTTAGAGAAGAGATAATTGTACCGACCCTACCCAATTGTGATAAAGGTAGGAAGATGATTTGTAGTGGAGCTCGCTTATAGTCGTTTTTTAACTAATAAACAAGGTTAAGCAACGTTCGCTTCGTTTTCATTAATTATTATTAGAGATGGGTGTCCGCAAGTGACATTTTCTATAGTGCTTCCGTGATTTGGACGTTCAGCCGTCGGTCCCGCTTGTTATCTTAGGATGGTAATCATTATTTCAACACACATTTGACATTATGCGAATTACATTAACAGGCGCAGGTACAAAATCTGTCGCCAAACAGGTAATGGTATGGTCCGGCAGCTGTTCTTGAGAGCCAGTATTCTTAGTTTATCCTTAACAGCATCTTCCACCGCATCATCACGTTCTATCAGGTGTAGAGATTTAAATTGTAAAAAGGATACCATATCAACAATAAATAAAAACATGCTCCGTAGTATTTGTTTGCATATTTTTTTTTTATTTGTAGCCGAATTAGATTAACAAGCTATCTTCTATAGTAAATAGTGAGATCATACAGTTTTAATTTATCTGTATTGGTTTTCATTCCTTGGCTTTGCTAAACCGCCTTACTTTAAATACGCTGACAATTGCTAAATAGCTTTACTTGAACATATTTTTCGCAAAATGTATTTAGTTTGCAGCAGTAAAAATTGTATGTTAATCCTGATCACATTATCTAAGGCCAAGAAAAGTTCGAAACACGTTACCTTCAAATTTTCTCGATAGCATAAAATTTAAAAGTTAACTCTAAATTACGCATGTAACGTCTAAATCTTAATTATGAACTTATGAATGTATATGAAAATATATTAATGAAATAGTAAATTTTCGATTTACGTTAGTTTTGTGTTATTACGCTTTCCTTCTGATTTTACCTGAACTGATCGCGATTTTACCGTCATGCAGTGCCTCTCTTTCACTCCTACGCAGTCCGATAGTGACAAATTTTCAGCACTTGACAGCGTCTTAACTGAGTTACCTACTTACTGAAGGCATAGAGTGAATCTGTCAAAGATAACGACTGCCTGCCATAAGTGACTGTAGGTGAGTATTTACAATTTACAAGATGGGAAAATGCTTCTATCTTCTTGACCGAGAAATATTGCTTATAAATTGAAATAATCTTTACTAACCTACAAATTCGTAGACAGTAAATCATACTTATTTAGTAAATTCTGCGGTACAACATAACTAATGCATACATAACATTAAAATAAACAAATGTTTGGTATTAAAATTAATTTTAATATATACTACTAAAGTTTAAAATGCTATCATAATTTGTGCTCGTATAAATACTACAGAGATAATTGTTTAAATAAAACATTTCTCCTGCCATAAAATTTAAAATGTTTTTATTTTTATTAAATTTTACATAATACATAAGAGAGCATATGACACGCTGATACATGGTCAAAGCTTCCCTAAAAGATATTTATTCACAATATAATTGAATGAATTATGTATTTTTAAATTTGCAATACCTACCTATATATGGATAGGTCGAAATAGAAAAACCTTTTTTGATTCGGAATTTTACCTCCTCTGTATTTATTAGCGCCTTTGTTTATTGACTAGAGAAGTACAAATTACTCTTTTATAAATAATCAACCTTATATAATAATTATTATTTTCAATAGGAACTACATTTCTTAAACTAATATTTACAACAACATAGTCTAAAAACACGAGTATGCAAATGTAAACAGTTAGAAAACGGTATGAAATCAATCAAATTATCACTCATATTCATTTTTCCGATACAAATGATTTTGCATTGCTTTATGTTACATGTATGTATTTGGTAAATAACATTATATCTCATTTCTTAAAACTAACACAAAAATTGTCTTCACTTAAAATCAACTTCAATAAGCAGGTTTTAAGACAGGTCAAATTTTTGGAACCGTTCCTCCATATGGGTGCATCATATAATTTTGAGGCATTTGACCACCCATCTGTCCCATATTTGATATAACTCCATTCTGATATGTCTGGTATTCACCTAAGCCAGGTAGGCATTGTGTTCTAGAGTCAACATAATCCGGTACCATGGTACCTAATTTAGTAGCAGGTACATCTTCCATGGTATACGGATCAGGCGATGCGTTTAGCTTCCCGTCTTTTTTAGCTTTCATCCTTCTATTCTGGAACCAGATCTTGATCTGTCTCTCAGTTAGCCCTAAAGCATGTGAGACTTCTATTCTTCTTCTCCTTGAAAGGTATTTATTGAAATGGAACTCCTTTTCTAATTCTAGGGTCTGGAATCTTGTGTACGTTTGTCGTGTCCGTTTAGAGCCTTCCTTTTTCTCGTCACCTGCAAGTGAAAAACAAATTATTTAGTGGCGTGCTCTCAACAAGACTAAAATCATATGGCAATAGGTTAAATTGTTTAAATGTACTACATACCATTGCCACTCTTCATCCATGGATAGAATCCTTGTGCTTCAGTTGCGGCAGCCATCTTGTTATCGGCATAATCCGCATTGTCCCCGCCTGTTTCGACCCTTGTCACGTCCTGACAGCGTTCAGTCGGCTCCCGCGATGACGGCGCGACTTCACTTTGAACTGGAGCCCCACCCACGGTAACTTCTTTGATTGACGTCTGACCCTCAGAATCGAAACTACCATGAAATTGCGTCAAATTGCATTCCTTTTCCACTGTTTCATTACTTTTTTCCCAATCGCTAATCTCTCCAGCATTCATCATCATCCGCTGAAGCATTTCTTGTGTATATGATTTGTCATTCTTTGAAATATAAGGTGTAGACTTTTTAGCATGTGGTTTTGATAGCAACGCTCTTAAGTTAGGGGAATCGTCTGCTTCTGGAGTTCTTGATTTCACATAACTTGATGCACTTTGCGGAGATCCGTAACTAGTATCAGGAATACTACATTGGCCGGGAGAGTTAATGGATCTGGCATCGTCTGAACACGGTTGACTCATGGGATTTATCCTCTGGTCATAGACATAACCTTCATGTGGCTGTTGGGAATAATAATTCATCTCTCTCCATTTATTTATCATATCCGCGTTCATTTGGTTATTCACATAATCACTTGGATAGCCATGCCAATTACCTGGTTCAGTCTTCACAACAGCATCCCGGGGATTTTGTGTATACATCCTTGCAGGGTATCCGGCACTCATAACATTTGTATAATCACCGTTTTGAGAATAAAAGTTGTTTTGATAATTGTAATTCATCATTGAGTTTTGCTTGTAGCTATAATGTTTGGCGGCACTATGATTGTTCACTTCAATATTGTTCCACATTTCACTAGCACGGTTGGTAGTTGCGACAGAAGACATGATAATATAAGTTGTAGCACTATCACTGGCATATATTTTAACACTGGAACTGGACTGCGTGGGCGACGGTAGTCCGTCTGCTAGGTTGACTGCGAAACGAATGCAGTAAGTGCATACAGGCGGCACGACCCTAACAAATGTAATACTTTTATGTGACCTAAAAAAAGTTAGGGGTACATTCAACAATAGCGTCGCCATTGTCCCTCCGCGAAGTTGTAAAACTGGGTTTTTCGTCTCTTTCGTTTTGTGTTCCGGTGGATTCATTGTTATATGTTAGAATGAGAAGGGTATAGCGTCAGATTTTTGGGGGATATTTTGCAAATATTCCATCAATGTTTACAATGCCAATATTTCCAATAGGTTTTATCTGTGTGCGTGCGCGTAGGTACGCTTGATCATTGATTGCGTGTAGTGGTATGGGTAAGAGAGGGTGGAATTGATTGATTTTATTCTATTATTGGTTTAGTGTAAAGCCGCGTATGTGTGTCACTGTGCTGCATTGGCGACTGCGCTTATACAGGGAGATGACAATTTCTATGAAACAAAACAGATATATATTTATATATTATTTTTTTCAACAAAAATACTAAAATAGTGTTGAAATTAAGATTTATTGATCTGAAAAATATGATTATTATTTCACAGCTTTGGTTAAAAATAAACAAATATTAAGTTATTTTTTAAATGTTTAGGTTGCGTTAAGCTTTACGTTTAATATACATATTATATATTTCTACAATTGTTGAGTAATAGCATTTTTGGCTTTGGCCCGATAACAAAAGTGGTTTCTTTGATATAGGTAGGTCATTTGAAGGTAAGGTAGTTTGATATAGGTAGGTAGCAAGCTTAAAAAGCGATATTTTCTAAAAGTTTTATCAGCATACTGAGGTAAGGTACTTAATAAATAAGTTGTATGTACGCACATATTATATTATAATAGAAGCTCGTCTATATCGTATGCCTACTATGCAAAAAGTCCTATTACCATACAAATTGTGGATATATTATAATATGTTATATCAGCTTTAGCATGGTGGTAGGGCATTTTGCGAATGCCCGCCTGGCTAGCTACCACCCTCAAGTAGAAAATCTGTCGCCAAGCACTTGTAAACCTTGTAACGGTGTGTTCCGGCAGCTGTCCTTGAGAGCCAGTACTTCTAGGTTAGCCTGAACAACATCTTCGACCACATCCTCACTTACCATCAGGTGAGATAGTGGTCAAAGGCTAACCTATCAGAAAAAAAAAAAAAAAAAAAAAAAAAAAAAAGCGTAGGGATAAAAAGCATTTCACACATAACTTAAGCAAAGAGAGTGTCATTATTAACGCAATTTGAACCAATAATTTTAAATAATAATCTGTTTACTAAGTATTATAAAAACCTGTTTAGCCGATACCTATATCTAATTCTATTCTGATATTCGATTGGTAATAATAACTAATTTTCGAGTTTATGCCCACATCACATCACAATCCCTATGAATCATTAGAT
Organism: Plagodis pulveraria; assembly: GCA_963890685.1. Lineage (NCBI taxonomy): Eukaryota > Metazoa > Arthropoda > Insecta > Lepidoptera > Geometridae > Plagodis > Plagodis pulveraria. The sequence goes on from OY982956.1 coordinate 12,389,220, forward strand.
ATTAGGTAGGATACTTATTCGAGTTAACTACAAAAGTACTTTGTATATTGCGGGAAAAGCAAGTAATATTTTAGGTAAAAACTCAAATTGATGGTGAGTTATTTTCAAAATTTAAACATTTGTTGTAGTTCAGTTTGGTAACTAATCCATATAATCATTGACTATTTCAAACCTATGAGAACGAAATTAAAATGAAATTAAAAGTATTATTTAATTTTTTTTTTATCATAATACACATAATTCTATAAGTATTTCTTAAAACCGTAAAAAATTACAAATAATGTAATGTAATAAATATATATTTGAGCCGTTTGGTGTAGAGACGTTGGGTCCGTGGGGACCGGGAGCTCATCGTATTTTCCAAAACTTATCAGAGCGCTTGGTCGATGCGACGCGTGATCAAAATGCTGGCACCTATTTGGCTCAAAGAATAAGCATTGCAATTCAACGGGGCAATGCTGCCAGCATGCTGGGCACGCTGCCAACTGATAGTGGGCTAGAGCATTTGGGCTCCCTATGAGTCCAAATGCTTTTACTGTAGTAGCTGTAGTATTGTAGTAGCTGTAGTGTTGTATATAGTTTGTAGTATTTGTTTAATAAAGGCATACCGCCAGATAAAAAAAAGATATATATATATATATATATATATTATGTAAATCGTAAAAAAAACTCCGAAGTTCGTATGCTACGTTATCAAGTATGTGATCTGCAATTTGAATATCCCGCCATTTACGTTATCCTCTAATCTAATCCCATCCACCTTCTTAGTTCAATTAGGATCTTGTATAGTAAAATATAATGAAATATGAATTAAACAAAGCTCAATCTCAATGCGCGCTGCGCATGGCGGCTACGACTTTTTGTTAGTACAAAAAAAAAACACCAAAAAAATTTAACCGACTTCAACACTCAAATGTGTGAAATAACTTGTTGAAGTCAGTACCATGAAGGTTCAAAAGTATCTATTATCACAATATTGTACGGATGGTATCGACTTCGAGTATCTCACACATTTGAGTGTTGAAGTCAGTTCCATATTATGGTAAAAAAAGTGTTTTACCCTTTTTTGTTGTCATTCACTGTCAATGACTATAACACCAAGATAGGAAAATACTTTTCAGTTATTGGAGTGTAACCTCTAAAACGGCTTGACCGATTTTTATGAAATTTAAATGGGACCACACGACAAGCATCAGCTTTCAAATAAAAAAGAATGATCAAAATCGGTTCACAAAGTCAAAAGTTCTGAGGTACAAATACTAACGAATCGAGTACCTCTTCCTTTTTTTGAAGTCGGTAAAAAGCGCTAAAATTTATGAAAATAATATTTTTAGCATAGATGCTGTTGTCCGATTTGAAAACTTACAACACTGATCAGTTAAGGATATAATTGGTCACATTTTAGCGAAAGTAAGAAGTGAAAATTTATTATCGTTGAGGACGAGTTCCAATGAATAATTTCGAAAATTTGAAAAGACAAAGACTTCCGCCATTCCAGATTGCAACTGAGTTCAACTCCAATCAAAACCGTCTTTGAAGTAAATTTTGCGGTATTAATTTTAGAGCGAGTAATACATCAAATCTACTTCATAATATGATACTATTGGTTTCGCCATGTTGAATAGTTAAAGAATATAATGGTTAAATAAGTACGAGGAATTTAAATTGTTTCCGAAGAGTCTTAAAATTTACTTAGTTTACCGGACGTGTTTATGTAGTGCGGTAGAAATCACTGTACATACAATTATGTAATTATAACCTGTTAATGAAATACATGGAAAAAAATACTAACCTACTTACCAATTTAATTTATAAATTATTTAAATATATTTGCAAATGTTAAATTATAAAAATGATTTTACTAAATTACAATGAGATAAAAAATCTTATGCAGGATTCGAACCCATGTCATCCACCACTATAGTCGGGGTGTGCTCTAACCGCTAAGCCAACATGAAATATGACTCATGACTCTAATTTGTCCTTTCGCTCTTAACGTGTGGGGATGGATTTTACTCTTGTTCTAATTTTGTAATGTAAACTGCGAAGCACGTATTGCACGTCATTGCAAAAATAAAAAAATAATATTAAATTTATTTTCATATTAGGTTAGTTTTATTTTTATTTCATGTAAAATATAACGCAAAATATAAATATACATCCTACAAAAATTCTGAATGATGATTCTTATTAGGTATAGGCCACTGAAAACAATACCTTTGTAGTTTTTGTGTAGCTTATTTGCATAATGTTATCATATATGTTAATATGTAATATAAATTATTGAGATACACATATACATACTTCTTCTTTTTACAGCTAAACTACAATGAAAACATTTGAACCACGAAGCTACTGCAGACTCACAGGCACTTCAAATGCTCAGCCCACCACCAGTTGGCAGCATGCCCAGCATGCTGGCAGCATTGCCTCGTTGGATTGCAATGCTTGAATTGTATTTTTTAAACACCATCTATAAGGGTGAGTGCACATAACTCATCGTGGTGAACAGTTCAATCGGGGGGCAGCACAATAGCGCCGCGTGAGCGCGTGCGTCGCACCCGACCTGAAGTCGTCACTCGCTTTAGTTAATTAACTATTTGCTGATACATATCAGTAAATCTCATTATTACTCTAACTCAAACCACAAAGTAACAATTAATTTAAAGCCGGTCTATAAACAGAAAAAAACGTATAATAAACAAATATGTGCGTTAAATATAATTAGATCGTGACAGCATTATATGTTTGACTTACAAAAATGTGTCTGTATTTAAAAGTTTATGATTAGTTCATAAGCCAATGAAAATTGCATGAAATTATATTAAAACAATATCTTTAATGGTATAGAATGCAACTTCACACAACTTCATATGAATGTATAAATTCTCATATTATCACTATGCGCAACTTTGAACCTCAGTGTCCTGTAATAAAGTTGTTTATAGAATGATGTTCCTCATATACTTATCTCAACTCAAAGCACACTAACGAAGCCGTACGCATCCATCTATGCGATTTTTTTTGTAATGATGAATGAGATTCATCATTATAAAAAAAAATTATTTTATCTATTTTTTACTTTATATAAAACCTGACTTACCCGTTTATTAAAACAAAAAAAATTTTCAAAATACATGCCTTAAGTTTGACTTGCCATAAAAATACCTATAACTTAAAATGCTTGCTCACGCTACGTCAACACTATTGACTACCCAATAGTAAACCTTCGTGCACACTCGCTGTGACATCGACATATGCATCCATTGTAGTCCACACCTCCCGACCCGATCAAATCGGGGCTCACATCTGTCGGATAAGCACACACCCACATACTGGGTCTATTGTGTACTGAGCTTTACAATCAAATCTGTCTTCTGAAATGAAATTAGGCCGTATATTTCAAATGTGATTTAAATTCATGTTTAAAAGTTAACATTTTATTACATAACTATTACATTACTATCTAATACATTACGTATGCAATAGAGCTGTAAGTATGCTAACCTCGGTAGTAGATACATTTTTTAAATTGTTTGGTGTAAAGACGTTGGGTCCGTGGGGACCGGGGGCTCATCGTATTTTCCAAAACTCATCGAAGCGCTTGGTCGATGCGATGCGTGATCAAAATGCTGGCACCTATTCTCATTACCATTCAACGGGGCAATCGCATGCATCTTACAGGGCCGTGAAGGTGGCCTCCCATTGGGCAAACATTATTTAAGATTCAATTAGCCATCGATACGAAATGAAAGAATGAATGAACGGGGCAATGCTGCCAGCATGCTGGGCATGCTGCCAACTGGGAGTGGGCTGGAGCATTTGGACTGCCTGTGAGTCTGCAATGACTTATAGGTTGTCTAAATCCTTTTATTGTTGTAGCTGTAGTATTGTATACAATTAGTACTTTTAAGACAAAATATTATATACCTACCAATTTATTCATAATTGTCTATTAAATTACATTACATGCCTAACAGATTAGGTTAGCTCGTTACTTGTTAGTAGAAATAAGGTTCATATCAGCACGGTCAGAAGCATGGCGTTTACGACAGTCGCCCTATTCAAAGTGTGCGATAATGTTACCTATCTATAAAAATATATTTTAAGTTTGGTAGGTAGGTCTCGTTAATTTATGTACTAAAAGAAGATCTATCATGTTAAATAAGTTTATCTCTATTTTGAAGTTTGAATGTCCCTTTGGTTTAACCCATTACTTTAGATGAGTTAACAACAAACAAAAATATTGGTTTTTAACTATACCAATAAATATTTAATCGCATGATTAAGCGTGCAGTCGATCAATACACTTACGGATGAGATTCAAAAAAGCTTACTTCAATTTCACACCGAATTCCAAAATCAATTTCTATCGAACCCCAACTTTAACTAAATTCTAAATACACATATTTGAAAAAGCTTAAAAACCGTACAAGACTGCATTTGAAAATAAACCCCTAAAGATTTAAGTTATAAGGTTTGAATTACTCTGCGTATTACTTAAAAACACAGAAGTACATTCATTGCTCTAGGTCCGTTCAAAAATATTCATACGTAACTCTTATTTCGAGGCCATAAAGGTCATCTTGTTGCACAATTTCATTTCAAACTCTCGTCATAATCATAGCATGGACCTGACAATGTGCAACCATTTATCTTGCGAAATCAATCGATGGCTTATTCAGAATATTGTATTTGGTTTTGCCGCGGGGCTTTCGGTTGATATTTACTTTGGATCTTTTTCTCTAATTTATGGTTTACTCGAAAAAATTTTGACATCTGTCGGTTCGCAGTTGTGTTGAGATAAAAAAAATACAAAGGAATATGTAGGTATCAAAGGCAGCAGCAGTGCTACAATAACTTAAACTCATGAAATTATATCATTTTCTGTGACAAAGAAAACCAAATGTATAAAAACGAAGTGAGATCCTGCCAGTATTCCGCGATTGGTGATACGTAGTAATTTTGAACCTTACAGCAAAGGGATTTCTTCTCAAACCGCCCAGACAACTAAAAGCATCTGGGTCTAAATCACGTTAGCCACTTCTGCTTATATTATACGGGCAACACCAGCAAGAAGTAAAACTTCAAACACTGGCAGAGGGCACCCCACATTCTTAAAGTAACTTGTTGTGAGAAAAAATAAAGCATTATTATCGTTTTTTTTTGTAAATATAATTAAATCAATAAAAGGAATTTCTGCAAAAGCTATGCTGCAGTCCACCTCACAAACCTACCTATTAAAAATCTGGAAAAAGAAATTCAACCCGCGGCGTTTTCAAACAAAAAGCACACATTTTTTTAGATACGTTTGCTTTAGTTAAAATACCGGCTACCTTTTAAATAATAAAAACAGAAATAAAACGTTTCGACTATGTACCTAAGTAACCTTATTATCTACCTACATACTATCTATCAATACTCCGTACATCCTTCCTTCCTACTGTATGCTTATCTCTGTCGGCATTCCCAAGTGTGCTGATAGTCTACAGAAGGCGGCTTCTTTAAATACAAACAACGTTTGTCAGTTTATTACAGGTACTAAAACAATAAAACAATTTCTAGTCCATAATAATGCAAGTTCTTTGAACTACCGATGTCTGGAGGTAAAAGAATGGAGAGACTTTCTACCTGGCCTTGCGAATTTTCGGGGTAAAGTTGGTAGGTACAATGTTATACTGACAAAATCTACCTATGAAACCTACTGCAGATATTACGCCGTTTGGACTCCAATCTTTTCTTCCAGCCCTTTTCACGTCAAATAACATTATGTCTGATGATTTTTTTTCCTACCCTGGTTGATTTTAGTATTGAAGTATTGAAGCGCTCCTTACCGATCAGATAGCTGTTCCTTACCGATCAGCAAAGTTAAGCAACGTCGCCCGCGGTCATGAGTTGGATGGGTGACCGCTAGTGACATTACTGAGCGCTTTCGTGCTTTTCGGAGGGCACGCTAAGCCGTCGGTCCCGGTTGTTGTCTAAGGATGGCAGTCGTTATAGCATGGTGGTAGGGCATTTTGCGAATGCCTGTGTGGCTAGCTACCACTCTCAAGTAGAAAATCTGTCGCCAAGCACCTACCGGTGTGTTCCGGCAGCTGTCCTTGCGAGCCAGTACTTCTAGGTTAGCCTGAACAACATCGTCGACCAAATTATCACTTACCATCAGGTGAGATAGTGATCAAAGGAATAAAAAAAAATAAAGAATGTCTTAATTTTTCGTTACTTCATATCACAATTATTCAATAACTAGCTTATGTGTATAACCTTACTTAAAACAGTAAACTCAGTCCCGCTTCATGGTAATTTCGTTCAACATTATCTACTTCCATTATTTCATCCTCTGTGTTTTTGTTGACAGTTAAAGTGGTAAAATTGAAGATTTATGATGCGTAGAACGGGACCCGAGACGTACCGTTCAGAAGTTCCAATACTTCCAATTGTTTGAGAAACAATATTAAACGGGTTTGTCCTATTCTAGTTGAAATTCCATAGAGATACTGAACAAAACCGGGGAATCATAGCAAGTGTGTTAACGATCGCTCTGAACACATGTCATATTATATATATACGTAATATTAGCAACATAATGTCTATATAGGTAGATAGATATAAATTATACTACTTAACTACACTAATAGGTATAGTAAACTACATAGTGATTAATATATATTTTTATAACTGCGCTCGGTTTTATTAATTCTAGGTCTGCCTTCGTCATTTCATTACGCCGTGTTTATATCTTTTGCTATGTTAAGAGGTTCATGAACGCGATTGGACCATGGCATGAGTCTGCGTCCTCTTGGGCTCTCCCCTCTATCATCCCAGAGACTATAAGTTTACCTTCAATCAAGACATATTAATGATCGAAGGATTTTACTAAGTGGTACCTAGTATTCTTTCTAGTGATGTGGCTAAATACTTCAAGACTTTTGGCAAGCCCACGCTGAACAGCCTGATATGATTGTACTGATTAATCTTTATGTTTATAACCTCAAATTAATCGCTTTATCAAACATTTTTGTTACACCTTAAACATATATGAACATGGAGGTTGATTCCCCAAATTATGAATTCTCTAAAAAAAAAATTGACGTATTAATGAGAATATATAGTTTGGTAAAATAAGTAGGGCTGTATATATACACTCTTATAAAGTTTTTATGTAAAGTGCGAACACTTTTTTTTATATATGATCTCAGCACGAATTTTTGATATATGAATATGTTCCATATATATCTCTGGAATGTTGCAAAAAGTTTTCAATGTTTGTTGTTATTTTATTATGATAAATACTGTTTATTGAAATAGTTTTGGTGAGAAAAAAAATTCTGAAGATTTACTATGGAACAGCCGCCGTACCAAGTTTACCAAGTGCAGTATAATACTATATTTGCCCACCAGTGGAGAATTGCTGCTTATACCAGGTTCATTTAATCATTAGTAGTTAAACTAGAACACTTTCATCACTCGAAGTGATATAGGAGTGCTATTGTTATATGCTATTGTATTTATGAATAAATTAATAGTATATGTATACGTATATAATTGATATAATATATAATTTATAATTTGATTTAATATAATTTATGTTTTTTTTTACTGTATTTGTTGACAATGAAACTATAATGTTATTATTAATTTGTAATAACTATAAATGTTGCATAAAAGTTTAGAAAATTGATTTTAATTACTAAATTTATGGTAGTTTTGCATGGTGGAAGGGCATTTACCTCAAGTAGAAAATCTGTCGCCAAGCACCTAATGGTGTGTTCCGGCAGCTGTCCTTGAGACCATATCATCACTTACCACCAGGTGAGATAGTGGTCAAGAGCTAACCTATGAGGGATATAAAATATATATATATATATATTGAATAACAATTAACAGGTTATACTTTGTACTTTTTAGGGTTCCGTACCTCAAAAAGAAAAAACGGAACCCTCATAATGTAAAAATATAACATACTCTCTGTACCTTTCACGCATATCTGACAGTGTTTTTGTCGTCACACCATATTACTACATTACGCGCTAATTTGAACCGTATTTCAAATGTATTTAGTTTGCTGTTCGCACTTGATGGATTCTAACCGCTACTTAGATTTAACCATTGAACGATAATGGTAGAGAGTCTTTACTAGAGACGGAGAGCTATGTATAGAATTAATTTTTATATTACTTTTTTTTGAATAGCTCGTAGCGAAGTTTACTTAGCTGTTCTTAACCGTTCAGCAAAGTTAAGCATCGTCGCCCGCGGTCATGAGTTGGATGGGTGACCGCTAGTGACATTACTAATGAGCGCTCCCGTGCTTCGGAGGTCACGTTAAGCCGTCCGTCCCGGTTGTTCTCTAAGGATAGCAGTCGTTATAGCATGGCAGGGCATTATGCGAATGCCCACCTGGCTAGCTACCACCCTCAAGTAGAAAATCTGTCGCCAAGCACCTAACGGTGCGTTCCAGCAGCTGTCTTTGAGAGCCAGTACTTCTAGGGTAGCCTGGACAACATCTTCGACCACATCATCACTTACCATCAGGTGAGATAGTGTTCAAAGGCTAACCTATCAGCTACTTCCTTAAGACACCTCTATATAATATTAAAAGGCTTACGTTAGTAGTTAACAAAATAAAACTCATATTTTAAGCATAACGGTCCAAAACTATTATTCAGCAAATTTTATTTTACAAGTCTTATCAAACTTTCATTTGCAAAAAACACGCGCCTTGCGAAAGCCTTGTCTAGCGATAAAAACAAATCTCTTTTTACCATTTTACCCAAACAGATATCCTTCGTTTTTCGCAAAATTTTACAACGTCATTGTTTTGGACGCCCTTGACCAATATTTTATAACAAAAGGACATAAGCAAAACATTTTCTACGGATCTAAGGCAATTATGACTCTTTAAAACATCAAAAAAATATAAAAGACATCTGACAACACCGACTGCTTTGAAAGAAACAATACTTGAATATACAAAACAAAGA